>CM076262.1:63517399-64117399 GCA_038380795.1 Pyrocephalus nanus | reverse complement strand
ATGTACAGGCTGCAGTGGCATTTCCAGCTTACTTTAAGTGCAGCTGTTACTGGTATTCTCTGCTATCATACTAAAAAGTGACTTATTTTTGTTAAGTATTTTTGAGGCACCAATATTTGTTAAACTGAATAGCTTAGTGAAATATGTGTGTTTGCACATCAGCCAATATAACTAAAGGGAACAAGCCATTATCTTTTTTTCTTTCTTCACCTTTTCCACTTTGAATAGTGTTGGGTTTTTGGATCCAGCTGTGGCAAAGAAGGTAGACTGTCATTATACAATTCAAGAAACAAGATACCAGACTTTGGAACAAATTGCTTCAGCTCTGAAACAGGTTATGCTGTTTCAAGCAGTGGCTCTGAAGTAAGGCTGTTTGAAATTTGGTTGGTTTTCCACATTTATTTATTTGTAATTTTTTTAAATCACTTTTTACAACAAACACCATAGAAAAAAAGATGTATTTTTCGATTTACTCAGAAATAAATGTTCCCCAGCCTCTCCCGATGTTCTTATTTTTCAGTACAATAAGGAAAAAAAAAAAAAGAAAAAAAAGAAAAGGGAGAAAATCAAACAGTTAACAAATTTGCTTTAAACTGAAGACTCTTTAAAGAGCAGAGCATTTATTTGCAAAATACTCCAATTTTTAAACAAAAGATGGTAGGGTTTTTTAAATACCAAAACAGCCTTCAGGACAAAACGTTGTAACCACCTTTACTCGACTGCTATCTACATTGGTGCTCTTTTCCCTGACCTGGCTGTGCATTACTTGCCTGCCATAATAAAGTATAAAACCATCTTTAGTGAATGTAGAGTCCCCTCTCGTGGCTGGCTGCTTTCTTGACCTGATGTGTGGTCTGGCTGAAGATGAGACAGCTGAAAATAATGACCGCTACAAAGCGGCAGTAACCCCTTTCTGATCTCAGGCGGCCCCTCAGCTCTCCTGGGCAGGCAAGTCCATTCTCAAAAACAAATGGACTGGGCATTTCAAAGTCCTCTTCTGGGCAACTGTCAATACATCAACTGGATTTCAAAAACAACCCCTGATCTACCTGTAGCAATAAAAATGGCCCCTCTTGAATATCCCAGGAACAGAGAAATCCCTGATCTCTGGTTTGGCCAGCACAGGTCACTGTTGTCTATGTGCAGCCTGTGTCTGGTGAGGAAGCTTGTTATGCCACCAGCTGTAGGAGCCAAAGGAAAACAATTGCATCACACAGGGATTTTTTTTTTTTCTCTTTTTTTCTGCCATGCAGGAAAGGGCAGGCTATGCAGCAGTCATCAAGCTGCAATCTGTAAGGTTTTGTTTTGTTGTTCAGTGCTGAGCAATGTGGTCAGACACCAGCACTCAGCCCCTGAACTCTGTGTGTCCCAGTGCCGGCTGTTTGTGGCCTCTGTGTCTGTCTGCTGGTCAGTGATTTGAGACTGTGTGCTTTATTGCTCTCCAGGCAATCTAGATTTTAACAGGGCTCCTCTAGGGCTCTTCCCTTGACTGTTCCAAACATAACCCTCACAGACAGAGGGGAGAGTCATATCACCCTTCCTCCTTTACCCCACACCCCTGTGGCACCTATAGCAGGGCCAGCTTGTTGTTGCTCTCCCTAGCATCAAGGAGCATCCTGGTTGTGTGAGCGTTCCTTGTGGCAAGGAGAGAGCAAGGGAAACCAGGAGGAAATTCATCTGTGATTTTCAATAAGCAGACAAATTTTGCTGGGGAAATGGCCCTTACATGGTTTACTGGCTGGATTCAGCAGCAGGGGGGCCCACAGTTAATGAGCTCTGCCTTTGCCACTGGGTTTTACAGCAGCTGGAGCCATGTCCCAGGGGAGGCACAGATGATTCAGCTGCTGGACAAACAAGGAATTAACACAATAATATTAAGCAAGAAATATCACCATGAGCTCCTACTTCTTTGCCCTCTCCCCTTCCTCCCCTTATGTATTAAAAAACAGACCTTGTCTGGTGGTTTAGAGAGAAACGTTTGACATATTGAGATGGATAATTTGGGCTAGTGTTAGGGCTGCCTTTGGCCAGGGCACAGTTGGGAAGGAGACAGTGGAGCCCCCTCAGCCGTGCTGGGTGCTCATGCATGGCCAGAAGTCCTGCCCACCTCCAGCTTTTTTGGCATGCCATGCCAGAGAGAGCTTGCTGTGTGTAACCATAGCAGCATTCTGGGGGCAGCCCGAGGAGGAGGAGTGTACATTTCCACCTTGTGTGCTCTGAGACCTGGAGGGAACAGCTGGGGGGAGGATGGTTTGATGTGCCACAGCATCACCTCATCCCAATGGGGAGAAATCCTTCCTGAGCCTGAGGGAGAGCCCTGAGGGAAGTGGCTCCTTCTCCCTGCTGCCCCAACCCTCGCCCCTTTGCAAGCAGTGGCTGAAAATCTGCTCAAGGCCAAAACAGTGTCAGTGGGAAGCTGAAAAACGTGCCAATGCACCATCCCTTTGCTGGCTTTCAGGTTCTCAGTGCACCAGGGGTCCATACTGCTCTTTGAATTGAGCTGACCCTGAAAAACTTCTTTGGCTGGTAAATGAAGTGAAGAATATCTCAACCTGTCTGCTTAGGAAAAAGGCACAAGAGGGGGACACCTGGCATTCCTGCACTTTCCTTCTCAGTCCTGACAAGTAAATGACTGATGAAGCACCTGCATATTGTCTCTCCCTATGTGATCCAACATGCCACGGGATCTGCTTTTCACCTGAATTATGAAATGGCCACCCCAGGGAGAGAGATTTTACCAAGGAAGCAACCTAAGATGGGGATCCCACTGACACAGATTAGGGAGCACCTCCAGCATCAGTCCTTTTCCATTCAGGTCCGATGTGAAGCACCTGCACTGGACTGAAGCCCTTCCTCATTCAGTTGATACTGACACATTAAAAAATACTTATATACCACGATGGATAAGAGAAATGTGCAGGCTATTCATATAGACAAACATAAGCCATAGAACAATGGCCTTCAAAACTATCAAGTTATTCTTCCTACCAACGAAGCTGGTACAAAGAGAAGTGGATTGCTGTTGTTACCCAATTAAAAATGCCCAGGCAGCACTCAGATGAAATCCTATGCTAGATATGATCTGTGTTTTCACAGATCAGCCCACTATGTCAGCCAAGAATGAGATGCTGGGCATTTGAACAACATGCATTGCCCTCACAATTGGAAGGAAATTGTTTGTGATCGTAGTTGTCCTTCACTATTCTTTAGTATTATTTAATGCTCCCATTTCAATAATGCCCCGAGGCTTTGATTAAAAACTGGCAATGAATAGAGTGCAGTCAAACTGCTCTTGCTCTTACTGCAGTTGTACCCTGTCACTGGAGAAAACACCTTTCCCTCAGATGCTCTCCTTTTGCAGGTCTTCCTCTCCTTTTCCTAGTCAGCAGGCGTGTTGGCAGCTTTCCCTCTGAGGAGTGGGATGTGCTTCCTGGACACTTATCCATCACCTCTTACATATCAGTCACAGTATTTATTTTTGATTTGCATGTGCTTTTAGAGTTGCAAAATGCTGAGCATATGCTAACTGCTATGGGTAGCATAAAGTAGATGGGAAAAATAATGTTGTTCTTTGTCTAGAACTTCACAAATATTAAAAACTACAACATGTTATTTACATTTTATTCTTGTTCTGTATCACCATTAAGAACAGATCTTGGGACTTACTACCTTGCTTTAGTTTACTATCCTTGTGACATCCACTATGCATTGTATGTTTTATAATTGCCAAGCCCATTTGTTCTGCCCAGCCACTGATCTTGAAATGAAATGTCCCAAACCTTGATGTTTACTCTTTACCCAGTAGATGCCCTGCTAGAATGTGGGATAGTAATAATCCAAGCAACCTCCTGCAATTTCTGTAAGACAAAACTTTGCTTAATCCAGTCAGTAGAAAAACAGTACAAATAATCAGAAGGTATTTCAAAAGTAGTAAAGCTTCACACAGCCTGCCTGAGCATGACCACTTGAATGAGAGAGGGGATCTCTCTGAGTATCAGTCTTTTCCTCATGGAAGTTATCAGGCAATTGCTCTTCTTCAGATGGAAAAATGGAAAGAAATTGGAAAACTAGTCTTGGTCAGTTGGTCATCAGGACTGACAAAATTGGAGGTATAACTTGCCTGAGCCAAGAAATCAGGATAGATTCAGTTCCTTCCCCAGAACTCACTGGTTCTCTTAACTGAGGCTGTCAACTTGTCCTTTGTCCTCCATGGCCTACTGTTAAATTAAAGCAGGGTGCAAGAAATACACCAATACCTGTGTAATATCGACTAGTGAATGTTATTCTAGTGCAGCCCACTAGTCTTCACACTTAAATAGTTGAAAGAATTGATCTTTCCACCACTACAGATAAACATATGATATTCAAGTGTCCTCAGGGGGATATAGGTCATCTGTAACAGAAACACTTTAAAAATCTGAAGAAAAATGTTAAAGAAGTATCTAGGTTAAGGAAAGTGGAAAATTTGATGGAACATGCAGGACAAAGTATTTGAAATAGAAAACAAATAAGGAAATTGGGAATATCGATTGTAATTCTAGGAGAGAAATAGCTGGGGCATTTATTATTGTTCAGTCTCTCCTAACAAAAATAGCTGTTGCTAAGTTGGTTAGATCATGGTGCTAATAACACCAAAGTTGGGGGTTCCATCCTCATCTGGGCCATTCACTTAAGAGCTGGACTCAATGGTCCTTGTGGGTCCCTTCAACTCAGAATAATCTGTGAAAATCTGTGAAATTACACAGAAGCCCTCTCCATTTGTAAAAATGGTTTGTTTAATTTACAAGGCATTTGTGAAGCATATGATCACTGTGAAGTTATAATGCTCACAAACACCACCTGTTGAAGAAACTAAGTGTTAATATTTCCTAATTTCACAGGGAGAAATGGATAACGAGGAGATTGGACTCAGACTGGAGACTGAAAACCAAACATTTCTGCTTCCTGTGCCTTTGTCTCCAATGTTACTCCGTGAAATGAAGATGTCCTTTCCTCTACAGGATGCAATAAAAAAATTCCAGAAAAGTTACTGATGACAGCCCAGAGAAAAATACTCTGTAAACAGTAAGTAGTTACACTCCAGTATTTTCCATATTTTGCTTTGCTCATCAATATTGATCCAATCCCATGAATGTATGCAATGTTTCAATACAGTATGATGTCTTTTTTTAGGGTCCTGAGAAAAGTTTGGGATCTTAGCAGGAACTCTTTTTCTTTGTTTTTGTAGGGGGTGTTTTTGGGTTTTTTCTCCCATGTAATACATTAAAGCTAACTAACTTGTTGAAAACTTTTTTGAAACTCAAGTCAAACAGGTAATTGAATTATGCAGGTCAAGGAGCTTCTCCCTTCCCTCACATCTTAGTTAGCGACTTACAGCTGCTGTGAGTATGTGAACAGCTCTATCCTGTAATATTTAGATACTTACTTTATTGTAAGTGATTGTTCAGTGTGAAGTGTGGTGAAAAATCAGATCTTCTCTGAGCTTTGCTAGGATGGGCACTGGATGGTCCTCCTCTCCCCTGGTGATAATTCAGTGTCATATTTTGAGTAATCAGTTTAGCTAAGTGCATTCTAATCAAAGTTAGCAGGAAAATAATGATCTGTTAAGTTAGATGCCCATTTTTTTTCTTTTAATGGTAAATGTTGGAACAAATAGTATCCCATATTGGTTCTGTAATTAAGATATGCATATGTTGGCTCCAAAGATCCCTAATTATATCTGCTTTGGGGATGCTGTTAGGGAGAAGATAATTGTATACATTTGCTGCAGAGACAGCAGAGGAGCTTAATCTGAAGAATAGGGAAAGCTCTGAATGGTAGCTTTGGACCACCATCTTTCTTGTGAGTTCCTATCCACAGAAATTGCTGAAAGCACGCATTATCCTACACATTTTATTTTTAAAAAGGATAGATATTTATATCTTGGATATAGCTTTTCAGCTATGGATTTCCTCTTCTTGATTAAATCAGTGACTCCCATGGATTTTAATTGATACTTCTCCTGCTGAAAATGGCTTTCATTACGTGATTTCTTTCATCCAAAACCTCCTGAAACATCCCAGACTCCATGAGCCAAGTTCAGCACCATAAGGGATTCTGGAGGCCAAGTGCACAACTTCGTCAAAGAAGATGGGTGGGGGTGTGTCAGATGCACAGTAAAAATCTCCCATAGGAATTCTTCCTTTGTGTTGATGAGATGTCAGAACACAAGGACCAGGAAGCACATGGCATGGGGGTAAAAAGGCAGGGTGCCATGGAAGCTTCAAGCCACAGTGTACGAGAGGCTTATGGCAGACTGCAGAAAAAGAGCAGTGCTGAGCTGGGTTACACACACCAAGACAAAATGGCTACAGCCTGGCAGTGACTAAAAGAGTATTTTTTAAAATTATCCATGGATGGGTGCCGCCCGATGATGTAGGCAGAATTCTGAAGTGATGCTTCCTGTCTGGGCACTGGCAACCTTGCAAACAGCAAGAGTTAAAAATTAAAAACCCGAGGACAAGTCAAAATACACTCCCTGTCTGTAAATCGAAAAAGTACCGCTTCAAGCTCAGCCAAATCTGGCTGCTCTCTTATCCCCCACAACCACCATCACAATAACAGCAGCTGATTTTCCTCACACCCACCTCGGAGATTTCTGGGGGTTTTGGCCAGGTTTGCATCCCCATATGATTCAGCCTACTTTTACTTATGTTTAGCGCATTGTGTAATAAGTAAAGCTTACATAAGCTGGGGACTGTGGCTCCAGCTCCACAAACCTTCATCAAAAATAGGAGATCAGAAGCAGGATAGCAACTCATGTAGTTTTTTTCTTTAGCACAGATACAAAATTGACTGTCTTTGGACTAAAGGCTCAGCTCTTTAAAATCTGTGTAGAACCATTAATTCCTGCTTAATTAAGCTAATTTATTCCTTGCTGAAGGGCTGGTTCTCATCAATAAGTGCCCCAATATTGAAATCTTGACAGTAACTAGTCAAAAAGAACAGGGATGAAATTTTGACACGTTAAACGCCTGGAACATTTTCACAAGGTCCAGACCATAATATGATTAACTGGGTTGCTCTAGCACCTGAACAGCCAAGAATGTGTTTCCCTTGCAATAGGTAATTTTCTCATTACCACCAGATAAGCCCTTACCTTACCCCCGAACAACCAGCTATTCAAAGTAAAAAACAGACCCTGCTGTGTATCTCGGTTCCTGTCCTGAAACTGTTCCCACTAGAACAGCCAGCAGTCCCTGCTCCAATTCATTTTATCTGGAAAAGGTAAATACAAACTGCCAGTTCCTTACAAGATGATGTTTTAGTGTCTTACTGAGCTGGTACAAACTGCAATCAGTGAGCTACAGATGCTTGGAACATTTTCTCAAGGTCCAGACCATAATATGATTAACTGGGTTGCTCTAGCACCTTTAACAGCCAAGAATGTGTTTGTATTGCAAAAATAAGGTAGGAAAGCTTATGAAGAAGTGAGTGTTATCTACATGATATCTACTAGCCTGAATGATGTATTTTAAAGGCTAAATTAATTCCACTGGTAACTTTTAGGGTGACATTTCTTCTAAAAATAGACGTGCTTTCAGTTTTTGGGTGAGTCTATGGTCACTGTTAAATTGATGTAGATCCAGAACTGTGTTGCTGAACTTAATAGTTATTGCAAAGTTACGCTGTAATGGAGATCAGTCTGGTCTTGTGTTTTAAAACATCTAAATTCTTGAAAGTCTAGTGTTTTTTACTTCATGCAATTGATAAAAGTATTTCTAGTAATGAAGGAGTTAAAAAATACAGCATGAAAAGGGCTGAGCTACAGCCCTGGCAGCTTCTGTATTTAAGGATTTATTTTTTTCAGTATCTCTGCACCTTCAAGTTTTTTGTTGTTGGTTTTCTTCTTTTTTTTTTTTTTTTTGCTTTTACAATTTAATCTTTCACATAATGGGACAGACACAAAGCCTTGGCTGGAAATCTCCCCCTAGCCTGTTGCAATATTTATAAAGCTGTGCTTTTTAAACATGCTGCAAGATGGGTTTAGTAAAACAAAAGGCATTATAATTTATTGTTCCAAGATTATTGATTCAATAAATTAACAATAATTTCCATGGAGGGCAGGAGCCCTGGCACTATAAAAGTTTATTTATCTGCACTTTAACTAGCATTGATTAGAGTATTCAAATTGTCCCAGCGCTCTATAATTGCTCTTTATAGGTGGAATGTCCTCTGCTGTGCAGGAGACAGTAAAATAAACATTCAGCTAGAAGTGACAATGGCTCTTTTAAAAGCCAGGGTTTTTTTGTGGTTTTTTTTTTTTTTTTTTTTTTTTTTTTTTAAGAAGGAAGAAAGAGTTTGTGTAATGCTTTAAAAACACCGCCAGCTTTAGCCAAACTACCTTGCCACATTGCAAGGACAGACAAGCAAAAGGTTGCTAAAGGTTGCTATTGTTCTGAGAGGCACAAGACATAAATATAGTAGTTATATCTTTATTTTTGCCTATATCCAAATGAGAAAGCCTTTTTCTGATGCTGTTTTAAAGAGCTATTCCTTTTGCACTGAAGTGCCAGGTGGAATTTTTTTGTTGCACGTGCTTTTGCCTTTCTCCTTTTTGTTTCTAAAGTGCCCACTGAACCTGTTCAAGGTAACTGTGAAGCTATTGTAGATATGTTAATAATTCAAGCAAAACAAGCCATACTTCCTGATTCACATTCACCGTGCAGGGCTGCTCAGAAAGGAACATTTTGCCACCGTGGAGAACAATAGATGATTTAGTTCACAAGCTATTGTGTTCTCCTCATGCGAAATACTTAAGACAGTTACATTTTTTAGACGTGGAGTTATGACAGGTCTATCTTCTGATACATATGATAACACTGCTTTTATTTTACAACTCTGTTGATGGAAAAGATTAACAGCACCTTTTCCCTCTTTTGGTTTTAATAAAACATCCAACTGCTAGAAATGTCACTTAAACCACAAGCTTGCAATAATGAAAACAAATTATGCATCTTAGTAACCCAAGGTGGATGATTAATGCAGGCTTTAAATGATTGTTTGTGTTAAATTGTTTCTCCAAATGCAATTCAGGAATTTGAAGTTGTCAGATTAACTGCTGTATTTACTGGTCTGTTTGATTAGGTGAGCATAGTTTTATATTCCCTCTTGGAGACCTAAATAGCAACCATTTCCTACCAAAACAGCACACAAAACAAAGGCCCCATTCAGAGGACTATTCAGAGTGGGCAATGCTCTATAGCCCTTTGTATCCTGAAACAACATGGTTACTGAAGTGCCTCTAAAAGGTACAACAAATTTTTAAAAGAAAATAATAATGACCATTATAATAACAGTTGGAATATTATATTTTTGTCTAAAGGTGAATATAGTCCATCATCAATTAATGGATTAATTTAATTATTGAGCTTAAAGACATCTCTCAGAGGGCTTTATGATTAATACTGTAAAACAGGGTTTAATGAATGCATTTGAAAGGATGGCTAATATTCATTTGAAACTGTAATCCACACTGCCCGAGTTTGTCCACTCTGTACTCTTTTCATGAACATCCATGGAGTTGAATTTTAATAAGCATTCATAGGAAATGAATTCTAGGCTTGAATGTGCGAATTTTTAACTAAAGTGAATTTTAATTTCTTTTTTTGGGGGGACTTTTGCACCAGAAACTTGGCCATCAGAGCCAATCAGGGAACAGAAATAATGTGTCATGCGTCTTCTTTCTCTTTTTCCAGTCAACAAGTGCATAATAAGCACAGCTTGAACTTCGATCATCACAGCTCAAATATCAAAACAAATGAAGTGTTTACAGTAGATTTTGATTAAAATTGTATAGTGCCTTTCTATGTCCAGATTAGATACTAGGCATTTTTCTCTGAGTTTGATGATAAGGGTTTTATACATGCACTTTTCAAGAGCAGCTGACTACCAGCTCTGCTGGGACAGTGGAAAAACACTGAGGAATAACAAATATTAATAACTTGCTGGTATTTCTGGGCAAAGCCAACCTGATTGCCACATCATTCCTGAGAAGGGAGGGAAATCAGAGGACACAACATCCTTCACCTTCTCCTGATGCAATTTCTTTTATTCCTTTTGAAAGATGACTCATGGTAGGAAGAAACAACTACCAGTGGAGGTGGGAGAGCTCTGCCTTCAGCATCTCCTGCTGATGGTCAACAGTGCAGCTGGAGGAAGGCCAGAATTGTATGGAAAGACTTTATTATGGGCACACTTGCATGCTATCCCACTTGATTGCTTTCAGAACTGGAACAGCCAAACTGTTAGGCCCAGTGCTGGCTGCACATTGTGCAGAGAGGACAGAGAGTCCAGAATTGTTGCAGGAGGGAGCATGGTTTCACCAGAGCAGGAATTTTCTGAGTAAGAAATTGTTGGGTGAGAGTATGTTTTGAGAAATAGCCTTTTCTTGCTCTCTTTCTACACTATTTCCCAGCTATCCACTTATGACCATAGCAGGGGACAGGATAGTGAGCCAGATGATCTGACCCACTGCAGGTGTTTTGCTTATATTTTCTCAGGATAAAGCTTTCTAGGAAATGTGGTCCCTTTGTCACTCATGTAGACATAGGTGGAGTAATGCAATATACAAAGCACTGGATTTAGGGAGATCAGAAAACATCTACCTTCACAATTAATTCTTTTGCTGGTTTGAGGGAGTCAAACATCATGTGGGATGAACTTCAGAGAGGTTGGTATGGTTTTCCAGCTCAGGAAGCTACAAAGTCTTCAGTACTACTGAATCCAAAGCATTCTTGATTGCATCAAGCATCTTCTCAGATTTGGCTGTTGTGCTTCCCTCATCCTCATTGAGAAGTACATGATGCTCTGCCTGGCTGGCAAAAAATTTTACCTCTAGGAAGTCTCTATGGCTCTGTGCTCTGGATTACTAAAGCCATGCTAAAGCAGCAGACTAGTGGAAAAATCTAATGAATATGTGCCTGGCTATGAGGTCACATGCTCCTTCTCCATAGATATTTGAGTTACAGAGATAAAAATCTTCAGGCAATGCCTCTGCAGTCTACTTTCTAGGACTCCAAGTGACCTATGTTGAAAGGCTGTCAAAAAGTGGCCATACTGCTTCCCAGCCTGCCCTCCCAGCTCCTGGCAGTAAAGGGGACAGCTGAGGTGGTGGCTGCATCTTTGTATCAGGGGTGAGACAAGGATGGCATAACAGGGGGTAGCTCAAGAGCTGGGAAACTGCTAGTTGGAGGACATCCCCAGGGTTCTCAAAAATATCCTGAACACTGCAGGAAACTGGACACTCAAAGAAAAACTCCAGCACTGAAATCAGTTATGTGATTTGATGCTGCAACAGTCTCAAGGACTAGATGGCTAATTTCAAAGGTGTAAGCAAAGGGAGGAGCCTTCTCCATCATGTAGGAATGCTAGAGCCCTGGGTAAAAAACACAACATCTATTCATTATATGTCTTATATTTCAGTTAGGAATTTACAGCTCATAAGGGTTCATATCCCTAAAGAAGAAATGAGTATATTTCAGCTAGTAGTGAACTATTTCTTCTACTTTTCTGCAGTGCTCAGGGGAAAGTAATTGCACCAGCCACATAGAGAAAAGCAGCCTGGAAAGCTGGCCTGTGATTTTAGTTTGAAGGAAATGTGGATCATAGCAAAGTGATACCTTCTGCTATTTATATTTACATTTCAAGTAAATTAGTTCAGCTCAAGCTGAGCAGCTGGACATCAACTTCCAGGAAAACCTGCTTTGGTGCCTGGAGTTGGCCTGTTGGCTGGTCTGGGCATCAGATGCTTGCCCATACATCCTTTCACTATCTGGTTGGGCTTGTCTTTAAAGATGACCCTCACCCACTTTCTTTTACTTAACAGTTTACTGATTACTACATTTTTTCCCCTTCCTTCTGACTGCCAGTGAAAATGTCCTTTTCCTTGACTGATTCTTACACGTAAAACATGATCCCTAAAACATCTCCTCTTTGTTAAGGAACTGCCAGGTCAAAAATTTCAACTTACTGAAAGTGCTTTTCTCTAGCAAAGCCAAACTAATCCAGTCACACTGAAGGCTCTCAGTTCCTGAAGGCTGTTCCCCAAGAGCAGCCACCTCTGAACAGAGCACTCAAATCGAGTGTTCAAAGTCCAGTGGAACAACTCTGCAATCATGAAACAGAATTTGCACAGCCAGTGTGAATTACACTATTTTGAATGTATTAGCTGATTTTTATTTTATATTGTGTTGTGTTTTTTGCCTGGTAAGGTTTAAGTAGTGAGGGGGTTACAGAGGTGGCTTCTCTGAGAAGCTGCCGGAAGCTTCCCTCATGTCCAACAAAGCCAGTGCCAGCTGACCTGGCTGCTGGGCAAGGCCAGGCTTGTCAGGGATGGTGACAGCACCTCTGGGATAACGTGCTTAAGAAAGGGGAAAAAAGCTGCATGGCAGCAGTCAGAGAGAGGAGTAAGAATATGTGAGAGCAAGAACTCTGCACTGAGGTTAGTGAGGAAGGAGAGGGAGGAGGTGCTCCAGATGCTGTAGCAGAGATCTCCCTGCAGCACATGGTGAGGACCAGGGTGGAGCAGGCTGTGCCCCTGCAGCCCACGGAGGTCCGTGGTGAAGCAAAGAATCACCTCCAGCCCAAAGGGGGCTGTGACCCTGTGGGAATGCTGCACTGGAACAGCTCCCAGTAGGACCTGTGGAGAGAGGAGCCCATGCTGGAGCAGGTTGTTTCTGAAGGACTGCACCCTGTGGAAGGGAGTCACGCTGGAGAACTCCATGGAGGGCTGTCTCCTGTATGAGGGACCCCATGCTGGAGCAGG
Organism: Pyrocephalus nanus; assembly: GCA_038380795.1. Lineage (NCBI taxonomy): Eukaryota > Metazoa > Chordata > Aves > Passeriformes > Tyrannidae > Pyrocephalus > Pyrocephalus nanus. The sequence goes on along the minus strand of CM076262.1, from coordinate 64,104,594 downwards.
GGAAGGGTGTGAGGAGCCCTCCCCATGAGGAGGAAGGAGCAGTAGAAATAATGTGTTTGAAAACAACATCGGAAACAACTGAGGACTCCATTCCCAGTCCCCCTGTGCTGCTGTCAGGGAGGAGGCAGAGAAATAGGGAGATGAAGTTAAGCCCTAGAGGAAGGGAGGGGGGAGAAGATGTTTTTAAGATTTGGTTTTATTTCTCATTACCCTACTCTTATGTGATTGGCAATAAATTAAGCTCATTTCCCTAAGTAGAGTTTGTTTTGCACTCGATGGTAATCAGTGACTGATCTCTCCCTGTCCTTATCTTGACCCATGAACCTTTTGTAGTATTTCCTCTCCCCTGCCCAGCTGAGGAGTGACTTTGGGGGACACCTGACATCCAGCCAGGGTCAACCCACCACATATACTGAAGTGTTCAAAGATGACATAGGGACTTACAATTTAAAAAACCCTAAAGAGACATGCTATCTATTGCAGATTTTCAGTTTTTCAGTGGACGTTCATTTCTTCCTCCCTATCAGACATCTCTGACAGGACCAAGTGCCACAAAAAGGAGTCAGTCTCTAGGTCACAGGTGACTTGCATCTTTTCAGTATTAGAGCTTGAGCCTGAATGCTCAGTGAGACCCACTGGAGTTCAGCGTTCAGCTTCTGCTGCTGAGTGTCATCGTAGTTTGGAAGCTAATTTCCTTTGAAAATCCCAGCACAAAGGAACATCAAAGAGCAATGACTGAACATCATATTATAGTGAAATGAAAGAAGTAGGAATATGTAGTGAAGGAGATTTTTTTCTTTTTTTGCTGCAAGACTCCATTACCAGTAGAAAACGTAGGGAAAAGAGGAGACTAGTAGAGGTAACCTCAGAATATTTGTGGCTAAAAGACTCAAAGTCTTTTTGTTTCAACAAAGTTCAGATTCTTTTTAAGGAAATAGTATGCTAATAAAAATAGTGGCTTGCAAAAAATCAGTCTTCATACAAGTAACAACAGAAGTCTTTTGACTAGCTAAAGATTTACAATTATATAGAGGAACAGGGGACTGAGTTGTTCCTGGCATTAAAATGGAAGAGGTGGTATCTTACTCTGCAGATGTTATTTGTGCTGTCAGCTAGAAGAGAAGATCTTGCAACTGGATATTGTGTCTCTTGCAAAAGATCATAAGCTAAGGCAGCTTATTTGTCCCTATCTCTGTGTTGGTGGCAGGGCCTTGAGGGTCCCTGTCCAGACTCCCTGTGTCCATGGCTTTGGGACCATCAGTTGCTGCCCCAGAAATGCCACAGCAGGGCTGATCTCCAGCTCCCCACAGCCCTGCCCTGCCTGGCTCTGGGTCCACCCCACACTAAAATTGCTGTTAGTGGCAACCACGTACAGCACAGAAACAACTCAGCTGCCAGTATACAGGCAGGGCTTCTATTTAAAAAACCCCAAAACCTATTATTGAGAAATATTTCCACTGTCTTTAGTCGGCTTCCAGTGCCTTCAATAAGAGATTTTTTTCTCCGTTCAGTTTTCATGGGATCAAGGGTAGGTCAGTATCGAGCATTTTGAGAGCTTGTCCAGTATTGTTGTAAATTGAAAGCACTTGATACAGAAGTCACTAAGGGTCTGTTTTCACTGAAGTATGAACAAGAGTATTGCCCCTAACATGAATCTTACTGACACAAAAATCTCCTTAACTATTAATATAAGTTGTCTGGCTTGTTGTGGAAAAGAGGGGGAATTTGCTGTGGTTCACACACCTCAACAGTTGCTAACCCTGCAGCAACTCAAGTACTATTTTTCAGCATGGCTCTTCTCACTCAAGCCTCCCTAACTGTACAAGTGGGTAGGCAAGTTGAGCTAATTCTGTTGCAAATGTATAGCAAGAGGTGGTTAATTTTACTGAATTTTACAGCACAACATGCTGAATTGTAGCTCATGTGGCATGAAACTGTGTTTATACATATTTTCTCAAAATCCTGGTGTAAAAAGAACCCTCTGTGCAGAACAATATTAGAGTTTGTGAGGAGAATTACCCTGAATAAAGAAATGGTGTTCTGTAATCAGTGACCTTATGCTACAAGGAGCAGAGTTTGCATGGCTACTGGAATCTTTGTAGATAACTTTAAGCAGTGGATGTTGACTGGATTAACATGCTGCCTTGCCTTCTGCTGATCTGTTACTCGTGACCAAAAATGGTTTGCAATTGTAGAGTGCTTGCACTATATACAGTCCTGGAGCTCGGAAGCATTAGATTCACTGGTAACAATCAAATCAGTTAGTTAATGAGTCTGTGAGATCTGGCATTGGCATCCCTTAGCTCACAGCAGTCAGTAATATATAGACTCAGTGTGTATACGTGCCGAAGCTTAATTTGCAATCCTATTTAGAGTGGAAAAAAATGCCACACTTAAAAAAAAAAGAAAAAAAAAGAAGTGCAAACAGGGTTCTTTTCACAGTGGACAGAGAATACTGTTAAACAGAGGAAGCACAATATCCCTTTTCATAGCAAGAGATCAAATGTCTGCAGAAGAGTTTAATTTATACTTCTTCATGTGCCAGAGCTGTGTCTGAGACATTGCAGTGTTTCAGTACTTTCAATCAGGTCATAGTTTCCAGCACAGATGACTTCATCCCTTTTAAAATAGAACAAATAGAATAAATGGAATTCCACATAATCATGGTAGGAGCTGGGATTATAGGAAATTAAAACACATATTTAAAAGCAGAGTTCTGCGCGGTAAATAATTGTGACATGGAGCTTGGAAGGCAGCGCTTGGTCCCTCCTCGGTAGTTAATGGGCAACGAAGGTCTTTGGCTCTGCAGCTTTCTGTAGCGTGAGGGTGTGGGTGTATCCTAGAGGAGGATGATGAGAGTGATGGTGGATAATGTGCAGCATCACATGTAATGCGGTTGCAGCCTTTCCAGAAGAAATATTAAAATTACACCATTTGACTCAATTGCAACCCAGATTGCTGATGGGAAGCAGGCATGGGCTTTACACTCCATGTACCACCATGCGGCTTTGATTGCTTTCCCCAGTTAGGTCCTCTCTTCCCTAGCTGTTACAGAATATTTCACATCTCCCAGCCACAGCTCTGCGTTGGCAATCGGAGAAAAGGTGTTGATGAATTCTGTCTCAAATTTCTGCATGTCTGAAGAAAACCCTTATAAAATAGCAACATATATTAAACTGATAACCCCCAAACAGAGAAGTAGCTCACTGCAACCTGGAATGCTTTGAACTAGTGCTGTAAGACAAGTGTTTGCAGTAGTTATTACAACAAGAGAAAATGAAACTAGAAATATGTTGTTCCTTAATTGTAGTACTTGCCCAACAGTGCCCTCATTGTGATCCATTTTTGGCTTTACAAAAAAAAAAACCTATCAGTAACTTATTTGTGACATGACTAAATTCCAGCTCACATCAGAAGTATTTCATTAGGCAATAGACAAGTATGCAGTGAAGAACAGCACTTGCCCCCAAAGGACTGTTTTGTCTACATAAGTGAATGAGAATCTACGATATTACGTGTTACCCCAAGTCACAGAAGAATTCAGAAACAAGGCTGGGAACTGAGTTTTTCCCAAGTTACAATCCTTTGTCATTAAAGATAAGCTCCCTCAGGTCGTGTGTGTTTTATGTATGTGAATGTATGCATGAATACAGTCACATTTGTCTAGTCTGACACGCAGGCTGGACTGTGGGTCTGGTAACTTGCATGTTTGTATCCTTTTTTACATCATGTCTAACTGTGGTAAAGATTACACTGACAGACTAATTCTGTTTGCGAAGGTTTCTGTTTAAAAGCAAGTGAAACTCTGGAATAGAAGGAAAATTCATCACTGGTGAGTTGGCTGAATCCAGTCACATGCTGTATAATATAACTTATCCTCAGGAATTCATGCCTCCATTGGGTCTGCCTACCAGATAAGCTACATTGAGATGAAAGTGAGTTGCATCAGATCCTGGTGCCCAGAGCACACAGTTCAGGCTCTGTTTCTCCTTTGTTCAGCTGGATGTTATTTAACAAACAGCATTCCCTCTCTCAGAAACAGAAGTTAATCAAGGGGGAGATATACAGGTAAAAGTTTTATGCATGGCACTCTGTTAGTATCTCTGAACATTTCAAAAGTGTGTGTCAGCTACTTGTGTTGACTCGGCTTCTTTAAAAGTTTAACCTGGATTGCTTTAATCGCAGAAAACAGAATTCTCTTGCTTGATTTTGGTAAACACAGTCACCTAGTGACATCAAAGATTATAGCAACTGCAAGGCACTAGTTTGCCTTTGTAGTTCCAAGTTTCTCAAAAAACTTTTAATGTATTCTTGTAGGTGTAACCATGTGTCATAAATATACCCGCCAACAAGAGATAAAGCCTAACTTGAAAACAACTGTTAATCGATTACTGCAGAAAATCTGACAAACTCAAAGTGAATAATGCTAAAAGGTGTTAAGTTGTGGATTTCTGTAGGCTTTGAAAAGCAAAATTAAGTCTGTATGGGACTGTGGATGTGTAAGATAAACTGTGGGCCATGTGCCTCTCTTGCATAAATCAGCATCATTGCACTGAGAGGCAGGAGAGCTGTGCTGTGCTCAGCTGAGAAAGCAGCCCATGACTCTGAACACAGGCTGACCAATATCAGTTTTTGTTGGGTTTCCTGTATTTGGGGAGGGAGGGATAAAGAAGCTAATGAGGATTTGATGAACTATTGCTCAAGTCTGTAAACATTTTTTCCTTTTCTGCAGCCTGGTATGAACTGAGTATGAATAATGTTTTATGCTTGACTGAGCTCTAGACCCCTGAGCCCTGGGGACCCTGGCAATGATGCCAGGAGATTATATGACCCACAGCAAAATGATTCCAGGCAGGCAGCAGACAGTAGCCAACACTGGGAATCAAGAGGGGCATTGCTGGCAGATCTAAGCATTGTCCTAGCTTGCTAAACAGCTCCTCTTTCCATGCAAAAATGCAGGCATACACAAGAACACTCATCTTCAGAACTAGGCAGAATTTCTGCAGTGAAACTTCTTACCAGCTATGTATATTTAGCTCCAGAAGAAACAAATTCACAAATCTGTCAAAAAAATTGAAATTTTGAATTTCAAAAAGAAATGTTTTGGCTTTTTTTTTTTTTTTTAATTTGAAATGTTTTGCTTTGTTATCTTAAATTTCACTTACATTCATAGTTTAGAAAAAAATTATGTCAACAAAATGAAGGAAGGGTTCATTCAGGTAAAATAAAATTAGAGGAAAAAATTTAATGTAAAATTAAAGGAAAAACTGAGTTTGGTTGGTTAGCAAAGTAAAGGAGCACCTTAGTCATAAACTTCTTTTCCTGTTTTCCTTTGCTCCATCATTCTCTGCATGATTTTTCAATGGGTACAGGAATATTTAATGAGGAACAAATTCAGATGAAAGACCATTATAATATCTGTTGAGATGGATATCAGATGACATCTGACTCCAGTGTCCTAGAAAGTCAGGTAAACTGTACCTTTGCCTTCATGGTAGAGTTAATGTGGGGAAAGGCAAGGGAGGGGACAAACAAGAACCAAGTTGTATGTATGTATGTGCATATATGTGATTTTTTTTTGTAGTATTTCAAGCTAAAATTAGAAAATCTCCTTCAGCCTGCTTTTGTGTTGTACTTGCAAAACTTTATGTAGCTTTTTGCCTTGAATTGATAGAGAAGAAGAGAAGGTAGAGTTACCATCCTGGATTACAGTAGCCACCCAAGTTCAGGCTGGGTACTCAATGATATAAAAATGTCCCCCAGCCAAAGCTCCCCCACTCACTTCTCAGTGCTGTGATGTGAAAATCATAGAATGTTTGGGTTGGAAGGGACTTTAAAGGTCATCTAGTTCCAACACCCCAGCTGTAGGCAGGGGCCATATTCATTAGACCAGATTGCTCAGAGCTCCATCCGTGTCCTTGAACACTTGCAGGGATGGGGCATCCACAGCTTCTCTGGGCAACCTGTGCCAGTGCCTCACCACCCTCACAGTAAGGAATTTTCTTCTAATATCTGACCTAAACTTACTCTCAATCCATTTTGGAGCCATCCATCCTTGTCCTGTCACTACATAACCAACCTTTTGTCCTACAGCATCATGAGTGAACCAAGTCTTGGCAGCTCTGGGACTTCAGAGCTCTCATGGACTGTAGGATGATGCTGATGGCAGGCAGTGCTGGAAAGGCTGGGATGTGCACAGGGCTTGGTCCTAGTGCTTAGGGGCTGCTCAGCCTCAAAGGAGGGTTGGTGGCACTGCCCTGCCAAGGAGCTGTAGGAAACCTTCCACTACCACTGCAGCTGCCTCACAACAAGGGCTTATAAGAGAGGGAAGCTGCTTAGGCAGGGAGCAACTTCCTCAGCCTTGCTGACTTCCCACTGGCTCAGTTTCATGGCAGGGGGTGTGACTTGGAGCCAACAGGGAAATGCTTTGAGAAACTGATGTATTTTGAAACTTGGTCAGGTTTTTCTGGGTGCAAATGCTTGTGCTGCTTTAATTTTAGACCTGGTGAGGTTTAAGTGTGGTTGGCGTTTAGTGATGTAAAGAAAAGCGGAGGGCAGGCATGAAAAGCCCATGCCTAAAGCATTTCCAACACTATCTTATAATGCTTTAGCCTGCTCTTGTAGATTGGGCATAACCTGTAGCAGCACAAAGCACCTCCATGCCAAAGCACTTGTGCCTTTTATAAGGGCTGTGGTCATCTCTGGAGTGGAGGAAAACTACATATTTCACAGCCGAAATTACTCCACAGTGACACAAAATACTGGGGTAGCTATCATAGCATGTAGGCAGTGCCAGGCCCTTGGCTAATTAGCTGGTTTCTCAAAACAACAACATATGAGGCAGCCCAGCCCCACTCATTCTGCAGTTTTCATTTTAATATCCTTTACCTAGTTCACAACCCCGATGATTCTGGGAATTTTCTTTCCAGCATGGCCAAAGTTGTAATATGAGGGGAAAAAAAGGCTCCTACTGAAACTGTTAGCTAATCTCGAGGCGCACCGAAAATTAAACATTTGTAACCCAGGGTCTGTTTGGGCCCATTGTACAGAATCTCTCTTTGTACTGACATCAGTGAGACTTTTTCCACCATCCTGCATGATTGGGACTCGGTAAATTTACTTTTCACAAACTGATGTAAAAGACGAGGTATGTGCAACGTAGCTGAGTTAATTGTGGAGGAGAAACATGGGGCCAGATGCACAGCGATTATCGATTGAACAGGAGCCAGAGACTCAGCCCCTTAACTTTTCAAATCTCTGACTCCCTGATGTTGCCTCTCCCTCCATCGCACTGCATTAACTCACAGCGTAGCTGGAACGTTCCGCAGTTACTCACAAAAAAGGATCTGTGTGGGAAGGTGAAGGAGGTTGGTGGGGGCGACAGGCAATTCATGGGGAGGAGAAAAAAAAAAAAAGGAGCTGGAAAAATCAAGAAATAGAAAGAACATAAGGGGGAATTGCATCTTTCCCTAATTTGAGTGGGATACTCTTGGCATTTCTGCCACTATGAAGTACTGTGTGAAGTTATATATTGGCTCACCTCTTATTCAAATGATTTAAGATGGCATTTTAGAGCAGTCAAGATTTTCGTTATCCTGTCCCTAAATATGCGTCGCTCCATCAAAAGACGGTGGTGAAGTAAGTCCATTTAACTCCCCTGCAATGTTGTCTGACAGTCCTGAAATATTCTGGAATGTGGATGGCATAGTTTTTTTTTGTAGTTGGCATCTGAAAATGTGGTCCTTCAGAAACTCCTTGGCCAGTTTGCCTCAGACTTTGTTTTTTCAACAAGGGCTATAAAAACTGAAGGAAAATGCATTCGAAGTGTCCAATTTTGTTCATTTTTTTGAAAAAAAAAAAAAAAAAAAAAAAAAAGACATTTGAAACTTGGAGCAGAAGTGTTTTCCATCCTACTTTTGTAGCATAAAATGTCTGGGTAGACTTTCTTTCTCAAACTTTCTATATGTTACCTTCCATTAAGACCACACCCAAAAAATTTTAGTACAGAATTTATTTCATAAAACGGACAACAATAAGAGATTAGAGTGGAATTTCAGGGTACTTAACTGAAGTGCCTGCTCTTCTCCAAAGTTATGTCCCTCTGACACACACATGTGCACACACACTTCCCCAGAACCACTGCAACATTGCAAAAATCACCATTTGCCAACATATAGGGCAAGTAATTGCATTTATTTCTTGTTCAAAGCAATTGAGAGGAGTCAGTGGTCTATTAGATGCTACTGTGTGATAATAATGGCTGGTGAGCAAAGATCTGATTTTTAAAATTATGACTGTATGTGCATGTGGTGGGCACATCACAGAGGTGGTGGGCAGTTGCAGTTGCTGCATGAATTTGGAAGGTGTTGGTGTGCACACACAGTATTCTCATAGATAGAGCCAGGAGGGTCCTTCCCAGAATGTGTCTTAGAGGGGAATAGCTTCAAATAGAACCAATTTAATATCCACTGTGGACTTGCATATCGGGTGGCCACTGAGAGCTGAAGTGCAGCAAGGACAGAGAATTCCCAGATTTCTCTTTATAATCTCCTGAGCAGCACACAGCCAAAGATCTGCCTTAGCATCTATTCCTCTACTGTAAAATGACTGGTTGTCTTCCTCACCCAAATCCCCTGGGTCTTAACTGCAAAAGGTTGCTTGTTGGGATGGCATGTGCTGCTGTGGTAGAGCTGGATCCAAAGCCCACTGGCTTCCCCAGATCTTGGCTCAGGTCAAATGATTTGTAAGTGCTATGATTGCACTGAAATACTACCCTGCCTCTCTGGTGGTTTCACCCTTAGTTATGCAGAGGATACAAGGAGCAGAGGGAAGAAGAAATTCTTCAGGTTCACTGCTCAGCATCTCATAGGAAAAATTGGTGTTTGGACAGGGCTGCTGCCGCACCAAACCTGCACCAGCGCCGGTTAGCGGAGCGTGGGCCCTCCGCTTTCTGTGAACATTTTCCCATCTCGTTCTCTACTTAACACAGGCTCTAATGCCCTGTGACAGCACCTGAGAACACGGGCCAGCCACGAGCAGTTGTGCCAAGCTCCTCGGAGCCGCTGGCAGCCCAGGCAGCCCTGGCTCCAGCAGAGCTTGCCAAGCGCAGGCAGCACCGGCTGCGGGGCGCCCGCGCCTGCCAGGGGCAACCTCTTTGAAGTGCAGCCACTCTTCCCGGCCCCATTCCCTCCCTTCTGCTAGGTGTTAACACAAACATCTCCCCGTCCAAAAGGGTTCCATTATTTATTGGAGGCTACTTTTCTGCCAGCTGAGTCCCAGACTTCAGTAGCTTTGAATGAGCCAAACAACTGGATATATGTCTCCAAAGATATCGTAAAAACCTGGGTAAAATGGCTATTGAAGGTGCACGTTGAGCACCTTATGAAAGTAATCTCTTGTGAGTGTCAGAGTGCCAAGAGAAACAGTGAGCGAGCCCTTTCTGCAAGGAGGTGCTGACAGTGACAGGTATTGGTGCCCTGATTACAGTGGAAACATTTGTATATTAATTGCAAACCACTCAGACTTACCCCCCTCCTTGGTTTGCCTTTTATGTTTTTGGGGGTTTTTTTAAAGAAAAAAAGTGGAGGAGGGAGGTTTTTATTATTGCTGATCAGGGAGTATTACTTGCATCTCTCCCATGGCATATGTTCATACGCCTGTGGGCTCACACACGGAGCGTTCTCATTTCAAAGCTGAACAGCTCTCTTAGCTATTTTTCTTTTCCCTTCTTCAGGACTTCAAGGAGTGAGTAGGATGTAATCTCAGAGTGAGGAGGCTTGGTTCTGTGCCAGGCACAACTGACTTACCACATTGTCCCTGAGTAAGTCACCTCACCTCTCTTCTCCTTCATCTTTCCATCTGTAAAAAAGAGAGGGTGATATTCTCCTTCCTTTGTTTAATTAACAAGTGGTGCTTTAAAAATTCATAGACTGAAAGCTTTCACGTCACTTTTTTTTTTTTTTTTTTTGTTAATTAAAACCTAATTGACTTCAGGGCATTGCAGAAACCTCCAGAAACATGCAGTTTGAGTCTTATCTTACATGATTACTGTAACCTCACTGCTTTAAATAACTTCCATCATTTGAAGTGCTAGTCTGCCTGTTGCAGATGTAATAAAAAGGCAGTGATCCAGCAAGGCTCATCACTGGGACAATACTTAGGTGGGCTTTGCTGAGCATTTAGTGGGATATCCAGCTTCACCAAGGGATATGGGAAAGAGATTTCACCTTAAATAACAAGACATGGACATCTTCCCAAAGCAGGGGTTGAATTTGTAGTATCATATTCCATAATGGTCCAAGTTATGGGGAGTCTGTGAGAAGAAAACCATGCTGCTGTCACCCGACCCAGCTTTCTGCTTGTTGCCTGTCTTATGCTTTTTAATTTGTCTGTATTTATATTATTGAAACTTGAAAATTAGAGATGGAAAAAGACACCTGGGTCTTTCAATTTGGTTTTGTGAGCTGCAAAGTTGCCTTGTACATCCTATTTTATGTGTCAGCATGAAGGGCAGAAAGAAGTAGAGAGGTGATCAAAATGAGACCAGTTGCCCTCCCAAGACAACCCCATTCACACTTTTTCTCTAAGCCCTTCTTTCAGGTAGCAGCTGGGATCTGATTCTGTGATTCCTTCTAATTTGAATATAAGCCTTTTTTGTATGCAAAGGATTGCTGACACCAGCAAGTTTCTCTGTAATGATTACTATGGAAACGTTTATCTATAAATATAAAATTCTTTAAAGCTTAGCCTTTTATCTTTATAGAAAAAGGCCTGTTTATGTCACTTCTAAGCTTCCAGCTTTAATGTAGACATGAGCTGTTCTCATGCCAAACAAGATAACCTTAGTGTTAGAGCTGTGCGAGCTTTGAAACATGGGAATTTGAGCTAAAACTATTATTTTTTTAATACAATATTAATAGCTGAATGGAAAAATATTTTAAAATGCCTTTCTAAGCCCAAAGCTCTAGTTCACTTGCAGTCTTCTTTTCTGTAGGTTTTATTGTAATGTTGCATGTATGGAATAGCTGCTTTCAGCTGCCAGTCAGTCCTTAAACTCTGTGTGTGTGTGCACATGCTCTTGTGTGTGTGTGTGTGAGATTCATGGTGAGGACTGAGGAAGCAGAGCAAAAATGGAGAAGTAACTTATTCATTAACCTTTTTCCTTTGGAATGTTTTTAGATTTTGCTCTTCAAAACCTATGTAAAAATATGGATTCTAAGTTTAGGTCCCCAAAAGATATTTTGTGGTGTTTTTTTTTTTTTTTTTGATAAATGGCAAAAAAAGAGTCATGATTTTGTGTTAATAAGATTAAGGGTTTTGTTACTTAAAACCTACAGTGAAAATGGTGCATTAAGAAGGATGGGGACTAATATTTTTTTCTTTGCGCTTCTATCTAAGAATTTCTAAAAAATATTTTTCTTCTACTTGGACAATTACACTTAAGAAATATCTATATTAACATTGGGGGTTTTTTCAAACATACACACTAATACCACAAACACCCACATTTGCAGATGCTCTAAAGCCACTCCATTAAAATTATTCTCAAATAAGATGAAATCACGGGGGTTAAGTAATATAGATTTGGGGTCAAAACTTAAAGTGTTCCAAAATGTGTGCAGGATCAGGTCCACACAGGCTTTGGAAACAGAACTCATGACATATGAGAGTATAATCATAGCTGATGATGATCAGAAGGTTAATTTGTTATTCATTGCCAGGGAGCGATTGATAGCAGCAACCTTGTCTACAAGGGCACAATTCATATATATGTATTAAACTTTCTCTTTGTGTAGGTTTTGATTATTAATACTGATGATTTTTTCCTTCCACTTTTGGGTGGAATGAGAAAATGGACAATTAAATATTTCATTTAAAATTCAGCACTAGCCTGATGAGCTAAAACTAAGAAATTCAGTTCAAGGATAGAGGAGGCTTTAAGCTACCTTTTGTTCTTCCAATTTTATGGGAGAATTAGGGAGATTCTTGTCATGATTTAGACACTAGGGAGAGTAATTTTTTACACTAAAATGTCTTTCCTGGGTTTTTCTAGGGACTGCAGTCCCATTCACAGTTCTTCCTGCACAGGAGTTTGTGAGGGAATCCTGTGTGAGAGGACTAAAGAGGCTGCTGGCAGTGAGACATGGTCTTATCCTCCTGTTTGAGTTTCCCTTTGTTCATTTCCCTTGGTTTTTCTCACCAGTGGAACGTTATTAAAGCTCGCTGAAATTTTTAATGGAAGTGCAGCTGAAGCAGAGACAAACCATTCCAGACCTCACTGGGCTGTACATACCTCTGCCTGCCCTCACTGTGCTCTTCCAAGTTCACTTACAGTTTCATGCTCTGAGAGGACCAGCACTCAGAGGAGTCAATTGGACACTGCTAGTAACTGAACAGATTACCTGGAAATAAAAGATCTGAGAGCCAGCGTTAAACCCTTAAATAGGACATGCAGTCAAAGCACAACAATATACTGTGGCTCTCATAGGGCTGATGGAAAATCAAACAGTAAAGATCTCATATTGAATTCAGAGAGATACTCCCAAATTTAGAGGCTTATTTGAATCCTGTCCCAATAATTCAAAGTTGTTGGATCTGTAAAATTAGCCCGTAAATCTCACAGGAAAGGCTGTGGGGTATTTCAGCACTTTCATTTTTGCTCCTGGCGGGAGCATGAGTATTAGTATAAAAACATAAAAATGACCATGAAAGTAACTTTTAAAGCAGTAGCAGCTTTTTATTCTCTTTCAAATCCTACAGAAAGGATTAGAGTTGTGGGAAAAGATTTAGCTTAATTTCTATTCAGTCCTAATTGGCTTGCCCAGCCTTGATGCATTAAACCATAAATTGTTAATGTCTTTATCAGGTCTTTATTTCTTGTCCTGTTTCAAGGTTCAGATCACGGTCATCAATCCTCACCAGAAAACAGTCTCCTTTCCTAGAGGGTTGCCTTGTAAATGTAGCAGTGATTAAACTGGGAGGACTGAGGGTAGGGGCTTACCATGATAACTGATACCTAGAAGGAGGGGCCCGGGTGAAGCTCTCTGAAGTAAATTGAGGAATGTCACTGAGAGGGACTTGCATCTATGGCATTCTCCTCAGCCTAACGCTGTGGGATGTTCCTCTATTCTCCTTCTCACAAGCTGTGCTCACTGTGGTGCTCCAGAAGCCCATAGCCTGGAATGATGTGGCGAGGTCTTTGGGGTGTGAAGTGTTTCCTACTGGAAGCCTTTGTAACATCTCACATAATGGAATAGAGCTCAAGCAGGCAGCAGGGTAACCATTAAATCACAAAGTGGTTTGGGTTGGAAGGCATCTTAAAGATCTCATTTCAACCCCTCTTCCACCAGACCAGGTTGCTCAGAGCTCCATCCAGCCTGGCCTTAAACACTTCCAGGGATGGGGCATCCCCAGCTTCTCCGGGTAACCTATGCCAGTGCCTTACCACCCTTTACACTGAAGAATTTCTTCTGTGAAGAAGAAATCCTTAAATAAAGAATGCATGGGTGTGTAGCAGAACCACAGCAGTAAAATCAGCACCTTCTTTCCTTTAGAAAACTGGAACAGGACAGGAGGCATTGGTCATAAAATGCAATGCAGGAAATATCAGTTAAATGTAAGAAAACACTTTTTTTACTGGGAGGATGATTGAACATTAGAAGGGGCTTCTGAGAGAGACTGGCAAGTCTTCAACCTTGGAGATATGCAAAAGCCAGCTAGATGTGGTCCTGGACAACACGCCTGAGCAAGCGACCCTGCTTGAGCAGGGCTAAGTGATAGTAACCTCTACTACCTGCAGGTACACTCATGCAGGTGGGATGCCTTCCTCCAGAAGAGGAAGACTGTGTGACAGTGAAGGAAAGCCCAACAGATTTTGCCTCCACTGGCAGGAATATGTAGTATTGCAAGGCAGCAGTATTGGAAGAGGTAAAATTGCAAGGCAGGTCTGCTCTGTTTGGTCACGCTGGGTTGTTCTGGCTTTGCATTCTGAGGAGGTTCATGTGTTTTCTGTGCACCCTGGACATGTTCACACCATCTTCCCAGCACAGTTTTATGCAGAACAAGGCATGCATCTATTACATGCATATCTACACGTATATGAATATTAGGCCTGAGGGTCTGGTGGAGAAATAGGTCACAGCTCAGCCACTCAATTTAGTCAACACCACCTTTGCTGGTAGATACTACTGTTAGAGGGTGACAAGCATCAACCCTCCTGATGTGTGTGAAGCTGGGGTTTAGCCTTTTTAATAAAGTACTCCATGGAAGTGGTGATTTATCTGAGGAACTAACCCAGGGCAGCCAGCTTTAATAGCCCAGAGCTAGAAAGTGCTCTTTCTAAATTAAACACATTGTTGTGTTTCTTTGGGTTCTGTTTCCATGTAGTTTGTGATGGAAGTACCTGTTTCCATTCACAAATGGATAAACACAAGAATACATTTACTCTTCCGACTCTGGGAAAAAGCTGGCTAGCAGGCTGACATGGAGGGGCCCAATGTACCTGGAATAATATGAAACACCTTTTTTGTATGTATTAGTTTACATACTGTGCTCAGGAAACAGGGTACAGAAACTTCCTTAAACCTCCAGGAACAATAGCTATTGTTGGTTGTTGATATGGCATGAGCTCATATCCAGGATACCGAGAAAGGAACTCCTGACTACAATAAATAATATACTTCTTAACTCCTGGTGCGAAAGAATGTATTTATTGTTTTTCCAAAGAGAGATGGAGAAATAGGGCTTTAAAAGGAGGGCTTTGCATGGGAGGACAAAGGCTCTGACTTTTTTTTTTTTTCCTCTTAAAAATTCAACTAAGGAATTTCTTATAGAAGAAAAAAAGTTTTATAGTCGGGTTCCCAACAGTCTGCGTTGAAATTTATTTTGAATTTGACTATATTAAATGAAAATGATAAGATTACTGTGACAGGTCTATAAAGCTATTCCTTCTAACTGTTTTTTTTCTTGCCTTCCTCTGCAGTGGGGGTGAGAAACTATTCATCACACAGAGCTCAGAGCTCTTGGTTGAAGTTATACAGGAATACTTTTCTCTGGATTTTTACAAAGTTGATTAGGGTGAAGGAGCTTCTTTAATGCTACAGTCTGTCAGTCCTTTAGGAGTACAGCCTGAGTTGTTTGAAAGAGAAATTTGCAGAACCCTGGCTGTTCTATCTCAAACTGACACTTACACTAGATTTAGTGGATACTCAAGACTAAATTGTGCACTACAAAAGGAAGGGCCTTGAAGGGAGCCTAATCTTTAAGTGGTATGCACCAGTTAAAACACAGGAGTGGGAGTTAGGGGGCTCTGCAGCCTTTCTGATACTGTGGCACCAGTCACGTCACTCCATAGAAGAAAAGGGGAAAGGCTCCCATCTGTCCTGGGGATCCTCCACCTCCTGGGAAAGTCACCTCTTTTCATCCCTTTAATGCTTCCCAAGAGAGCCATCTGGAGTGCTTTGGTGAAGTCAAACTTTGTCACATACATCATTTTATTGAAATGTTAACCTCTGCAAAGCTTTGCTCGGGTGGGTTTTTGGTTCAGAGGGAGTGCTTGCCTGGCGTCACGGAGGTCTGGACTGTGTAACACTGGAGCCAAATCCTCACTCCCTACTCTGTCCCTTGGAGCGGTCCCTCATACCTCTGCACTCCTAGTCTTGCCATAAGCACCCAGCTGATGCCTGTGAGGTGGAATCCCCTGGAAAATTGAGTTATCTTTCCTCTTTCCTAAGATAAAAGGCAATGCACACTCAAAACTACTTGTTTTTAAAAATGTCTCCTGCCCTGAAGTCTGCTTTTTAACTACCCCAGTGGCTATTTCAGATGTTCTGTGCATTAATGTGGCTGTACAGGTGTCTTGTGAGGGCAACTATTAAGATTTACAGTGACACTTCTTAAATGAAATGGTAAATATTTTAAAGATAAGCTCAATCAATATTAAAACCCCAGTAAATTCTGAGCACCAATGTCTGGCAGAGGGTTTTTTTTTATAATGCTATGTGTGGTCTGAGGCACCAGTTTTCTGTAGAATTACGTATTGGTTGCTGCACTGTATAGGTGTCACAGAAATAAATATCCAATGTTACAGGCTCCAATCCAGGTGAGGTGAAAAATGGAGAGTGACCTTTGATAGGTAATTTTTTCTTGATTTCTTTAAGTTACTTGCCCCTACTACACTGAACAATTCTTGTTATATCAAAGTCTTTCGCTGACTTTTTCTGTAAATAATTCTTGGTAAAAGAGAAGTCAGATTTTTCTTTTTAAGTATATGCACTTTACGTGTGCTTCGAAGAGAACATGGCACTCTTTTGGTTCCTTGGTTGCAAGGCTTTAAAAATAAACTCAGTGCAATGTTGCAAATGAGATAAGATGCATACTTTGACATTTATTTTTGTTTCTCCAAATTTTAATGAGAAATTTAAATAACTTACTATGAAACATGCCTAGGAAGTGGTAAATCTGCGCAGTGTGTGGCTTCAAGGGGGAAAGGGTCCAGTGCAAGGTGGTCTCTACAAACTGGCCAGTATTTGCTCAGCCTGGAGTTGGTGACACTTAGGTCAAGCTTTTGGTTTTCCAGGTGAAAAGCAAGAAACTTTGGATGATGCTTGTTCCATGGTTTTAAGACTTACTCATTTTAAGGGCACATAGGAAAAGATTGAGGATGAAATGTTAATTGCTGCAGGGTAAAGCTGTGAAACTGCTTCTTAGCTCTTGGGTGCCAAGGCTGTGATCCTGCAGGGACACTGGGCACATGCTCTGCACTCCTTCAGGGCCCTCTGCACACACAGAGTGACCGACCTCCACGCAGTAAGTAGCTCTCTTACAAGCCACATTCAGATTTGTCACCAAGTGAACCCCAGACAGAACAGCCCCTGTAAAAATTAACCCATAAAACCATTTACCAGAGTGATGACATCCCCTCCAAACCTCTCCAAGTGTGCTCTCAGAGTTGCATAAACCCCACAGTCTATCAGAAATGGGGCTGTGCTCTGATACCTGAAAGACAGGCACTTCTAAAATTACCTTGTGTTTAAAGTAATGCTGCCATATATAAAGAATAAGAATAGTTTTCTTCTATGAGCTAATCAACAACCAGCTCCTTGTGGGATTTTCTTGTAGAAACTTAGGACCAGTTTATCTATTGGTGGTTAAAAATGACACCACTAAGTGCTGAAATGATGAGGACTTTCTAATCCATCTAGTCTTATAACATCCTTCAACATGATTGCTTGTAATAAAATGTTTGTAATTCATGTATGATGGTGAGAAAAGTCTGAAAAAAAAAAACCAACACAAAAAAAGCATCTCACTTGACAGACAGAATTAAATTACATAATCTTTCAGAATGCAGAGACTTTGCTTGGATTTGAGAACTCTTTTCTGAATGTTCATGTTCCATGGCAGCCAACTGGACAGTTCAGGTGGTGGAAGTCTGAGTGTGGGAGAAGCAAGTTTAGAACATATTTTGTAGGACTATTTCTGTTTCCTTGGAAAACTACAGGGATGTTAGTTTAGCAAGTTGAAGCTTTGACTAGAAGGTTATATATTCTCCACTTTCCACTGTATAATCCAGCTACAAAAGCTGTTATAAAGGCGGCCTCTTAAATGTCCAAGGGCAACCTTGCCAAATTAAAATGACAAAACATTCCTGCCTAATGGGATAAGCCTTGTTCTCATACCTTTTGATCTGTTTGTATCTCCTCTGATTATTTTACAACAAAAAATAGAAGTTGCTGATCCAAAAGTACTGAAAATAGTTAATCCTCACATGCCAGCTCTTTCCTGCTGATCTTGTTGCCAGTTCTGTATCAATGTTTATAGATATTCTTCTTCTTCCCCCTCTCCTGCTTAGATTCCCATTAAAGAAACACAGAGTGGAGCTGTTCAAGTACCCAAAAGCTGGCTGTTGTGGGGTGGCAGTGAGACAAATAGCTTACAGAACTTATTTTTTTTTTTAATAAATGCACTTCTGTTAATACAAATAGCAGCACAATAACTGGACCTCAAAGACAAGGACTCCAGTCACTGTGATTCTCCACAGGGGACACTTGACATCTGGGGCTGTGACTCAGTCTCTTCAGTTTTAGGATGAAGGGCTATGAAGTGCATTATAAGAAGCTTTTCTTCTTGTGTACCAAACAGTATCTTTTGTTACAAGCACAACACCAGTGATAAATGGTACTTACCCATTATGTGTTTGCAAGTCTTAAGTAACTGTTATCCTCAAGATCCAGCAACTTGCACACCAGAAGGGAAAAATACTTTCCTTACCTTCACTCTCAGCCTTTGTTTATTTTTGTAAGTTTAAATGAGGAGATTGAAAATTATTTCACTGTGATTCTGTAGTAGAAGCAGCAATCTAGACTGTAGTCGAATTTTGTAAAGCTCAGAGGAAAAAGAAAGATAGGACAGAAATATGCATAGAGCTAAGTAATATTTTGTCTCTCAGGTTCTGGTACAAAGACAGGGCTTAAGGAGCTTTCCCAAAAGAAATTAAAGCTGTCACAAAGGGTTCCATGATATTAAACTTCTTATGTTTGTTCTAGTCTGTCCTGTGTGATTAGGGGTCATATACCACAGCTGTCATGTGAAGAAGCAAGAACAAGTCCCTCTGATTCTTGCTAAAGTAGCTGCCTTTTTAGGCATGTTTTTAGGATGCATGGTAGAGAAACATATTTGTTTTTTCAGAAGTTATTTTGAAAACTATTTTAAGTGTACCAGGGTAGTTAAAACATCCCCTTCTACCCTACCCTTTTTAATTTACTTTCTATTTTGGTCAGCTGGTGGCTTCATTCTTAAGACTACCAAAATGCTTTTCATACACCGTAGATCTCTGTTTGATGAGCAATGTTTTATGCAAGCATAATTCAGCTTTTCAGACCATAGGAAGGCAAATTTATCTGTGGTACATTGCAGAATTCAGAGTAGGGTTTGTTTTGCCTTTCTTTGCTCTTTCAAAAAAATACAAAATAGTTCAGGTCAGGAGGAACCCCTTTGGTCAGCCTGGTGTGCTCCAGAGTAATTCAGTCACTGCTGTTATGAGCTTCAGCCTATATAAAAGCAGAGAATGTATAGTAAGAAGATAAGCATCAGTGTAAGATATCTCTGTTGTGTAGTTTACAAGAGCATCACCATTACGATGGCATGACCAAGATGGAGTGGCAGGGCACTGCAGGAAGTATTTGGACAACAGATAATAAGACAACATGTAATCCAAAACTTCTTTGTCACAGTCAATATAGATAAAGAAATGGGAAACTGATAGTAGAGGGGAGGCTTCTTCCAGCTTGTTCTGTTTCTTTTTAGTGTCAGACATTCAGAGTCATCACCAAAAGTAATTCAGTGACTTCAGTTTCATCAGAGCTTTGCAACCCCTCCACAAAGCTGATGTAGACAATCCAGCAAAGGGGAGGTGGATCCACAGAACTCCTTACGGGGCACTGAAAGCATTTGTGGCAGCTGCCCTTCTCAGAGCCCACCTACAAAAAAAGCATGATCTTCTTAGGACTGACTTATCCTCTTTCATTCCTCTAGTACTCTTAGCTTTTAGCTTTAGTGCAGCAATCAACTTTGAAAAAAATTGTATTTCTGACATACAGAAATCTTTATATTGCTATGCCATGTGGCTTTTTTTTTGTTGTTGTTGTTGTGGTGGTGGTGGTTTTTTTTAATGCCAAACATTTGGAAGTTCTTCAGTATTTCCAGTACTTGCACTCTGCATCCCTCTCTACTGCTGCTATTTCTCAGAGAGCCACTTACTACATTTCAGCAATTAGGTGCACTTCAGGCATGAGATACCATGTCTCCAGTGCTATGAATGACTTTAATTATGGGGAAAAAATGCAGCAATTTCAAAAGGAAAACCAAGTATCCATTTCCTCAGCTTTTCTCCCACCTGTAGTTCTGCATCCATATGCCACAACAGATATGATCACAGTCTATTAGGAGGTAGCTTTTTAAAATACCCCTCTAGAATGGGTTAGATCCATATTAAAATTCCAGACTTTAATCATAGAGAGGAAGAAGAAAAATCAAGAACTCTTCAAATCCCAGTTGACCACTCGAATTCAGAAGATACTGTCTGTTCTGTACACCTGAGTTTATTTCCAGTTTACAGAAGGAATTCAAAATTTGGAATTAGTTGAAAACCTTCAAGTTTGTCTTGATGAAGAGGCAGATACTGTATTCTTTGTGACTTTAGTGTGAGGTTTAATAAAGAGCCTTCTTCAGTGTGGTTGGTGAGCCGATAACCTCCAGCATCCATTTCCATTTTATATGGTGGACATCTCTTACAAACGAGTGACCAGACAAAAACAAGATGGGCAATAACTTAGTGAGGTGAGAGGGAGCTCCTTGATTTCTGCAGGTAATTTCTGGCATGTCCAGATGGAGGAAGGCAACTGCTCTTCATGACTGTGGGTCCTGGCTTAGCTACACTGACGGGCACTCAGGAGGAAGCTGTGACCAGTGCTCTTTTCATTAGCGTTTGTCAAGGACTTCAACCTTCTTTCCTTAAATGCATCATCCCCAAATGGAAGCAAAGACATTAAGCAAAACATAAAGCATTAACTCAAAGGCAGAAATGAATCCAGAAAATTTCCTTTGCAGTGCTTTGCACTAGGAGCATGTCAGAGCAATGATTGCAAGTCAGGTGAATACTCATGTCCCTGCGAGCAGCTGTCTGTGTTGGGTGTGGGACAAAGCCAGCTGCTCAGAGACAGAAAGTTGTTTGAAAGAAATATAGAATAAAGACTTAATGGGCAATACCTGGCTTTTTTGTATCCAGATGGTAATTTTATCCTTTAAGCTAAAAGTGGCTCAGGTCAGACTGCTCCTTTTAGGGTGAATAGCTGAGTGTGGGAAGAGGAAAAAGTTTCCAGCCTGCAGTGATCAGGTCAAAGTAAGGTGAGTGTGAGGAGCAGGAATGTGAGACTGATGCTCTCGGGGCAAAGAGGTTGCTGTAGAGAGCCGGGCATAAACCCCTCAGCCAAGTCTGTGGTGGTGGGAATGAGTGGTTCCCAGGCACCAGAGAGGACTTTCATATCTGTGCAGTTTGCTGCAAAGCAGAGCCATTAATTTGTTTGAATCCATGCTTGGAAGCAGTGACCTACTTGCAAGAATGTAGCTAACAGGGGAAGACTTGAGTATAAAGCTTTTTTACTTCTGTTCTGCTTTACCTACCCTCTTCTGAGTTTTCTCCACTTAGATCCAGCTAATTAGTTTATAATCTAATTAAATCTGGCTTTTTATTTTATTTTGGTCATCTTTAGGGAGCTCGCTATAAGGAAAAGCTCTGGGAAGATGTAGTTCAAAGCTCTAACTGATGAAGAATTCCGTCGGGCTTTCCCCTGCCTCATGCAGGGGAGGCCCAGCCTGCACAGCTTGCTGCCATTTAACATCTGGGCAATGGTGCAGCCCCATCCCTACCCCAGTTTTGACAGGGGAAAGGAAGGAGCTGATGGAGGCCAGGAGCTCCAAGCCTGCTGAGCCAGGCCATGCTCCTGTTCCTACCCAGAGCACGAATGGTGGCCCCTGCAGTAGGGTCTGCAGCTCGCTGTGGTTGTTCTCGTGGGTGGAATGCTTTTGTCACAAAACTGAAGAATCACAGACTTGATTTTTCTGACGTGTGATTGTGGCCATTATGTGTATAAAGCCGTTATGGAACTTCCTATAACCTTCAGATGGGTTGATAATTATGAAAGTATAACCAAACCCTCTGCAATACAGCTGGGCATAGGAGGGCCTGGCTGACACATTAGAAAATGAAAAGGGGATTTTGGAGAAACACTTCCTATTAATTTGTGCTGCCAGTTGGTCCTGGAATTCCTGTGGATATTACTGGGAATCAGTCATCTAATTATGAAGGGCCTTCAGTGACCCATTTGATTCTCTTTCACAATGATAGTTAAAATCACAAGTTTCAAGAGCTTTATTCTCCAGTTCTGTCTCCCTATAAATTTACTGCTGTCCACCCGCCTCCTGGAAGGGACTATTTCATATTAAACAATGGCATTCATGCAGGTATTATTGTTGGGCTTTCTGTTACTTATTTATTTATAAAGTAAACTCAAGGTTAGAACTGACTGCAGGCATTAAAGTAGGGATTTCTTACAATAACTAGTATCTATGCAAAAATCTCATTTCCATCTGCTTTTGAAAAATCTTGGCCTTCAGATTTTATTGTGAAGTTCTTACTAGGTCATCCAATTAATAGATTGACCCGTATTTATTTTATTTCTCTTGCTACAGGTTAATTTTGACCTCTGGAACTCAGAGAAATAAAGCACAAAATAATGCTGCATCAGATAAAAGAAACTATTGCAATATAAGTTGAGGAGCCAAAACTGAAGGTCAAAGGTGGCAGGAAAGAAGGCACAGTACATAATTTCTAGTGGTGATATTCCTGGCATCTCACAGTAAGTGCATTCAAATCCATTTCTAGCAACTAACAGTTTCTTCTTTTGCATCAAGGGGATTAGCTTTAGGCTAGGACTTTACAGTGAAAAAATATTAAAATAGCCTGCTTACAAAAGAGCACGGCTCCTACGATCTTCTTGTGAAGGCTTGCATCTTCTCTGCTATGTACTGTGTTTGCATCAATACAGCAGTTTGTATTTGCAGCTTGTAGAAACTGAACTTAACACCTGCTGCCACTGTATTGAGAGGACTGTATGCTTTGCTGCTGTTTGTTGGTTGGTTTTTGTTGATCTGCCTTTGCTTAGTCCACAAACAGGACTATTAGGTATGCGGACCGGCCTGCGTTGGAGCTGGTTTGGGCACCGCAGGATTTAGAGCTGTAGCCATTCAGGGAGCATTAGCATTTTGAAAGGTTTAACCAACAAAAGCACACTTGTGGCTTGGGGAATACAGATGCTGAGAAAATGTTTAAATTCATGTAATGATTTGGATATTCAGGACTGCTTGATTCACCCTTGCAACCTTGTCTCCAGACAGTGCCACAGGCTTAACTCACCTGCCAAGAAGTGTGAGCGTTCCTTCGAGTCTCTGTAAAATGCATCTGTGTGCAACTTTGATAGCTTTTACAAGGCATAAAATTACTGTTCAGAGTAACTCCCTTCAGCTACTTTTAAGTCAAGTGAAGTAAGAGTAAATATTTCTCAGCAGGTTGGAATTCCAAATGCCACTTCCCTTACTGTCTTTGGAGTCTCTTTATGTTTTTGTATGCATGCATTTCATGCAGGTTCAAGCTGAGACGTTTAGGGGTCAAGGGAAAAGAAGTCTGAAAAATCACAAAACATTCTTGATAAATATTCACCAATATGGTAAATTCCGTGAAAGTATGGGGGTTTTTTTAAAGAAATATGTATACACAAAGTGCTAAATCCATATGGAGAACTTTTTGTGTGATGATAAAATGGGAAAAATTTACATTTACCTTGAGATTTTGTTGGTACTTTTAGTATGTAAAACTTCAATTAAACTTATCCATTAATATTTTTCTATGTTGATGAATATGGGTTTTTCCGAGGAGGAAATTGTATGCTGATGTGATGGGGATTGCCTTGCAGGGAGTCCTGCCACTGGAGTAGAGCTCCTGTGTCACTGCTCAGTAGCCAGGGTTGGCTCTGAGAGCCAAGGGATGGTGGAAAGGGCTCCCACTGTGCTGCACTGCTTTGAACTTTCCAAAGGGAACCCCACAGAGCACTGTGAGCCAGTTCTCACTCTGCCCAGGAGTTAGATGCTGCCTTGATCTAAATGGTGCACAGCTTTTGCCCCGTAGCATGGGACTGTGTGCTCTGCTGACTAGTGCTAGAGTGTCAGTACCTCTGCGATGAGAACACACCTCAGGTACTCGGGTATGGCTGTGCAATGTCTGCTTTGGCAAAAACTTGGGTTTAAGCCTTCTGGCCAAGCTGTTCGATGTGTAAAAATTCACACCTCCTTTTCTTGCTCCTTTCTCGTGTTAACAGATTCCACACTTCTGATAAACAGTGGTTTGTGGTGGGTTTTCCACTTCTGTGGAACAGATTTTAATAGTGTCCAGTCCCATTTAAATCAGTTCTGCATGTGTGTTGGTGCCCTGGGGAGGGAGTGCTGCTCTGGTCTGGGTCAGCTCTGCTTACAGTAGCAAGTAAGCAAGGCTTGCTCCTCCTCTGGTCCACTGGTGTTGGTTCATAGCCCTGAAAACTACAATTAGCTAAAAGGATGATTCTTACCTTTTCAGTCCAAATCTACTGTCCAGTAAGGCGGATGGGACATTCTGCTCTGCCTCCATTAGTCAGATCATGGAACAGGGGGTTTGTTTTCCTGCTTTTAGTCCTAAAACTGACTCCTACTTCCAAGGGGCAGGATCAAAGTGTTGAGCCTGGGCTCTCCACACTCTAAACAGGCTCTTTCGCAGTGGCTGTGTACAAAGTGCAGGTAAGATAACTGTCAGAACAACTTCAGGTGGATTAGGCTTTTTTCATGTCCTCAGCAAATGCCTTCTCATTTGGAATCAAGATGATCAAGGCCATGAAAGATGAATTTGTTGTTCTGTGTTCAGAAGGTGTGCTGGCTTTGCCTCTTCACCTCTGTCTTGAAAGGAATCTTCATTATCTCATTATGCATGCTCTATTCTGGTTCACATTTCAGATTCTGCTTGCTTCCTTACAGTTCCTTAGGTTTTGTTTTCATTTTCTCTAAAATCATGTTATCACCTTGTGTTAACTGATTAACACAGAAAAGGGCTGGATGAATAATTCATTGTGTAAGATTTAATTAAAGAATTTACGTTTCCTTTTGTTTCATAAAATGTCTGCAAATATATCAAAGCTTTCTTTCAGCTATTTGTTTTTGCAAAGTTATTTTGCCATATAATTGCAGTAAATATTCCTTTGTGCTGAAAGTGAAGCATTCTTTGTGCAAGAATTTGATATGGGTGTCTTACACTATTACAATGCCAGTAGAGACAAAAAGGAAAGTTGTTGTGGTTTGGATTGGATGAGCTTTTTGATCTCCATTCCAATAATTTTTGTGCACACCTCACTTGAAAGACCAGAAGAGGACAGGACTGCTCTTGAAGTAGGTAGGGGACCAGGTTTTGTCCTGTCCCGTTCTGAGTGTGAAGATTTAGGCAGATGATTCTGTACTAATTACACTTCAATTTCTATTCTAGACCTGAAAGGACCAGAAATAAGATGTTGTACACTTACCTATAACATTTGCATTCCTAAATTCAGACGTTTATCTGAAAGCTGTGTTATTAGACGTGCACCTAAGAACGTGTATGGAGCAGCACAGACTGTCTCCTCTCCAGGAATATACTCTGTTATCTGTTCTGTCCTGTCATGGATCTCTTGCATTCTGTCTAACAAAGTTAGAGAAGGAAATGGCATTTGCTATTTGTGATGTTTCAATCACTCTTTGAAATTCACAAACAATTACTTCAGCTGGTAGAAGTAGCTTTAAAATGGCAGAAGCTTATTTGGTGGAGGAAAGATTTACTAGCTGTGCAGAAAAGGCTTGGAATCTGGGGGCAGTGGATGGGCTCTGAGCACTTCTTTCTCTGTAAATGGCTAAACTGATAAGAAAGTATTGGTATCTGGCAGTGCCTGTTAGCTGGAGACCAAAGAGTCTTTACCAACAATTTTCCACTGCAGATTTCAAGTCTTACAGGCGCTCTTTTTTTTTTTTTAATATTTATAAATAAGTATATATAATCTTTTTTTGTTTATGTTGCACACACACGTGTGTGTCTTTCTGCGTCTGTGTGGTTTATTTTCTTAACCATTCCTACGGAGACAGAGGGAAGATTTGTCCTCTTAAAATAATGGCAAAGATAGCAAATCAGATGGTAGTGGGGGGAGGAACAGCCTTGAGGAGACTGTTTACGAAGGCTTTCATTCCATCATGTACCTTGGACATAGCTCAAGTGAGGGAGAATCTGCTATGCCAAATCTAAACTTGGCCCTGGTAGAGGCAGATAAGGACCTGTGCCTAGTGCAAGCCATGGGAAGAAGCATATTTGGAGACAGGCACAGCTGATTGAATCAAAGATAGTGATAACCTGTGGATCAGACTATGCATCTTTTTGACAAGCATCAGCTGTTCGTTCCCAGCCTCTGGGTGACTCCTTTCTACCAGATGCAGTATTTCAAAAAAACAATTGCTAGTGATGTGGATTAGGAGGGAAAAAAATGTAAATTGGAAGTGACCCAAGTTCCGACTATGCATGGGTGTCCCATGGGTCAGATGAGAGAGGCTGTTTCCCAGGAATCACAGGCCAGATGACATTTGCAGAAAATGTGGAGGCAAAGGCTATTGAAATGGAATTGTCTGAATAGGATGAGGCCACATAAGACGAATTAAAATTTGCTAATGCAGCAGGGTCACAATTAGCAACCATTAGTATCCCCAGCGTGGGCAGCTACCCCTAAATTGATGCTATTCTGTTTCAGGCATCAACAGATAAAAGGTTACAGTGGACAGAGGATCCAAATTTGGTGATCCCTGGAAAATGACAGGTGGGGAGGACAGTTTGACTGCAGCAGTTAAATAGATGGCCACTGCTCACATCCAGCAAGAACAACACATCTGTTTATCTGATTATGGCTGCTGCACAGCTACACAATGTTTCTGGATGAAGCAAAAGTAAAAGCAAATAATACTATTTACTATGCAGTCAGTAGAAAAAAAAATGGATGTCTAGAAAGGAGTTTCAAAGTCATTCACAAGGCAAAGAAGACATCCACAGCTTTGGGCAGGAGTTGCCAGAAGCTTCTACCGATTGCAGCTGACAGAAACACACAAGCAGTTGCTTTTACAATTTTTCCAGAGACAAGGTCTTTGTAAGATTGTGCTGACATAAGGGAGTGCTCAGGCAGACAGCTTTCATGCCCTGTTTTACAGGTGCCAGGGTGAGCCCAGGTGTCTACCCTGATAGTCAGGTGAGTTTTACAACCTCAGGTGCTTTGTGCTGCTGCATCTGTACTGCCAGCAACATCTGTTTAGTAAGTTCAGAGAAAGCCTTAGCATATTTCTGTGCTCCACAAAAAATATTTACCAAAGTCCAGAAAGATTTGCTCTGTCTCCCACTCACTCACTTCCTCCTACTCAAATTGATATTCATCTATCTGTGATTTTCTCTCCAAAATGACTTGGGAGTGTAAAATCCATGCAACTTAGTGCAGGGGCAAGAGGCAAGAGGCTCCTACAGGCAGCTATAAAGATATATGACAGAGCTATACAGACAAAGAAACAAGCAGATACCTTGGTAGGAGCCTGTCATAGGCCACCCAACCTGGGTGAAGAGGCAGATGAAGTATCCTCTAAGCTGTTGGCTGACACTTCAGGATCGTCAGCCCTTGTGTGAGACTTTAACCTGCCAGATGTTGGGTGGAAATTCAACACAGTGGAGAGGAGACAGTCTATGAGGTTCCTGGAGTGTGTGGAAGACAAATTCCTGACACAACTGGTAAATGAGCCTACCAGCAGTGTGCCCCACTAAACCTGCTGTTCATGAACAGACAAGGGCTGAGGGGAGTTGTGGTGGTTGGGGATATCTTGGGCACAATGACCACAAAATGCAAGAGTTTTTGGTTCTTGGTGAAGTGATGAAGGGGGCCAACAAAACCTCTACCTTGGACTTCCAGAGGGTGGATTTAGGCCAGTTCATGACACTGGTACAGAGAGTTTCTTGGGACACAGTCCTTAAAAGCAAAAGGGCCCAGGAAGGCTGGACATACTTTAGGAAGGAAATCTTAAAGGTCCAAGAGCAGGCCATCCCTATGTGCCAACAGATGAGCCAGCGGGGAAGAAGACTGGCCTGGATGAACAGGGAGCTTTTGCTGGAACTCAAGGAAAAAAGAGGATTTATGACCCTTGGTAGAAGTGGCAGAAAACTCAGGAAGAGTGCAAGGATGTTGTTAGGTCATGTAGAGAGAAAATTAGAAGCAAAATCTCAGCTACAACTCAATCTGGCCACTGCTGTGAAAGATAATAAAAAGTGTTTTTGTAAGTGCATCTACAACAAAAGGAGAGCCAAGAAAATCTCCAGCCTTTATTGGATGCAGTGGGGGAATATTGTCATCAAGGATGAGCAAAAGGATGAGGTGTTTAATGCCTTCGTCTCAGTCTTTAACAGTAAGGCTGATTATCAGCGACACCAGCCCCTGAGCTGGTAGACAGGGATGGAAAGCAGAATAGACTCAGTCTGTGCCAGGTGAGGTTCAGGCTGGACATTAGGAAGACTTTCTTTACTGAAGGGATGGTTAAACACTGCAGCAGGTTGCCCAGAGAAGCTCTGGATGCCCCATCCCTGGAAGTGTTCAAGGCCAGGTTGGATGGGGCTCTGAGCGACCTGGTCTAGTGTAAGGTGTTCCTGTTCATGGCAGTGGGGTTGGAGTGAAATGAGCTTTAAGGTCCCTTCCAACCCAAACCATTATATAATTCTAAAAATGTTTAGCATATTAGTTCCTTTCTTGGGGGACTTCATAGCTAGTCTCTTCAATGCAAGACCTCCTCACACCTGTGTGTTTCAAGAAGTAAGGAGAGCAAACACTAGGAATAGCTGAGAAGGGATCCCACAGGTCTGCATGTAAGGAATTGAACAGTTCCAGTGGGTTCCTGCAGGCCATACTGTGAGCCCAGCTGTTGAGAAGGGATTGCTCTTACATCCTCAGGTCATGACAGTCTTTCATGGATTTATCAGTGCTTAAGCACAGGAATACCCTCCTATGAAAGTAGAGCACACTTTGAATCATGCCCTGGATAGACAACACACACACACAGCACCAGAGAAATCTGTGGTGGTTTCTCTGTGGTTACCTGGGATTCAAGGGGCTGAAATAGTACCTGAAATCTCACTGTTACTGTTTCATACTGGAATTTTATACTTTCTCTTTTGGTTTGGTTTGGTTTGGTTTGGTTTGGTTTTAGGAGGGTGTTTTCGTCCTTAGGATGGAGAAGTGGGGAAAGAAGAAAACTATGGCCCATGTGTGCCAGAACAGAATGGGTAAAATAATTCAATTTAACTGAATGGCTTTATTCCTTGGGGGGGGGGGGGGGGGGGGGGGGGGGGGAAGTGTATATGTGTATGGAATTGTGCTGTTAATTATAAACCCTTATGGAGACTCTGATGAGAATCAAGCTCAACCTCAATGACAGCCAAGCACAACTCCTACAGTAATGGCAGAGGCATAAGACAAGTGAGTTGCCAGACCCACTCAAAAGTCACAAATCTCTTTCTTCTGTGTTTGGTTTGGAAGGACAACAAGCAAGTTGTAAGGGGACAAAGATTCAAAATTACATGGGAAGGTTAACAGATGACTTTCTTTTTCTCCCTAATATTCTCAGCAAATCTACTACATCTTTTCAAATATGTTAAAAAGGAGAAGAGGAAAGGCTAGTTTTAACATAACAGTCAGCTGATCGCAATCACTGCTGTGGGATAACTATGAGCCCTGAATTTTAATGGATTTGAAAAAGAGAAGTGGGCATATTTAAAGGGATGGGAAGATTAAAAGATTTAAAACAGAGCCACAGAGAGTTACACTCAGCATTGTGAAGATGAAATCTAAGCACAAATTGACAGGAACAGGCATGTGTTTCTTTTTTTGGGTGAATCTTTCTGTAATTGTCCACAAGGGTTTCCTTGCCCTTTCCTCTGAAGCTTTAAAGCACAGCTGCTCTCAGAGACACCAGAAGTAGTACTGCTGTAAAGAATGGCTTAATGCTTGAAAATAGGACCTTGTAATGAGAGCATGGAAAACAAAAGTTCCCAGCCAGGAAGGATAGCTAGTGGTAGACGCAAGAGTGAAGTAAAACTTTTACTCTTCATCCAAAGGGTCTACTTAAGGCTTCCATTAGTTATTTTTTTCTCCATCAGAGCTTATTCTTAGCTTGTACATCTGTCTTACAGCCACATACAACTTGAAAAGTCCATCTGAGTCAGCTAAATCTTCTTTGGTGTGGGAGACAAGGCCTTGGAGGAATAGTTTTCAAACTCTATCACCTTGACCCACAATACTTCAAGGTAATGACAAGTGCACTACTCTTTGAGAGGAAGGATTAGCAAGAACCAGACAAAGACACTTCCCAGAGTGTCAAGTGTTTCATGTCAGAACTATGACAAGGCAAATGAATAGTTACAAACTTTCAGCATGTGAGGTTAAGTGTGCATATACATTTATATATATACATGGATATGTACAAGTGAACTGAAGTTTAGTTCTGAAGAGGCCAGGCCAAATAACTTCATGAAGTACCAGGTGCAAAGGCAAATAATGCAGATTCTTTTCTTTCATTTGGTTTTCTTAGCATAGGAATAGCTGGTTGGAAACCCATAAGCAGTTTTATGTCCATAAGAGTATTAAGCGAGAAGTTTCGATATGAAATCATTATCTTCCCTCTTCTAAATCCAAATACTAATTGCAACCTTGGTGTGAGCCTACAATATTAAGGCTATCATAGCCATGGCAACTGAAAGCAACATTAAATGGAATACATATGCTCTGCACAAGATTGCTTTTTGCTTTTTTTTCTTTTTGTCTTTTGTTTTGTTTTTTTTGGGCAGTAGGCACAAATTTCAGCAACCATGATATACAGATCAAAAGAGCTTCCAGTTCCTCAAATCTCTCAGCTATTTTACCACATTTGCTCTCCTATCAGTTAATATTTTTTGTATCTGTATAATTAATTTCAGCCCAGGATGGTTGGTTAATCCACAGACACAAATAAAAACACAAATTAAAATTTCAGCATGGATTTTACAATGGCCCATTTACATTTCAGGACTAAACCTATAATAAAAACTTATAATAAAAAAGTTATAATTGGGATGATTTTTCTTAAAACCAGGAGATAAGCATCTATGTAAATAGCCTCAAAAAGATATTGTCTTTAAGAAAAGAACTGCTTCGAATGAGCTGTTTAAAGTCACCTTCTATTCTTTGCATGATAATTGTAATGTAAAATATTAAACAGCACAGGGCACCAAGCACAGCACTTCAAAGATGATATTGTGCCATTTATATAAAGATAATTAGGCATTTAAAACCAACCAATATCACTTTAAAATCTTTCAATTAAAATAAATTAAAAAACAGGGAGAGTGGAGGGTGTGTGCAAGGTAAGATTATTGAAATGAGTTTCCATTTGCTTGATTTTCCTGAGGGTATGTGTCCGTAATGATCTGCCTGACTCCACAGCATCCGAGTACACAGCGAAATTAATTGCTGGGGACATTGCAGTGCACCACAGTTCTGTGGGCCACGGGTGACATTTCAGACATGGATATACTTCACCTCTCTGATAGTGCATTCGAAGTCTAGTTTTAACTGGAAAAGACGCTGCCGTGCCTAGATTGTCATGTGGCATAGAGGAAAACTTACGTTAGCTTAGGTTAACTTACTGCTTAGGTTGCTTATTCTGGTTTTCAGACAGAAACTCTGTGAGAGGAAACTGTATCAACATGAGTGTCTTTATGCAGGTATAATTGTATCCATACTAGCGAGATCTCTCTACCAGAAAAAGCTCTAAAACATTGCACCTTAATTCCACACTACTCTGTCAGCAAAAATTTGTATTCTGTAATGTAATATTTATGTGTGTTTATGAATGGTTAAGAGAGGCCTAATATAGTCAGACATCATTAGCACGGACAGAAACTACTATTGGGAGGTGTTAGAGACTGGATCCTTATGCCCATGATTTACAGCAATTGTCCTGATGGAACCAGTAATTATCTGGAAATTGATTATTAAAACGCCCTTTAGCCAAATATTTATAATGATGCTTTTCATGCAAAATACACCAAAGGTTGTTCGGAGGAGAGCTTTGCATTGACAAATAAATATTTTAACACAGACTACTGAAAAAGAATTTTCACCAGGTTTTGAAGAGTTGCTTCTAATTGTAGAAATGCACTCAGATATTTTGTGGGTGCAACAAGAGAAATAGCAAGTCTGTTCTATCTGAAGGAATGAATCTCTTGTGTCCCGTGCCTGTAGTTGCAAAGGGCAGCAGTGGAGGAGGCACCAGCTGGTCGTAGCCTCTCAGCTCTGCATCTTGTGCTTGCTAGAGCAAGTAGGTCTTGTTTGAAGGACTTGTGCAGAGCACCTGGAACTGTAACTCTTTCCCCACTGTGAGATAAGACAAGAATTGCTCTGGACTCTGTCCTACAGGCAGCTCCTGAAAACTACAGTGTTGCTTCAGGCCTCCACTTCCCATTTGTAGAGAGAGGAAATATTCCTCTGTACCTCAGTGGCCACTGTGGGGATGAAAACAGTGAAGATGCTCTTGCAGCAATATGGCAAATATTTATAAAGACTATTTGATGTTGGTGAGATAATCTAAACCAGAAATCTTTGCAGTGCTCAGTGTATCATTAGGCATCAGCAAATAGCTTAGATGGGAGGGAAATAGTATCTCAGAGCTTTGGATGGGTTCTTGATTCTGTGATTCTTTGCATGGCAGGGCATATTTACCTTTTCGGCTCTGCATGCCAATATTTAAAAAAGGTTTCTTGTGGTGAGTCCAAACTGTGATGTACTCTAGCTGAACAAAACACTTGATAATGGCATTAGCTGATCTGAAAAGACATCTCATCCTGTAAACTGTATCTGCTTGGGTGCGTGGACTATCATGGCAACAACTACATCACAACTAATACTTGGAGATCAGCTTGTCTAGGGAGAAGGGGTAGCATTGTAATTAAATAAAGAGCGCTCAGTGTAGTACCCAACTAAGTTAGTACAGGTGTTTTGTTTACCCTGGGCATGTTCAGAACCTTTGCATGAGTTTTGTGCAGCTATTCATTGCTGTTTTCATGCTGGCTCAGTCATTTCTTGTATAGTATTAGTGTGACACCTGAATTTGTGTCATAGGTGTAGGAGGAAGAGTAAAGGTAAGCCTCATAAATTCAAATATGCTTAAAACATTTTGACACAACTTGTAAAAATTAAAAAGCTGATTGCACTTTTAATGGCAATCTTGTCAGTAATATTCAAAGTGATAACTCTGTAGTATTCTAAAAGCACAGATTACCCGAAGGGACTGAAAGAGACTTCAAAGAATCTATAATTAAAATCAGTAATATGTACCCTATGCTTTAAAATCCTGAACTCTATTTGAGTGATTATTTTCTTTATATAGTACCTAAGAACATATTCAGATCTATTGATACCACTATTGTCTTATTTAATGACCATTCCTGCAGGATACAGGCCTCAGTGTGTGTAGGCTGAGTGCTGCCTGTGGGACGATATTCCACTGGACTGTCTCAGGAGGCTGGCTGACAAAGGAACGTGTCTCGGACACA
The DNA here is from genome assembly GCA_038380795.1 of Pyrocephalus nanus. Classification (NCBI taxonomy): domain Eukaryota; kingdom Metazoa; phylum Chordata; class Aves; order Passeriformes; family Tyrannidae; genus Pyrocephalus; species Pyrocephalus nanus. The sequence goes on along the minus strand of CM076262.1, from coordinate 64,071,335 downwards.
ATACCATCCCATTCTGCTTTCTCAGTCCAGAGGAAACATAAAAAAGGTGCAGTTCCCCCTGCCTGTCTATAGGTCCCCTGGCAAGCATGGCATGAGCGAATTCCTCTTAGTCTCCATTCATGTGCAAAGGCACAAAAGGAGAGAACAATATCTGCATTTTCCACTGTAACCCATACAATATCTGGGGAGGCAGTGTGGCTAGACAGGGATTTGGGGAATTGTTCTCCTGCTCGGGACTGAATGACAAACTGTTCTTTCAAGAGCAGAGTCTGCTGGTGTCATTACACTGAACTATCACTGACACACCTGGAGCTGCCTGTGGATGAAAGGCACTGTATAACCAAAATTTGTGCCCTTCAGAAGATTTATGAACCATTTGTGCAACAGTATAAATTTAACAGCGCTGTTAATAAGTTTCTGGTGATTTCACTGTGAGTTATGTACGGAAGAACTGAGGATTAAGCCCTCCTTACAGGTTTTGATGTTTAGAAAATGGAAAGAGGCGAGGAACTGGCCATTTCTGACCATCTGAGGATGCTCTCCTCTCTTCCCATCCTCCATAAACTCTCTAAGATAGACACTACCTTAGTAAGATCTTTAGGTGCATCACAGCAAACTTCAAAACTAGGGAACTGGCTTAAATACCTCTAACTTACCTATTCTTTAACTCTTTCTCCCGTGGTCTGATCTTTACCCTTATATTCTACTGTTAATTTCTTGGGCACATCTTGTCATAACTAGCATTTTGTGTGAAGATGGGAGCAAGCAAAGTCATGGGAATGTGCCAGCCTTTTGTCATCCACTGTTATTGTCTTCCCTCATTCAAGAATGGAATTAGTCTATTCTTTTCCTTCCCCCATTGTTGCATATAGTAGCAGTAGTGAAAAATATGAGACTTCTTTCTTGGCAGGTTGACTTATCAAAAGTTGAATGATACTGGTCATTGTGGAGACAGGTTTTTCATTTAAATTTAATTTTTTTAAAATTATTTGAATAAAACAAATTTCCAGGCCTCATTTGTTCTCAGTGAGCTTTTAGAAGCCCCCCCTTTGGCTTTGAATATGAAAGGTCTGGAAGCAAAATGGGCTCTCTCTTAGACTGTTATCACTGGGTTGTTTGAAATACAGATTGGACCAGAGACAAAATAGCTTTGTTGGCCTTTTAGCCATTTATTTAGAGAATTAATTCTTCCTTTCTCCTGTGCATTAAAGTCCAGTGCTGGAACCAGCAGGTCTGTTAGAAATAAGGAGTAAAGCTGAATTCTTTCCTTTTTTTCCTTTCATTGTGAGCAATGGGAAGATAATTCCTTATTGCTAGAATTGCTAGCTGGAGGTAGAAGGGAAGACTATGTAAAGAGAGTGTTAAGAAAGAAGATTTGGATTTAAATATTCATGTTTTGGGGGCTATTCAATGATATTAGGAATAAATTACCAGCTAAGGACACACTTGATTGATTCTGTCTGAATTTGTTTTATAATATTTTCACATAATTTCATTTATTCTTTCCTTTAACATCCATTAGAGGAAAAGAGAGAAAATATACAGCATATGAAAAGAACACAGGGAAGTTTTTAATATAATGTTAATAATAGTTGATATTTAATTGAGATCGTATCTTTAATCTTTTCTTCTTTTCCCCTGCCAGTGTTTCATCTCTATTCTTATTATCTTGTTTTCAGTACAGAATTATCACCCACTGGTTTTCAATTACAGCTATGCCCATATTGATTCTCCCCTTGATTTTAACTCGAAGCTGAAAAATTGCTCACTTAAGCCAATAAAAGTAGATGATGTGGTTAGTTTTGGGTTCCTTTTTTTAAGACAATAAACGAATAAAAAAGAAGAATGATAAGCTTATAATGATTCTGAGTTACAGCAAACTGGTATGGAAATGCATTTTAAATCATTAGAACTCAGAACAGTGTTATAAATTTGTATTTATCTCTTCACGTTGAAGTAAGTGGTCCCTAAGGACATAAAACCTATGTCTATAATTCTAAGTTGCATTTGTCTGTTAGTCCTTGGGCACTGAGACCCCCTGGCAGGCAACAGATTCTGTCTACGCTTCTCTTGGCTTCCATAAACAGGGTTTCTATGTGCAAAGTGCCTGTTGGGAATGGTCCATGGTCCATGCTAGCTCCCAGACTGTGGCCAGGAATTGTGTGGAGAAGTGCCAGTTGGCATGGGCCAAAATCACCTCTCTTTTGGATTAGCAGTGGAGAGGATCACACTCCCAGGCTTAGGGAACTTCCCAGGCACTGCTGAATTTACTAACACAGATGTAGCAGGAGAGCAATGTCCCATTTAGAAAAAGCTACATTGCTTCTCCAATCACTTCTGTGCACACCTGTCTGCTCAACACACAGACAGTGCCACGGTGCAATGATAACAAATTACAAGCTTAAAACCAAGATTCAGTGCAAGATTTCGCCTTACACAGAGAAAAATGTCACGGCATGGTTTTGGTGGCCATGTGCAATTACCAATCAGTCTTTATTGATGCTCAGAAATTATGATCCAAGTGAATTTGGGAGTAGATGCTGAATAGCAGCTTTCCAGAGTGGTTGAGTTTTATTCTGCACCCACTGATGTTAAGGGAAAACCTCTTACTAGCTTCTGTTAGAGCAGAATGAGAGCTAACTGTGGGGAAAAATCACTTAGAACCATCAATTTCACACACAAAATCCAAAATATAGACAGCAAAGGGCCAAATGAAGATCTTTAAGAATCTCGATCTAAAATATCCCAAGTAAGTAATTTGAAACACATTTGAGAGCCTGAGTGGTTTGTAAGGGAATCCACACAGATGCCCACATTAAAGTATGTATGTGTGTAGGTGGGATTTCTCCAGAGATGAAGAAAGGAAGTTTCTCATCTTCAGGAAGGAGTCCTGAAAACTCCAGAGACCCCTTGCCCAAAAAGCCCATTTTGAAGAGCAGAGCCATCATAAAACTTTTGGTGCCATCCAGCTGCTAGGCCTCTGTTCTGCCTTAATCTCTGGTTGTCCTCTCCTCCCTCCAGGTAGACAGTCCTACTTTCTCAGGGGGCCAGGTGTATTTGCCCCGTTTCAACATCCACCTCACATGCTTAGAATCAAATATTTGCTTTAACAAAGGCAAAGTTTTTCCTAGACTTGTCACTGCACAGACTTCTTTTTACATGTCTAATTTCTCCACTTTTTTATGCATCGTAGCAGCGTTCCCCCTCTTTGGAAATGTTCCAGAAAGCACCTGCACTTGCTCGCTTGTGAAGTGCCAGTATGGTAGGCTGTAATTTGCCAGTCCATTTCTTCTCCAAGAGTAAATTAATTAAGTTGATAGCAGCAGAATTTATAGCTTTATACTGGCTATATATACATGCTAGGGAAATACTTTAGCTTTAGAATGAGGTAAATGACTCATAACTGATTATAGAGCAATTCCTGTCTAGGTAGCATTAGGAAACGAAGGCTTCTTTTTCCATTCTTTCTGGGACACCTGCCCTGTAAGTAAGGCATCTTAAACAGTTGCCTATCTCCCCTCCCTTTTCTTTTGCATTTAGTGTCACAGAGTCTTAAGGCTGAGACCTTTAAAGGGTTTGTGAAAACGGCACAAGACACAAATTTTTGGGAGTGGCTCACATGACATTGTTTTACTGCCTTTTCTGTTTGGGGTAGGCATGTTGGCAAGGGCTTCAGTCTTGCTGTGTGCTCCTGTGCATCATACTTATTCTAATTTTTATCTCTTGTCTGCCAATTATCTACATGGAATTAATTATTTTTATTTTAGGGTTGGACCAGAAGGTCTGTGGCTCTTTCTGAACCTGCAGAGAGGCTCTTCTACCACATCTACTCGCCTCTACCCCTATAATACTAAAACATTTCTTTAGACTGTACTACCCTCTATACCATCAAAAACTTGTTGTTGTTTCCTGTGAAACACCTCAGGTGCCAAACACAACCTCAGTGCAGCCTGTGGAAATGGAGTCTCCCAAAGGGGATGCTGAGTGTGCATAAAAGTGGGCTCTGTTTTTCCAAGGCACCTGCCAGAACCTTGCTGACATTTTCAGCATAGGAAAATATTTGGCACTGGACAGCTGTTCAGAAACTTTTCCCCTTGTAGGTAGTAGAAAATGTTCCCTTTTTTAAACATATTTATATAATTCTTTTTGGGCCTATTCATATGTGAAAGGCTTCATTTTTTCCCCCCACTGTGAGCTTCAGGGAATTTACCTCCTTGGTCCTTCCTATTTCCTCTATCATTCCTCACAGTCAACACATCCAGCTCTTCTTTCTAGTCTCTGTCTTTCCCAGCAACCTGAGCTGCAAGATGGTTAATTGCTTTTACTCCTTCTTCCAGGAATTCACCTTAGAAGTCTGACTCCAGCATCTATTTATTATTTTTAGGGTCCTCTAATAAGCGCACTTTGTTGAATGCTCAAAGTGTTTGGATTTAACACCTCCTCCCTTTGTAGTATTGAAGTCATCTCTCTTCCAGCTTATTCTCTCATAAAATTGATGGGGACAAGACTATACCTGCAAGCACTGAGGTTTCTCACTTTCTGCCTTTCTGCCAGTTGGCTTTTCCAGACCATGATGTGCAACTGGCTTGTGGTACAGTGTAAGATTACTGAGCAACCCGTTCGCTTGTAAGTTGAAATTTTAGCAAAGAGTATGTTGGTGGTTTAAATAATGCTTAAATGAAGAGTTCATAAGAGCTACTGGCCCTGTATGTCACCTTTGTGTCCTGCAGGCTTTGCTGGTTTTGGCAAAGGCTGATCCATTGCAGTTGCCAATGCAAGGCAGTGCCTTAAATTGTGGTATTAGCTCTGAAGTGTTTAGCTGTGTGTTTAGCTGTCCATTCCCACTCCTCCCCTTGCTTCCCTTTTTCTTTTAAATCCCAATTAAAAGCTTTGCATGCCTTTGTATCCAGGTCTCTTCTTTCAGTATTTGGGATTTTCCATAAAGTCTACTGAATGGATCATATAAATGTTGTCTGTGAGAATATATAGATGATGGCTGAGTCTTCTACAAACCTTGCTATTAACCCTGTTTCACATGCTGCAAAGTCTAATTGTCCTGTTATGGGTTTCTTTATTCCAAAGGGTTTTAATTGTCTCTCTGAAGGGAGCTGGAGTTTGTATCTGTACCTTTTTCATATCACTCCATTGAAGCTGGAAACAAACAAAGAAAAAACCAAACCAACCAAATCAAACAAACAAAAAAGAGCAAACTGTAAATCTACTTTTCAGCCTTGGATTATTTCTAGACTCATCTGTTTTGTACCATAGAATCACAGAATGGTTTGGCTTGGAAGAGACTTTAAAGATCATCCAATTCCAACCTCCCTGCCATGGCCACAGACACCTTCCACTAGATCAGGTTGAACAAAGCCACATTCAACCTGGCCTTGACCAGTTCCAGGGATGGGGCAGCCACAGCTTCTCTGTGTAACCTGTTCCAGAGCCTCACCATCCTCCCAGTCAAGAATGTTTTCCTAATATCTAACCTAAATCATTGTGCTGGGTCACAAATGGGAAAGAAGTACTAGCAAAGTCATGAACTCTGTTGTCAGGACATGCTTCTTCACTTTATTTTGTAAAGCAATGAAGATAGAATTTAACTTGCTGTTTCTGAGGGAAATATACTGCAGGCTGCTTTCCAGAGAGAAATACATGTGAAGTGTTAGACCATGGGTAAGCCAATATGCAATTACTTCAGTGCATCATAATTGGAGAACAAAGTCAGTCACCTTGAGAAAATGTCCCAAAATACCTCTCCAAAATAATTTAGGGTAGTTGTTCTTAAATATGTGTGTGGGAAGAGTGTTGGAAAAAAAGTAAATATAAGAACCATACACTTCTAAAACTCTAAAAATTTTGTTGCCCATTTTCAAGCACTGTGGACTGAAAGAACAACTAAGAAGTAAGATTCAGTCACAATGTAAAATTGAACTGCGCTGTTTCATTACTGGTCATCAAAACAGGACTTGAAACATCTGCACGTGGTGAGCAATTAAATGCACACAACACCAGCACCAGTTTCAACCTACCATCCTTATGAAAGGAACAAATTACTAGATCATGAGAGATGTCTTTTTAAAGAGTTTAGGCATTTTTCTAGAAAACACAAATTGGAAATCAAATCTGAAGTGAAACCGATACAATCATGAGACAAAATGAAATTTCCTTTTAAAGAGGGATCTGGAAAAAGACAGGCAAAGGGGTTATTTATAGAGAAAGTTCTTCTCATAGACTAGAATAGAGGTAGGCTGTGGTTTAAATAAATGAGATGAACTAGCTGTAAATATCGATCCCTTGCTCCTCAAATGTTTAAATTATTAGTGCTTTGTTTTACAAACTGGCCTTTTCTTGGTTTGGGTAAAAAAAAAACCCAAAACTTTTCTTTAAAATGGGGCAAGGCAGTGTGTGTGTGAGCAAGATTTACAGGATAAAAGTTTCTTTTAATTTATTCACTAAAGATTCCTGGCAGGTAAAACTCGTTTAAAGGAAACACATTTTTTTTTTTTTTTGTCCATGATCTTCTAAATTCCCATCTGTACTCAGAGAGTTCTATTTACACTGTTACATTCTTCAGGAGCAGAAATTCTCTGATGTAAAAAGGCTGAGGGAGTTGTGGATGAAAGTTGCTGAAAAATGTCTTTGTGCAGAGCGTTTCTTGAAAATGACAGTGGTGTTCACCACGACAGCCTCATCAAACTCCCAGGTACCATATGTACCGATCAAAGGAGCTGTGGCAGCCCTGGCTAAGGAGACAGGACTCTTTTCATAAAGTTGTAACAGGTCTTGTTTTTAACTCAGAAGGTCCTCATCTTGTTCCCTGATCTGTCAAGCTCATGGTAGCTAAGATAAGTGTACTAAAGATATTTTATGTCTGGGAGAAATATACCAAAAGTGAAGCAAGCAAAGAGGGGAGCTGAAGGCAAGAGAGATGTCCAGTAAGTGCAATCGCACAACTTATTTGAAATTGCTGAAGTGGCTTTAAAAAGCCAGGATCTTTGCCAGGACCTGAATTTTGCAGCATATTTAGGAGTTGACTTCAATGTTGCAGTAAAGTGTCTCTCTTCCAAGTCTCTGAAAGACTTCACAGGCCAACAAATCTAGGTGGTATTTGGTATCCAAAGTCCAAAGGAAGAAACTATTTTGAAATATCTATTAAAAAGCGGTAAAGTGTCATTATGATGCTGACAGCATTAGCATTATAGCAAAGCAATACACTTACAGCAGTTAATTTTGTGGTATTTTCTAAAAGACACTAAAATTGTGCTGGAATAGCAAACCTATATAACTTTTCCAGGCATGGATTTTGACGGCTTAGATGGTACAAAATGCAGGTTGTCAAGATTTCAAACTCTATGTATTGTCAGTATTTCTGTGTTACAATTTCTGAAATAGCAGAAGGTAAGAAGCTGTCACTGTGTATGGTACCTGCAGAGTGTAAGACAGTGACTTTGGCATCCCTTGTTGGAAATTGTCAGCATGTGAGATGTGATCTTCCAGGATCCTTAATAGATTACAAATGGGGTTTACCCTGTGGAAAATTTATACCAGTGTGGGGAGTCCCTGGACTTCAAACACATAAAATAGGGTGTCTACAAATGAATGGTTAAAACAGGTGTGTGAAACTTTGGTAGTGCAGGGTGGACAGCACAGTGGTGCTTTGTGGGAAGCACCAAAATACTTGAGGATATGAAGCCTGATGCATTCCAAAGCACATGGAGGAATCCCACTGGTGATGGATGTTCATGCAAAGTGTTCTGTGTAGACATACAGAAGGGTTCACAGTCACAAGCTTAGGAAATTTCTGCAATAAATTCCCAGCCAGGCAGCAAAGGAGAACCATGATACATCAACTTCCTTGCGGTCCTTGAGTCGAGTCAGGTATTTGCTTGTTTACAAGCACTGACAAGAAACTGCGTGATGTCTGACTCCTGTTTGGGTGACTGGGAAACAGATCCCTCACATCCAACAGCAGCAGCTCTCATTGAGAGCTCATTTGCCTGGCATGGAATTCCAGAGACTGTAATTACAGATAATGTAACTCAATTTTCCTGTCAGGAATCTGCTATTTGTAGTACCAGCAGAACCAGAGTGTGTCACATCCCTGCCACACTCCAGCCAAAGCAGAAGCAGCTGTTGGAGTTACCAAGCATACTGGGGTAAGAGGGATGCAGGGAAGGTATTTTTGTACATTACTTGGTGATCAGCAAGCCTATGGTTATCATCCTGTGCCACACCACACATGGATACTGTGGTGCACAAATGCTGCAGCTCAGTCGAGGTAAAAAAGCACTCCATCTGCTGTGGCCTAATTTGTAAAATACGACTGTAAAACCAAAACCAAATAGTCCTCCTCCAGGGAAAAACTTTGCTGTGCTCAATATGGTATGTCCCACACAGCAGCAGCAGCAGAGGGCTTACTTGAATAAGGGTGGACATAATTTATAGTCAGTCATGCTCTCAGAATCAAAGCTACACACAAACTCAAACCCAAGGCTGTTGCATTTAAAGTTTTTGCATTTGGTCTAATTTCTGCAATTAACAAACTAGGCCATTGGCTATTTCCCCCATTTGCAGTAAAACATCCCCTTCTTGCCATTAGGGTCCCCAAGAAAAGAAAAAGTATGAATTCTGGAGAGGTACTGAATTTCAACGCCAGGGACTAAAAAGTGAAATGTCATCTTTAAAGCAAGTGGAAGTCACAGTAAGATTTCTGTTTCAAAAGCTAACATCAAGACACCTGCTGTTAGTAAATAACTGGTATCAAAGATTTAGGACAAGAGGGCACAATCCTAAGCTCTGCCAGAGGAGGTTCAGGTTGGATATTAGGAAGAAATTTTTTACAGGGAGGGTAATCAGACATTGGAATGGGCTGCTCAGGGAGGTGGTGGATTCACCATCCCTGGATGTTTTAAAGATGAGACTGGATGTGGCACTGAGTGCCATGGTCTAGTAACCACGGCAGGGTTGGATCAAGGGTTGGACTTGATGATCTTGGCTGATTCTATGATTCTGTGATTCTATGATTTTTTTTTTCACTGAAAGAAGGTCATCCTTTCTCTTTGGCTGACTCTTTGTATTTGTAAAAGTAAAATTGACTGGCTTTTTCCTTTTCTATGCATTAAGGAATTTTAACTTATGTGAGCAAATGAAGGACATTTCCTCAATTTCCAGAAATCCAGTGTCTATTTGTGAGTCCCTTTTAATTTGATTCTAATTAGAATAACCAGTTGGTGACTTTGACTACCCCTTGTTCTTAGACACTTTGACTATCCATGTTGCAGTTATTTAACAAAGAGACATCTTCACCTGCATTCACCTGGAAAGAGGATCTCCACTTTCCTATTCCTGTCTTCTTCTTTTATTCTGAATAGGCTGAAATCAGCTTAGAGGAACATGAGAGTTATGTTTCAATGCATGCAGATGCAGTGGCTCTGAAACAGCACTAATAATGCTGTGACAGGTACCTTGTAATTTCTAGAGCTGTCAAAGTTTATTTGATATCATGCATATGCCAGGTACTAGTAAGACAGAAAGAAGCAGTGCCCAGGATGGAGAAATTATTGCATGCTGAGGAGTGAGGAAATTGGGACAGATTAGAGTCAGAGAATTTGAACAGTTCACGTTGTAAGGACTTCTAAGGGTTGTTTAATATGACCTCTTGCTCAATGCAAGTCTATCTTGACCAACACTTCAGGGCTGTATTTAAGTTTGGAAAATATTCTCCTGCAGCTCCTCTGCACTTTTTTCAGTTCTGTACCACTCTCAGAGGAGAGGGAGATTTTTCCTTTTCATTTAGTCCAGTTTGAGTTTCCTTTGCTGCAACTTGTTTTTCATTGCCACTAGTTCTTTTTTTTTTTTTTTTTGTGCATTTTTGTGATGGACAAGTCTGGCTCAGTCTTCTTTATAACCTCCCTGCAGGACCCCCGGATCCGTCTCTTCTCCAGGCTGAACCAGCCTGGCTCTCTCAGCACCTCCTCACAGGGCGGGTGCTCCAGCCCCTGGCTGTCATGGTAGCTCTCTGCTGATCCTCTCCTGTTTGTGTTGGTATCCAAAACTAGTCTCACAAATTCCAGGCACAGGGGAATGACCACTTCCTTTGACCTGCTGTCTGCATTCTTGCTAATGCAATTGCAGTTAACCTGTGTTGGCAATTGATTCTCTTTGCCCTCCTACCAGGCTGTGAAGCCTGTGAGGGGAATATGGATTTCCCCTTTTTTTTTACGGAGGCAAGGAGGTGAAAAGAATTGTTCTTACAGGAAACTGTGAGCAGCATATCTCTTCCAGCAAACTGACCATTGTGCAAGACTTGGAGGATAAAAAAAAGAAGAAAGGGGAAGTGATATAAACAGAAAGAATGAGTGAGGACCAACAAGAGCTCTTAGGGCAAACACACAAAAAGGTTTACAAACAACAGCCTCTTGTTCCCAAATATATCCAAACAGGGATCTGAATGCTACTAGAGATGTTTAAGAGATGTGCATATTGAGTTTGCAAAAATACCTGTAGATTCTGGTTGAATTCGTTTGGGTTTTTCTTTAATTTATTTTATTATTTCCTGCTTCAAACCTACATATGAGTCATCCACAAAGAGGGATTTATACTCCTAATCAATGAGTACAAATAATTCATCTTCCCAAACTATGCATCAAGTTTACAGTATGTCAGCAATGCTTTGACCACTGGTCATGCACATTAATTGTCTAGGATAACTAATTGCCCAGCAATCCCAACAGCTCAGAGCCTGGGAAACTGGTACACCACTGCTCAAAGCTGTAATCTCCCCCTGAAAACAGGAGAACAGGGATTGCAGCTTTTACTTGCAAGATAGATTAAAGCTAGTCCTCCAGCTAAGAGAACTCTCCAATGTATTTATGTAAATGTGTTTTTAGATTATGGCATTTACTTCCTTTAAGAACTTTTGCATTCTTCAAGAAGATACCATAAGTAGAGATATATAGAAAGGTTATATGAAAAGGCACAGTGGCATCATATTATAAAACTTGAATATCACTGTACTTATTAAATTATATTTATGGTTTTACTATTTATAATTATTTTATAATTATATTTGTAATTATTTTAATTATATTTTAATTATTTTTCATTTTTCCTCTTTAGCAATATCTGTCTCTGTTTTACAGTATGTATGTCATGGAATAAATGGCATAAGTAAAATAATTAGGTAAGATATAAGTAGACATACTTCATGCTTCTGTTTATGTGTATAAAAACCAGTAGGGCTTGTAAGGAAAATGTTCATATTTTTAGGTTTGTGTCCCTTGAAATAAAGTAATGGCATCGAGGATAAACATGTTGAGAATATATAGCAGCATTGAGCCAAAAAAACTTCTCAATGGAATGAAGTAGGGAAAATTTTGCAATCTTTAGTCACACCTGCTAATCTTTAAAAATTGAACTTGCAAGTGCATTGCAGTTACAATGTATTTATTTTTAAAGACAGTCTTCCTGGAGTGGCTTACTTTGTAGTGTGACGCTGCTTGGAGCCTTTGCCAGACTTACTCCTCTAGATGTTGTGAAAATGCAATTGGAAGATGGCACTCTACCCAGCACACCACATCTGAATTTATTAGCAGTTGTCCCCAGATGCACCTGCAGGACCTGACACTAGAAAACAAAAAGTGAGTGATCCTTGCTCTGCCTTTGAGATAGGGTGAGTGAAACAAGAAAACTCGTCCACCAAAACAATGCAGGCTGTTGTAAATCCTGCTGATCTGCAATGGGAACTCAACCAAACCCCAGAGAGAGGGGATTCTGCCCCTCTGCTCTGTTCTGGTGAGACCCCACCTGCAGCGCTGCCTCCAGTCCTGGGGGTCCCCAGAACAGGAACAACATGGACCTGTTGGAGTGAGTTCAGAGGAGGCACCAAGGGGATTAGAGGAATGGAGCACCTCTCCTATGAGGAAAGGCTGAGAGAACTGGAGAAGAGAAGGCTTTGGGGTGACCTAATTGTGACCTTCCAGTACCTGAAGGAGCCCACAGGAGAGATGGAGAGAGTATTTACAAGGGCCTGGAGTAACAGGACAAGGGAAAAAGGCTTCAAACTGACAGAGAGTAGGTTTAGATTAAACATTAAGAAAAAATTCTTTACTGTGAGGGTGCTGAGACACAGGAACAGATTTCCCAGAGAAGTTGTGGACGCACCATCCCTGGAAGTGTTCAAGGCCAGGTTGGACTGTGCTTTGAGCAACCTTGTCTAGTGAAAGGTGTCCCTGCCTTTGGCAAGGGGTTTGGAATGAGATGATCTTTAAGATCTCTTCCAATCCAGGCCATTCTACGTGACACATGTGAGGGGAGGTTGGTGCAGCAGCACTGGCATGGTGGTGTCACACCAGCCTCTTCCTCTGGCTCTGCGTGTCCACTTGGGAGTCTGTGTACCACGGTCATTGGTCTTGTTTGGGTGTGCCCAGCATGTCTCAAAAGACTGCACACATTTCACAAATTTTTAAAGCAGGGGTATCACTGCACATCAAATGCACTGTTTTGCGTCTAAGATTAACAGCCTGAATTAGCAGGGGGAAGATAGGAAAAGCCAGAAGGATACTTCTCTCTGTTTTGTCACAACTTCTATTTACGTGAGGAAAATGTTAGTGTTCTTTATCTCCTCAGGGTACCCACCAGTGCCCCAGTTCCAGCATTTGCTGTACCACTCCTCAGGGAAACCCTTGAAGCCATATGGTTCACTTGCTGTTCCTGCATTTCTGTGTGCCTAAGGAGTTGGTGGTGGTAGTGGTCCCTAATCTTTCTGCTGCTTCACTCCATGTCTCATTTGCTTTTCATGCTTTTTCCAAATGAAAAAGTAGCTTTGCACTCTTCAGCTTCCCTCTAGCTCAACATTAGCAGCAAATAAATATGATTCCACCAGCATATGTGTTCCTTTTCCCATATTAGAGCAACCAAGGGATAAAACTTGTCTTTGTAGTGACGGTATTGGAAAGATCAAGCTTAGTAATCTTTTAGGTATTGATCTTAAGCAAGTTGTTGGACTAGACTGTGCTTCCATTATATGCGTACGCATCTCTCCAGACCTTTTTCTCCGGGACTCTAACCCCATGGGGAGAGAAATCTGTTGTTGTGGTCTGGACAGACCAAAATCAAAGAGGCTGGTTGCTTTAGGAGTGTGCATGCATGTGTGCAGCATGACAGAGCTGGCAAATAATTTCTGATGAGACTGTTAGAGGAAAGGCCTTTAGATGGTGTATAGTGTAAGTAAATATATAGTATTAAATTTTTGTTATATAAATCACTACATAATATATGGTGAATATAGTATTAGTGAACGAGACGACAGTCTGATATATCAAAACCCCATGTAAGTGTGATTCCCACTGTGTTTGCAAGGGATGTGTTTATCTCAAATGGCAAAGATTTAGAGGGTGCATAACAGCCAGCTAAACTTTATCGTGTTGTCCGAGTTTGCTGAGTCTCCTGCTTAGACACAATGAATGAAGAAATTCCTCTTACATGTCTGTGAACTACTGCTACATTTATGTTGTAATGCATAAGATTTGGTACAATGGTTGCTTGACATTTACACTCCGTGGGCATGGTCAGTGGAAAAATAACATGAAACGCACTGTCAGCAACAATTTTCCATATCTCCATGTAACAGAATTACATAAAAATGACACAGTAAGGACCACATGATGGCAAGGTCAGTACTGCCTGCTAGAACTGTGGTTCTGCCCTCTGAGAAGCAATGGCTCTTATTCAAAGTGTGGCATGTTCAGAAGAAGAACAGGAATCCATGGGATGATTGCAGGACAGAATATTGTCCAAAGTGTTTGTCAACAGCTCTCAAAAGCAGAACTTGCAAAAAGAGCTAGCAGAGTACTCACAGGGGTCTATTTCAGCCTAAACCAGAGAACTAGTTCACGTATATTCCAAACAATTCAGTCCATGATAAGAGCTTAAAAGAGACATCTGAAGGCCAACAATTACACTAGACCCAAATAGTTAGCACTTTTAGAGGCATTAAAAAGAATAAACTGATTTGTGCATCCAGAGATTTGACCATTTTTCTCTCAAGGGGAAGGTCTTGGTCACAGTACAGTGTGCTTGCAGTCAAGAGCAGAATGGTAATTTAAACTGGAAAAGAAAAAAAAAAAAAAAAAGAGAAAGTTGCATTCATCTTTTTGGACATTTACATCTGAAATCCACTTTTCTATGAATACATCTTTCTTCAAGTTCAGACTTTTACTTTAAAATTCTACTGCTCTTAACAGTAAAACAGTTTAACAATCAACTTTTTTTTTTTTTTCCCTCTTTAACTTTACTTAAGTCATCTGGGAAAATAAGATGCAGAGGTAAACAGAGATTCTGCAGACACGAACAAAGTCAGTGCATCTGTTCTTGAATCCCTTTCCTAGGAGATGTAATGGATACTAAGGCACCATATCCAGTATTTGAAGGACTTGGGCACATTATACAGCAGATCTGAAAAATAGCTGTGTCATTATTTACATTGCACAGAACAAAGGAGCATTCAGAAAATGTCATGGGTGATTAAAGCAGGAAAAAATGGATTCCATTCCCCATACTGACACTAATTTTCCCTGTGTCCTCATACAAGTTTCATCTTGCAAGCTGCTAAGTGCATGTTTTCTGGATGACTCAACTCACTTCAATGACAGTATTCTAATATACACAAGTAGTTCATATTCAATACATGCAAGTTTTTTTCAGAAAGATAGGCAGCCTTCAATTTTGCATGACTCATTTCCCACATCCTCAACATCAGGAGAATATATTTATTAATTTTGTGGGACCTATTATTGTTTGAGATGTCAAAGGGAAGGCTTTAGCAAGTAAGATGAACATCAGAGACAGCAAAATGCCAGTATACAAGGTACAAGTGTAGCTGAAATGAAAATCTACCCTTTTCATGGATGTAATATATCCACTATTGTAGAATTTTATCTGAGAATTTCATCATCAAATGATTTTGAGCTCTGAAACAAAAGAGTGCTTTAAATAAGACTGTCTGCTAGAAGAAAAAGGGCATGAGAAGAAAAAATATTTATACAACTTGGGATTGCAAGCTTTTAAGTTCTTTAATTAGGTATTTACCTAAAAGCTAGATCATCCTTAAGCATATCTGTAGATAAAATTAATTATTTAGTGTGACACTTTGTTGTCATTCAGAATTCTTATTTGCTTTGGTTCTCAGTGTTTGTTAGATGGGCACACAGCTGTGATGGTTATGGTTAACTCTGACAGAGATTTTCTTTGTCCCATAAAGTAGGTACAAGCTGAATGTAAAGCAAAGAGCAGGTTCAACCCCCCTTCATTCCTTTAAAGGAAATTTAATCTTTTGACTGTTACAGTGTTTGCGATTTGTTTGTTTGTTTGTTTGTGCTTTTTTAGTGGTTTATTATTTCTTTGAGGTGTCAGACTCACATCCACATATTTTTTGATATACCACGGAAAGGAAAACTAAATTTTCAAGCAGTGGAGATAAATCTTACCCCTAAAGTAAATTACCTGTCTGTAAATGTGAAAAAGAGGATTTCTTTTCTTTGTCGTAGCATTTGTGATAAGTCTTGAGTTCCAGAATTAAATTCTTACATTTACCTCATGTTGCCCAGGAGAGAACTGTTGGACAGGTGTAATTTGGTCACTTGGGCCCACCACCAACTTTTCACTGAAATTGGTGTGAGTTAATGCCCATGTGCTTTTGGGCCTTATCTAGTCTGGATGACTGACACAAGTGCAAGAATCCCTGTATCTTTTTGCTGCTTTAGCTCTCTTGCTCTCAGAAAATGTGATATTTAGACCTATTTTATTGTGAAAAGTGGTGTTCACCAGACACCTTGCAGTGAGATGTGTACTGACAAACAGTAAGAACTCCCTGATGTCTCAGTCATCAAACTGATTAACTGTGCGGTGCCATCAGCAGTTTGGGTTTCAAAAAAACTTTTCAAAACAGTTTTGCCTCTGAAGTATTAGAATGTTCTTGTCTGCCTGTGCTTCATTTCAAGAGGAAATGAAGGAAGATACTAGGAGATAGCTGCTGAAGGCTATTTAACTCATCACTAGGAGTCCTCTGCAAGAAGCATCTCCTTTTCTGGTCTTCAAGTTGTGCTCATTTTAGATCAGATTCCACCAAACAGAAGGTGGGTGGTGTACTAGCTTTGGTTAAAGGTCAGAGCCCTGTTGCTGAAGCAAGAATGAAGAGCTGCCAGTGTCTGTGCCAGTCCATGCCAGGAAAACAAAGGCTTGACCAACCTCCTTTCTGCCTTTCCTGAGCCACTGAAACTTCTCCCTAAAGGTGTGATTCTCTTCCACTTGGTCTCTTTTATTTTATAATGATGTGAAATGGAAGAGTAAAAAACCTTGAATTTACGATAGAATGGTTTGAGTTGGAAGGGTCTTTAAAGGTCTTATAGTTCCAACTTCCCTGCCATGGGCACGGATGCCACCCACTAGACCAGGTTGTCAGGGCCCCATCCAGCCTGGCCTTCAACATTTCTACATACTACTTAATATATTGTGGTAAATTATTCACTGTGAATGGACACTTTTAAGGTCTCTGAAATGAGTGCTGCATTAGGGTGAACTCCATTCTCTACTCGAAGGCTTTGGGAAGTTTCTTCCTTCTTGGTCCCTCACGACAGTTCTCAAAATAATCTTGTTTGTGTAACCTTCCATTAAAATTCACCTGAAAATCCTAGACCTTTTGAAAAAAAATTGGCTTTATTTACATGATTGATTTTTCTTTACCTTATCAACCCCAAATGGGTACCTCATACATGTTTACTGCTCCCGGCCGTGCCTAAAATCTACAAGAACAAATGGAAAAATGCAGAATCCCTACCGTTTTTATGTACACAGGCTTGGGGTCTGGCACTTGCTCATTTGCACAGTTACCTGTCTGAAGGCAGGCAGGTTTTTGGGTGAGATAAAAAGAATAACCTGGCAGTTGTACTACTGTGTTGTGCAGCAGCTCCAAATTCTGCTGTTTGCCAGCTAGAGCCTCCTCATAGACAGGCTAATCGGTCCTGATGGCAGAGTTACGGGCTAAGGGGTAAGTAGGTCAGTTCTGTGGAGGTGGACTCTGTTTTGGGGAAAAGGAGAAGTAGAATTTGTCATGGATACCTCTTCTTCATCATAGAGCTCATAGAGAGATTAAATGCTCTGTGTTATAGCTATAGATAGGGTAGGATTTGAGGCATGTCACAGCACACAGCCAGGAGCAGCTGCTGTCATTTTTAGTGGCAATTCCAGAGCAAACTAAATTCAAAACCCCTTATGGTAAGGGTTTCTGTATGAATTTCATCCTTTTGAAATTATGGGCTGCATAGATAAGACAATGGGTGAGAGGAATGTATATGAACATATATATGAAATGCATGAGCTGAATAAAGCACATCTCATAAATGCAATATAGGTAATTATTTACCTATAATATAGATTACATAATTATATATATATATATAGTGGAACATATGGAAAAAAATCGTGCCTTGCTTAAAGCATGTGGAAAATTGGTGGTAGAGCTGGAAACTGGACAACTCGTGTTAGTCAGAAGATCATTCAGCAAAAAGCTAAAGAGAGGTTTATTCCTATATTAACTTTCATTTTTTTTAGGCGGCATTGCCCTTCTAAAGATATCCCTTCAAAAGATGGACCTTTTAAGAATGTCTGCAGATCTGGACTCCCTCAGATTAACTGGGGGCACACATTTCAAAGGGAAGTGGTGTTCATGGGGAATTCTCTGCCAGCCGCCCAGATCTCAGTTGCAGAAGTAAAGGATAAGTAGCAAAGGAGTTTAAATTTCCTCAAGCTGCCTTCTGTTGTGCCTCAGCTTTGATCTGCCAGGATTACCTTGAGAGGTGGGAAAAGTAGTTAATTTTCCACTTTCACTTGACACTTCCCCTTTCTCTAGGGGCTGCTGAGTTAGTGCCCACTGCCTATGTAGGTGAGCTGAATGCAGTACCAGGACTTGCACTTTCTTGGCATTGACTGAATTCTCAGACTCTCAGATAAGGGAGACATTCAGTGATTTTCATTGGTTTCAGTGTAGCTTCCAGACAACTACAACTAGTGAGGTGGACTTTCACCTCTGGTCAGACCACGATGCCACCATCTTTACCTTATCTTTTCCTATGTTTCCTCTGTGGTCCCACAGGGCCTTAGGGCCCAGGGAACGCCCTTTAAATATTCTTACAATTATTTCCTTATCTTTCTCCCACTCCAGATCAAAACTATTCTTTGTGTTGATGCCTATAGAAAGACTTGCTTAGGTGGCTTCTTTTGTGTTTATAAAGTTAAATATGTTGTCTTTTTGTGTTCTTTTATTCCTTCATCTTTTATCTTATATTTAGGCTTTTGTTTAATTATTTAGACGCCATCCTTTTGTTCTGCTCTTATCACACCTCAAACAATGAATTTTTAGCCATGGCCAAGGCTTCTGACTTCTTCAGTAATACAAATATTTGGCAACAGTACAGTGTGTGTTTGTTTTTAAACAACCATCACGTGGAAGCTCTCATGTCCTTGCACTGTTGTCAGCTGTTGCAAAGGACAGAATAGCAGATGGCAAAATGGATGAGGAAAAAATGACTAACCGTGACTTGAGCTGCACTAGGAGTGAGAGGGATCAGAAATAATGCTGCCCCCACCTCCAGGTTCCATCTTTTAGCAAACTTCAGGCACTGGTGTCCTGGTTGTATCGGCGCCGGATGAGGCTGGTCCTTGTGCTGTGACTGTCCTGAAGGAGAGAGGCAATGGAGAGTGATGGCCAGGGTTCAATGTGCCCTGGCACCTCACTCTTAGAGATTCCTATTCTAAGGTACAATCCTGTGACAGGTACCACGTGCTGGTATTGTGCACCATGTATCTATAGGTCATCATATAGCTGAGATGCACCTTGCAGGCTCTGCCTCACACAGTGAAAACAATAAAACCTGAGACAGAGGGTTTTGTTTCCCCTGTGTTAGGACTCAGAGACCTCTGTTGTGTAAGCACTCTGATCCAAAGTGTTCAGCTGGTCACAGCTGTCCTTGAACGGATCGAGGTACTGATCAAGTGGTCACCTCTAGGGCTTCCAATATGCCTTATCTCTCATGGTAATGTGTGTTCAGACCAGGGGCAATTTTAAATCAGGTATACAAAAAAACATAAACGGCTTCTTCACTGGGGCCAGTCAGGCCTGCCACTGTGGTCTGTGCTTGGGATAAGCTTCATCTGGCCTTCTCAGCTCCCAAGACACAAAGGGCAGATAAAATAGCACCACGGCAATTTCTAACAAATGCAATGAGTCAGTTCCTGTTAATGATGAGACCCCTGTGAGTCAGATCATTAGAGCTGATTTCCATTGCTCTTGCTGTTGTTGGGGGTTTTGTTTGTTTGTTTAAAGATATTTTGAAGATACTTTACAACTGGTTTTTGAAGTACTTTTTCTAAAGAAATAAGTCTTACAAGGTGATTGATCTCCATTTCCCATCCTCTCCCAGGAATTTTTGAGCTCATCGATAAGAAAGACAGTATTTTCAAAGTTGCTAAGTCCTTGCAATCTTCATGAAAACAGCTGGCTGGATAGAAGAAAAAGCCCCTGTTAGTGCTGTGGCAAGAGAGATGCCACAAAGGCAACTCACTCTATTAGTCACCAGAGAACCCACACCTCTAGATGGCAGGAAAAGCTTCAGAGTTTGCATGCTATATTAGGCCTCAAACAGAGACACATCTATTAGAAAGGAAAAATAATCATCACTGCTGCTTCCAAGAAAACTGATTTTTAATTGTATAAAATCCATCCTGTAAAAGAAGCATCTGTACCTTGCTCTGCAGATTCATATGCTCCCCTCTCTCCGTACGCATTAAGATTTAAGGTACTCATCAGTGGGAAATATGTATAATCTCCCACAGGACTGCAGTCTCTCCTTCAGTACTAACATATTAAACTAGACTTCTTAAACATTCATATTAATTAGTCTGTGAGGAACCATTATCAAAATATGGTGTGAATACATAATTATGAGGGTGTGTTGTCTGGCAGAAAAATGAGGGTCTGATCCTGCCTCCTCCCAAGTAAATGGCAGCTTCACCACTTGTTTTTGTATAAGCAACAGTGAGCCCTAAGGCAGCAGAAACGGGAGACAATTTTCCCCTTCCTGCCTCACTGGAAGCACTGTCTCACCCATGCTGAGAAAGCACTTCACCCCTCCTGGGAGGGGAGATAGAAGGAAGAGCGTTTGGCGGCTATTATCAATATTCATGTACAGCTGCAATTCACAGGCCTTATTCCCTGCTGAAATGTGCCATTAGCTGCAGCAGGGCTTGACCTGCAGAGAGGGGCAGACCCCTGTTACTGCCAGTCAGGCATTCCTGGCTGTCCTCTAGGTGCATTACTGTCCTGCTCCAGGAGAGGACAAGATGCTTCTCCGTGTGTCAGGGCTACCTTTGTGGCCTGGTCCTGCTCATGTGAGAAGGGCCAGCAAACTGCCCTGCATGTCATAACGTTTCAGCATAGACTGGAGGCTTCAGACAATGCAGAAGTTAAAATTCTGCCAAAAATTTCACTGGGCTTAGAACTAGGCAAACCCTTTGTTTGCCCCAGATAAATGCAGTGCCAGAGCCTGTAAGATACAGCAAGCTATGTGTTCATTTTCAAATAGCAGTCCTGCAGCTCATCTCTGATAAGGATCTTGTTTGTTTGTTTGGGGTTTTTTTTTGTTTGGTCTTTTTTTTCCCTAAATAAAAAATATCATGATCTGGGAAATACAGAATGGGACTGAAAAGCTGGAAAGAGATCTCAGATTTTGTTTTTCTGCCACATATTTGTTTGCAGCCTTGGGAGAATGTGAGGATATTATTTCTCCAGCCCCAATTAAAGTCTTGTTTATAACTTGGTGCAAGAGCTTTCTCTGCTGTTTCCCATTCCAAAGTTTCCCTTCTTTTCGGCTTAGCCATATGCGAAAGCAGCGGTTTTTGCTAGCACTAGAACATATCCCCTCTCCTATGCAGCATTTCTTTCTCTCTTGCAGTTCCTGTCTCTCCCATTCTCTGCAGCAAAGTTGCTCTGCATTGAGAGAAGCAAGGGTAGAACACAGTCTTCTTCCCAGCTTCCACCTCGCTGCCCTCCCTGCCTCAGTGCTGGGGGGGGGTAACTGTCCTGGCAGAGAGTTCTCAAGGTGTCCAAAGGTCCAGGTGCTCCACCACCCAGCAGAGCTGCCCTGCTGTTTTAGGGAATGATGCTCTGGCAAGAAAACTGCAAAGGGATTCCATTTCACACTCTGGCATAACAGGACAGCTGCTTAAAAACACCATCATGAGTTTTCCAGTTGTGTGGCTGGATGACTCCTATTGCAAGACAAGCAGCCTTAGAGATGGAAATCTCTTAATTATGCATGTAACCTTGGCAGTGGCAGTATGGACCTCCCCTTGGTGTCTTGCTGCAACCAGTTCCCAGCCCAGCCAACATCAGTGACCCTGGTGGTGGTTGGACGCTGAAGGCTGGATTGAAATCTGTACGTTATTTTTACCAAACAACCGTTGCACCAGTGAAGGTCACTTATTGTTTAGAGAAAACTGGATGTATAACAGGGCAGGCATTCACTGGGATTTTCGCCATATGCACAAAGGAGAATTTCAGAAATGCCTCCTAGATGTATGTGTAGCCGTTTTCTTTTTTTGCATCTAGTTATTTCTAAAAATCTGGCCTTTGGTCACTGATCACTTGAATAGAACTGTTGCTTGTGAGAAGTGGAGAGGAAGAGAGAACCTTATCAAGTTAGCAGCCTTTTAACACTCAAACATCACCCTTTTTTATTAGAATTTCCCCCACTTAAATGTTCTGCTGGCTTTTAGAAGAAGTTGAAATAAGTCAGGAGCTAAGAGAAAAGCTTATTCTCACCCTCTGTCTAAATGTTATATATCCTTGGGATTTCAGAGGTGTCCTGAGACTTATAGTGCCAAAAGCTTTAGTTTGGCTGAGATATACTTAGCCAGAAACCAATTCCCAAGCTTTGGATATTTTCACCAACTTTTACCTCTTTCTAAGCAGTAGTCCTTCTGTAAAATTAAACCGCTAGCAGTCCCTGCAAAATGAACATTTGCTAATTGGATTTAGTGAAGTCAGGACTGCATGTCGATGATGTGCTCAATAAAGTGCTTTAACCTGGGACCTTTAGCACAGCATTTGACTATGGCAGTGAATGTTTGACTAGAAATGCCATCAAAGCTGCAAGTGAAGCAGGCGGCTATAGTGACTGTACCTAGCCACTAGAGAGAGACATTATCCCATGTAGTAAACTGAAGCGTTTCACTTGCTGTCGTGGTTTAACCCCAAACAGCTCTAAGCTCTAAACTGCTCACTGTCCTCTGTGGGACAGGGAGGAGAACTGGGAGGGTAAAAGTGGGAAAACTCATAAGTTTAGATGAAGGCAGTTAAATAAGGAAAGCAAAAGCTGTAAACTCCAGCAAAGCAAAACAAGGAATTAATTCACCACTTCCCTTGGGCAGGCAGGTGTTCAGCCATCTCCAGGAGAGCACAGCTCCTTCACGTGTAACAGTGAATAGGGAAGATAAACACCATCAACTCCAAACATTCCCCCTTCCTTCTTCTTCCTCTACTTTTATATGCTAAGCATGGTGCACATGGTATGGAATATCCCTTTGGTCATTTGGGGTCAGCTGTCCTGGCTTTGTCTCCTCCCAACTTCTTGTGCACCCGCAGCCTCCTCACTGAGGAGCTGGGCTGAGGAGCAGAAAAAACCGTGGCTCTGTGTAAGCCCTGCTGAGCAATAACTAAACATCCCTGTGATATCAACCCTGTTTCCAGCACAAATTCCAAAACTCAGCCTCATACCAGCTACTGGGAAGAAAATTAACGCTATTGCAGAATTATTTTTTTTAGTTAACTCAGAAACCAGCAAACTTCCAAACATCCAGGGCCCTCCCCTCAGAGCAAAGTATCCTGTTCATGTGGAGCAGATGGCAGAACGGACTCACTGACTAAAACTCAAAGAGCAGTGGCTGTGGGAGCATCACATGTTGCATGTACAAGGGCGCCAGTCCAAGACGCTGTAATACGGGGAAGGTGTTAAATTTATATTTCTATATTTTCAACCAAATCAGGGCATCTGCAGTTAGATAAGGGAAGAAGCAGGTTAACTGTTGCTCTTGGATGGAGCAGGGCAATGCTAACCAAGCCCATACAGGTGTAGCTTCTTGCAGTGTGACACTCAGGCGCACACAGACTTTTTGGGTTTTACAGACAGATCCAGAGCCAGACTGTGTAAAATCGTTGCAGAACCTTCAGCACTAGAGTTCCTCTACGGTATGTGCTGAAGATAAGTAATTCCAGCCTTGTTTTGGCCAGGTATGTTATAGTCCCAGTCTGCTCTGAAGTGCTCCTTTGCAGATGTTACCTCCCCCTTCCAGATGGGGCGGTGTGTGGCTGGCTGAGCGCAGTGCCTTTTGCTGTTGTACATCTACTTTTTCGGCTCTTCAGTGCTGATGCAAAGCCCTGTGTGACTGCTGGATTTGTAACCTGGACACGACAGAGCTCAGGTGCACTGTGCTGTCAGCAGTGATCTCGGAGGTTGCACCAGAGTCTAAATGGTTAATGTGGGCTGCCCAGTCCTGAGATTAACAGGTGCTCATCTGATCGGAAAGGAGAACCGGGCAGACTAGAAACTGTCACGAACTGGTAGCGGAAAGCTCCATAAAACTAACACTACATTCAGGCTGATAAATGTGCGGTGTGGACTTGGATAATGCCCGGAGGTCAAAAGCTGCACTTCTATTTGTAACGCCTGCCAAAACGCTCAGGCTTCCAAGCACAGGAAAATCTAGTTAAAGTAACAGCGGTGGGAAACGTAGGAAGTGTGACTGTGCTAAAAATGCATCTGGATACAAAACTGGCTTGTCCTGTGAGTAAGAAGGATAGTGCCTGACGTGGAAGCCGGGCTGGGTGTTTAACCTCAGTGATTTTCTGCAGGCAGGTGCCAGCTTTGAGCCCCGGAGGAATTCCTCGAGAGGGGAGTAAGCACCGCCTTGCTGTTTTGATCTCTCACAAAGTACTGAGCAGGGATCTGCTGTTAGGATCAAGTGGTCATTTCCTACATGATTAGTTTTCTTTTAATGCCGGCAAGGAATGACACCAGCATAGCACGAATCCCTGTGTGTGCTGTTTTAGTTATTTGGGGAGTCATGCAGTTCTCCTTTTTGCTAACACGTAAACACTAGATAACAAGCATTTGATTTATGACTTCTAATTAATTATTTTGTATTGGTTCTTGAACTTTGAGTTAGAATTTATATTAGCATCTTTGTTTGCACCTGCACTTACTCTCAATTTCTCAAAATAGAGTAGAGGCTTGCTTGTGAAAATCCCACTGAATTTCACAGGCTGCTTTGAAAATCTCGGTAGTAGCACTTTAATGCTCTGAAGGTACGGGTTCAGCTGTATGCAAACATGCAAAGTCTCAGCCCTGGGTTTCCTCTAGGACTTAACTAGGTGCATGTTGAAAGTGAGCATTCAGTTTTTTGTCTTGCAAATTAGCAAGCACTCAACTGAGGGGAGTCCTCAATCATTATGCAAATAATAAATGGGTAAAATCCCCTTTTCTTTTTATATAACAGCACATCCTTTAAAGTATCCTCAGAATTAATCAGTTGTAAGGATTGATTACTGTAAGGCATCACAAGCTGCTGGCATTGAAATATTAAAATGAAATCTCTATAAACCCCCTTTTTAAAAAACTAAGCAAACCTGGGTTGCAGGCAGGGGTATTTCCTGACCAGCTGTGTTGGTTCTGAGAAGCTTTTCTCGAATCTGGCTTGACACTTTCTAGCGTCTTATGAATGTTTCACACTTCTACATTTGCACCATTTTAATACTGGAAAACTACCTGTACACATGAGGGTTTATACGAAATAAAGTATGTGAAACATAGTCATGTATCACAGGATGGTGCAAGAAGCACTTGAAAAGTCTGTAAGTCAATAAAGAGTTTTGAGGTTATACACTGAGAGAAAAAATATAGAATTATATACACATAACTACCATCTTGATGGCTGATATTAATCTTCTAAGACGAGACACATTAAAAAATGGAAAGGAAAATGTTATCCTCATTTTTCATAAGAAGAAAGGAGGGAGAGGGGGAAGGTGCAATACAGACTCACAGAAAGGAGAATAGTTTTCTGCTTCTCCTCGGTTTTCCAAAAGTGGACAAGGACAGGTCTTTCTGCTCCTCCTGTCCAACCAGTTGTCCCACTCCAGGGCAACACAGCATATTGGTATTTGCGTTTGCAATATGGATCTACCCTAAAATTCAGCAAGTTCAGGCTGTTGTGCAGTGGGAATAGGAGGTTCAGGAACTTGCTTGAGACTTGAGCTCAGCTGTGAGGGGTCTTTAGTTTCCTCCTGAAAGAAATCTCCTGTGACAAACTTGTGACATTCTCTGTCTACCACCTAATTCTAACTTCATTTGACTTGTTCATAGGCACAACACAACTAACCTGACCTTGCAGGGAATGATTTGTTAAAGCTTTTCTTACACAATTATAGTTTTACCTAATGCACAAAAAATATTTTCTCACCCAGATACAGATGCCCTCAGATGAGTGATCTTCCAGTAATGTGCCTGAAAAGTTATTGACAGTTTTTACTTAGATATGGAGATGACATAACAACGAGAGAATGGCTGTCTTTGCAATACAAGAATTCCTGACGAGGGCAATGAGCACACAACTAAGATGCCATTGCTCAGTGTACCCAGGCCAGTTTTCATCTGTGCGCAAAGATGTGGATTTTGGGAACCCAGGTGGCCAGTGCTGTGTGCTTACACACTCGTGCTGTGTATATAGACTTTAATAACTTTCCTTTGCTGCTGAGCATACATTTTACCTTTGAGGAATGCCAAGGTTAAGTATTTTCACTAGTCTGAAGATGGGGAAACTGAGATGGGAGAAAGCCAATGGCTTGTATGAGGATGGAAGTCCTGGCTAGCTCAGGACTGTGAGGCTCACAGTTCTGTGTTCAGACCGTGCAACCACAGCCCTGGGCAACAATAACAGGTTTCAGTCCACTCCCGTTTGTGAAGGAAAATGAGACCATTCAAATAACTCAGTAGTCCCCTTCTCTGGAGTGGGAATGCATCCCATTAAAATACATAAAGAAATAAAGGTAGGCTAAGTTTATACCTGTCATCCTCTTTTTCCCCTCTCTGTTAATTGCATTGTCTCAGCATCCAAGTTCTAAAGGACTTTGTAATTGAAATGGCTGTTTATTAAAAGGAAACTTCTCAGGGTGGCTCAGCTTAATTGTATTCTCATTGGAGTGAAACAGGATGCTTGGCCCAAACCTTATTTCCTTCATTTCACTCCATTCTATTCCAAGCACTTTTCCTGCATCCTGCAGTAAAATATCAGTGATGCTGCATCTCTCTGAGCCCGGGGCATTTGAAGGGATGCACGATCAGGGAAATTTTAATTTATCGATCTCGGAGGCAATGGGGATACCCATGTCTTACCATGGGCAAATCTTCAGAGCCACTTTTCCCAGTTTCCACTAGAGGGGTTACATGTTCTAGTTCAGAGCGCTGCAACAGGATAAGATGGAGACGCTTCTTGTCCACCTATATTTTTAACTGATACAGTTAACTCACAAATACAATAATGAGCTGACAGTACTGGGGCTTGAGGCCTTAATAACCATTACAAAAATCATTAATTACCAGAAAATTAGAGGGGTGTCTGTGAAGCGGTTAAATTTGCAACCTTCTGTCCACAAATAAGAAATCCGAACGCTTGCCTGAATCACAGCTAACTTCCCACACATTGCTTATAAGCTATATCTTGTTTATTTCTGCATATATTACTCTCAGTAAATGATTAGATTTGTCACCCATGACCCAGTATGCTGTTTGCAATTATTTCTTATATTAAATTAATCACTACATATTTACTTTGAGAAATTATGTATGATATATCGATGCACGCATGTGTATGAGTGTATGTGAGCACATGAACTTTCCTGATTGCCTTTCTTCTTGTATGGCAAATTAAAAATAACAGGCATTAAAGCTGGCAGAGTTACACTGATGGGGAAACTAGCACAGTGGGAGGGGGGAAATTGCTACATAATTTTTATTTCCCTTTGTATTTTAAGTATTTCTACTTATTTATTGAATTTTAAAGATACAGATAGTCTAATCTTCACTAGCAGATACATAAACACTTGTGGCTCTAAGTTTTAAGGGTGCTGGTGTGGACTGCACTCAGCCTCTCTTTTCCCACCTCCCACGTCTTGTGGATGCGCCTGGGTGGGGGGATCTGCAGACATATGGGCCCTCACCATATCTTTGGCACTTTGTGTAGCAGTAATACTACCCAGATAGATAACTAGCTTTCAGAATCAGATTCTTTGTGAATTATTTACTGGGTGAAAGTAACTCACACGGGGTTTGACTTTTTGCTGGGTAATGTAAAGCCTCTCCTTTACGAAATGAGAATTAATTTTCTAGGAAAACTAAAGCTTATAGTACGTATAGAAACATGACTTCCATCAGTTTGGGCTCCTGTAGAGCTTTTTGGGTGGGATGGGTGTTATAACTTTATAAAAAGTTTTTGATTTCTGTTTCTATCTAATCTTTCAGATATTTCATCCTCTCAGATTTCTCTTTTGTGTTGTGCTTTATTTTCCATTGCAATGCTTTCTCCGTCTTCCCTGAACATAATTTCTTCTCAGCAGAATTCACCCCCAACAGCTTCTAAGTCTGAATTTACAGATCCATTGTGTTTGAGTGGGTTCAGAATGAGACAGAAATATTCACTTTTAATCTGTTATATTTCTGAGGTGTTAATTGCTTTGCCACCTCTTGTTTGCCACCCAGTTCAAACTGGCATCAACCCGAATGCTATGAGAAAGTCTTTTAATAATCTTCTAAGAAAATTATACGGAGTAATTTACTTCTATAACAAGTAACTTGCTTCAGGAAGGGGATCACTGGGATCAAGACAGTTGTGATAATGTGGATTTCAAATCATAAACACTTCAGTTTGAAAAGAGACCAGAATTATCCCTATTAAAAGACAAAGTTTAAGCAACCTTGTAGGTTTTGTTACTCGTGTCTGTAAATTATAGTGTTCTTTATCCACATACAAGGGGTGGGTTGGAGCCTCCAATAGGTGCACACACAAATTCCTTTCCTGACTTTTTGACTCTGTTCCTTGCTTAACTAATAATGAATTCAGGGACGCTGGGTTTTACATCACCTCGGCAGATGATCTTCTCAGTTACACCTCGCTGCAAAGCAGCAAGGCAGAGATGGGAGGGAATTGATATTGCTTTGAAAGAAATGGCCTCGTACCTTCACGGAGTCAGTGTGTGTGTGAACCCTTCCTGACACACAAATAAACTGTGTTTTTTGAAGTATTACATTGTTTTGTCTTCTGGGCTGCCTGGAGCTCTTCCAAGCGCAAGTAACAAAGGCTTGAAGAAAGGATTCAAAACATCATGGGGGGGGGAAATACCTTTGCTAAAGACTAGAATGGTTTTTTGGTCTGCTGCCAGGTGTGCAGGGGAGGGCACATGGAGCTGATGCAGTAGCAGCGAGCCCCGGGCAGGTACCCAGCTGTCCTCACAGATGCCAGGCAATCCCCCCACCACGAGTAGGGTGTTGACAGAGCAACAGGTTTGGGGAGAAGGAAGGGGACATCCTGTCTGGAAAAATGGTTCTGTATGTGCCAGCCAAGACTTCCTCTTAGTTTTTTTCTTGGTTACCTGCTTGCCTCTCTCTCCTCTGCTCCCAACCAAAAATAGGGCTCATCACACCATTGGTCCAGTTTGACACTGGCAAGCTGTATGGATTACAGACAGATGGAAAGATGAACTGAGTAGAAATTATTTTATCTCTTTATACAAGCAGAAAAACATCTAGGGGAGAACTGTCTTGTCTTCAGAAATAAAAACAACAGAGGAACCATGCAAGCCATAGAGCCCTATTCAGGTTTGGTATTCAATTCAGTATTCAGCTCAAATCCTGTAAGACTTTGATTCCTCTTTTCGACTTAATGGAGGCTGCTATGGCAGTTTTGGTAGTAGGTTTCATTGTATGAATTGAAATATCCAGTGTTTGCTCAGAAAGGGAAACACAGTGTCATGGAAAATTATTTTACCAGTGCCTGAGTTTAAAAGCCCCATAGCTTCACTCATATATTGACATTTCAGTTGATTTTGACAAAAAGAGTATGCTAACAGTAAAGCAAAATATGACACGACCATGTGTGTACTTATTTACTTTGTAACTGGAAACTTATGAATCTTTCACTAAAATAGAAATCCCAAACCAAAGAGCTTAACTTTGACCCTCAGTCTGCAATACAAGGATTTGGCCTATGGATTCAGTTTATAATTGGTATAATTTATCCATGTACTGGGTCAGTGAAAGACACCATGCATCCTGTCGAGAAGCTTCCCAGTTGCACAAAGTATGTGAGATGCATTATGAGATACAGAAGTGCATGAAAACTCCAGCTTTACCCTGCCAGGTAGTCCCAACACTAGCTCTGGAAATGCAACTCTTAAAATGCCCACAGCACCTTCCTAAGAGGGCATCTTTGGAAAATCCCTCCCCTTTCACAATTAAAAATACCAGTGGCCAGGAGCACACCTGAGGAAGGTCCAGATAGCACCTTTTAGCTGTTTGCCTGCACAATCCCAGATCCCACTGAACACAGCTGCCAAGATGATAATCACTTTCAGCCAGTGACATTTTTCATGAATGCCAAAGTTTGAGAGGAGCATATTTTGTGATCTGCTATCCTTCCCTCCCCTATCTGTCAGAAGTTGGTTATAATCAATTGGCATTCATACAGCACGTCTTCTAACCAGCCAAGGATCTTTAAAATAGCTTCACCTACTTCTGTTCTTGTTTTTCAGAGAA
Organism: Pyrocephalus nanus; assembly: GCA_038380795.1. Taxonomy (NCBI): domain Eukaryota; kingdom Metazoa; phylum Chordata; class Aves; order Passeriformes; family Tyrannidae; genus Pyrocephalus; species Pyrocephalus nanus. The sequence continues at coordinate 64,041,420 of CM076262.1, read as the reverse complement.
GGGTTTTTAGAGCCAAAGGAGCTGTCATTTCTCACTCCAGGTCACACAGGAATCAGTGATAGAAATGACGCTGGAACTGAGCATGAATCCTGTTGGTTACTTTCCTAGGCTGGGTTTTCCTCTGTGCTTACCTTAAGCATTTTTTCTCCTCCCATTTCTGTCTGACATCCTTTACTAGAAATTTGCTAATCTCAGGATTATGCAAGGGAGCATATTTTCAGTCATAGGATGCTCACATGCTTCACAGACCAGGGTGAATTCGAGCTCTATTGCACACTTGTTGCCTTATACACACACACACACACACGCACATGCACAGGCACTGGCTGGGCGTTGTTCATCACAGAATTCATCACACCAAGAGGGGTGAAGATGATTTTGTGAATTACAGTAACAAACAAGACTGCACTTACCACCTCTGTGGAATAAATGTATCCAAAAAAAGTAATTCCTCTTGCTTCCAAAATAACCTTCATCTACATGCATTGTTCTCTGATGAGCTGTATCACCACAGAAATGGTAATCCTGCCACTTGTCAGAGAGCTGCTTTTTAGGAAAACAGCAAGTGAGGCGGGTAAACAGGTTGTAGAGGAAGGTAACGTGAGAGTAGGAGGGTGATTAGTTTTCAATGCCATTCCAACTATTCAGCAACTAAATAGATTACAACTGTAAACAAAGGAAGCTGAAATAGGCTGAGATAGCTTTTGCAAGAGATACTAAACACTCCTGAGTAAAACGCCATCGCCTGCTATAAACCACAGACTAGTATTCAATTATTCTGAAAGTGGTGAGCCTCCCAACAGGACAGGAGCAGCCTACCTACTGTAAGCAGTGTGAAAACTCACTACTTCATGACTGATGTTATTTAGGGCTCCTGTGTGTCTTCCTTGAGACTGTCTCTTCCTCTTGTCCAGTGCCTGTTGTTCATCCTTCTTCCCCCTGTCCCCTTAAAATTCAATATCTGCTTCCTTATGGCTACTAATTATCTCACAGTCACTATTCTTTTTGGAAGCCTCCTTGCTCAAAAAGGAAATTTAATTAATCAGCTGCATGAAGGCCTATACTGTGAAAGTATCAGTATGAATCTATGGAAGAGAATGGGAAATTCCAGATTTAAACAGCTGGTGTCTGGGTGAGAAGGACTTCAGGAATATTGTAGTTGGAGAGTCCTTGCTGTGAACTCTTGGATTTGCTCTTTGTCTGCAAGCCTGGCTTCTAATCCCTGCTCTGGGTTTACAAATACCAGCCCTGTTTCTGCCTTGGAGGATGAATACAATAGGATTTTATTGTAGATTTATTTTTTTTTTCTGAACAGAAGTCCATACTAGAGACCTTCTGTTTTTTCCAAACTTTTCAGTTTGCCTTGAGGTCAGTTAAATAACAAAATGCAAACACCCCCCACCACAGGCACACTAATTCAGAACCCCCTAATTGGTCTGACAGAGCCTTGAGTGGGGGGTTTGGTTTTATATGCCTAATAGATCATTCCTGCAGGTTCCAGAGTGCCACTTGACTTCTTGTATCTATCTTGATTTCATCCCTGTGGCCTGACATTCTCTCTTCTGGCTTTCTTTCTTACCATGGCTCTTCTGCACAGTGCCCTGAATCTGGTGCCAGCAGGAGGCTAAACCTCAGGTTTCCTGCTCAGGACCTCACCCTGTGTTCCAGCACATGCTGGGACAGTGCTGTGCTCAGCTGTACTGCAGGCCCTGGCCCTTCCCCTACAGCAGAATGTCACAACAGGTGTTTCAGCTGCACGGTCAGAAGAGAAAACCAGACCATTTAAACCAATCCAAACCAAAAGCTGTTTTTTACTGGTGAAACTTTATCAATAACAGCTCTTCACATAAACATTTTCAGAAATAGATCACTGGTTTACTCATCTCCACTTTGTGTTGTCTGGAGAGAAGCCGTTCTGTCAGAATAGAAAAATAAACCAAAAAGGATAAAAAAAATCAAAATCTTTTCTGAATGAACCTTTTTTTTTTTTTTTTTTTTGGGCAAAAGATTTGTAGTCAAGTCTTGTGTTTCAGAATGACTAAGAGTGAATGGATGGTGGGACACCTGTTCTCCTTGAAAGCTTTTATGTTCCGCTACGTGGCCTGGGGAAGCCAGATCGCCAGTCACACAGCACATGTTTAAAAATATTATCGAAATGAAACTCTTTTAAAAAATAGTGTACAAAGCAGTAGCACAAGAGGTTAGGCTTTGACTGTTTTTCTTTCTGTTTGTTTTTGGGTGGGGTTTTTTTCTTTTTGGGTTTTGTTGGGTTTTTTGGTGGTGGAAACTGAGTTCCAGAGAAGTTATTTAAGGACAGACAGAAGTGCTGTCGACTTTCAGTTGGATAGCAGGTATGTAATTGCTTTTGAATAGTGGCATCACTTATGTGACTACTAGGAACCATGTATTTAACGTGTGCTAAGTTTTGCTCTTCTGCAGAGAGAGGGCTTTGGATTTTTTGGATGCTGAAATCATCATGTCTGAAATGTGTTAGAAATATCTAAGCCTTTGACTTGATGAGCTGTGATCTGATTCTCACTGAGGTGCAGTATATGAAACCTCTGAAAGCTTTAGAAAGCTTTGTGTGTTGATACATTTTTGCTACTTCATGTTGCTGATATCTGGCACTTCCTATAGCTGAGCGATATTTGCATATTGTATATAATTGTTGTTCATGTAGTATTGTCACATTTCTGACTTAAATGGATCATTACATAAAGTTATAAAGTTCCACGAACTAGCTCTGCAGTGAAAAACACCCTGATATAAATTATAGCATACTCATTATGTGTTTCTTATATTGTGGTCTAATTTTCATTCCACAGAAGCATATGAACGCAGGGAGAAAGTAATGTTTGTTGTTTTGTTTTGGTTTTTTCTCTCTTGCTATTATTTATAATTTTTAATGCCATGTCTTACATCCTGTTTCACAATAAGAATCAGATGTACTTGTTTAACTGTTAAGGAAGACAGAACAATTTGATCACAAATGAGGGCAGTTCTGATTAGATACACTAAGAAAATAAAAGACAAAACCCAGTCTCCTCTCCTGGATGCAACCTGACTGCCAGAGTAGTTCCCACAGTACTACACAGATAGCTAGGTTCATTTTGGAGCATCCAGCTGTGAGGTGACACACTTAATGCACCAGTGATCTGATCCAGTATAGAAAATCTTTGGGGCCTGATTCTCCGGTGCCTCTCACCTTGTGCAGTCATTTGTAGTGAACAACCTGAATGCCTACACACTGGAAAAGCAGAATATAAAATATTTTCACTGCTTATCCTTCACTGCCTACCTGTAACCACATGAGCAGGTGTGAGGTGAAACAGGCTTTGAGTTCTCTAAGAGCATATTGTTTACAGGGTATTGTTTTATTTTCTCCAAAGGTAAAATATAGAGTTTGAGCCTTCTGGACAGTGATCTTATAAGCATTCCTACAGGATCCTTTCAGAGCAACCAAACATACACACTTCATGAAAACATGAACATTTTTCAGAAAAATGTGTAGGTCAAATAGTTAAAACACATGTTAGGACAAGTGCTAAACCTGAGCTTTTCCTCAGAGAATCAGACGTTGATGGTTTAAGGGGTTATTTTCCTAGCCTAGCAATCATTTCACAAAAGGAGCTCCAATGCCAGTTTTAAATCAGTAATTGCCCTGTTACAAATACAAATGACATTTCATTACAGTGCAACCTCCTCTGCTTTTTGTTTTTATGATAGTAATTTAGGGATATTAGTTACTCCACAAAAGATGGCAGTGCAAGAAGACAGCTTTGCATGAAAAATGTTGTTGCAAAAATTGTATGTGCACTATGAGTTTTCAAACAATGATCATAACTTAAGAGAACAAATTTTGTAGTAAGGAAAAGTATTTTTGGCTGGGGATTTGGCCATTTCTTTTCCTAATTCTTGTCTGTTAATTTGTTTGCTTGCTTTTTTTGAGGGTTCTATTTATTTCATACTTGCTGGAGAATAAACTTACAGCAATGTGCCAGATTTTAAATAGGGTCACACCATTCCCCCCTCCCCTTTATTTTATTATTAATTACTGCACCTAAGTATCTATTAAAAAAAAAAAAAAAAAGCTCTATCTTGTGGCACAAAGGTTGATCATATTCAAAATTAGAGGCTTTTGGCAATGACGGGAAATTGAGTCATTTTTTCTGTCCTTTTACGGCATTTTTTTTTCTTTTGTTTTCATTTAAGGAGCACTGTAGAGATACTAATCTTAATAAAACAGTATATACAAATCCCTGTTCCTGTGCTACTGATAAGACACTAACTGCTCAGTCCTGCTAAAACTTACTCACAGGAACTGGCCTCTATTTTCAGAAGTCAGAGATTATTTTGATTACCTCTCTTTTCCAGTCAATCACCAGTTTTAGAAAACGGGGCTAGATTTAAAAAATGAAAGGCACCTGCTTTTGGAAAGCTCCGCGCCACCTGAGGCGCCACAATTTCTTCAATTCTCAGAGTGCCCGAAACTGTTTGAAATGGCTTTGAAAACTTTGTTGCAGAGGTTTGCTTGAATTTAATGCGCACGCTGTGCACAACGTTGCACCATGCTGACATACCTGGATTACTTGAGGGTCTGGAAGTTCCACGTTTGCACTGTCCTAATGGTCTCCCTTGACTAATTAGTCCTAAGTGACCCCCACTGAGCCATGCAAGACACATTCCTAGTGGTCTCCATACGTAAGTAAGCAACACCACATGGTTTCTCATCCTGCAAGTGCTTCCTTCACCTCCAGTGGAGGCTCCATGGAAAACACTATTAATTAACCTGGTGGTGGGGTAAACAGCCAAGAAAGAAAGGGGACAGCCAGAATATATGCATGAGACTGCCAGCTGCAGTCCTGGGTGGGTTCTCTCACTTCTGGCAGGCGTGAAAGTGAAGGTAAGCTTTGGGTGTCTCTCTGCCTTAGAGAATCTTAATCCTCTCCTCCCATATCATGGCTAATGATCTTGGGATGCTGTCACTTGATCACGTACCCTGGTATAAAGAAAGATATGTTTTTCTATTAGGATATAGTTAGGGGAGGCATAAACTGTTTTTTGATGGCCTTTGTAGCATCACAAGTCAGGGATAGGCTGAAAAGGTGGATTTGGAAGTGGAACATATGAGAATATCCATTTTTATTCATCTGCTGGAATTGATAAAATTTTTTTTAAAATGTTCAGTGTGAGCTAAGGCTGAAGTTAAAAAGAAATCTGGAATTTTGCAACTGGATTTGTGCCTAGAAAAGAAGCAAACCTAAGTGAAGTGTTGTGGGGTTCAGGTCCTCCTTTTTCTTGGGGAAGGGTTGAAGGGCTGGCTTCAGCTGTGAGCTCGCTGTAAGAGAGAGATTAGGGAGGATCTGCCCTAAATTGTAGCTTTGTAATCCCTGCACTGGGTCCACTTAACTGCCTGACATGTGAAAATATTGTGTTAATGAAGTTCCAGCCTGCTTCTTAAATCCATCCTTGTGACTGTCTTTATTCATCTGCGTGTCCTGATGGATTATGCTTATTTTTATATATGTGAGTAATCTCATTGAAATCTAAGGGTTACTAATGGTAGCATGATAGATGAATGTTGCTTGGGCCTTTAATCCATTATTGAAGCTGAAAGCTGTTTACAGATTCTTGTAATATTTAATTTTTGCTCAGCATGGACAACTCAAAGCAAGTATCTTAACTTTTTCAGCTGGCTTCCTTTTCTCTTTATCATTCCATGCGCCTGCAATAGTTTAAATTACAGAACACCACATTGACATTTAATTTAATCAACATTTCCTGTTTCTTTTAGATTTTGTACGCACCTTCTACTAAAAATAAATGTATTCCTTTTTTAGTTAATAGGACCTAAATGTGGGATCCAAATTGCCAGTTGCTCTGCTGAAACATGGCTCTACCATTTAATTTGAGGAACCAGCTAACATGAAACTGGATAGAGGGCCCTACTCAGGGACACAATGGCAGCATGTTTTATCTTCCCTAGGAAGTTATTTGAATGTCTTTTTGAAATATCATAGATGGGATTCTCTATTGCCTCCAGGGGAGCAGAGGCAGGGCCTGCACAGAACCACATTGCTTTAATATAAGTAACAGAGGCTTTTCCTACTAGCAGAAATCAGTGAAAGTATCAGCCTGATTTTATTATGGAGAAGCAGATAAGCCATGCTGAATGTAAAAGATGAGAGTGGTACTTTGACTGATTAGGGCCACATAAGGGTGTTCTTGTACTGATGCACTCTGATACGAAAACAGACGTTTGTAAGTTCCTAAGTGGTTTCTTCATTTTGATATGGCTTTAAGGTTATCTCAGTACCTCAGTAATTGGATTACTTTGGCACAAAGATAATGTTGTTTTATAGAACCCAGGCTTTGTTCTTCAGTGTTGCCATGTGTACCTCTGAGTGGTAGTAACAAACCCTTTCCATATCAGGAAGGTGGCATTTTACACCAGCTCATGTGAAAATGAGTGTGTCAAGACTCATTGGAGTAGAAAAACAGAGCTCTGAAATTTCTAGGAGGATGAGGCAAAGTGTATGAAGTTATCTTGTGGGAGGGTGGCAGTGAAGGGACAAAGTCAGGTAGCACCAAAGACAGATCAGCTCTGTGTGAGCAGAGAGATCTACCTGTAGATTTTTTCCCTTAATAACATGCCTAAAATGCTAATTGTTGAACTTATAGCTACAGACATGGGGGAAACGTCATGAAACTGGAGCTGTGCATAAACCACCTTCCCCAAGTGCACAAACTGATTTCGAGGTGCACGCTGCTCACGGTAAAGGTGGATGATACCTTTCATTGAAACACAGTCACGTTCCATGCACACTAGAGCAGAACCAGGCTCAAGCCATGCTTCCCTGATGTTGGGAAATGAGAGTTATCCAGAGCTTTGCAAATTTCAAATTGAAAATAGGTAGCAAATTTTGCATGGTAGCCTACCTTTCATTGGGTAAGCTGCACTGAAAATTTTCTTTCATGCTTTCTTTAGTTATTCAGGGTGGAAAAGTGGCTTGAAGCTGTGCTCCCAGCTGTGTCCAGCCCATGTGTGCTAACATTCAACATCCTGTGTGCTCAAATATGCAGAGCTAAATAAGGAGATGTCTCTAGGTTCTACTAAAAAGCATTTGGTTGACTGAAAATGTTGAAATGAGTCAATGCAGAAATGGTGGCATCCTTCCTTTAAACAATAAAAAAAATCCTCTGGAATAAATAGTAAAAACTAAATGATTATTGGCATTCACAATTGTTTTTAAAAGTCTTTGGAAATGGGATGCTAGAGTCTCTGAGGAATGAACTATCTCCATTATTCAAGACAAACTCAAATGCAGCTACTCCCAGTTAAATGGGGCTTCTTTTTTTTATTTTTATTTAATTTTTTTTATAATTCTCTTTTTCACTGAACACCTTAATCCTATTGTAGAAGTAGAAAAATACAGCTCCTGTGGAGAACATAATACAATCTCACACCATTGTGCTTTTGATCTTAAAATGCAACCACATTTGGCTTTTTCTCTTCGCACCAGATTAGTTTTGGACCCAAGCACCCTTATTCCTTTCTTGTGCTGAACTGCAAGGAACTTCATCGTGACTGTAAGGAATTCTCATAAAGCAAGTAGTAAAGGAGAAGGGGGCACTGTTTACGCAAAAAACAATGGGTGGGAAGCGTATCAATAGAAAAGAGCTCTGAAAGATGTGGGGAGAACACAACGTACCCTGTCAGCCCAACCCAGGCAATTCTGGCTGTAGGTCCCCAGGTTTGAGATTACCTGAGATAGAGAAGAGCTACGTGCCCAGCGTATTTCATTACCTGTGCCAGCACTGGGGGTCACCAGCCATCAGAAATGGGGTTTGCATGAGCAGGTGGGGACTGAGGACTTGTGGCTTTGACAGCCAGTGCCAGAACTTGTGCAGAATTTGGTGACTGGAACAGTGCAGTGTGAAACTTTACCATTTAGCGGGTAGGCACCTCTCTCAAATGTCTCGATTTAATCCAGATGAGGTAAGGTATTGGTGGTTTGGGTTTTTTGGATACGACTGGTCCGCTTGGCTCACTGCAGGTCCTGAAAGCTGCACCTCCTCCCTGGCACCTCAGGCTGCACCGTGCCAGAAACGCTGCTGCAGAGCTCAGGAGTCCTATTCCTCTCTCAGCCTGGCTTTTTCTCCTGTAAGAGGAATTATAGGGCTGTCTGAGAGAGCTGATGCTTGCACCTATGCAGCGCCAGCCAGCCTCGTGCCAGGCAGCAGGGTGTTAGATCTGCCCTGCTCCCATCCCACCCACAGGACTCCCGTGGGAGTTCCTGCCACAGAGGTAGGGAGGAAGCCAAGAAAGAAACATTCCTCAAGCTCTTTTTTTTTACTCCTTTTCCCGTCAGGGTTACCACCCTCTCTCACCACTCCTACGGAGAGGTCTGAAGTCTCACTGAATCAGCAGTTGTGAATATTATCTGTGCTGTTAATGGTTTGCATCTTTTTGCATGAAAGGGTAAAATCACTTAGGGACACACATATACAGTAACGCATCCAAGCAGGAAAAAAAAAAAAAAGGTTGTAACGTTCATGAATTCCAGATGATGACTTTTTAAATCCCCGAGAAGGCAGTGAAATTGTTTGATTGTTCTTGTTAATTATTGGCCTTGTCCCAGTATCAAATATTTGTAGAAGATAAGACTTCCCTCGTGGAGATGAATAATAACCGAACTTGCTCTTCTTTGAGCAATTTGGCTCCGGGTGCGGATTTCTGCGTTTCCCACTCTCAGGCTCGAACCCCGTCCAGCCGGCTGCGGCGTTTCAGAAAAGCACGTGTACAAAACGCTCAATTAAAAATAAAAGACCCCGTAAGTAAACAAGAGAGAGAGCGACAGGCAGACCTCGTACTTGCAGAGGGTGACTTTATTAGCGGCGGTGGCAGCGGCTCAAACCCCTCCTGGCCCTGGGGCCGCGGCCGCCGACCTCCCGCGCCCCGGGGCGCGTCGCCCCCCGCGGCACAGGACGGGCTCCCGAGCAGCCGGGTCAGGGACAGGCAGAGCAAGCGGCTGCCGAGAGGAAAACACAACTCCCCCCACACAGCCACCCACGCGTACCCCCCGCCCAGGCGCGGAGCCCCGGGAGCGCCCGGCCGGGTCCCCGCGGGGACAGCCCGGGACACGGCTGCGCTCCCCCGAGGAGCGGCCGGGGGGTGCTGGCGGAGAAGCAGGAGGAGGAGGAGGTAACCGTGGGGTCCGGGGCAGAGGCGGACAGCGGAGACAGGGCGTTCGCTCCCCGCCTGCCTGGGGGAGCGGTGACACGGCGGGGGCTGCCCGGGCCCCTCCGCTCCGGGCGAGGGTTCCAGGAGGGAGCAGAGAGCCGCAGTCCTGCCGGCCCCCGCCCGCCGCTGAGGTAACCCCTGGGCCCGCGGGGGGACACCGGGGGGCTTCGAACCCGCCTCCTCATCGCCGGCTCCTGGGGGAGAGCGCGGAGGGGAAGGGCGCGGTGGGACCCCAAACTTCTGCTTCCCTCTCGGGTTCCGGCGCCCGGACGGGGGTCCTGGGAATGAAGAGAGGGAGCTGAGGAAGGGGGATACTCCGGGCGTCCCCATGGGCGGCTGAGCATGTGAGCGACCGCACCGCCGTGACAGGGGCTTGCCGGTGCGGGAGGTGCCAGCGGACACGCACACGCCCACGGACACGCAACTCTCGGAGTGTTTACTCTCGGCAAAAGGGCGGGAGGGGGAACTGCTGCTCGGGAAGGGACCCGGGAGCGGCATCCCCGGGTCCCGCGACAGCCCCGCTCGGTGAAGAAGTTCCCGGGCGGAGCAGGGGGGTAGGGGGAAGGCGGGAAGGGCTTTGAACCGCTCGTTCTACGGGCGAACAGCCGCTACCCCCCACCTCCGGGGACAGTGAGGATGATGATGATGATGGTGGCGATGGCTGTTCGCGGGGGCGGCAGGCGCATCACTTACCGGTGGCCGCCGCGCAGGGCCGCCCCGGAGCGCGGCGGGGCGGGCGGGGAGGAGATCGGGGATGGTCTGAGGCAGCCCGGGCGCGCCAGGGGGACTCCCCTCGCAGCCCCCTCCCCGCTACTGCCACCTCGCCTTCCTCCTCCGCCTCCTCCTCCTGCCTGCCGGGGTGCCGGCGGCGGCCAGGCGCGGCGCGGCGAGCCTCCTCTCCTCCCCCATTGTTCCCGGTCTCCCTCTTGTTCTCTTTTTTTTTTTTTTTTTTTTTTTTTTTTTTTTTTTCCTTTTGTTATTTGCACTCGCATTGTGTTGTTTGTCTCTGAAGCCGCCTCATGACCAGCAAAGGGATTTCACCTCGTCCTTGAGAGACACAGAGAGAGAGAAGGGGGAAGGGGTGGGAAGGAGGGGGAAAGGAAGAGCTCACAAAACACCCATCTCCCAGTCCCTCCCCGCACCTCTGCCTCTCCCCACCCCGCCAGTGTCTCACTTAGCACCCCGCGCCCGGAGGAGACATGACAGACAGCGGGTAGGTGCGCGACCGCCGCCGTTTTAACTTTATTCTCGCCGCGGCTGCTCGCCGGGGGCGGCCGCACTCATCAGCGCCCCGCGGGGCCCCCCGCGCTCCGGGGGCGGGCGGGGTGGGCGCCGCCGGGGGGGCGGGGGAGGCGGCGGGGCCGGCTGTCAGCGCAGCTCGCTCGGCTTCCTCCCGGGCGCTCGCACACCTCCCGAAGTTTGGCACAACTTGTCACGCCCTCCCCCCTTCCTCCTCCTTCTCCTCCTCCTCCTCCTCCTCCTCCTCCTCCTCCTCCTCCTCCTCCTCCTCCTCCTCCTCCTCCTCCTGCTGCCGCCGCCCGGGCTGGGGGCGGACGGGGGCGGTCCGGCCGCGGTGCCCGCGCGTGTGTGGCGGGGCAGCGGCTGCTCCGCGCCCTGCCCAGGCATGGCTCAGCCCTCGGGATCCCGGCGGAGCCGGCGGACAGGAAGCTTTAAATTATTGTAATTGCCTCTCCGTGCGTGAGTGCCGAGCAGCGGCGGCGGCCGCCGCGCCGCTGCCGGGGAGGCGCGCAGGGGCGAGCGGGGGGCACGGCGGGCACCGCACCGGCACCGGGAGGGGGGCACCGGGAACAGGCTCCGTGCGTGTTTCTGTCACGCACCTTCCTCGCTTCTGCCCGAGCAGGAGGGTGGCTCAGCGGAAGGGGCTGAAGGCTCTGGGTTCGCTCGTTTCGGCTGCTTTCCCCTCAAAAACGAAAGCGGGTCAAGGGGGGGAAAAGCGACCTCCCGGTCAGGGTGCGGAGCGCGGCCGCGCTCGTCCCCGCGGATCCCCGGGCACTGGCGGTGGGAGCGAGCGCTGCCTTCTCAGAAAAGTTAGGGGGACTTTATTCCAGCCCGACTGAGATCCTAGAATAACCGGAGCCGCTTGCCGGGAGGAACGTGATCGGCTTTTCCCAGGGGATGGCATGCTGCCTCAGTCCTGTACTTTGGTCAAGGGTAGAACCAATAGCAAGCTGTGGGATTTTGGGTAATAAGTGTGGGAATCTGCAAGAGGAGTAGGTCTAAGAGTGATTTGTTTTCTTACTGCTCATGAATAATGGCCTCGAGTTTTGTTTTTTTTTTTTTTTTTTTTTTTTAAACCAGCAGGCCAACTAAATAGGCACGTGGGAGATATGTAGGCGTTCAGCATCGCGATCATCATCATCAACAACAACAATACAGTAGGGACGTTCGGGGGGATGGTGTCAGATGAGAACTGTTTTCTCTGAGAGACTGGTATCACACGCTGGCACAGGTAGCTTTTGCTGTCGTTGCTAAACACTTAACTCTTGTAAAAGGAAAACCAGAAATACCCTAAAATTAGAGAGTAAACGTTTTTGGTGTTTTTGTTTGTTTGTTTTTTTTAATTTGTTTGTTTGTTTGTTTTAACTAGAGCTGCATTTTGCTCCATCTCTGTCAAGGAATGGAATATTAACTTTAGTTCAAATTAGAAAAGGAAGTTTGACTCCAGCTGTAGAACTGCAGGATAATGTGTCCTGGCTTTCATCCTCCCAGTTGAAATGCAGTTAGCTGTCTGCAGCCTTGCTGAAGTGAGCCACTCAGATTAAAAAGCAGCTCTTATAAATGAGGAGCTACTACAAAGGTCTTCATCAAAATATTTTATCACCTGAAACTTACCTGAAAACATCTACCTGTACCTACTGCTATTGATATGTCCTCTTAATCCTCCCCAGCCCTGGAAATACATTGTTGCCTCAGAAATTAAGTCTTTGTCCTGCAAAATATAATATTTACAGCTATTAAACTTCAATTGCAAAGGGAGTTTTTTTCAAATTTAGCTATAATATCTGGCCAGGTTAGAGCCAGCTTTGTTTTACGAGGTTTCTCCAGCTGAAGAGGGAGAGGCTGGCATGGATGTGTTGCATTTTGTGAAAGGATAGCATGTCTGCTCTGACAGGATTTGAACGTGAAAACCCAATAAACACATGGTCATTATGCATGGAAATCTCACAGCAGAGCTTTCTGGTTGCACTTGGACTGTTTTGGTTGAGAGTTACACTAAAGGGAGCACAAGACTTGAAAGCTGCAAGTGGCTTGTGTAAACAGATGGACATTTGAGACGTATTGATGGCTTCGAGTTGATTCAGTTAACATGTGGGTGCACATGTATTTAATTTAGCCTAGTATAAGTTTTTTGTAAGCAATGGAAGCTCACACGTGCGTTTTAGGAAGAGAGTAAAAGCACATGAGTTTTGTCTGTAGGTGCTGGAGCTCCCGCTGTAGAGGTTCTCAGGGACTTGGATTGTCCTGATGTTGTGATCTTGTAGGGTGAGACTTAACAGAGAACTTACTGTTTTCACTTAGGTGCACAGGTAGCTTGTGGATGAATTTTGAAATGGTAAGGTGCCCTTCTGAGAAAACATGAAAGTGCTTAAACACACATCTTGCTGCACTCTTATCGTATGTGCTGCTTGCCAGAACCAGTTAGGTTGAGCAATATCATTAAACTGTCAGATCTATTGTTTACAATGGGATAGTTCCTCAATGCTCAGGATGAAGAAACACAGCAGTTTTCTGTTACTCATCGTAAAAGCGTGCCGCCGCGTTCCAGGAAGGTTTGTAAGTGGCGAAGCTGTCGCTGCATAAAGCACGGGAGGAGATCGGGACTCGGCGTCCCCGGCAGCGCTGCTGCACGGCAGCGTGTGTGCAGGAGCTTTGTTTCTGCCTGCAGTTCCTACTTACCCCGAGATAAAACACTCTGATGTTGGCATATGGATACACTGAAAGAAAAAAACCCCAGATCTCATTTGTTGAAAGATAAGAATTCCAGCATCTAGGAGAAAGTAAATGAACAGTCCTTCTAAAAATACAGCAGTATGCTAAAATATTGCCAAAGCACTGCTCTGACGCTGTTGTAAGCTGTCATATTTTTGACCATTATAAATAGATTAGTATTATTGTAAGGATTTTTTTCCTGTTAGCAAAGAAGTTTGGTGTTTTTTTCCCTGTTTTCTGCGTAAGGATCCTCATGTGTCCACTGAACAGGCAGAGCTGTACATGCATGGGAGGTGGCAGGAATGTTGCTGGTGAGGAAGTGGGCTTCTGGGCCCTACAGCTTGGGAATGGCCCTTATAGAGCCTTTCCAGTTTGCTTTTCTGCAAACTTAAAGTTTTTTATAATCGATTTTGCTTATATTTTCCATGTCTTCAAGACATTAGAGCTGCTCCAGTTAATCACTTGAAATATATTTTGTAGTCAATTCAGAACCAAATTTGGTTTAGACAGCATTTGAATTGAAGCCTGAAACAAGAGTGAGCTCCTCTTAGGTGGTGCTGAAGCACTGGGGGCTTTTGGGAGTTTTCTTCCTTTTTCAAGGATGTGCTCAGACCCAATAAGGTAAATTTTCTTTCAGTTTTGTGACCAAACAGTAGGATTAGGGAAGTCGGGAGCCGGATCTGCTTTCTTTTGGGAAATACACTAACAGATAAGAACATTCAGGTTAAGACCATAGCATTAGATTCTCATCCTGCTGCTGGTCATGCTGCACTTCCACCTTCTTTGGGCATTGCATGGAGAGCAGAAGCTATGGGTAAAGTGGATTTCCGATGACTTGTGTGCAGTCTGTTAGAGCAGCTCGAGCCCACGTGCTGCTGAGTATAAAATGATCACTTTTGCAGTGCCTTTCCTCATGTCTCCAGCCTCTTCAAGCACGTGGTGAATGCACAGACACATGCACGGTACATTCTGTGTACGTAAAGCATGTTGTCTGAACAAGTTTTTGTTGCTTACAGAGCACTCATCCTTTCTGGTGGCACAGCTTTCTAGGTGAGGAGACCATACGCTTCGTGACAGCTTGAGGAGGGTCTCCTATAATATTTCTGACAGCTTTATTTTCTGTCTCCTCCAGCCTCTCTCTTTTCCTTTGAGCAGCAAGAGCAGGTTAAAACGCAGGTAATACATAAGAGGATCCTTTAATATTGGCTATTTTCAGAGGCACAAAGGACAATTACTTTCTCTTCCTACTAACCTCCTGCTGGCTTACTAGCTGCTTGGGAGGCTAGTGATTTTAAGAATGCCACTTTACCCAGTGCATCAAATACAGAGCAAATCTTTGCTCACCAAGATCCCAGTTCCTACATCCCATGGTAACACCAAAAATTGAACTTGAGTGGCCCAGAGCACCAGCTCCTACTGTGAAGACTCATACAACCATCAGCACTTTTTAGAGTTAAATTTGATCCATTGGCCCTGAGCAGTGCTGACAATTGCCAGCTAAAAGACCTTTCAGTGAATTGTCCTTTAACAGAAGTCGTTTTTTTTCTTCCCTCCCATTTCCTGTTGTTCTTTTAAATAAAAAGAAATCCTGATGACAAAGCTAAAGTGTATTCTGTGATTATTGTTTAAAGAAAGAATATTTACCTATATTTCAAGGAAATGAATTGCCTGAAAATTGCAGGTCAAAACTGCAAAATCTCAAGGAAAAAAACCTTGCACTATTTAAATTATGTATTTATATACTAGTATTTGATCATTTGTATGATTATGGTCAAAATACATGGGAGAGTCTGTAGTCTGTACTGTATTAATACTGTATTGATTCGATGAAGGACTCTGAATACTTAGACCCATCTTTTTTCGGTTTGTGAACATGTCCTGAAAGAAGCTGAGCAAGCTCAACTGGCCAATGCAATTGGATGGTATAGTTTTACAGAAGAGGAGCTAAATAAAACCCACATCACTAAGAGGAGTGATTTCCATTGCAGTCTCCTGGTCCCTGGAAGGGTGGTCCAGGTTTTACTAAAAGGTCTTGGGAAAGCTCAATTCATGCTCAGTAGGCTTACATTTGCTACATGTGGTACTTGCCTTTACCAGTCAAAGGCTAGGGGGAACCTTAAAGTGTAACTGGAGTATTAGTAAAATTGTATTTAAGGTCCTGCTCTTAGTGGCAGTGATGCTTATGTATTTAATTTCATTTATACCCAGTTTTTCAGCACTGGCTTTTGGGTTAGGCAGGTTAGAATGTTGGCTAGGACAGCAAAGAGATGATGGGATAGGTTGAAGTGGACTACTTGCAGCTGGGCTCCTGCTGCTCTAAGAAGTTGATTTACCCACATTTTTTGAGGAGAGGGGACAAAATTCAGGTAAGCTTGCTCTGCTCAGAAGGTTTGAAACAGTTGTAAATATGGCTTGCAGTATCTTCAGTTTATGTAGGGAGTAAGGGAATAAAACAGGTTTAAATTCAACTGAGTGTCGTACTGTGGTTTGTAGCAGTCAGTCTAAAGATACATTTAATTAAACTAGTTCGATTTCTAAACTGGGATTATGGAGTCTACCTTTAACACTGCTATAAAATCCTTGTGTATGAGTAAGCTTTCAGTGTCATGAAAAGAGCTGGGGGACACAGTTGTAATCCTCAGCTCACCAATTAAATATTTACTTAATAAGGCTCTAAAAGTTAATTTTACAGTCCATTTTTTATAAATGAAAGTAAAATACCTATTATGTGGCTAAGTCAGTGCCTTTAGTCAGTGAATAGAAGAGTTGCTTTTCTTAGCTAGTAACACCCCTTTAATGTCACAGCTGACCTTCTAGGGGGAGATTAGTCCTAATAGACCAGGTTGATATTGAAAAAGATTCTGAAACCATTAGAGAAGAGAGGAAAATTAGAAAATGAATGGTTTTTGATTGATTTCAGACTGAATTAAAGCCAGATACTGACTTCTGTGTTTAAGAATTTTTTACAAAACCAGAGAAAATACCTATTCTGTAATAGTGATTAATCCACCAAATCAAACTCTGGTGGAGTCTTCTCCACTGACTCTGGAAGGAGCCTGGGGACACTGAGGTTCCCAGGGAAAGGCAGCTGTTTGTGGCTCTCCATGTGCTGTCCTTACATGGCATCCAGTAACACACAACTATCTTTTCACTGAAATGAGATTGCTCCTTATGCCATGGCATTAAAGGTCATGCTACTCATGCTAGTATAGAGACAAATACATAAATAATAACAAGAAATGCAATATATGTGTCAATTACACTTGTGTTTAATAATAAATTGAACACATCTGCTATGAAGGGTATGCAAAAAAATATAAGAAGCGTATTCAGTCATAGAAAAGTGAATGTGTTAATGCAAAATTCTGCTTTACAAATTCAAATCTGGGAGAAGAGCGTGTTTGGTGGGAGATACTGTGCTCTTTGCTGTGCTTCAGATTGATTTTATATCTGTAATTGTATGCAGGCAGCTGCCAGAAGCAGGACTTAACGATTCTGAGAAAACCAAATGATTTGTTCCGATTCCTGGGAACGCGAGTTTGTTTGGCGGCACCGTGGTGCATGAAGTGCGTTGTGGTTGAGATTAACAAATGTAGGACAATTAATTAGTTCAGGTTTGCGACTCGGGCGTAGATTACTTGGTCAATACGTGCACACGGAGGGTGAGCCCTTTTAGTTCACGATGAAACTTGTTGCTGAGATCGTTTTCGTGCCTCTTGCCGACACTCAGAAAAGACAGAGCTGGAGGAGAAATAGTGAAGTGCTTGTCACTTCTGTAAAATAGTTTTCAGTTGAAACCTGAAATTATATATAATGAGGCATTCCTATAAACAGGGTTGCCATAGGTAAGTAGCAGTTTGCACGGGATGATGGAAGTTTTGCGGCCGTAGAGAAATAATATTAATTCTCAGGAGAGATTACAAATGAGTAAATGCTGATGAATATGTACAAATGTGTATGTGTGAATTTAGTGCTTCTGAAAGGCAATTGACAGTTCTGGAAACTGAAGGCCTCCCTCTGCCAGGAAAGTGCTGTGGAGGAAAGCAGCACAGTAAAAATGTGTGGTGCATCCCCACTGCAGTGACCAGAACGGGTTCTGTGGGCAGCCCTGGCCGGGGCGAGGAGCAGTCATAAGATACCATTAGGCCTGAAGTTGTGTCAGTTATGTTAGATACTAGAAAAAGGTTCCTCACCCAGAGGGTGGTTGGGCACTGAACAGGCTCCCCAGAGAAATGGTCACAGCACCAAGCACGACAGAGTTCAAGAAGTGTTTGGAATATACTCTCAGGCACATGGTGTGACTCTTGGGGATGGTCCTGTGCAGGGCCAGGAGTTGGACTCGATAATCCTTGTGGGTCCCTTCCAGCTCTGCATATTCTGCTTTTCTGTGGTTCTGTGATCTTGCTTTATATAAAACACGATCTTTGAGTGAGAGCAATATGCGTGTTTTTATGAGGAGTAACGGAGGGGAGGGAAGTAAGACAGTCTTGCACCTTCTACTACATGCCCCGCTGTTCTTTTAATAACTCATGCATTGCGTTGGTACAGAAAGTGGCTCCTAGTGAGAAGTAACAAGCTGCAATGGGGTAGAAAATGGAGAAACCAAGAGATTCTGATCCTTAAAGGTATATTGGAGGTAAAGGCGTGGGTACTGCGGCATGAACAGCAGCAGGAGTTACATACCCAAGCACCTCTGCAGTGCAGGCAAATACAGCGTAAAGAAGTAGGAGGTAACATGGAGGAAAATGCTGGTACTCAATACTATAAAGTATTAAGAATGCAAGGTTTTTCCTTTTGCTTTCCTTAGTTTTAAATTCTGGAGGGTTATGTATAAGAAAAAGGAAAATATTTATTTGTATAACTATACAGCTTTCTGGAATGATTTTTATCTCAACACCAGAGTGTGAGTTGTAGAGGTGTGACTTATAGCCCTGATTAAGAACAGTATAGGCTTAACTTTAGAAATTTGGCTTAGTTCATTTAAGTTCAGCAAAAGGTGAGTGTTTACACGAGTGCAATGTTAGAAAAGTGAGATTTCAATGCAGCTGAAGTCCCATTTTTGGAGGTAGCAGAGTTGACCTCTGGTTTGATTTAGGTGTCTAATGAAAGGAATGAAGAAAAAAGTTCATTTCTTAAGTTACCTGCATTGTTAAATATTGTTCTGAAAACCTGCAGGGACTGTGACAAATGAGTGCAAGAGAGGTGTCTTCCAGAGAGGACTTCCAATGACGGCAGGATTTACGTGGATTCCAGTTTTAAGGAGTGTAATTGAGGGCATTTTAAATGATTAATAGTAGTAGCAGATATTGGCTTCTCTAAGTCCTTGTATGGTTTAGCTCTCTTTCAGATTCCTGGGAATGTTAGTCAGATGGGACCTCAGGAGGCACCTACACAGGCAGGACTGGAGCTACCAGCAGACAGGGACAGCCATGGTTTTGTCTGGTTGAGTCTTGAAAACCATCATGGACAGAGGTGCCATAACCTACCTGTGCAATGTTCGGGTTGATTTAGTAGGTTGGATTTTTCTCAGTGTGTTTCACCTTGTGTTATGTTGCTGTTAGGTACATCTGTGCTGGCTTTGTGGTGCTTTCTGGTCTTTTTTTCCTGGTTGGGCATAGTAGATCAATAATGTGAATGTAGGTAGGGTCTTTGTGAAGCAAATCCTTCAAGGCTCTCTCCGTCAATGGAGAGAAGGAGGTTCCTCCAGAAAGTACTGCAGAGAAAGAGCTTCCATCTCCCCACTGATGTTGATGGGGACAACTCACCTCATGGGGCCAAACTTGTGTGTGTGAGAGCAGAGCCTAAAGAGGCAGGAGGGAAGAACTGTGGGCCTGGTTTTGTACCTGCTGCTGTCAGGGCAGGTTTGGCTATTTGTTTCAGTCTGTTGATGATAAAACCCTGAGGTGGTGAGCCTGTGGAAGCCATAGCCACTTGAGCGTGCATCCACATGGGATTTTCAAAACTGCAGAAAAACAGTTCAGCAGTCGGTGTTCAGTGGTGTTGGATGGGCTTTGGAACACAGCTGTTTCCAAAGCCAGCTGTTTAAAAAAAACCAGCAAGACATTAAAAAAATCTGACTGAAACATTGCAAGTTTTGCTATTAGTTTCCTTTATTTAGTGGGACAAGGTTTTGCTCTCTCTCTGCTGCTCAGAAAGTGTGGAGTCTTTTCAGTGTCTTAATAGGTTTTGGTTCAGCCCCTTGTACAGTTTCCCACATAGAGCTTTTGTTTCTTACAGCTCCAGCTCTGGAGAGCAGCAAGTTGGGTGTTTCTGTGGAGCTATGGACTTTTTATTGACATGAAGCTTAAAGAAAAAGAGGATGTGTGTGGGGAGGCAAATGAAAGTATATTGTTTTTCGTAAAGTGTCACCTGCAATGCGCTTTTAAATAAACCCCTGTATGGCCATGTATGGGGTTTTTTCACTTGAAAGACACTATCTCCTTCTTCTAAACATTTGCACAGCAAAGTAATGCATTATTGCATTTTCATAAATAATTGAAAAGCAACTTAAAAGAAAGTAGGCCAACAGAAAAAAAAAAAAGAAAGTGTCGGTTTCAAATTTGAGAGAAGAAAAATATGTTTCCTTCTTGGTAGCAAGTCAGTTAAATGTTATTAATTCCCATTCTCCCACCCTGACATGACCAAAGACAAATCTGAAAATTGACAGTTTCATTTAAAAGAGAGAGAAATGGGGGAAAAGGTTTTGTAATGCTGAGTTTGGTTTGATTTGTTTCTATTTTTTTTTTTTTTAATTTTTTTCCCTCCATGGTAAGAAAGGAATTGTGACCCCTTATCAGTTTGGAAGTGACTGAGGAGCAAGTCTCTGGAGGTCTCTGTGTTGGCTTTTCAGCGCTGTTTTCCGTGCTGGGCTGTAATAATGCGAGTTATTTTAGAACTGTGCATACGTTAGTGTTCTGGCGCAGCATGATACAATAATGTGTGAAAAAGCATAAGATCACACCTTGGTGAAACTTGCAGATTTCCTGCATAATCCGACAGTGAGCTCTTGTCAGGTTTTGACTATATGTAAAGTGAGAATAAAGTTTCCAGAAGCAAAGCGCAAGCCTTGGATGCATTTTGAATGGCTGTGAGGGGATTTTGGCCCTGACGTGGTTCCGAATGTGCCTGACTTTAAGCACTTCAGTCCTGCCGCAGCCAGCGGGTCTCCTTCAGTGCTCAAAATTTGGCAAATGCTCTAAGCTCTTCACTGAATTGTAGCTTCATTTTTGCCAGTGCTGGGGAAGATCAAAGAGCCAGTGTAAATAATTTCTTAAAAAACAATGGGTGACACGAACAGTTTTCATGTAACTTGTGGTGTGATGTATCTGGGGGCAGAACCAGGTGCTGTCTATGGGAATGGTTTATGGCCATGGGTCTCTTCATGGGGCCTGTTGGTCTGAGCTGGTGTGGCCAAGAGAAGCTGTGCAGGCGGCACATGAGAACAAACTTGGTTTCTAATGCACTCAGTGCAGGATTAGGACCAGCAGGGGCTGTGCCTGGGCTCTGCCCATCGGTCTGTGCTGTACCAGAAGTTTGAAGGAATTGCTGGGTGAGGTTCTTCCATCAGGTCGGAGGCCTGACCTGTGAGTCCTAGCAGTCCTTTTCTGGCATGGAGATCAATAGATTTGTGATTGATGGCTATTAATGTGTTGCTTAATGTGCTTTAAGATTAGAGCTGCTTAAAGGGTAGACCCCAGTGATGGTCAGCTTCATGCAACTACTCTGTCCTCCAGAGGAAAAAATGTGCATTCTCTCCTGCTTTCCTCCCAGCTTTACTCCATCTCCTTTTATTTTTTATCACCAGTGTGGCTGTATTTCAAGTCCCTGCCCACCATTTCCAAAATGTGTGATACATTTTGTTAAGGATTTGGAATTTGGGATGCTTCGATATAACTTTGTGTAGGTTTTATAGAAACACCTGACGTGTATGTTTAGTTCCTAAACACCTTCTGTGCTTGATTTATCCTCACAGGTTGTCAAGGTATTCAGATGACCTGAAACTGAGGAAGTGAGAGGGAGCTCAGCTGGCAAAAGTCTGACATTGAGTCTGACTGCGGCTCAAATTTGTTTTGCAGAGTTGAGCCCAGGCTGCGTAGGCGGTGAAGAAAGCCTTCTTCACTTCACCATTGTATCCAAAAAGCTTTGAGCAGCATCATTTCTTTGCAGGTGATGAATAACCTAGTTAGCTCACATTGTTTCAATCCAGTGACAGTTCTCCCCTGAGAAGGCATGGTGGTGATTTGTAAGAGTAAGTTCATGTTCAGGCTCGGTGATGGAGGTGTTCTGGTGGTTCTTTGGTAGGTCCTCTGAGCCAGAGAAGCCACGCCATCAGCCATCTGACAGGGACCACCATGCACTAGTTCCTTCTTTACATTAGGCACTGCTGTTTAACCTGGCTCAGCAGCTTGGCTTCTAGTGAAGCAGGTCCACAACTTTTACTGTATTTTTAAGGTCCTGTGGCAATTGTGATCAGCAGAGGCAGGCACATCTTGAGATGAAGTATGTGGAGGATGCTTATGAAGTGGTGTCCTTTTCTTGCATTTCAGAATTTCCTTTCCCTTTGGACCGGTGTCTCTTGAGGCGTCGGTGTCTCTCTCGAGACACCTCTCTTGGGAGGTGTCTTGTATAGGTCGAAGGAGGGCTTTCTGGGCAGAACACAGAGTCGTGTTGCTGATACAGCACAGTGTGCCTCATTGTTTGTGTTATTACTGTTTGACATATCTGTATTTGTAAGAACAGCATATTGATGACTGCGTGTTAAAACTCTGTCTTTTAGTGCCTCGTTTTCTTTCCGAAAAAGGAAGAAAGCTACATTCTTTCTCAGAAATACACAGAATTACGCTGGAACAAGTACTAGTGCTGTGTTCATACATGATCGAATTCTTGAAGATTAGGGCACGGTGTATAAATTGCCTTCATGTTCGTTGGGTTAGCAGCTGTCAAATAAGTGATTACAGGCGTTGGCATAGCTCTTCTTTCCATAATCGCTGTGAAACAGGGATGGAAATGTAACAGATGCCATTTAATATGGACCAACACCTAGGTTCTTTTTCTGGGGCTGGCTCTTTTTGCCTCGTGGCCAAAATTTCTTAGCATCTTTTTTGCTTGAATTCCTTGGTGCTTATAAATGGAGATAATAGTACTCACTCACTTTACAGGAGATTTCTGAGATTGTTTGAGATCCTTTGATGAATGATATGAAGTATATGCAAGAGCATTAATGATGACATTAAATAAAAAAATTCTGTTGAGGTTGAGGAAAATTATTGCTCCTAGATGAGTTTTGTTTTGCTGGGTAGTGTTAATCTTTTGCAGGAAGTAATTTGGTCCAAGATTGTGTTGCGGGTGTCATTTCCTGGGATTTTTTAATTTGTTAGCTGACAAGGCTTTTTGATACCAGGCACTACACTTGAAGTCCTGTTGAAGAGCAAATGAAGTGTTGTGATGCTATTTTTTGCAGCATAGGAGTCTATGGTGACTCATTTAGTAATGCCTGTGACAGATTTAAAAAAATGAAATCAGTGATTCCAACTGAGAAGGATGCACTCAGCCAGACCCTATTTGAGAATTATTTGCTTCACTGTTAAGACCAAAGTACACATCTTCCCCCTCCCCCCTGAAGGAATCCAGCTTATCATGAAATGTTTATCAGAGCCATATAAACATTTCTCGACTGCTGAATTTTGAAGGGGAATTCTTTTGGTCTAACATATGTATTGCAAGCACAACTCTTCACAGATTTTTTAAAAGTATATAATTAGCTTGGTTGCAGCCCTACTTATTACCAAGCATGCCAGCATCTGGCAAGGGTATGGTGATCTGGGAATTCGCTGCTTGAAGCCTTGGAACAAAGTGTTCTGATCCGACCCCAGGCAGCGAGTCCAGGACTTGAACTGGAATCTTCAGGAGCAGAGAAGTCTTAAGTGTCTGGAAAATTGGCCTGTTGAGTCACCACACAGGCACTAAAACAAAACTAATTTTAAGCAGGTCAGAGTTCAGTGATTCCCTCTGGAATCTAATTTTTTTTCCTTAAAAAAAAAAGAAGTCTCATGTTTTAAGTGAAAAGGGTCAAAGTTGATGCACTGCTACAATTTTTGAATGCTTTCCCTTAAGAACAGCCACCCAGGCTAGGATTAGCATGAAGGGCTGCTAGGCTGGCACTTCAGTGTCTGGGTTAAAAATATTTTAAAGCAGTAAATGCAGTCAGAACGGAGAGAGAGATCCCTGGGAGCCTTCCTATTCAAAAATGTGTGAGCTCAGGGCAGCAACTGCAATGTAATTTAGGGCAGTATATGCTTCATAGCTTTGGAGAATATTGCCTCTTGTTAATGTTGCATTGGAGGACAGTGAGATAGTAGTAATTTTAGAAAGGTGGTGTTCCTGTTTGTTTTACATTGGAAACTTCAGAATAAATAAAAAGAAGCATCAATTGAGGAAGAAATCTAACTGCCGAAGCCCAGCAATGAATCCACCTCTGAGCAGGCTATAGAAACGACCAGGGAAAGAGAGTATAGAAACATTTTCGTGGGAATGCAGCTGCAAAAGGAACTTAGCAGACAAAGACAAAATCAGGTACGTACTTTAAAAGGCATGTGGGCAAACTTTTGTCTGAGAGCCCAGTGAGGAGCCTGCTCACATTAAACTGCAAAATGTTTGGGGCGATCAAATGACAGAAAGCCTGTATTGCTTTTCCATTGCTGAAGAGGAGGGACTATCTATAAGCAGGGATGATTCAAGTAACTGTTTAAAAAAAAAAAATGCCTGAGAGAGTGAGGGAGATTTTTCATTTCCATTCCTTTATTAAGACAATTTCCTTCTTTTTTCCTTCGGGTCTTGCAGAGTTCCCTTTACATTTGCAAGTGAAAGGGATGGGGTCTAGGCTACCTAGGGAAGCTTGAATCTGAACTCTGTTTGTGTCAGGCATTGTGAGCTTGGTGATCTCTGTTTATCTCTTAGGAAATAGTCGTGCTTGCACAACAGGGCAAATGCAATGTGCAGATGTCAGAGCTGCTAGAGCAGAGAGGGCTGTCTAGGAAAAACAATGCCAAACCTAATGGCCACAGTGGAAAAGTAGAAGCTACGACTTCAGGCTTTGCTTCTTCCCTGTGCCTTTACAGGGCTGTAGGCAAATCTCTAGGCCAAATAGAAAGCTCCTTATTCTGTGTAGAGAGTTGCAGCTCCTGCAAACTGTACTGCTGATAGGAGGATGTTTTTAGGAATGGTTACCCACATATGGGCTCAAAGATTTGTGGTTTGGTCATCCGTGCAATAGTTAGAATGGATTGAGAAATAATACCTGTTCCAAAGGACTTCACTTTCAATGTGCAGTAATCACTGAGTATCTGGCTTTGGGAGTGAAGGATGTATGAAGCTTAAATTTATTAGGACAACCTCAGTCTGCCTTGTTACTACATGAAGTTATAGGAATGTTTCTCCTTTGTATTCCCGCAGGTATACAAAGCGTGGGGATTTGAATGGGAGGATGTGTGAAGCCCTGAGATCCAATTTGTCTTCCAGGTTACAGCAAGGCTCCATTTTTCCCAGGCTTAACGAGTAGCAACCATAGTTTACTAAAATATTTATTTATATTTAGTGAAAACTTACTGACATGCAGTTGCTTTTGTGTTTAAGATCACAGTTTATAGCCCTTTGAAGTCTGCATGTCTGAAGGAAAAAGAAGTGCTTAGGATAAGCTGAACTTGAATTAATTGTGTAGGCAAGTAACAGATTGAATTTGTGGTGTGGCTCATTTTGCTAAGGGAGTAAGTCAAGCAGTGAGTAATGCTAGACCAACTTGTATCACAACGGGAGGTGGTGTAGCTTCAGTGCGAGGTAGCGTGATTCGCTGAATTCGAATTATTGACCAGTTTTCCAAACTTCAGGGATGATGGTGGTTCTGAAGAAAAGAAGTTAATTTTTGATTTGTATAGCTTTATGATTTGGAATTGTGAAGCTGGAATAAATCACACGGATTTCCAGTCCTGATACTTTAATCTGATTTCAAACTTGAAAACTGCAAATTGTTTAAAGGCTTGGCTTTATATTTTCCTTTCTGAATGATATATTTCTTTTCACTAGTATGTGACCCAGTGGAAACTTTGCATTAAGGAAGAGTTCTGGGGAGCTAAGAGGCAGACTGTGTTTTGGGTAGTTCCCAAATATGGTACTGACTTTGTTTGTTTGATCTCTGCATTAGTAATTCCACAGTTATCCTTATATCCAGCCCCTTTTAAATCTTCGCGTAGCACAAGAGAGTTGTAGCATGTGCATGCTGTGCTGATCCTTTTTGTTTAACTGGTGATGCTTTTGTTCTTAAACTAGCTATCAGAATGTGATGGGTCAACAGGATCGTTCTCTTTATCACACAGCACACCTGAAATATCTGCTTAGGTAGTGCCTGTGATTTCTCAGCAAATATTCAACCCAGTAGGGAGCTGCAGGACTCACCTCCATCTCCCAAGGGTTAACAGTAACCTATAATAATAATCTTGTGGCACAAAAATGCTTCTTTTTATGCATTACCTATTTCCAGAGGCCTAATTTAGGTTTTGTATCAAAATGGATATCACAAGCGCTTGAGCTTCCTGCTGGGAATGAAAGTGCTACCGAGAGACTTGGTTCTCTGTTATTCTCGTGGTGTCCGGGAGGGATGAGGAGGCAAGGAAACAATTGCTGATATCTGTAGCAGTAAGTATAAATAGTAGCAGGATGGGTTGCAGAGGTAAAATAGTTTGACAGCATTGTTCCTGTGAAAGCCTGGCCTTTGCTCTTGGTTAGAATATATATATGTGTGTGTGTGTGTGTGGAAATACATGTGTTTTTGTATGTGGGGCAAATGAACATATCGACAAGAAAAAAGTTGGGTTTGTTTTGTAACTGCATGAAAATTTCACCTGTCATCAAAAGAAAAGAATATTGTTGTGGAGCAAAGTGAGATTGTGTGTTCCTGTTCAAATACACAAGCAGCTACGCTCAAGTGTGCTGTGTGATGAGCACATGTTGTCCCCGCTCTCTCTGTGCACGTTTCAGCAGATTCTGCTGTAGATCCAGTGGAACTGTTTCCATCAGTTACTTTCCTCAAGGATCTGTCTGTTAAATGTTTTCACATACAAAAAAAAAAAAAATCTTGTTTGGCTTTGTTGTTGCCGTTGTTGTAAGGAGTTGAAACAAGGAAAACAGAAGCTGGATTTAAAATTTTATTTTGAGGTCAGAAATGCTTACTGAACAGCCAGATAGTTTCTTCCTCCCTGGTATTGATTTTCCATTGGAAGCACATGTGGGAGGAGGCGGAAGATTTTAACAAAACCTACAAAATACTTGTGTTTCTGAATTTCCTGGCAGTTGCTATTTTTTTCCTGTTCTTTTGTGCAAGACTTGGTTGTATCGAATTTGTCCCAAACCTGCCCTCCTCCTCCTGCTCTTGCCTCACAGTCTGCCTCCTTCTCCTCTCCCTGATCCCTGCTTTGGGCAGTAGGGCAGTTCCTGCTGGACAGCCCATTCTCTTTGCTCAGTCTGTGGAAGGAAAGTGTTCCCAAGGTTCCTGTTGCTCTAGTCTGGCAGGTTCAGGTGCTGAAATGTAGATGGGATGAACAGTGCTCTCCTGGCCTGCCAGTCTGAGGGAGTGCAGACATCTGAGGTCCAACTGGGCATGGTGGTGGGATCTGGTGGGGAGAGAGCAAGAATCTTGCCCAGTCCCTGCTGCAGGTCTGCCTCAGCGTGCCGGCCAGTCCATAGGCCATCCATGGTGGATATGGGGTGGGTACTTGGGGGTGCATGAATGTGTGTGTGCAGTGGCTTAAGTGCTGTGGGAATAGAGAGGGCAGGGCTAGGTCAGGCCTGGTGGGATCTATTCCATTGGTTTCAGACCTGCACACGTAGGGTTGTATTGGCTTTGGCCCAGAGTCACCTGGCTGAGCATGAAAGTGGTCCTTGAGCAGACCGGCATTCCCAGTCCCAAGTGTGATGGATGAGTGTGTGGTGGAGAGCATGGAGAGCACGAGCTGTGGCCCCGCTCTGCTGCTGAAGTGCTCTGGCGTGCTGGGTAAGTCTCTTGACCTTTTGTTCCTTGGTTTTCTTGCATTTAAGGACGTACAGACTTGCCATCACACATGGGTGTTGCAAGAATTAATTGGTTACCATTTGTACCGATTTGAAGACTTATACCCCTAAATAAGCAAGAACTTAATCAGTTATTTTTCTTCATATTTATGCTATAGGAAAAATCTACTCATTTATTTCCAAGCACATGACACAAACTATCTTCACACTTCTGAGTGAAGCTGGGGCTTGATGCCAAGGCTTTTTTTTCCCCTGGAGAATATGGTATACTCGTACACTCAGATCGAATGGTACAACCTTACGGTTTCACTCGGGAGGTGGAAATTTTTTTTCTTGCTGTGTTTTTGTACTTAGAAGCTGTAAATACCGGGCTCTTCTCTTCTGTCAGGCTCTTTGTCCTCATGACTGCACGCGTTGCCAATGTCCTTTAGCACGTGAACTTGCTTCTTCGGAGTAGCTCTGACTAGTAAGCTGGATGTCTTTTTTTCCCCATATGTTCTGCCATCTCCTTCTACATTAATTATTGCACTTAAAGAATCTGGGAGTTAGGGAAGGAGAATGGAGAAAAAAAATCATAAGGGTGCTTGTTGCCTTTTATCCTCTTTCCTTTGTGTGTGGAGAAGCTCTTTAGTGTTTCAGTTTGAGAAGGAGGAGTAACTCATGTCCCACACCTGATGCAGTCCTACAGAAAGGCCATACGGTGCCCTGGTTCAATGTGGAACGTGGAGACACAATGGTGTGAAGGAAGTCAGAGTTTGTGGCTGTCTCTGCGTTTGCCATCATAAGGGAGTTAAATCAGAGCTAAGGTTTTTTTCTTTTGTGTTTTAATTTCCTTTGTTTTAAGAAAGTATTTTTTAAATGAAGTGGGGGAGGAGAGTAGTACGCCACTGACATGCTTTGGGATCTAAGGCTCCTGTGGACCCCATAGGATGTCAATGGACTCATTAAGATTTAGCCAAGTTATATGCATTATTCATAATATACATTCACAGCATGCACCCTAAAGACTGTCTCCTGTGAATGCTTAGTCAGAATCATTTGCATTCTGTATTATGGATCCATAATATAGAATACATTTAGCTACGTTTTGGGTATTATCCTTTACACATATTTCCAGCCTTTACTGTTTCTGGCATAGGCAGCAAATGTGTTTAAACAATAGCATGCAGTTATGTTTTGTTGCTCCATAAAAACTAATGCATAATAAGGACCCCGATGAAAATTAATTATTGCGTAAGAGCAATGGACAGGCTTTTTCCTCTTTGCAGCTTTAGTGACATTTTAAATTTACTTTTCTAACATGTTTAAGAAGTGTTTTAAATTCTGGGATGATATTTTGTAAATTTTGTGTTTCAAATACACACAAAAATCAGTTTTGATGTGGAAGGTTGGCAGGTGATGAAACATCAAATTGAAGCTTAGATGCTTAATAATCATAAGAGTCTTTTGCTGTAAGTTTACTCTAATCCTTCGAACATTATTTCTGCTGTACATGACAAGACGAAAGAATCAACAAAACACCACATCAGAAAATTAATTCTCTTCCTGTCATCTAAAGCATTGGAGCTTCTCTGTTTTCTTTTTCTCAGCTGCCAGTACATCATGGTGATGAGTCTGATGTCGGCTTTGCCACTGATCTACAGAGTGGCCCAGACGTGTTCCTTAATATACCTCTGCCTTAGTTTCCCCATGGGAAATGGTGCTCCTTAAAATCCTCTATAGTAGCTGTCTATTCAGATTTACTCCTACAGCACCCTGCCACTGCCAATAGAGAACATTCCTGTGGGAAATAGTGATTTTCCAAGAAAGTAGGATTTCTTTTGGGGCCAAATTGCCACAGAGGGAAGACAGGGAGGAGTGAGGATTATTTTGCTTCTGCAGAACTGGTTAAGGGATGATTTTTATGAAGTGTCTTCCATTTTGGGGACTACGAAAATAATTCTAGTTGTCAGTCTCTGTGCGAGAAAACACCATACAGGCAAAATCCAGGATCTTGTAGCAACTTTTGCAGAACCATTTCCTTTGGAGAACAGCCTCTGTACATGCTCAGGAAGACATGGGGAATGTCAGCCTTTCATCAATTTCCTTGTCCAGGGAAGTGCTACAAGGTTGTACAGGTGACAAAAGAGCTGTTAGGAGGGTGATGTCCTTGTCTCAGGAGCCTGGCTCATGGGCAGCAGTGATTCCTTGAGCCTAAATATACACAGTAAGCACAAAGGATATCAAGTGACTTACTACGTCAAGTTCTTTGCAAATGTTGTAATACTTGATTAAAAGCCAGTGCTTATCAAAACACTTGAAATAAAAATAAAAAAAAAGTCTTGATATCACGTAAGATTAAAATGTTTTTTTTTCCCATTATAGACTTAACACAGTAGAATGTTTTGGCAAAGTGCAGTTGGGAGGCAAATAGTTTGTATAAAATTAGTTCAAAATCTTAAGGATTATTTATATTTACTCTTAGTCCACTAAATCTTCAAGTTTAGGCAGCATTCATACATACATGCCCTGAGGATACAGTAGAGAGTAAGGAAGGATTTTTCTGTGGCCTAAGCAAAGTGGAAACATTGCATTGTTTGGTCGAGAACTGTCTCTTGAGCTCTCAGTAGAGCAACATCTAAAATATGAACACTTTATTGCCTCTGCTTTCTAAAGAGATGACCAGTTTTTCTTGAGAATTTTTCACAAGTGAATGGAGAATTGTAAATTTGCAAATACTTTTGTAGTGTTACTTGTTCCTTTTGCTTACATAGCAATTGACAATTCATTATTTCCAAGCCTGATGCATAGAAGTGAAACACTTATTTTTTAATTTTATGTGAGATGTAATGCAATGGAGTTATCTATGTGTAGTGGAGTAATAGTCTACACAGAGTGTAGTAATGTGAGTAAGAGTAATGATTGTAGAGAAAATATTAGTTTTGAGAGCAAATGTTCCTGGATGCATTGCTTGGTGGCTTTATATCAGGTGGAGCAAAGCTACCTTTCCATCTTAGCTGTTGCATACATGGGACAGGGCAGGAAAGAAGGACAGCAGGTTTAAGGCTGAGACCCAGGTTTCCCCTGAGCTCTGTGGTAAAATTCTTTCTTGTTATCTCTTGAATTTTGAGCTTTCTGTCTTTGTCCTTTCCTAGTCCCTCTCTACCCGGCTCTTGTTGCAGCCCTGGCTCTACTCTGCTGTACCTTTTCCTCCCTGAAAGGTACAGCGTGAAACCCAAATTATTCTATGCATCCCAGGTTATTAGCTTGGTCTCTGCCATGTGCTTTTTACATGGTTTTGGTCCGTTTCACTAGTTGGACATCAACATTTGGGACCAGTGAGAACGCGTTTTTGCCTTTACAAATCAATGGAACAGGGACATAAACAACCCTCAAAAAATCAAGACGTCAAAATACCGCTTTCAGATTCATGAATATGCTATATATATATAAGCCTAACTTCTGAGATTTTCTTTTATTCTCATGAATACCATTTACATTTGAGCGAATGCAAATTCATTTCCACTTTTGATGCTCTGGAAGCTGCTTCTGGAAAGTGAGTAGAAAGTGCCCTTCAGTCCATCCCAGTTCAGGCCCCAGCGCTGCGTGTACAATCCTGGGACTTCCAGAGCATTCGGCAGTTCTGCTCCATCTGTTTTTCTTTTCAGCAATCTAAATTCATATTGTAAAATTTGCAGTGGTGCAATGAGCGTGGGTTTTGTTAGTGTTATTAGGCTTATGATGTGGAAAATAAAGAACTTGCTTCCTACTGTTGAGCGAAATTTCTAGGAAGTTCGTAGCAGTTTTATTAAATACTTGCAATAGGCAGCTTTATCTTTCTAAATGATTTTAAACAGTTCTTCTTCTATGAACAGCTGTTTAAATAGGAACTAGGTTACGTAGTAAATGAGCATTGAACATTAGCTGGACTCACAAGGGATGGTAAGAGAAGGAGAGTTTTCTTTTGCTGTACTAATTTCTGTACCTCCATGGTAGTATCTGCCCTAAAAGAGCACCTCTATACCAGGTTTCAATTCAAGACTTCTCAGGTACTGTGTTGCCATTATTAAATTATAGAAGCAGTGGTTTGAATGGATGGATTTTAAAGGGTTTCACTGAGTTACCTACTGTATTTTTAGTCCATTTTATATGGAGTTTTACCTCTGATGCAGTTCATCAGAGGAAATCTAGACTTTGCAGTTAGCTGATACTGTTGTACACTTTGTTCTCTTGGTGTTCTCTCTGTCCTTTGTCCAAAATCATCTGCATAGTTTTTCTGTCCATCCCTAGTGTTAAAAAGTCTACTGTCAGAACCCTCATGCATTGTGGGGTTTTAGAAGTAATAGATTCTGATTTCCTTTTTATTAGCCTTGGTTCACAGCCTTTATAGTTCAGGGTCTTTAGCTTTCAACAGTAAAATTCAGCACTTGAAAAAAAGAAACTGAGATTTTCATATGATCACAAGCATGGAGGCTTTAAGGAAACCACCAGGTATTCCAAAACAATAGAAAAAGTTCATGGGTGTTTGCAACCCTGGAACTTCCTGGAATACACGATGAAAAGGGGCCACAAAGACTCTCAGATTGTGTGTTCCTCCCATACAGAAGACCTTTCACCTTGTGGTGTGTCATGGGGTGCATAATATCCAAAGGAAAAAAGTGAGACTGTACCTCTCATATCCCTGTTCTCCTTACAGTAGAGTTGGGAGCAGAGGGATACCGAGAATAATGAAGTGCATTTAGTGAAGATAACTCTTCTGTTCTTTCTGCTTAGCTAATTTATCTGAAAAATTACCTTCCCCAAAATTTAATTGAAGGAAAGGTGCAAATTTGCTCGTATTTCTGTACTGGAAAGTACCAAAACTTTGATAGATGCTGAAGACCTATGCCTTTGAAAGGAGTATTCCTCATCAGTGCCCTAAATCTGCCCCTTCCGCTGCCCTTTGCTGTATCATCAGCAGGGCACAGAGCAGACGCTTCTCTCCTACTTCCCATCCCTCTCCTCACAAGAGCCTCAGAAATCAGCCATGCTCAGCCAGCAGGACTCTTCACCACCAAGGCATTGTCTGTATTCCAGATTTTATTACTTAAATGCTCAGGTCTCTGATGTGAGTCTATTTGGAAATGGTTTTCTCTGCTGTTTCTTCTGTAACACTTTCTGTGTGCATACAGATGTCTTCCAGGAATGGCACCAAAATTCCCCCCCGCCCTTTTTTCTGGTGATTACTGGTAAAGCTTTAAGTCATGTTGGGGCTTGCAGTCCTTGCCAGGCTGTTCCTTCACCTCTGCTGCCTCTCATCCTCAGATAATTAATAGGAGGTACAGTAACCTGCCTGTTACTGAAAACCTGAACTTGCTGGTTTTGGTTGCCAGTTTTACATCAGTGGCACTGCTCTGATATTACTGAGATGTTTTAGCTCTCAGACCATTTTGCAGTGGTTTTGGATGAAAAAGCAAAGATGAGGTTAGAGCTACATTCATTCATCTCTTTGTTATTTTAATGCTAAATCCCAATGATAAATATTATTGTTATATTACTGCTGATTAAAATGTACAAGAAAAAGAGTCTTGTTTTGAAGATCAGGCTTCTTTACTGAGTAGAGGGGATGACAGCCCTGTTGAAAAGGGTAAAAGCTGAAGAGCCTGATAGGTATGTATGTCCATTTTAAATGTGTGCCATGTGTGCCGAGGGTGAGTTGGTTCACACAGAATATTTGCAGTCAAGTCAAAAATAGAACTCATAACTTGCATGCTTGTGCTTCCTCGGTCTGATCCCTTCAGAAACAAATCTTCATGTTGCTTAGAAAGAACAGAACTGGAAATGACCTCTGGAGTTTGCATTGATTGCCTGTTGATGTAGAGTGAGATTGGGGTGAAAAGCAAAGGACAAAAATTGGGACAATATATTGTGAGGTTTATGCAGGTGTTGTGAGTGCCGTGTCTGCCCTGCTTTGTAGTACTTTGGTTCTCATGGGTATTAGTCCAGCATCTTCTTTAAATGCTGAATTAATACAAATATTTCAAAACTAGTACTAGTGCAGTGATCTGTATTAGTTCACCAGGACTAGGGATTATATGTAGTAAATAAACTGCAGTCCTGGTTGCAGCTGGCTTGTTTCCTAAATATTAATACTAATACTACACTGAGAAAGTAAAACAATTTAAAAGAACTGGTTGCAAAATCTGTACAGGTGTAAAAGTTAAGCATATGGTAGAGAGGAGATTGCCAATGAAAATGACAGATGATTAACATTCATTAAAACTTTCAATTAACACCTTGAAAAGTTCCATAAAATAATACTGCATGTAAATAATGTGTGATTTCTCCAAGCATTCTTCTACCTGTTTTTAAGGGAAAGAAAGAGTGAGAGAGAGAAGAGGGGAAGTCTATTCCAAAAGTACTAAATACTAAGATGTTTTTAGCCTTTGGTTTGTTTTGGAGTTCAGTGGTCTAGTGATGAATAAATCAAGTTTGAGCTGTCAGTATGGGAAAAGATTTGGTCTGGATAAAAGTCAGTCCATGATTTTGTTATCCATATTTTTATAGTGAGCATGAGAGAAAACCCACAAGAAACTGCAGGGCACTGTGAAAGATACTCTGATCAGTTAGCTTATTACAGAGATCAGTACATGACAGCAGTGGCAGTCCTGCCTGTGCCATTGCACGTTGCTGTCAGCTTCAGTGGGATCTCTCCATATTATGGAGAATTCTAGGTGTCTGCCTTCTCTTGTTGGTGCATACACATGAAATAAGGAAAAAGCCTCTATCTCATCTATGTAAACTTTGTGACAGTAAATTAAAAAGTCAACATTAAGAGATGAATTAGATGTTAGCTCCTAATGTCAGCTGTTAATTATACTCAAAACCATTCCGAAGTCAGACATGCCCTGGCCCCAAAATAATTGTGTTACTGGAGGGAAAGCAGCATCTTTGTCTTGCCAGAGCAGGTGTATGGTTTAAACAATGCAACTAAATTTGTTTGACTATTTCCTATGGATCCCCTGACCCTTGAGATTTGACTTGTTTCTTTCAGAAAGCATCCACTGACACTGGCATGTGTAATCTTTTTTCTCTTTTTCGTTACTGAGCACTTCTGTGGTCCTGGCTAGACTCAGGTGCTGCAGAGCTCTGGGGTTCTGGAGATCCAGACTTCAGGCTTAATTTCCTCTGCTCCATTCCCATTTGAAGTTCTTGCATTCGTTCCCTCACCATCTTTATCTCCTCTTCATAACTGGGTTAATTCAAGATATTACTGTGGCATTTAAAACACACCACTCAAACACTCCCCTTCCTTTTTAGAATGGCTGTTTCATAACAGAGTGTGTGTGTGTGTGTATCTTGTCATGTTTTCACACTGTTACTGTCTTAGAGCTGCCATTTGTTTGAGGTAGCTGAGAACTCAGGAAGAAGATGTGGTGGCCAGTAAAAATACTATGAAACAGCTTCATTTGTAAAGCTCTCTGCCTTTGGAGTTGTGGGAGGGATGGAGAGATAAGTAAGAAGCCCTCTATCTAAAATACCAATTAAAGTGCTAAGTAATTAAAGTGCTACTTGTGCCACTATTTTATAGATGTGGTTAAGAACTATTTTTTTCTGTTTTAAAGTTGGCTGTCACTGTGTTCTTCTTAGCACCACCTATAATTATTGACTAGACCTTGCCATATCAAGATAGAAGCTCGTTTTTCGCCTAATTGCATCTGCACTTCAGCCTGGGATTTGCCTGGCCAAGAGCTGACACCAGCTCTGTGGGTTGGTGTAGGTCCATTTGGGCAAACGCCCTCTGCACTGAATGAGCCACCTCCACATTGCAAAGCTGTGGGTCTGTATTTTTCTTGGTCCTTGTGGTGTCCCTGGGATGGTTTGGTGGCACGTCTTGAACTCTGGCAATTCAAAAATCCAGAAATGCTGAGCAGATAGTGTGGCAGAGCGGCTGGTGGGGATTGCTTTTTCTGTAAAATGCCATTGGGTTGTGTGTTTTGTGTTGTGCCTTATTGGTTTGTGGGTGTTAGAGGGTGACAGGTGTGCCAGAAAGGTTGAAAGAGCAGAATTTGGCATTACATGTAGACATACTCTTTGTGTAGCATTCACGCTGGGATAAACTCTCCTGTCAGACTGTCTCCCCTTGGAACACCCTCAGTTTGATCCAGAAGGGAGCTAGGGAAAAAACCAAGGGATTTTTTAGAGTGTTGAAAATCAGGGCACCTCAGTACGGGAGTGAAATATGAAATGAACTAAATAAACCATGTGCACACATCCACCCTTCCCATTGGAGATTAAATGAGAAAGCTGGGTTGGAGAGGCAGCATCAATTTAAGCAGACTAGCAAAGGGCCTTGACCTCTCCATTTGGTCCTGGGGACCCCCTCCCTGAAGCAGCATGCAGATAATGGGGTAAGGGTAAATAAAAGTATAATTAGAAGCAACAGGAGGGAAAAGAAGAATCTGCTATCTTTTTTTTGCATTTGCCTGCTCTCGGATTGCTGTTTTCAAAAGTGATCCACAGTGGCATCTCTTGGCTTCCAGGAAGGCAATGGGAATTTTATAACTGACGTCAATGGGAGCAAAATGAGACTGATTTTAAGCGCTTTTTTTATAACCCTGTCCCTAGTGTACAGTCAGTTTCATTGTTTTCCCTGATATTTTTGTGGGTGTTACATAGATCAAGAAGGAGAAAATAGTACTTAAGAAAGACATGTTGTGATTGTGAAACCACAAAACTATCAGAGAGACTCTGGGGGGCAGCTGTGGGGCTCTTGAGTGCTGTTACTTTTAATGTTACAGATTTGAGCAGATTTCAGTATGGCATTGTTACTTTTGAGCACCTTTCCTTCCCAGAGGACATCATCGGTGAAGTCCACACTCTCTGACACAAGAAAATCCAAAGCAGTTCTACTGATATTTCATGATTTGCTGCAGCCCTTTGGATTCCAGTTCGTGTTGGCCACCTAAAGCCTGACACCACTCGTAAGTTCATGCATTTGGCATGGGATGTAGAAAGAATACATATTTTCCTACAGCATTTTGACAGGCTGATCCATGGTGAGACCTTTACACTGTGATGTCTACTCTCCCTTGATCCGTGTCTGACATTCAGTAACATGGATGGCCGATAGAGGTGTGTGTAGAAGGGCTATTCAGACCTAAGGCTTGCTTATCATAGCACTGAAGCTAATCTCTTCACTCTGCTAAGGTCAAGGTTGAAAGATGACTCCAAAGAGCAAAGAAAGGGAAGACAGGTTTGAAAATGGATACGGGGAGAACAGACAAAATATGCTGCTGTAAATGCTGATTTGTAATCTCCCCATTCCTCTGTTGCCATCCTTTTTTTCTTTTGCTGTCACAGGTTATTCATTAATTATTTATTGAAATACGTGGTAAAAAGAGTTTGTCTAAGAGTTGAAGTGCTGATTTTGCGTTAAGCAATTAGAAGGTGGATTTAAATCTGGAGAATTCATATTCACCAAATGTCTGAGTGTGAGGTCAGAAGTTACCGCTGCAAACTTCATTGGCCTGACAGCACGTATTCTCACTTGCTGCAGTAGAGTGATGTTCTCATGGTGTGTGGGGAAAAACTGTGGTTTTTGTGGGACAAAAAAATCATAAGGCAGATCAGCCTTTGCCCCATCTCCAGGGGACTGCCTTTTAGGTCAATCAAGAGAAATCTGTGTAGAATGTAATGGCATTTGTTGAGCAATGAGAAGCTTACCCTTGAGCCTACAAACTGTTCTTGTAGTATTTAATATTAAAAAAAAAAAAAAAAAGAGATAACCTGTGTGTCTTTTGCTCTTTTGCCTCTCTTTAAGCAAGGAATAATAGATCTTTGACACTGGCAGGAGTCTATCATGTTGAGTTATGTTACTGTTTTTACCTCTGTGGTTTAAAAATCATTTGAGGGATAGTCTTAGTCCAGCTAAGTTAGAGGATCTAATAAGTCTGTTTCTCAGTAGTCATGTATCATCATATGCAATCCAGTACTTTTTAACTTATAAATGCAGTGTAACATATGGAAAGGAACTAAGATTTGCACTGCAAACATTAATTTCATTGATCTATGTTCTGTATATTTCTTTGTGTTTTATTCTTTTGTGTTTATTCTTTTAACAATACCAGAAAAAAAACACTCTCTCTTTGCCTCATTGTCTCCTAGTAGAAAGAAATAATGTTTTTATGTGTAGGTGTATCACCTTCATATCTACTCTGAAAACCTTACATGAAAAGAGCACTAAAATTATGATTAAGTGCGGTAGATTTGTAAAAGTGGACTCTTTAAGATAGCATTTAAGTGTGTAAGATGAGATAACTTCCTGCTCCAGAGCTCATTTAATCATACATATGAACTCCTGACACAACAGGAGTGGCAGAAGTCTGACTGCTGTGCTGTGAAGTCAGCAGTCATTTCAAACCTCAGCAGCCCCTCAGGTGGGTGTTTTTGTCTCCCCGAGCTGGGTTTTTCTTCAAAGTGAAATATGTGTTGGTTACATCCCCAGTTTTGCAAGAGGGAAACCTTTATGGGTACTCTTGTGTAGCAGCATGAAAGTTGATGAGGCTTTGCATGCAGATGTCTGCACTACCCCTGCCAGAATTTTGGCCTAAGTTCTCTGGCTCATGACCTTAGAAAGGGGAGTTCACCTTTCAATCACGAGAAGGCTGGTTTTTTCCTGCTGTCGTATCTATAAAGCCTAAGATTGTTTGAAAAGAGTTTTGGTTTTTTTTTTTTTTCTTGTTTGGAGCATACCATGTCCTAGCATCATCCAAGTTTGGCACAGCATTTGCTTTCAATGTTAGAAAGCCAAAGCTCTTGTAAAGATTTTAAATTATCTGATAATATTTAATCAGTTCACAGACTGCGTGCTTGAATAGTAAGCACTCCTGAAGAGCTTGCACCTTTAAAAAAAAAAAAAGTGAAGTACACTGATAATATTGCAGAGTGTAAAGAGGTTTAAAATTATTGGAGCACTTAATTTTTTCTATAATTGCTTCAATTTGAAGGGAACTAGGCAAAATACCAAGCTGAAAATGAGTTGCTTTAATCGAAAAATTCATCAGTCAGAAAGTAGGATTTAAACCAAAACGCCCAATTAGAACACAAAAAAAAAAAAAAAAAAAAAAAAAAAAAAAAAAAAAGGCAAAAGCAAAACCCCACACTAAAAATATTGGAGCTAAAGCCTTAAAGTGATGAGCCTCATATTCCTCTGTGCTGGCTGTTGACTTCAGAGGATATTAGAATAGTTCCACACATTCGTTTCACTGCAAACAGCAGAGGAGCTAAGGTGGAGTTGGAGGCACCTTGCTTGGAAAGGAGAGCAGTGCTCAGGGAAACCCCTTGTGATGCACCACAGTGGATAATAATGAAATGTGAGGATATATCAGCTAAAGGTTAATATCTTTTTATAGTAAGCTGACAATAAGATAAAAAATTTAACACCACTGTGGATACCTTATGGTGGGCAAAGAGCTTTTTTGTACGATGCATTTATATTTCATAATGATTTAATGAGCCTTATTAAAACCAAGAAAAAGTTGTTTCACTTGAAGGGTACCACACAAACCAAAGTGAAAATGAGGCACGTTGCTGCAGCTCTTCTGAAATCTTGAGGTCAGTGAGTTTACCATTCAAAGTCAGATTTGGCTAATAGTCTGTTTTTGTGGTCTGACTTAAACCTGGCATAAGCAGTGATTGTTACTAAACAAGGCAGAGCAAAAAAGAATTTATTTTTGAAAGAGGATGAAATGCTAAGTGTACATATTATATGTCACTGTAACTTAGTAGTTCCTAATGAGTCTTGACCACAGATGGTTTCAGTACAGCAAAGGGTAGATTTTTATATACCAGGTTTCACTGGGTTGTTGGCACTGATACAAGTAGACATCCAACTTTCAGTATGTCATCTTTGAATCCATGGGACAGCTCATGGACTGGAACTTCATTGTGGACTTGCCTTGTTTGGCCTTCCTTTGCTATCATGCACAATATTTCATGACGCTGTGCTTTGGTACGATGGGGACGTAACTGCTGTTATTTGCTGTTCTGCCCTTTACTCTGTGCCACGTAGAAAGTTGTGATGTGCAGAAGCACAGAGAGTGAGTAGTGGCAAACACCCAGAGGAAGGCACTTGATGCACTTTCTGTTCTGTGTGGATCCTCAGAGTGTTTGGTGTGCAGGTCACCACTGGTTGATGTGAAGGTGGCACAGTTTGTGTTTTGTCCGAGATGCCTGTGATGGCAGCTGGGTTCACAATAACACTGGCAAAAACAATTTGCTTGGCTTGCATCACCACCTGGGTAGCTGCAGGATTTCTGGTTGTGCTGGTTGTTCCCAAAGCACGTGTGAAGAAAGGTCATGGGGAAGGTCTGCTGCTGCTCTTGATCTCTGCCATCTCTTACACAAAAATGTGTTTGGGCTAGAATGTTACTGGGTAAGTGGAGTTCAAATTAATTTTTTAGTAAAACGTTTGTGGAGAAAAGAAATTCGCTTTTTTTTATTTAAAATCTAGTAATTTAATGACTTTTAGAGGTTTGTACGCCTTTCATTCATACAGGAAAATGCTGTGTTTTGTGGCCCTGCTGGCAGGACGGTGAGGACCCACAGCCCTTTCCAAAATACCAAAAAGGTTTGAGGGAAGGAAACCTGTCTCCAAGTCCTCGTGTTTCTTAGCTGGGGAACAATAATCTGACCTGCAGTAAAAGAACTGTTGCTTGGCTTGAGTGCCAAGTGATGTCTGCCTCAGACTTTAATATCAGGATACAAATATTTGTAGCCTTGGCCTTCACACTTGTCTCAAGGGGAGGTGCCAGGGAATGCCCAGTGCTGGCTGTGGTGGTAACAGGAGCAGTGAGGCTGGACACAAGGAGCATGTGTGGGACTCATGTCAGAGCAGCAGATGAAAGGGACATGTCTTGGTTGCTAAAACCAAGGGGCCTGGAAGAATTGTAGGCTTCTCCCCACACCTTCGTTTCCCCTCATCCGTACTCTTGGGAGGACTTGTTTTTTTCCTCTTTTCTCACATGCACTTAATCCTGTCTTCAGTGCAGAATGAAATGAAGTGAGAGAAGCTGCAGTGGTGGTTGACTATATTGCAATTCCACTGCATTTTGATTAGCCTTAGGCTCAGTTTGCTTGGTTTTGTAATCCACTCATCAAGGTGGATACAAACTCAGAGAAATGAAACCCCGGCTACGTTTTTTTGAAGGGAATTCGCTCTTCTCTTTTTGTATTGGAAACCAAATTCACACCATTAAGCAATGGTGATGGGAGAGGGGAGAAGAGAAGCTGCTCCCCTTTGAAAGTGTGTGCATATGTTTAGATAAATTTTTTGTTGTTTTCACTACTCTGTGTCTGGTAGTATTGGAAAGAATTGTTGTCCAATATGTGCATTTAAATAATAAAAGCTATTCTTTTTTGCTTCTCAGTGGACATTACTTGCTTGTAAGAGCTACAAAGCTGGCTCGTGTGATCTCTTACTGTCCCCCCTGTGTTATGTATCTGTAAGGTATCTGTTAATACCTATGAACGTTTCCTATGATTATACCCCTTCTGGAAATAAGTATTTTGATGGAAATAGATTAGTGAATCCCAAACATTTCAGTCATTAATCCTCTGTTACTCTGCTTTAACATCTACAGTACATTCTGTTTCTTGGTTTTAATAATCCTTTTCTGTTGGCTTCTCGATGCTTATAGAATCACAGGATGTTTTAGGGATCTGCAGAGGGTGCATGGCTCAATCCTACACTAAAAATAAGGCCAGCTTTGAATTTAGATCCTATTTTGGAGTTAAACCAGGTTGCTCAGGTCACCAATCATGCCATGAACTCCTGAGGATTAGGCACCGAAGAGATACAAGTATGGTTATAGAGTTTTCCTCCACACAGCCTGTGTAAACCCCAGCATCCACATCTCAGATGGGCACCCTGAAGGAGGGCTCCTCAGTTTCCAGAGACACACTGGCACACTGCTCTCTCCTCCCTCTGAGGGATATGAGGGCTCAAGGACCAAGGGCTTCGTGCACCTGGTCTCACAGTGCTCTGTGGTTGATGGTGAGTGGTACCAGGCTCTTCTGCAGCGACTGTGTGGAGTCCACAGCTGAAATGGATGGTCTAATTCACTTGATTTGGAATGTAAATATGGATGTTTTCATCCACACATTCATTAATCTCTCCGAGTCCTGCCAAGCTCTTTTAGCTAGTGTCTCAAGTTAATTACATGTTACAGAGTGTCTGGATCTTTTTATAGTTCTCGAAAAAGTGTTTTAATTTTAAATACATTGTATGCCCTTTAGCTGTGTGTCTCCTGTTAAGAAAAGGGGTAAATACGAGCAACTGATCTCTGCGCCGTTTACCATTTCACATTAATGCCCTCTATGAACTGCATTTTTTTCAGGATGTCATGTAAACTTATCCCACGCTTCTGAGTATGGGAATGAGAGGAAAGAGTTTCTTTCCAATTTGTCCATTTTAAGATAGAATAATCAGGACTAGAACCACTGGTAAACATTGTTTTTAAAACAGGGCACTCAGGACACAGAGGACTTGACGGGAAGTTTTGCCAATTCTTTTATTTCTGCAAGGTACAATCGTGGTACAGGAGTCCTTTTTCGAGCCTTTTCAACAAATGCTGAATGATTTTGGACTCCTTCAAAGTGCCTGTGAATGGTAGCTGGGAAAAGCAAGTGGTTCTCAACAGGCTTGAAGTTGTCCAGGGGGCTGAGTTTTTAATGGGAAGTTGTAAGGTTTATACAAAGTAATGAAGGTCATAATATATTTTGTTAACTACCAATAGTCTTGGACTCAATGGACTAAAAGTGGAAGACTCAAACTGCACCTGTATAACTACTTAAAAGTGGCACCAGCGTGGAATGTCACAGTACAAAGTGGTTACACATCCCTTCTAGTGCTTGGCAGTTGTGTGAGGAGCCACAAGGGACTGATCTGGCTGCAAACTAGGGCTTAGTTAGTTTTTTTAACAACACAACCTGTCACATAAGCATCAGCAACTGTCCTGATGGTATAGCAGGAACACCAAGCTGAGGGGAAAGGAGAGGAAGAGAAAACCTTGTTTTAGTGGGTGCTGGCTTTTGCCTGGGCTCCTGGCTGACCCTGCTTTGGTCACAGCTGACCCTGCTTTGAACAGGTTAGATCAGAGGCCTGCTGAGATCCCTCTGAACCTGAATTATTCTATGACCCTATGGAAGTGATGGTGGACCTGCAGCATTTCTTTTAAATACCTCAGTTGGTTTTGGTTTGTTTTTTTTTTTTTTCAGCTGCTATGCCTAAAGTAGCTGGAGTAGGGAATTTAACAGTCAGATGGATAAAAACATGGATTCTGCTTGTATGATTTCCTTCTTGGAGAAGACAGCCACCCTGCTTTTGTGAACTGGCTTCCTCTGTGCTGTATCACATATATACAAGTCCTTGCTGCAGCTTGGTGGTGTATGAGGAATATACTGAGACTGTAGCTAGAGGTGGTGGTTGGAGCTGCCCAGCAGGAGCTGTGAATTCCTGCTTTGCATTGATATATGAGGCAGAGACATTGGGGGAACCCCATTGTGGGGCTTTATTTTGTCTCAAGTGGCACAGTGTAGCTCAATCCACTTTGGGGCCAATCATGGACTGGTATTTTTTGTACAGCTGTGAAGTTGTCACTGTGTTAAAAAGCAAATGGACAAGTGGATGGAAGAAAAGTCCATCAGGGATGTTGAATACAAAGAAGTAGATACAGCCTCAAGGCTCTGTCTTGGACTACTTGGGAACTCTGTGGGCTGTAGGTTGCAAGGAATTGAGAAGACATATCGTGGAAGAATCACCCTCTGACTCTCTTCCACAGTCTCTCCCTGGGTATATGTTCTTAGTTATTGCCAGAGAAAGGAATGGATAGGCTTTTTTTTCTTTTTTTCACTGTGTATGACCTTTTATACAAGCCCTTGAAGTCCTCCTGAGATCTGCTTTATATGGTTGTGAGAACTGGGGAGTGTAGCTGAACTGCTAATACTCTTCATGGTGAGAATTTGCTACTTGGAGTTGAAATAGCTTTGAACTGCTTGATGACGTGTACTGCCATTTAAAAAAACAACCCAGTATACTAAATGTCATTGTTATCTTTTATTATTAGACTCATGTTTGCAGAACCAGCTGTCATTGTAAAGCAAACTGAGATCTTGACTGCTTAAGTCAGAGCCCATTAAAACAAGCTAAAGACTGAATATCCTACATCAGTCTGCTTGCTGTTGTACTCAAGTGTGCTCAGGTATGAGTACTGCTCCTCTGAGACCTTAATAAAACCTAGGTGAGACTTTATAAACCTCTCCTACTGTGTAAAACTGAGGCACAAAACTGACTGTGCAACAAGGGAATACTGATAAGGGATTAATGATTATGCATTTACTTGCCATTTGTAAACAACAGGAAAATAAGAAGCTAAACTAAATGTATTTTTTTTTTAAATTCTCTTTTATGATCCCCGTTTTAAAATAGCTTTTACAGCATTTCTTAGGAATTACGGGTCCAAATGTTGCAGTTAGGTCTCTGTGCTTTTGCAGGACTAAAATCGGCAGGGCTGCGCAGCAGCACAGGGGTTTGTCCCCTAGGATCCAGCTGCAAGCCTGGAAGCAGACTTTGTTTGTGTGTTGGTCTCAGTTGCTCTGGACTAGAGCCAGAGTTTCGCCTCTGCTTAAGGGCAGAATTGTACTCTGACAGGCCTTCTGCTGGTGCAAAGGGCTGCTGGGCTGTATGCTCATCCAGGAGGTTTTAAACATATAGTGCAAATTAAATTCGTGTCCCTAACTTAGTGTCAGCACTTTGACTTTTCCTCCTAAGTCTGGTCTTACTCATTTTGAAGTTCATGCTCCCGCTGAAGTTAGTGACAAAGCCCTTCTTCTTTGTGAGCAAGACCTGGTTTTAAGAGGCTTCATTAGGATGGTGAGTGCCTGGGAGCTGCTTTATGGGCTGTAGGATTTGCATAGCCTCGTTTGTTTAATCTTGTAGACTAGTTATGGGCTTACATTCTTTTTCAATGTCTGTCTGGTTTGTTTTCTCAAAGTGATGGGCAGGCCTTTCCCAAACAACTCTGATCCTCTAATTGATCTGGTTTTGGAGCTCACATTGAATTCAATACATGTTCTGAGTATGGAACAATTACAGGATCAGGACAATGTCTATTTAAATCCAGTCAAGTCATATAAAAGTGCCTTTTTTCCCTCTCTTCCAGCAGGAAATTGATTTCATGCTTTTCAATCTCTCAGCATATTTATTAAACTATTATTTATTAATTTAGTTACTTTATTATTTAATTTTATAGCCAAATGTGGCTTTGGTCTGTAGAAGGAAGAGTGGAAAACGCTTGGATATTTTTCCCCCTCAAAAAGTACATATATTCTTGCCTCTTTTTTAAGGTACAGTGCTGCTGTGCACTTTGAAACAGTGGTGACTAACAGCTCTGAACAACAGGAGCGGGAATAATGGCAGGGATAGCAAAGACATGAAGAAATTCGAAAGGCAATATTCTTCAATGTTGGGAAAGTAATAAAAGGTCAGAACAAAGCTCAATAGAAAAGCCA
Source organism: Pyrocephalus nanus (assembly GCA_038380795.1). Taxonomy (NCBI): domain Eukaryota; kingdom Metazoa; phylum Chordata; class Aves; order Passeriformes; family Tyrannidae; genus Pyrocephalus; species Pyrocephalus nanus. Next base: position 63,996,638 of record CM076262.1, on the reverse strand, counting down.
TTATGAAGGGAATAGGCAGAGTTCTGGTTTTATGTTGATGTCAAGGCTTTGGATTTGTTTTCTTTCCATTCTGACAAATTGTATTTAGTTTAATTCAGATTATTATTATTATTATTACTACTATTTGCTTTAACACATGCAGTTTTACTAGGTGTGATTTTAACAGTGCCCAACTGTAAATGGCTAGGTTTTAGAGACATGGTTCTCTTTCTCTTTTTATTTGGAACCTTCTGTATAATGAATTCTTAACCAAGAATTATTGTTTAGTGTTATTTACTCAGAGCCAGGCTGTGCTACCCAAATACAGACTGAGTAGCACCACACTCTGCTGTTTAGCCCTGGTAACTGCTGCAGGACTGCTCACAAAGGAGGATGGGTGCTGTTGAAAGTATTTCATCTACCATTCAAAAGTCCTGGCCAGTGCTTGATTTCCCTGTGTCTGCAGTCACTGTTGAAATCTCCATTGACCTCTGTGCCAGCAAAACTAAGTTGGCCGTGACTGCTTTTGATAACATCATCCTAGAATTTGCTTTCTTCCCCCTAATTAGTGAAAAAGACATTCTGCCCTCATTAATTAAGGCAAAAATATGTTTTTAAAATAGGAACGATTAAAAAAATTATGTATGACTGAAAGAGATGCATAATGGGTACTGATTCTGGAATCTATCCTCATTTCCTTTTGAAGAAAATTCTGTCCTCCTCTTCTTCCCTTTTCCCTTCCCTATATGGAAAGCAGCAGAGTTGGCCAGTACAATTTCAAATCAGCATCCTTCAGATAAATCTTTCTTCCAGGTGTATCACTGGTTGTTCAGCAGATGCTCAGGCAGTATGTCCAGGTAGCCAGTAATTTGGTCTATTTTAAACCTAAATGATGTGCAATGACTACATGTGGGGAGAGCCTTCATAGCTCACATTTATATCCTCTCTGTTGCGTTTAATTTTTTTCCATCATTTTCATTTCTCCCAGCCATGTCTGATAGTTAGATCCCACTGTAGATAGTGCTGGAAGTCTGGAAGTTCTATAGAAATGTCCTCCCAGAGCTATTAAAGACAGATTAGACATCCATTTCAGCAAAGAAATAGTCAGAACCCTGGACCAGTCCGTCTGGGTGGTTTTATCCAGACTTTTTGTTTTTTGTAAATGAAGTTTTTTCAAGCAGTTATCAGAGGCTGTTTCTGGGCTTGTTTTGTAGTAGGGGGTGGTGATTTAAAAGCACTCATGCTTTCTCTCTGCTGTTATGGAATTATGTACTAAAGCTGTCGTTTACCTTAGAGGCAGATGAACTTTGCTGCAGGCTGAATGCCTGGAAATCCCCAGCCCAGGAAGTCTAATGATGAGCCCCATATGCAATCCACCACTGCCACAGTAGAGGTTAGTCTCAAGTATAAGCAGTGAGTACAACAGCTGCCAGATTGCTGCTCAAAAGATGCAGGTCCCCAAATAAACAACTTATTCCTTCACCATTTCCTCTTCCATTATGCACAGGGAGGAGTTTTCTGTTTTGTTTTTTTTTTTTTTTTTATCTGTCTTCATTTGTTTTTGCCAAGTGCACTTAGCAGATGAGAGAGTACCCGTCCTTGCCTTCACTGGGTATGAGCGTTCTGAAAAATGAACACAAAATGCCTTCGGACCCTCTTTCAGGTTCAGAGGTTGGAATTTCAAATAATTTTAATTGAAAGTCTTGCTTACATCTTGAATTAAGTTTACCTTTTTTCCCCATGCCATTTTTCAATTCAGAATCGTTAGACTAACGTGTTCCTTGAAAATTGTTCTGCCACTGGGAAAAGGAAATGTTTTTAATATTTATATCTAATTGAAGACTGGCTTATCCTTTTTCTTTCCTTTTTTAACCTCTCCAAACATGTACTTTTAAGATTCCTTCTTAGCTGTCTCAATTTCCCCTATGCCCTTTCTGGTTGACTTTGTTAGCGTGGTACATTCCTTTTATGGAGTTCTACATTTTTCAATTTTTTTGTCCTTCAGTGGATTATTCAGATGGGATTCTTGGCTGCTGACATCTGTCTCACCCTGGGTACCAGTGTGTGCTGTCCTCTCTTTCATGGGAAACTGGGCTTGTGTCCTTCTTCCCCTCGGGAGTCAACAAGGTACAAAGTTGTCCCTTGCCATAACAGGGGCTGCTGCTGGAAGTGTGTCAGAGGAGACTTTTATATATGTCGTTGGCATGTGATAGTGATGGGCATTTGTTTGAATTTCTCAGCTGAGGGGTTGCGTTCCTGGGATTCTACACTTGCTGTGTGTGCTTCAGGCTCTCAGAAGTTTTGTCTGCAGTGGTGCTTCTCCATGCACCTCATTCCTTTAAGGAGAGTGAATGTATCCACATTATCAGGTTGATCGACACTTGCTTTTAAATGTTGGACGAGCTTAAGGGGAAGAACATGTCCTTTTAATCCAAAAGAGCAATGGGTAACGTTCTTGGTTATGAAACTGGAAACCGTGCTTCCAACAGAAAGGGTGGAACAATAAAATAAGCCTCTAGATTTTTTGTGGCCTTCCAGTACCTGAAAAGAGCCTACAAAAAAGATCTAGAGAGACTATTTACAAGGGCCTGAAGTGACAGGACAGTGAGGAATGGCTTCAAACTGAATGAGAGTAGGTTTAGATTAAATATTAGGAAAAAATTCTTTCTTGTGAGAAATTCTTTCCCTGCCACTCTGAGGCATTGGCACAGGTTGCCCAGAGAAGCTGTGGATGCCCCATCCTTTTAAGTGTTCAAGGCCAAGTTGGATGGAGCTCTGAGCAGCCTGCTCTAGTGGCAGATGCCCCTGCCTGTTGAGGAGGGGTTGGAACTACATGATCTTTAAGGTACCTTCCAACCTAGGCCATTCTATGATTTTGTGATTATATTCACAGTCTCCTCTTTTGTTACAATATGCATGGAGAAGTTCAGATTGGGCATTAGAAGAAGACTCTTTACTTAGAGGGAGTCAGTCCATGGAACAGGCTCTCCAGGGAAGTGGTCGTGGTAGTTAGTCTGTCAGAGTCCAAGGACTGTCTGCACGACACCTTCAGTCAGGTGGTTTAGTGTAAGGTACTGCTGCAAGGAGCAGGGAGTTGGACTCTGTGACCCTTACTGTCCCTTCCAGTTTGAGATATTCTGTGATTCTAGGAATAGTTCCTAAGCTGGTATGAGGACTGACAGCCCAACCCCTACCTCTAGCCCTAAAAAATTCTCTTGTACTACATCTTTGCTGTGCCCGCACATCAGATGGGATCGCCTTTCACCACTCTTTTCTGCAGAAGGCTCTGCGTGGATCGTGCTGCTGTTCAGTGCAGGCAAAGTGAGTGGGATCTCTGCTTTCCCTGTCCTGCAGGCTGCTTTGGGTTTATGGTCCCTCTGTGGTCTTTAACCGGCAAACTGATCCCAGCTGGAAGTGTTTACTTGCTGTTTACAGCACGTTCCGGAAGAAGTGTTCTTTGCACATACATGTTGGATCTTCATAGGATTGTGTTTCCTAATCAGATAAAAATGATAGACTCGGTACTCATAGTGTTTTTCCCCTCTGCCTTTCTTCAATCCATTCTCCTTCCATGTCTTTTTTTCCTTTCTTTTCATTGCTATCATGTGCAATCATACTGTAGCTGTTGCTGTCTCTAATGGATTGTTTCAAAGCAGTTAGCTTGTTACAGAGAGTAGGATAAAGAAGATTAAACAAATTCCAAGCATTTGGCCACTTGCTTGGTTAGGTTTCAGTGCAGTCCTAGCAGTGTCCTACCAGTTTCCTACCAGGTCCCACAAAGTAACACAGCAGCAGTCTACCTTGCCTCAGGGAAACCCTTGCAAGTAAAGCCAGTCAGTGTGAAATATTCCTGATAGCTTTTTCTATGTTTTAGTTGAATTGATTTCCAGTTCCAAGGCTGGAAATCTAGTTCTGTGTTGTAAACATTCTTTATGACAATGTCAATTATGTATTGTTCTTTCTAATCCATTCACGAGCATTTTTAATCTTTCAATACAACATGATTCACTACAATGGACATAGAAACCAGAGCCATAGTTGAAATTGTAGAGCCATCACTGAAGGCTAGAGTTACTGCTTTAATTTATGGTTTTATTCCCTCCCCCTCCCCTGAGATTATTCTGTTTTGTATCTTTGTCTCTTTCTCTTACAGGTTTACTTTCACATTCAAGTAAATTGTTATTCTGCTCTGCCTACTTCAAGCATTACAGGAAAACTTACCTTGGGTTTTTAATACATTGAGATGACTTATTCTTAATCTAATTGCAATTTGTTTAACTTTATGTCCAGTTTAGAGCTTTGAACTTCTTGTAAAACACTGCATAAAGTACTGGGTGTTCTTGTACTTCCTAATTCTGTCTGGCATTTACAACAATTCTTTCACTATCTGTGAGGGTATGGCTCCTGGCTCTGCCAAGGCAGACTTAGAGTCTGATCCACTCCATTGCTATGAATAGGACTCTGTCCACGGGCTTCAGTGGGAGTTGATTCAGACCCTTTATTGCTTCACCTTTACAAACTGAATTCCAGGCTATTCTCCATGGTAAAAATCTTGGCAGCATTGAAGAGAATGGGATATTTGCTGCGGAATTCAAAGGAGCCAGGATTTCAGCTAGAATATTTAATATGTCACAATTCAAAATAACCCATTTTCAGCCCTTGGATTTGACTTGGACATTCGGCCTTGAAACAGACATAGGAGATTAAGGTGAAATAAAATTTTCATATTGAAGCTTGATTAAGGTCAGAGTTACTCTTAGATACTTGGTGTTAACTACAGCTGTGGAGGACAGAATTTACTAAAGTCTGTAATTTGCCTATTAAAGGAAACTCTGTGATGTCTGAGTCAAGGGGATACCACCCAAGTGATAACTCTGACTTTAAATCTTGTTGTGTGTCAGTACTTGCTTTTGACTAATAAAGTGCATATACTTAGTGCAAAAAAGTGTGGTTAAATCTAATTGTAGGTCTGTTTATTTATTTGTATTTTATGGGCAAATATTTCATACACTTGTGAGCCAGTCAATGAACCCTGAGAAGTCTGATGGTGACTATTCTTGTAGATGCTTCACAGGGAGATTTTTCCATCTGTGAGCTGAGTATTTCTCTTGTAACAATAATGGCCACAGTCAAGTGCAAAATCAAAACAAGAATCACAGCTATTTAGGAACTAGATGCAGATAATGGTATCCTGCTTAAATCTCACACTCTTAACCATAGAAACTTTTTTTTTTTTTTTAAAGTATATGGCTAGCATTAAATATACCTTCAAAGAGAACCTATTAGTTAGCCAGGTAACTGGTTTCTCTTGGATCCTTACAATAATGTGAATATTGGATTCGGCTGGAACCATAAACAGGAACTGTTACTGTATTTTCCCCTCCAAGTCTTACCAACCAAGTGAAAAAGAAAAAGGGTGTCCAGGAAACTCATAAATGTAGTTCATGTGTCTAATACAGAAATTCACTCATAAGATCTGTGTATAAAAATATATATTAGAAGATATGCCTGTGCATATTTTTATTTATTGCATTAGTCTAACACATACAAAAGTCTCCACTTGGAATTTCAGAAAGGCCAACACTGCTCTATATTTCATAATGTTTTAATTTTTAATTTTTTTAAAATCCTTTTCACAATTACTGAGTAACTAAACTCTTAAACTGTTTCTGTCTGCCCCAAGGGTTTTTTCTCTTCCTCTATGTGTTGAAGGGAAATCTGAGCCTAAGAACACTAAAGAGGAAAAACATGTCTCATCTACTTGTCACGGCATCTATACTTTGCCATTTTTTTGCCACCCAAATGTGACAGGGCAGCACATAAATGTGTGAAGTCTGTCACAAATGGCAGCCAGAGCTGGGAATTCAGGAAAATGAGCTTTGCCTTTTTGAGGCTTTTGCATTTAAATCCTGCAAAGTGCTGAGTGCCTTCTGAAAGGTTATGCTAAGCCTGCTGAGCGTTAGTTCACGGGAGGTGTTCACCTTGCGGGATTCAGCCTGGAAAAGACGTATCTTCTAGATGGAGCCCTGTGGGGGATGTGTGGGGTAGGCGAACATGACATGTTGCCTGTACTCTCATATGTCTCATGTATGTGATGTGTCGTACGTCACAAGTCCCAGGTGTGGCTCAGAAGCGTGGGAATGACGGCTGTGGAGACAGGAAATCTCTCTTCACCCGCAGAAGAGAGTGGCAGCAATGCAGGCAGCAGTGGTGGAGCCCACCCAGTGCAGCAGGATTGTCTCCTTGGAAGTGAAAAGAGTGTTTACAGTTCCCCGGTATCCGAGTTCCTTCTTCTGAAGTGCTGCTCAGCGTCTCTTTGTGTCCCACATCTGCAGGTGCTCACAATATGCTCAGGTTAGAGCTGAGGATAACGTGACAACACGGAGGAGGAGGAGGACGAGGCCACCACATTGATCTTACACTAACACTTCAGAGAGAGCATCTGTGCAGTAGTAAAGATGGGCTGGTTTTGTAGATTATTCACGTGAGGCTCCAGGTGTTTTGCCGGTCTGCAACCATTCAGAGCCTTCATATCCAAATCCCTCTGCAGATGTGTCTGCGTCTCTCTGTGTCTGTCATACCTGGGTGTATTTTATTATTCCATCAGCAGCACCTTAGCAGTCCTGATCCTTCCTCTGGTACAGGTAGGCCCTTCTGAGGGAAGCAGCTAGAGGTGACCCTGAGAGGCTCTGTTTAGGCAGGAAAACAATGTCACAAGGGTTTTGAAAGAGGAGCTGGCCATGTCACCATGTCAGCTGCCTTTTAGAGCACTTGGCAGCCCCTTTGCTTCCAGGAGGCGAGGGTAGGTCGGATACCTTCCCCTCCCTTTTCTCCCTCTCACAAACTGCCTCTCACTTGGTTGGAGGGCGGCTCGGGAACCAGGCACATCAGCAGGCAGCTTGTCTTGGGTGTCTGGCAGGATGGGCAGAGCAAGGGATGAGCAGCTCGAGGTGTGGAGTGGGCATGTTAACTTTGCAGTCTGTGCTGTCTTCTGTGGTGAGGTATTTCATGTGAAAGGGAGGGGAGGTTAGAAGGAGAAGGGGGAGAGAGTGAAATGCAAACATCACCACTATCCTCAGTAAGAGATTTAGATCTCTGTGTTGGCATAAAAAGGTCATTTTGGGCCTGAGGGTTTTGACATTGTTCCTTTAAGTTAGACCCACAACATAAACTATTTTCAACACTTGCCATGAAGAACAAATGACCTTTAGTAACTTGCCCAGAAGACAAATGGTATGTTAACACAATAAATATACTTTGCTAGTATCGTGTTTCTTGCTTTAATTTTCAATTAGAAATGTTACCGTTCCCTCTCCTTTTTACACAAAGGACTGCACTTGCATACTTTGATTTTGTAACAGAGATTTCCTTGCCCTCTGTGAGACTGGTAATATTCACTGATAGTTACTGGTTATACAGTAAATTTCCTTCTGTTCAGGGACAGCATTTTGTGCTCATCTGCTCAAAGTGGGCTGGATGGAGGGTATCTATGAGGGAAGGAAGGGATAGTTAACAAGCATCACCAGGCACATCTGCTGCAAGAGCAGAGGAGAGGGAGTCAAAGGGACAAACAGAGCTGGGTGCTGGTGAGTATGTCTGTTTTTGACTGAGCTTTGTTAGCATGTAAATTCAGAAATGAGACTGAAAATTAGAGGTGAAATTATTTCAATTTACATCAGTGAAGGCAGGAGATGTGGACTTCTGCTTGGGGAAATGACCTCTCCGTGCTCGTTTTTATTCCAGTGAAGGTTTCCAGGCTGGGTTGTTACGTAGCTTGCTGCCAAAACACAAACTCATCAGAGGATCTGGAAGTGCATCACTGGTTGTATGAGTGTGGAAACACCAAGGTTTCTGCTGGGGATCTTCAAGCCATGGCTTGGCCATCTGCCCATCTCAGCTCCATGCTCAGGCAACGTGGTGGAAGAAAGGGAAGTGTGTGGTGTGCTGCTGTGGGAGGGGAGGACACCTGAGGGAGGGGAGGAGGAAAATGATGAGTAGGGATGCACCAGCTCTCCTCCAAGCAGTGCTGTGGCTTCCCTAAAACAGTGGAGAAAGGAAGCAGGCATTATGAGATGCTTCCAGAGAGCTGGGTAAACTTTTGTCAAGGAGATGATGGAAAAGATGTCACTGTCACACAAGCAATAAACGCCTGGAAGGAGGGAGAGGGTGTTGGTGGTGGGAAGATAGTAGATCAAGAGATGGCACAGCAACAAGGAAATATTTAGAAAAAGGATTTGTCATCCATTGGAGTCACAAATACAGTTCCCTTAACATTATTAGTGTTTGGAAGGTAGGAAGATCTAATGCATAATGCAGAAGCTCATTTGACATTCCTTAAATGTTGGTTAATTATTTCTAGGGCTGATACAGTGCTGTTCATCCCAAAGGGATCCAGAACACTTTACACAAAAGTAGATTTTTCAATTTGCTGATTGGTTTGAGGATTACAGTTATTTCACATCAAATAAATACATTTTGGAGAAGGGTTGGGTTTTTTTTGGATGAGGGGAAGATCTTTTGTTTCAGCTAAACAGAAGTCATTTTACAGAACCGAAAATGAATGCTTTCTTTTGAGTTTAGGATTGTAAATACTTTGGAACCTCACTGAGGGTGTGCTTAAGTAAAGAATATTTAAGCAAAGCCTCTGGAAATGAAAAATTTAAATACTTTAAGTAGAAATAGCTCTGCTACATCTCCAGAAATGTTTGTTTCTTCTTTTACATCAGACTGCCAACTGAGTCTGACCTTATTTTATACATAAATTAGTCATCTGAGTTGTTTTTTTTTTTTTTTTTTTTTAAATCAGCTGTAACAGTCTTTTTTTCCCCAGCTATATGTTTATGCCCTTTTATGATCATTGAAGTGGGACTTAAATAGAGCTGGAGAAGTGTTCTGCTCTGAGGCAGTTTTATTAGGGAAAAGCTGAGCTGGAGAGAAGGAGCTTGAAGTGGAAGGAAGCAAGGGATGAATGAACTGAAAATGAAGGAAAACTGGAAAGAGTTGGACGATGTGAGTAATGGTGATAGCTACTCCCCGGGTAAAAATAGGAGTGAGGAAATAAGGATTAGGGATATGAAAATGAAAAGGGGAGTGAGAGGGAAAAAAAAAAGCGCTGAGTAAAAAGGCAAAAATAGGACACTCCACCTTTATTGAATGCTTTATTTCTTCATTTTCCTGAGAAATGCTATATATTTCTAAATTTGGAAAGGAGGATAGGATGGCTATTTTTAGGAATTACTGATGTTTCTGGCTGCTTACATTTTTGTAGTTAACCAGAGAAAAAAGGAAAATAGAACAATGAAAAAGTTAACAAAACTTAAGAAAGTACTTCTGAAAACCAGAACCTTAGTAATACCTAAACTTTCAGGTCATTGTACTTACAAAGGGGCAGCATGAGATCTATATTCCCTAAATTTCATATGAATGTTACAGGTGTAGTCCTGCAAACACTTACAGGTCATCGGCAACTTTTGTTTTCATAGAAACTATAAGTCCTGTTCAATCAGGTGGCTTCAGAATCCAAGGACTGAAGAAAAAGACTCAGTCTTGTATACTTGTGATAAGAAATCTCAGAGGTTGGGTGTGCTTTTTTATGCTGATTTTTAGCCCCAGGAGGGAGTTCACCCTTAAAAGGTTTTTTTGAGTGATTTTTCTTCAGACATTGCAACTGTGTGTGCCTGATTCCCACCTTAAGGAGCCTGGCCTGTGTTTATTTAGTAGACAAGACTACTCAAAACTGAAAAGTTCTTCTGTCAATTCCTCAATCTCACTTTTTTGGTTTTTAATTTTACTCAAAGTTAATCAGTTAAAACGAGGTACTCCTCTTACTGGCCCTCCCAGAACCCCCGAGGCAGGTTTTTTCAATTGTTCATCCTTTTATAGAACAACACTGAGAGCCTGGAGGATATGATTGACTAGAAGCCTCAGTCAAGCACTCATGGTGTGAGAAGGGGGAAGGAGAAAAAAAGAAAAGACCTGGGTCAGCAGTACAAACAGGGAAATGACACCAACATGGTGGTGAGACTGAGGATTTCTGCTTCACTGGTGATTTCTAACTTTCTTTTTAGATAAGTTTTAGATGTGGATTTTCAAATGAGCTCTTTGAAGTAGAGACAAGGTTATGCAAATTTTTTAACAAGAAAGAATATGAGGGAAAATGAAAATGATTCTTACTCCCCTCCACAATGCCTCTCTCTTTCCCTACCACGGTGTATACAGAGAGGGAGGTGGTTATTGATTAGTATGTCCACGGTCCAACTACATTGAAGCTACAGGGAGGCCACACTGAAGCTACCTGTGCAGGGAACACCATTTCAATGCTCTTACCTGAACCCCACTATTACATTAGGTCAGTCCAACAATGTTGGTCTGTTGTTTTATAGTGACATATTGGGTCACAATGCTCATCCCACAGTGGTGATGTCAATGGGTATTTTGTTACTTAGTGAACTTGGGAGTTGTGTGTCAGATATCTCACAGGTTATTCTGTGGTTCTCTTCTTGCTTGAACTATACAAAGCACATAAATGGTTGGGAACCTGACACGGTGTCCGTGTCATGAGTTCTTGTTCTTAGAAATTGGTTTTTTGTATGGCAGATTATATTTTTGCACTTGAATGTCTTCATTAAGTTCAGCTTTCTGTCTCTCTTATTTAACTTCAAAATCTGAAATTCCCGCTTTTCCTATAGTAATTATGGAGTTAATTTAAGCCATCAATTTAGATGGTAATGATGATAAGTAACGACAGTATTAATTTTGGTTTATGAAAATTTTGTGGAAGTTCGAAGCACAGCTTAAGTTTTGCATATTAGAAGCAATTTCCCTTCAGGAGTAAGAAATAAGGAAACCTTGGGTGCAAGTATGATAAAAACATTTATAGATAAAAATGCAGAAAAAAAGAGATGTCTGCTTTTGTTCATCATCTTGGGGAGAAGGTATCTCTCTGAAGTACTGTAGGAGATGGCAGGTTGGCAGCTCCACCTCTCAACTGACTTAGAGCAACAGGATTCCCTGAAGTCAAAACTGAAGAAAGCTGCCACAAGACAGAGCATGGCCAGTGGAAGAATAACTGAGTGGCTGGGTATGTAAAACCCAGCGGGGATAGCAAGGAACACAAGGAGGTAGATGTGCTCTTGCTCTTGGTTGTCTCATCTCCCTCTTGTGCCTTTTGCCACCAGAAGCCTTATAACTGGTTTGGTGTGGGTGGCACTGTGCCCTGCACCGTGGCTGTGCTCAGAGTCTGTGTTGCTGTGGATGGGAGACAGCATCCATTGTCTTATTTAAAGTATTAAGTACCTTCTTTGAAGAGTACTTTGAGTAATTGCTCTTCATTTTTGCCCTCTAAAATGGCTACAAAAGTCGGGAACCAAAAGTACTGTATGGCAAACAGCAAGTGTGGGGGTAGCCCATAATCTCCCCTGACCTGCAAGAGGTTCACTGTGCTGTTTGGTGTCCTGGGAGCAAGCCAGGGATTTGGGATAGCAGCAGCAAGAGGTTAAGTTGGAAGTTTATAGGTCAACAGGAGATTTAGGTTCATTGAGAGGCTTCAGGGGGTTTCTTGGTGATGGTAAGAATCTCAAAGCTGGTGATACTTGTTTAGTAGAAATACTGGAAGTTTGTTAAAATGTTGAGTTTGTGGAAAGGGATGTCAGTGACAGGAAAGAATATCCAGTGCAAACACTGTTCTCCAGCATGACTTGACCTTCTGAAGAAAGTGGGACAAATCCAGTCCCCACAGACCAAATTTGCTTGTTCAAACAGAGAAGAATAAAACAGAATGAGGGTAGAAAGTGGGACTGCCACCTTGACTATAAAGGTTCGAAAGTGAGACTGATTTTCTGAGAGGAAGTCAATCAAAATGTTAATCAGCCTAATATGTTTCCCAAGTTCTGTATTTTGCATAACTTCTGGAGAAAAGTTTGTTGGTTTTTTTTTCTTTTTTTTCTTTTTTTTTTTAAAGTGGCAAAATTGGAAATAAGTAACATGACAGTAATACTACTTAGTGTCATTGCCTGAAGTGTAAGTGTGGTGTAGTCAACAATAGCATGGAAATAAATAGTGAGGACCCCAAAATGACAAAAGTGTAGGGCAGGAACTGCACAAGGTTCAAAGTGACCCTTCAGTGTAAGGAAACTGTCATCTCAGGGAGAATCCATACTGTCAAAATTAACTGTTACTCTACTGTAGAATTTTAATACATTTTATGCAGTCACTGCCCAAATGGAATTAAGATACTAGTTCAGTAAACATTTCATATTCCTCTGAAATGGAAACAACTTCCTTTTTGTTCCAGATTTGTTTGCAAATTCATTCTCCCGTCCATCTGATTCTCCCTAGTGTGTTAATAATTAAGTTGTGCAGCCTATTTTCATTGATGGCTTCTTTATCTTCAGTTCTTCCCTTTTGCTTGATTTTCTACCCGGAGAAGTTGACTGGTGTGGCTCCTCAGCCCTGCTAGGCAAAAGGCCATCACTGTCAATATTGCAGGAAGACTGAACACAGACAGAAAGTTGGCTGCTCTCATCCAGGTAGAAAGAAGTCTTAAACATGAACTGGTGCTGTGAGCTAACAACTGCTTTGCCTGCAAAAACGTCTTCCCCCACTAGAACTTTATTAACAGTTGTGTAGCTTCATCAGTGGGAGTAATGGTAGGAGGAGGCCAAGTGTAAACAAGGCACAGGTGGCTGTGTGGGGATTTTATTGCAAGGGCATCTGGACCTGTTCTGAACAAAGATATATATATGTGATATACCTGATTATTTCATGTATATATATATGATGAGATTGCTTTTATATATATGTATCTTTTATAGATATATATAAGAGCCATCCTATCATTTCTACCACTGAGGGAACAGAGCTCATTTTAATAGTAGTGGGAAATGACACGGAAAATGAGTTAATGCTATGTGGGGGAGCAGTGGCTTCCCATCCTCTCCATGTGTCTCTGTAGACCTCTCTTTGTCTCAATTTCCCAGCTGATGAGATCAGAATATTCCTTACAGGGGTACAGGATGAGGCTCACAGGTAGTTAATTTTTTTGAACTTGAAATGTCCAAAACCGATGCAAGTAGTAAAGATTTTTGCTGTTCCCCATTTAGCACAGAATTGAAATACTGAGAGGCTAAAGCTCGCTCAACCAACCAGCCTCAAGCCCCAGTTTGGCTGCAGAGGAAATCTATTACTCATTTCCTGCCTGTACTTAAAATAAAGAACACCCTCCTGCCCAGTACCGTGTCTAAGAAGACACATCATCATTACTTTTTGCCAGAATAATAAAAGTGACAGGGGATTCCCCTGAATGTTTGATGCTTTTCTGCTGCACAGCTCTGGCAGTCCCCGAATAGCTTTGCAGAGTCTGCACTGAAACGGGAAGTGGACGGGTCCTCTCTGGGCTCACACGTGCCTCTTGCTTTGTCCTTACTGGAAACTTGTGTCCCTGTTTCAAGAAATAACTAGACAGGCATGGCAGGAGAACACTGCTGGTCTTAAATCCAGAAAAAGGAAATTAAGGAACAGAAGAAAAACTGTCTCTTTTAAAAGAAGAACTAGAAGGGAAGGCACTGGGATGGCGCCAGGGTACAAATTCCCTGACTCCTTACCCGTAACACAACCTTATTCTCTGACACGCTGAGAGCATATGTGCATTTGTAACTGTATCACCCTTCTGGATGGGGATGTGACATCCCACTGGTGGGGTTAGGTGACACAAATCCTGAGGAGAGTGCCCTCATCATGGCCTGGGGATGCTTGTACCTGCAGCCCTGTGGAGGGTCATGCATCTAGAGCTTGCAGAAATGACGCTGGTTTGAAGAATATTATGCCAAGAAAGCCATGTGTGTACTTCTGTGGAAGGGAGCAGTAGAGGAGTGGTCATAGTGGAATAGATCTATGTAGCTTTACCTACATCAGTGCAGGTAAATTGGTACAGTTTTTGTATGCTGATGAGGTATGAATCTTGCCAGTGTGTGCTGACTCCAGTACAAATTGAAAGCATTCAGCTGTCCTTGTCTGATACTCACAGTTGTTAGGCTTGGCCTCTTTGGAACAAATCTGGCAGCTGCAGTGAAGCTACATTTGAAAACCAAGTTTTCAGATGTGGAGATTTCAGCTTCCCAAGTAGGCAGGGAGATGTGCTCAGTGGGAGCTCTAAGGAATAGCGAGGACCTGAAAATCTGTGCCTTGTTTGATTCCCTGTGAGGACACCTCAGTGAACCCAGTTTTAAATAAGGATATTGAGCACCAAAAACTCAGCCCAGTGTCAGGTTTTGCAGTTATCTAAACTTCATTGTTGAGCTACTAGAACTTTGCAGTGGGGATTACACATCAGAGAAATGCATCACTGATGCTGGAGATCAAGAACATGCCTTCTAATAGTCCTCCGTTGAAAATGGTGCCTTGCCAAGAAGCTGCGGACAGAAATTAATATACAGATTACTTGATGGAAGTGGAAAATCTTTAAAATTCGTTCAAAACTCGCAGTATGCTCCAAAGGAGTGTTATTTCTCTATTGTTGTGTTAATACAGACAACTTCATCAATTCTAAGCAGAGTATATTAGCATTAGTTACCGTCAACTTCAACATCATTTTCTGCTAATTGAAATAAAAAAAGCCAAACCCAAAGCCAGCTTCAATCATATTAATTCCACAGACTTGAGTGAAGCTCCAGTGCCATTCAGTAACTTCTCATCATACGCCTTCATATAATGACCTATGGTTTTTATTTTAAGAGAAGTAACGTGGTGGTCCTAGACTTACACAGCTTTTACAAGCCACAGCAGTATTTAGTAGTATCTGTGAGCATCTGGTGCCATACTCTCCAAATATCTCAACAGTAGTGGAAGGAATGCCAAAGTGTCCCCCTGCAGCAGCATCGCTCTAGGCAGGATAAAGGTGGCTTTGCAGGGTTAGCAGTTGTCACATGAGGTCACTGGGCAGACACATGCCACACATGCCAGACGTGCCCTGGCTGGGCATTGAGGCAGGGGTGTGCTAACAGAGCAAAGCTGCAGCAGTGGAGTCTGTGCTGGGGAAGGTGGGGCATTCCTAGAGGACCCCATTCCTGGCTGCAGTGCAGTGCCATGGCCTCCTGCCTGTTGCCTCTCTTCCAGGTTCACAGGCAGAGCTGTTCGTGGCTTCCTGGAGAGGGAGAGACTGTGGCCCTGTGCTTCGAAGGTGGGGATATGGGCTGGTGATCAGGGAGCATAAGGACAGAACCAGATGTGCATCTTCTCTTCACCACAAAAAGTTTGACATTCCTGCCTCCTGTGGGCAAAAACACCCTCACACAAGGATATCACAGCATCTGTTTTCTGTACCTAATTTGCCCTTGCAGTTTTTCTGTTTGTCCTTGGGTGAGCGATGAGAGGTTACATCCAGAAAAACCAAGAAAACAAAACAAAACAAAAAAAAAAACCAACCCACCGGGAAATAAAAGAACAGATGAATACAGTGAAAAAGAGAAGTCAGAAGAAAGCTCTTTAGCTCCTAATTAATATATTAAATGAGAAGAGGCAAAAGCTGCTCTTTTTACAAACCACACATTTGAGTATTGTCTACAATCACTGGTGCTTGCAACTGTGCAGGGTCTGGTGTCAGTAATTCCAGAGCTGAGACTTTGGCTGCATCTGCAGTGCAGCCTCTCCCACTCAGAAAAATAGAGCCATGCACACATATCTGTGTGTTCATATGTAAGGCCCAGCACTGCATGTTATACTTTTTGAATGAGAACCGCGTGAGTGGAGCATCTTCACTTTGATTTTTCTCTCTTGCAGAAGCAGCACTAAAATGACTAAAACATGAGTTTTGCTCTCTTTGTAGGGGAGTCTCTCTCTTTCTGGGGAGGAACACTTTCTTGGGTGGTTTCAAGACTTGCTGAGTTTCAGAAGAGCTGACTTCATCTCTCTGACGATGATAACATGGTTGAATTCTGCCCTCAGCTGTGCAGATACAGCTGCCATTGACATCACTGGGAGCTGCATGTACACAATCAAGGGCAGAATGTGGACCAGAAGTTTTAGGTTCAAGTAAATGCTGTTGGAGGGTCATGTAGAGTTGCTGGCATAGAGCCATGTAGGATAAAGTAGGCTATGTTCTATCTTCCTCAGGATACTTACTTTAAAGCCTCTTGTATTTTTTAGAGATGACGGCATAAAGTCTCTTCAGTCAGTTGGTAATTTTTTAAAATTATATCTAATGTGTTAATTTCTTGTTGTGAACTGTGCTGTAACAGTGTTGTGTGCTGTTGATCAGCTCCTGGGTTCCTCTCTAGAAGTGGCTGCATTTTTAGTGATGAGACACTATGAAAATTCTGCAGCCTGCAACATGAATATGTAATTCTAATCTGTATTTTAGTTAGGCTAAATATTAAATCTTTTTAATGTAAGGATGGGATGAGAGCAGGAGAAAGAGGAGTATGTACAATTTCACTGTGTTGTGTGAGAAATGCTTCTATGTGACCAGAATTGCATTTAAAAGACAATTCTCACGCTTATGTGGCATGCCATCAAAATGCATCTACCTTTTTTATTACCCTGGAAGTATGGAAACAAAATTAACATTTGCACTAAT
Source organism: Pyrocephalus nanus (assembly GCA_038380795.1). Lineage (NCBI taxonomy): Eukaryota > Metazoa > Chordata > Aves > Passeriformes > Tyrannidae > Pyrocephalus > Pyrocephalus nanus. Next base: position 63,980,089 of record CM076262.1, on the reverse strand, counting down.
AAGGGACTTTACGTGCTGCAAAATCTGCCTGTATTACATGCTCAGGTTCTTTTGAAAGAGAGAGTTTGAGACCTGTAGAAGAACCTTTTCTGAGACCTTTGAGGTTGTGCTGGAGTCCTTTGAGAATGAATTTTCAGTTCGCCTGTTGAAGTGCTGCTCAGGTGAGCTCTAGATCACGGTGATTAAGCCTATTTTAATAAATCTTTAAAATGCAAATCAGCTTATGAAGTTTGTGAACATTTCATGGAAGAATGTGCAAGAAACCTGTGTGTATACAGTATATACATGTATGTGTGTGCATATATAAGAATGTGTGTTTATATATATATAAATACAGTGACAGAGGCACGTATTATTTTGGTATTTGTAGTGTTACTGACGTTATTTTGTGAGAGGCAGAGATCCTGCAAATCCACTGAAGCTAATTCTGTAGCATGAAGGTGTGGTCTGAGGCTATGAATGTTCTCACACGTTCATGTTTAACTTTTTTGAAACCATATGAAGAATATCTGAAGTGCCAAAATGTTTAGGCATTCTAATCCAAATGATATGAGTAAGAGGGATAAGTATTCTTCATTTAAGAAAAGATTAAAAAAGAAAAAAACAACCCAAAACCCAAAGCTAAATCTGTTACTCTTCACAATAAATAGTTTTGCTTCCAAAGTATCTGCTGAAGCCACCTGTGACGCCCAACCACCTAGAAGAGGACCCAAAGATATATTCCTGATGAAAGGCACTTCCTTGACTATGGTCTCTGATTTCCTTAATTTTTTTTTTATTGTCCCTGTTTTCCTTCAGAAAAGAATGAATTAGAGGAGAAATTGTTTCATATTTATTTTTCATTTGTCTGAGTAACAAGAGCAAAAATTCCATACTGGACTTACTAGAAGCTGCATCACCAGTAAAGCAGGAGGCCAGTCAAGGTATATATTTGAGTAATTCAGGCTGCTGGAGTGAACTGTAAAGTGGGAAGGACACTGAGCAGAAGTGGCTGCAGTGCTGCATTTTGCAGCAGGCTCAATGGAGAGGAAACACTGGAGGGGAATCTGGGTAGTGTCTTAATAGAAATTATGAAAACTAAAAGGAAAGAGAAATTGCTAGTGATTAAATTTATTTTAAACTATGGAGTTTGGGCTTGATTCAGCCATACACTTTCTGAATCCAGCTGTCAGGAGTGGCATGTGTTTTGCCTTTTCTTTACATACTGTATGTGAGCTTTGGTGAGCTTTGGTGAGCTTTGGTGAGGTTTGGATAGGACACTGCTCCCCAGTGTAAGATAGCATCTTCATCTTCAAAGACTGACTTTTGAATTATTCCTTCTAAAAAAAAAGCCTGCTCACTAAACAATAGTTGTGAGCTGAAATACAGCTTCAGTAAATGATTTACAGTGAAATTCCCTCTTCCATAACTGGCTTATCTGACTGTCTTGGTTTGCAAATGAAACCTGCTGCTTCTGTTGCTGATCCTGCCACTGTTGTCATAAGAGAGTTTGGTATGTACACTTGAAGCTCACTGCTGCTTTTCTTTTGTCCTATGCCAAAAACTCATGTTCGGTGGAAAATAGAGCCTGAGTGGTGTAACTGAGGAAAACATGTTTATGATAAGCAAATACCACCAGTACGATAATGTAAACTTGCACTAACACAAGTGGCATTGCAGTCCTGCAGTATTTGTGTTAAGAAGATAATCAGAGCCATGGAAAGGTCCCCTTTGGCTGGATCCATGTGCGATACCCCCGTGAGTCAGTGACACAGTCCAGCAGTGATGACTTGGCTCTTTGTTTTGTTGGTCTGGGCAGAGCTTTACTCTTCTGTGAAGCCCTAACTAGTGACAGTGCTTGGCCTGATGCCACAGTATTACTCAGGTATTTTCTCTTCATGAGTTCAGAACACAGGATATATGAGCTGGAGAGAGGGGAGATGTCCTTCCTTTGCTTGTCTCTCCACAGTAACCATTTACATATCAAGGCTCAGTAAGTATCCAGCCATAGTGCTGGTATGAAAATAGTTTTTTCTCATGACAGAAATCAGCGCGCTAATTTAGTTTTATTCCACTTTTTGAAACTTTACTGTGATTGGTGTGACAACCAGATGGATTTATTCAAGCACGGTATGAAAATGGCCATTACAGAAATAGGCACAGTCTCTCCAGTCACGATGTCAAACCTGACAGAGATAACACTGCAGTGAATGTAAGTTCAGAAAATCACATTTACTGTTCCGCATTCAATAAAATCCTCTTATTTATTTAGGTATTGCAATGAAAACATGATTTACTACTTTTGGATTTGGATGAACACTAAAGTGAAAGGTTTTTCCAATGGAAAACATTAAATATGAAAAATTCAGTGATACTCTCTAGAACTTTCAAATTCCAGCATACAGAATTTCTGCAAAGTTCCAAACATATGTTGTGTCTTTTTTTTTTTTTTTTTTTTTAAATAACCATGGAGTGTTTCTCCTCCTATGGGAGGATTTATTTAAAAAGCTTTTGTATACAAAAAAAAAAAAAATCCTCCCACATTGCAATATACCTTATTGTTTATTGTTTGCCTGTAGTTTGTTTTACTCTTATCCTGCATGATCCTCTGTGATTATATTTCCAGTTACTGCCATACTTCTTGGTAAGGTAAATTATGCATTTGATTTTAACAAGATGTCCTGACACAGAATTACAATAAATTATACTACTTACTTGAAATTTCAAGTCTGAATTCTTCAAATAAGATTTTTTTTTTCAATTGTTTTTTTTTCAGAACTTAATTTTGAGGAATTTTCTCATTATGATGGGTTTATGTTTCATGTGGAAGAAGTAGGATAGTTACCAAGAATAGGTTGGATCTTTGGAGGCAAATTGTTTATGTCATTTGTTGTGCTGTGTAAAATTGCTGCTGAAAGCCTTCTTACAAATGCAGCTGTTATTATTGGTGGTTAGTTAGAGTTCAACATCTGATTTTAGTGCAGTTGTCACTTAAAATGTGTCCTGGAAGAGAAGAGAGTGGGCACAGACATACACATAGAAGAGAGAATGTGGAAGACTGTGTGCTTATTTTGTGTTTATTTTATGGATATCAGTTATGTTTGCTAAAATTGCCCTTTTAGGTAAGACAAAATACTGTTTGGTTTTGCAGAGCTAAAACTTGAAGGAATATATTTATTTTTTTGCATCATGGGACTTAGGTGGGAGGAACTAAATTAAAATTGAAAAGTCAGTAGATTCTGGATTCAAAAGTCAATTAGCTACTTTGAAAGTGAAAAATCATAGAATCATAGAGTATCCCTAGTTTTAAGGGACCCACAAGGATTATTGAAGAGCTGTGACTGGATTTTTAAAGACCAGTAGGAAGCCAAATTACTGTTTCCTTGTATGGATAGTATTTTGGTACAAAAATTGTGAAAGATTTTACCAAGAATAGTACTGAAGTAATTGCTGCCTTTAATATTTGCTGTGTAACCTGTTGACACCTAAGTGTGGTCTGAAAGTGAAGTATCACTGTGAAAGTATCACTGTGGCCACAGTGAGGTGATAAACCACCTGCATTTATGTATCACTCACTGCTCTCCTATACCATTGCTGACATGATGCTAGTGGTGAGATAATACTATTATCCACCTTGCTTTGTAACTTACTTTCCTTTTTATGTCTTGTTTCCCACAGTGTAATCCTTGTAGGCATATTTTGGCAACCTTGGTTTGTGCCTCTTGGAAAGCTGCTGCATCTTTCTGCCTGTCCTTTCTCAGGCAGCACCACCATTGGTCTTTTATGACTCTGGGGGGTTTTAATGTTTGAAAACCAGCAACATGGCCTCGCCTAAATCAAATTAGGCCAGCTGTAGTCTGTTCTGGCTGCTGATCTGAAAGCTGAAGTCATTCAGTCTGAGATTCCCAGCCAGCAGTACAGTACATTATACTGTTTCAGTAGTAATGAAATTCCCCTACAGTATATACTGATGCTTGTTTTTGATAGGGAGTATGTCTGATGTTCAGAGTTATATTAACAAAATATTTGAAGGCCAGGGAGATTGCTCTTGTGATGAAGTTCTTCTCTGATGTTGTTATCATTAAAGCTGGCAGTAAATGTTCCCTTTAAAACTGGGTTTGGAAAGCTGAGTTCTGAGAAATTTATGTAGGATAATTTTGACTTCACAGTTTCAGCTGAAAACTGAAAAATCTTTGTATGTGAATGCTGCTGTGATGCCTCATGGGAATTTTAGGTCAGCTTCACCCTGCAGACCTTTGTGTTCACTGCCTTGGCTTTCCTGTGCATCCCAGAGTCACTTACTCCTGTAGTCCCAGCAAGAAGAGAGGGACTATGAACTTTTGAGGAGATGTAATCTGTGCTGTCAGCTCTATGCCACTTTTCTCACTGTTGTAGCTGAATTTCTTGCAGCAGCACGTTCATTAATGTGGCTGACACCTGTTACAATCTTCCTTCTCTCTGTTTCATCCGATGGAAAATTCTTCATTAAGTGCAAGTCTTCAGATTCTTTTTAAATGGGGCTTCTCTTGCTGTTTTAAATATACAAACTATGGTGTATGGCATTAGGAACAGCAAGTAAAAGTTCATCCATCAGATGCAATGGGAAATGATGAGTTTTTTTCACAGACCCTTATTCCAATGAGAGCAGCTGTCACATCTTTGACTGGGTCCTGCAAAAATTCTGCCTCCTGCTGTACCATCACCATGATGGCATAAAAGCCTGCTGTGCCTAAGTGGAGCAATTCACTGCGATTTAGGAACTTTCAATGGTATTTTGAATATGCTGAAAACACACAGTCTGTGTGGTGTCCTGAAAATAAGGACCTTGCTCTTATCTCTGAAGTACCGAGGTAAGCCCTCGTAGATGAGTCAGAACATGCTGTTACACGTAGGAATTTGTGCTGCTGAGGATGGATGCTGCAAGTTCCTGTAGCAGAGGGTTTCCTACTGTGTGTGGGGATGTCACATGTTCGAAGTGCAGGGAGGCATTTTTGAGTGGTGATAATCTTTGCTTGCATCCTAAAATCTACTGGGATGGGGTTTTTTTGGGAGGGGTAGTGTTATTAGTGGGGAGAAAGGTGAGGAAACTCTTTTACGTAAATAGATAATGTTTTTATGTCATTGCCTTTCTCTGCAACGTTACAGGTTATGATGCACTTAAAAAGCAGCTTTGAAGCGATATTTGAAAAGCAATAAATGGAGTTTGTCTAATAGAAGTAACCAACACTGAGGCAAAAAAATGAAAAACCAAAACCATTTGTCTTCACTGCAACTCCAGGCTGCAGTTCAGGCTCTCTGAAGTTAGCCAGAAAACTGGATTGTGTCCCAGCACTTGCTCTGCAAGTTACTTACCAGGACTTTTCAGGAACTGAGTGGTCTTTCTGTGTATCCATCCCTGAAGTTGGCAAACTGAGCAGTGCAGCGTCTAGACCCTCTTCTGATGCCTGGATAAGGTGCAGGCACAGAGATCTCCCTTGTTTCTTTCCTTCCTTTCCTACAGCATTTTACCTGCCAGTCAGATTCTGTGTAGAGATACTAAGCAGCCTTCTTGTGCCATCAGAAGATTTCACAAGATGTAACCCTGGTGCAGACCTGGCCCTGCAGGGGATGAAACACCTTGCAGGCAGGTGTCAGGAGACAGGGAGACTAGAGAAAATAAGGATCTGAAATAGACCATTTCCTTCTGGAAGGAACTGTGGCCGTGCCTTTCCACCTTTGGAAGCCATTCCTCCTCTTGCTTTGCTGTCTCCCCGCTGTCAATCCAGAGTGTCTCAAACTTCATTTGCGCTCATTTCACACAGAGTTTGCTTATCAGTCTGAAAGGCGACTGTCTGATCTTTCCTTTTGCATGCTTTCACTTTTAAGATCTTCCCTTTCTTATGTAAAAAAGGCAATTAGAGTCGTATCTGTTTATTTTAAACAAAATGGCTGTTAATTAGCGTGATCAAAAACCCTGCCATTGTAGACTATGGGCTTCACTTTGTAGTTGCACTAAATTGCGTACAGTTTGGTGCCAGCTGACATGATAGCAACACAAAGTCTGGCTTTTTTTAACTTAATGAACAAACAGATTTATGAGGCTTTGTTATCTTCTAGTTTAGATCTATAGGTTCTGAATGCATTATTTAGAGTTCTTGTTTCTTAATGACTAATGTCATGTTGTTACTTATTAAGAGTGCTTTAACTTGCTGAAGAAGTTTCCCTCGCTTTTGTATTCCCTTGTTTCCATTTTCCTTCATTTTTTTTTGATGGCTTAATTAAACAGTACATCTGTGGTACACAAAACAGTTGAGATGCACTTCTCTAGTCGCGTTCAGATGTTTCAGCACTAACTCTATAATGCTGTGAGAGGACTGGATATTCTGTCATCCCTTCAAATCAGAATGTGGGCAGTTCCTCAGTTTTTTCCTTGCCTCCATCATTGCCTGGTATTAATTTCTAATGTCTGAAAAAAAGATGCCCACAACAATCCTTCAGTGTAGTCCTGCTTATTTTTGGAAAGAAGAATATTGGTGGTAAAGCTGTGATAGCGTGATTCCCACCTGACCTGCCATCTTATTGTGAATGACACTATGTCCTTCTAAATGAAAAAACACACTAAGAAACCAAAAGATATTTCAAATAGCAAGTGAAAATTCCGTGTGCTTTCCTTTTTATTACTGTGGCTAATTTTTTTGCAGAGAAGATGCTCATTTCAGAAGTTGTAAAGGTGTGTTTTTTGTGTTCGGTGATAAAACTCGATTGCCATCAAAACAGTGACTAGAACTTGCAAAAGTGTAGAGTTGGACATAAATCAGAGAATCATCTATTCTTGTCACCACTGGAGAACTGGGAACTGCAGTGTAGTTACCAGAATTTGCTTTACTTTACTTTGAATGCATATACCCCATCACGGAAGTTTCTGCTGCGTCCTTAGCTTGCCATTTTAATGTTAAATTCTTCTATATGCTGATACAAGGCCTAATTGACCCAATATTTCCAGAAGTAGCTGATTATTCAGGTATGTCATTATTTCTCTGCCGTTTTATCTGTTGGTCATTATTGAAGGATTCGAGCGAAATCCTTATTTGCATAGAGAAAATCAAAATTGAAGTCAAGTCATAAGCAAAGTCAGTGAGCTGGCATAAATTTGATTAAAAGAAGGTGTGATCAGACCATTTTATGGGTTTTTCTTTCATTTAAAACTTTGCATTGAGTGTAATTCTTTGTTATAATTCTCCAAGTACATGTTTAATTTAAATACGTAAGGCAATTAGCACTTTTTCTTGTGGTTATATTTCAGTATTAAACCATACACAATTTCATATTAAAATATTGAAGAAAATATACTTGCTTTATGGAAGATTAAGGGAGTAATAATATTCTGTTTGTTCCACTGAATAAATAGTCTATGTAGACTCAAGGCAAAGGAAAAAAAAAAAAAAGCAGAGAGACCAGAGAAAGTGAATCTGAAAACAAATTGAAAGTACTACAAGTTTTAGTGATGCTTTGATAGGTTCACAATTTTTTTTTGTCTCTTGCACTTGTAATTTTCAGATTAAAGAGAAATAAAATACAATTGTGATTTCCAGTGGAGAACCATTTTTAGAAAGTTTTTTTTGTGTTTGATCAGTCACAACGTTATGCTGAAATAAAAAAGAGGGTTCCTTTTCTGTTTTAACAACATAAAATTAAAAAGAAGCATCAGGTAAAATAAATTTTCATTTGGTAATTTGCCTTTATATATCAAATAGAGCTTTTTAAAGCTAATGATTAAAATGGAAAATTTCAAACTTTATCAAGAGGTATTTTCTGGGTTTTTCAAAATGGAATATCATTAAAATTGGTGCACGTATTAAACATTTTTAATAAACATGAAGCAGTAATTTAGAGAGGAAATAATTATTTGCAATTTTTTTTGTCAATTTGGTTTTTTAAAATAGTGAACAGAAGAATAAGAAATGGTATACAGTTAAACAAAGTAATTCTGGAGAGACTGGAAGACAAGTATTTCATCCTTAATCCAAGAACAGGAAGTTGTTCAATAATAAAAAAAAAAAAAACAAACACAAGAAATTTTGATAAAATAAGGTTCTTATGCACTACCTGCAAATAACTTGTTGATCTTTCTACAAAAACTAATTTGTTTAAAAAAACCCAGAAAACAAATCAAGCTTTTGTTTGAATTATTGAAGACTAAAGATAAATGAGATATGCTTTCTCTCTCTTTATTTTCTCCTTTTTGCCTCAGAACATGAACTTCTTAGTCAGGAGATGGTTTATGAAGGGAAGTCTCTTATGGCAAGTTATTTCGTAATTGTTCGGTTCCAGGAATTTGTCACTTTGTCATGAAATGGCTGATACTAGCAGTTATTCTTCATATTGACTAACTGGAACATTCTATGATTACAAATTGTATAGGGGTATAAACATTTATGGAAGTGCAGTTTTTCATGTGCTAGTTAATTTACATATATTTTACGTTTAATTAACATATATAATATTTTGTCTGTAGATGTAATAGAAATGGGGCTTTGATCCATCCAAGTCCTTCACCAGATGCTTAACCTTAAACACATAAATAATGCCATTGTTTTCAGTGTCTTTAATCTGTGCTTTTAAGTGCTTTGTTGGATTGTGGCCTAGTATAATTATATGTTTGCAATAACAGTTGCTTATTAAAAGCAGTTGTTAGATCTCAAAAATAATATAAAAGAAATAACATGAGAAAATATGTATCAAGCAGTAGTGCAAAAATACATAAAAATTGTTTCAGAATCCTTATTTGCTTGTCAGTACCCATCACGTTGCAGATTCTGCATTTTGAAAGGCTCCTCTCATTTATGAGGGCAAGACCAAGGCATGTTAAGTAAGATCCCATGGATATTTATGTAAAAATGCAGGAAAATTTTATTAAGTGGTATTTGTTACTAATACTTAGTTCTCTAAATAAGGTAAGATTCTTTTAAACGGTTTCCTGACATATAATTCTAAATTGCTTAGTGGGACAGTCACTAACTGTTAGTTCCTACAGGACTTGGCTTCTCTCTTTCATAAGAACAACTGAGTGAAAGGAGTGTTGATATGATACTGGTCTCTTTCCAGCATTTCATCTCTTTATGTAGTTAGTGCCTTTCACTTTTCCTCACTCTTTTCTTCCCTGGGTCTGTTCTATAATGGTCCATTCTCTGTCAAACCCTCCTTTTTTTCTTTTAACTCAAAGCAAAGACTAAGAACCTAAGGGTTAAATACTGTATTATACTCTGATAAAATATTCTGATGGGATGTGAGTGATGTTGTTCACCTGACTGCCAGTCCAGCTGCATTTCCCAGAGCCTTGCTTGAGACTGACTGAGTAGATATCTAGATTATAAATCCTCTAAAATTCAAGGTTATTAACAGAGGCACGTGAGGTTTCTATTGACAAGGTTTCTATTACCCACTGGTGTGGGTAAAACACTTGTCTTAACATCCAGTGCTTGTGTCTGCAGCTTTGTCCTGGTATGTCCCCTCTCCATAAAGGGGACATATGGAAGGGACAGATCTGCTTCTCTGATCTACCCGGTCCTCTGAAATCCTTTTTACAGTTTATTTTTCCATGGAAGCTCAAGAGTGACCACAATAGCGATAATTTAAAGGCAATTTTCCTTGGCCTTTTGTGTTCCTGAGTCAGAGCTTACATATATTTTACAGTGAACTGTCTCTTCAGCTCTTCCAGCAAAAGCATCTTGCCTGATCTGCCAGCCAGATTTTTTGAGTGCATTTTCAACTCTTGGGAGCACGAGTGAGTGACCACAGTCATCCAATGGCATTTAAAGGGTAAAAGAAATGTGAAATGATCTGTAAATATCACTGTTATATGTGATAAAAAGGAGGGGTTTGCTATACTAAATTAGAATATCCAGAAATATTGAGTGAATATAATACCAGAATAAATTCAGAGTGAATTTATTTCCTTATGTATAATGGAGATTCCCTCGTGAACACCATGGGGCATGTGGATACTCTGGGTTGTTCCTTCACAGAGGAGTGTGTAGCCCAGTGTGCCACTCTGGGATTTCATGTATGTGTTGTAGGATGCACTGCACACAGATCCCAGCTGGATGACCTGGTCTGAAGGTGCTGTGTGTAGCTGTATGAAGCAGCACTGTTTGGAAAAGGTGAAAATGCAGAAAAAAGATTGCAAGAAAAGCCGAATCTTCTTCTGGTTGAAGTGTCGGAGTAGTCTCCTCCCCCACCCACTTGGGAAGTAACAATTCCCCCCCAGAAATTAGTTCATTAGTGTGTATTGCTATTCATGCAGGAAGGTGTGTGATGTCCTGTGGCTGTATGTATTTGAGTAGAAAATGTCACCTCGTATCAGATTTGCAATACTCCCAGCCCGTGCTGGCCCAGGGCACATCATCTCTTGAGATCTTCCATAATGCACAGTGACTGCATCACTACAGCTGAATCAAAACTTCACCGTGCTCAAGAAGAGGATAATGGTTGCCACCTTATGCAGCTCAGATAAATGACAAGTTTGGGGAAGGTCACAGCTCAGTATGCAAAGTCTTCCACATCTCACAAGAAAAAGAAAAAAATCCCATATCCTGCCTGGTGCCTTCCCCCATTCCCATCTCTTTGCTTACACAGGTGGAAATGTTGAAATTAAATAGCAGAGTGGAGCGTGAGCGTGTGGCCGTTGTATTTTGATGTGGTTCTTAAATTGCCCTTCATTGTCAGAAGCTGTTAGGCTGAGGAGTGAAATATACTCCTTGAGTGGCAGTAGGAATTGGTAATTACCTTTAATTCTCTACAGGGGCACACAGAGGTGGGGAGTTTGCCTGTGTGTCAGTCGGAGCTGACGCAGAGGGAAATGGGGTGAGGGCTGCCCGTGACACTGGAGCGCACAGGGGGAAAGTGGGTTGATGTCCCCTTTCTCAGCATCCTTTTTGCCCAGAGAGTGCTGTGGGTAGGTCAGGGGGCGGCTGCTTCAGACCCATTGCAAGGCGAGTCTTGGGCTTGGACAGAGGAAGCGCTGCAAGCACAAAGGTGGGAGCACCCCTGCTTTTTTTTAGCAGGTCTGATCAGCCCTTTGTCATTCCAAGTGCTCTCATAAAGCAGCCTTCTCATGCCAGGCAAAGGCAGAAGGGTGAGGGAGGTACGTGCTGGAGCTGGGTGGGATGTTCAGAGCCGTGGGCAGTCTGCAACAGGAATTGCTCTCAGCCACAGTTAAATGCGTTTGCAATGATACAAGGAAGTTTTTGCAGTTACCAGCCCTCCAGTTGAAGCAAGACTGAAAAATGTAACACACCATGCCCTAATCCACTTAGTATGGTCTCTGTCCATAGCTACCCACTTGCTGTCTTACAGTAAAGCTGTTTGGTTTCTCCATGTCCAAGCAGAAGGGGAAGATTAAGTCTGCTGCTGCGCTGCGTAGTTGCTGGCAGAACTTCTTTTCTGCTACATGGGCTGTAAGATGCGCTTTGTTTTATTTTCTCCGTTTCTTTTGAAAGGTAAAAAGTACAGTGACAGGAACTATCATATTCAATTGGACATGCTCTCTACAGATTTGTTAAGGATTTACTCTACACATTTGTAGCATTTAGTTGCCATGGCAATGACCTCGGTGCAAGAGGGAACAGCCTTTAGGTTGGACCTCAGATTTTCCTTTCATTTCCATTTAATTTGATTTGACTGCGAAATGTCACTTCCATTGCATTGATTAAGCTTCATTGCGGCCACCAGCTCTGTTAGAAAGGTTAAAGGGCAGGCCAGTGGCTGTCATTTTTCTCCCCCCGCCCTTTTCTGATATCAGTATAGGTTCGTTTTTTTCTTTTTCTTTTTTTTTTTTTTTTCAGAGGAAGACTTAAGGTTTTACCCCATGGTGTTCCACAGTAAAAGCAAAACTAATGGAGCAACAGTTTGAAGCCGTGCTAACCTACAGCTTCCTCAGACCATTCTGTAGCACTTAAAAAAACCTAGGAATTTGTTACTCTTTTTTTTCTTCCTGCCATATGCTCACCCCCAGACAAATAAATTGGATGTCCCCTCCAACACTAGTAACCATATTGGAAGGAGGACGGCTGTCTCTTTTCCAAAGGGAATGTTATCCCCAAGGTGTATAATACCTGCCTACTGGCTTCCCTGAGGCTGGGAATCACTGGGAGCTGGGTGCAGAGAGTTCCCCTTTGCATAGGCTCTTTCTAGTTTGTTTGGTATTTATGCAACAAGTGTAAAATAGAGAGTGGCAGCACATTGGGATGGGAGGCTCCAAATGAGACCCAGGCACAAGCAAGGAACACTTGTGCAGTTTTATTAATGGCAAACAAAATAATATCACAACTGTGGTGCTCTTCATTCCTAGTCAAAAGCATTCAACCTTTGAAAGTGATACTCCCCATCTGTGGAATACCAAGGTACAGAAATCGTGTGGCATTTGTAAAGACTTCCCCCTCTTGCTGCCCTGAGACCTCCGCTTTGTACTGTGTGGGCTGTCAAGGACTTAGATAAATTAGGTCTGTTCATTTAGGTTTTGCAGAACCTCAGATACCTCTTTTGTCTGTATTAGCAGGCACACAAGCCTTACTGGCAAGCTGGCTTTTTCCTGTAAGCCAGGTTTTCAGCCACATGCTTCAACATCAGCTAAAATACCATCTTGCAATTTGCAAATTGCATGATAACCGAAGTTAAGATTTTTCCTGCATAGTTTGGTCAAAACTTAAGGTAAGAGCCTTACTGCTGCATGTTGGGTTTGTGTTTCTTTTTTTGTGTTAAATAGATCAGATGCTCATTTTGAAAACACTGAGAAACTTTTGTTTTGATCTTATTAGTGCTGAAAATAATTATCATTGGATCTCAAAGTTTTTTTAGTTGGATGGAAATGAAAAAAATGAATAAAACAGAAATAATAAAACAGCCTGATTTGAAGGGAAGGGTGTAAGGAAGGCTCATTAAAGCAGGCATATGAGGATGAATTGGTGGGTTGGTGAGGAAGAGGCTTGAAGAAGTCAAAGGAGAGAAAATGTTTGTCCAGGCATGTGGTAAACGATGCAAGGAAAAACTGAGACCCTGAAGTACTGCAGATGGCTTGAAAATCTTTGCAGCTGAAAGGCTGTTTTTCTTCCCTGACTGAACTGAACTTCAAATTAAGCCTCTTTTTTTTATGGAAAGGAAGACTGAACTAGTGTGAAGAAAACTGGAGTTCTGAAGCCTGTATATGGGCTGGCGTGGAGAAATAACTCGCACACGTGTGAGAAAGAGGGAATGTATTTGATTTCTTCTTCTGATTTCTGCTCCCTTCTCTGTGACACTCAGCACCTAATGTCAAGGCCACCCTCTCTCAGAGACATCTTCCTCTTGTGGGTGGTCAGGGTCGGGCATGGAAGGGTGAAATGCCTGGGGATGAACATCTTTACTCCCACAGCGTGGTTCGCGGGTGGTGAGGGGAACTGGGGAAAGGTCTTCAGAGGGAAAATATTTCCTTGTGTGTCGCTCTGTGTCACTACTCACAAAGGAGGGATAGGACTTGACTGGGCAGCCTTGAGGCTCAGAGCTGGCAATCCAGGTGGAGGAGCAAGCCCCCTGGCACTGAGTTGTAGCTCTGTTATCCGAGTTTTACTCTGCTGGGGGGATGACTGTGGGAGGGGGGACACAGCCTGCCCAGTGCTGTCCTGTGAGCACTGGCTGTGCTGGTTTCCTTTTCTGTTTGCCTCCAAAAAGTTAAATGAACAACTGGGAGGAGAAAGAAGAAAAGGAAGGAAAGAAGGAAACAGCTTCCTACATCAAATAGTAAGATGAAAAAAAACCACTTAAAGCTGTAATAAGTCAGAGCAGTCCAGCTGGTGGTCTGTGGGATGCTGCTGTCTGACCTGCTTGCTTTTCTGCTGTGGCCTTGCCTTGGGACTGGGGGTGAAGGGGAAAAGTTGGATGTGAAATCCAGCAGCTGCTGAATACTTCTGCTTATCCATGCAAATTGTCACCGTGCCCATTGAGGGGGAGGAGGAGTTTGGCATTGCTTGAGCCTGGACACTGGCCTGTGGAGGTGCCCCAAAAATCGGGATCCTGCTCACGTCTTTGGAAGTACTCTGTTGTCTTGTTCTGAGTTTGTAAAAGAAAATGTTAGCTCTCATGGTGTGTGTGTGTTTCTGACAATGCATTATGATCACTTTTTCTGCTTTCCATTCTTTGAAAAGGACACAATTTTAGAGCAAGTTCTCCTCTTGAACAGAATAATGTTAATATTCTCAGAGTATAAATACAGATGCTGTGAACTTCCACAGAAGGTGGGTTCTTCTTCAGTAATGTTTTAAAAACTCCCAAACTCAAAATTACTTAAACTCTGAGTCAGTGTTTGGAGATGAAGGAAGTGTGGGACCATGGATAAAACGGATGAAGAGAAAATACTTGACTTCTCTGTGCACTCTAGGTTTCTAGGTTTTAGTTTTTTTAATGTGGATCATGGTGTTTGGTTTCCTGTACAAAAGCAATTTGAGGCATTTAGAGGTTTGTACATGATTCATGATAGTATTGCTAATTTTTTTGGTAATTTGCGAGGTATTTCTTTTCAGGAAAATAGTGTTTATATACTGAATTTGGAGCTTGTAGTTCATGGCAGCTGTGGTAGAAATACATTTCTACCGTGTGGTAGAAATACCAGCTTTCTGAACTTTCAGCCACACTCTATGACTGAGACAGGAGAACAGCAAATAGCTATGTCCTGTGTCATCCTCTCAGTTACAAACACTGCATAAAAACCCTGAAGTAGGTGTAGAAAGTTTAAAAGCTGAATTCTGAAAAATCTGTTTTATTCGGTATCCTGAATCTTTGTGCTCAAAAATGAGACTAAATGGATTTTTTAAATTATTTTTTTGGGGGAGGAGGGGCTGTGCAAACCAAATTTCTCCTTCTGTCACCAAAAGTTTGTGACCTGTGGTCAAACAATCAAGATGTCACACCATGGAGGAGCTGCTGCACCTCCTTGACAAGTCAGATGTGGAGGGACTCACCACCTAGAACAGAGCAATTCCCATCTCCCCTGGATCCTGCTTATGGCAGCAGTGGAGTTGAATCGACACATCCTTTTCTACCTCAAATGCACCGTCATTTTACTTTACACCATCAGTGAAAGACATTATCTCACCCAGGTAAACCAAATTTGCCCTATTTAGTCAGTGAAGGGAGACGCTCTTTAATTCCTTTGCACAAAGTGAGCAGGATTCAGCAGCTCCAGCTCCAACACGTTTTGTTTTTTGTTTTTTTTTTTTTTTCTCCTCTTCTCAGCAGGAGCTGAGTATTGGCGTCTCTCCCACAGCATCATGCCTTGTTGTTTTCTCTCAAGCAAAAACAACAGAAAAGGAAGATTAAAAGGAAGAAGTAGACAGATTTGAAAGAGGATCGTTAGCTCCAAGGTCTGATGGGACCTCCTTGAAAGTGTTCACAGCTCCGTGTCACCCATGCCAAAGTCATACTGCAGTTTTCAGAACCTTTTATAATCTCCAACATACAGACACTGTCTTTCTCTTTTCCTTTTTCTGTTTGCTGTTTAACACAAACAGTTGCTCAGAGTAGATTTTTGTCTATTTACTTCTTCTTTTTAGAATTTAGTAATTAATTTGTGACATTCATGTGTTGTGTTGTGGTATACTATTAATATCTTTGTTGTGTATTAGCCTTCTCAAAGCATTTGTATGGAGACATAAAAGGAGAGGAGTTTCCCCTAGTTTTAAGCTGATTTACCAAATTGAATGTCAGGCCAGGTTCACAAAAACTTCCAAAATAGGTGAGAGTTATAAATAAAACTGAATGTGTTACTGTTTTGGGGGAAAGCTGTGGAACTCAGTTTTTTCTTCCAGCTCAGCCCCAGAATAGACACATGCTGTTAGTTTTTCACTTTGAGCTTTTAGATTCCAGCAGACCTCAAACTTAGCAAAAAGATAAGAAGAATTTTATGAACTGAAGAATGAGTTTCATGCAGATATGAATCAGCACTGATATCTTGGCTACCGTCATCATGTGAGTATGCTGTCATTGCAGCAGATATGATAAATTTGGGAATCTTAAACTGAAGACACTTGTCCACTGTGCTTGTGAGGCAAAGCAGGGGAAAGAAAATTTTTCAAACCAAAATTTTCAGAGAAAAAAATGTTTTACCTGTAGTCTCTTAATTCTGTCTGTAAGCTCCATTCAGGCTTTGAGATGCAGGAGGACTTCTGGGGTTTTTGGGCACCAAGCCAATATAAATAATAAAAATAAGAGGAAATCATAGAGCTGTTTTCTCGTTGTTAATAGCATAATGCATCTTTTGTTGGGTTTCCTCTCTGCAGGACTCTCCCTGCTGCAGTAGGGCTGTTTACCTCTGTCTTCTCAAAGGCCCTGTTCTGAGGAGCTGCTTTCACAAACTGTACTAAAGGCTGCAGATTCTTGAGGAGAATCCAACAGATTTGATTGACCAAGTAAATGTAATTCCCAATGACAAGAGAAACATTAATTCCAGGATTTTTAGAGAGATGAGATTTGGGGGAGTTTATATAGCATTAGTCTGTAATATGAGTCTTTAATGTCTGAAGGCTTCGAGTCAGTGTTTATAAAGAACCCTCTTCACTTTGCTCCCATTTTGAAGCACTTATTTTCCTCTCTGCTTGCAAAGATCTTAAAAAGATCTCAAGTCTTTGTACTTGAGATTGCTTTTGTTCAGAGTTGTCCAGTGTTTTCTCCCCTTTCATGTTTTCTGCACTGTTTGCCTTGCTGTGTGTGAACACACAGCCTGGGCTGTGTGCACATCGTGGGGTTTAATGTAAAATTCTGGTGGGTGAAATTGTGCATGTCTCCTCCTGTTTTGCTCTTTCTTTTTAGTACATGAAGGAACCGGCAAAAGGGAAAATGCTGTGACTAAACATTTAAATAAATCATAGATTTGTAGTTTCATAATCAGTTTAGCAGATTTTATTCTAGTTGATGTATCGTATTGCATGTTTGTATGTGAAAATGAAGAGAAAGTAAAAACAAAATTATGTTTATCATCAATTTTGTTAATTAAAGGAAACTAGTTCACATATGCACAGGAGTACTATCTTCAGCTAATCCTTTGTCTTCTTGTTTGTTTAATAAATTAGATGGATGTACCAAATAGCATGCTGCTGGGGCAACATTAATTTTATTATAGAATAAAAAGTAGAACTATTAGTCTCTGTTTCTAGCATGTTTGTAAGCTATCTGACCTATTTTCTTCCCCCACCCTCCTCGGAGTGCTTACCAAATTCCCCTCTCCCTATGCCTAACATAAAACTGTCTTACAATTAAACCAGCTGATAGCCAGCCCTGGAGACATTACCCAGTACCCTGGCAAATAGATAAGATATATTGTTTTATATATTTGTGCAACAGGGAGAGACAGCTTCATCACTTCAAGCAAGGGAATAATCTGTTTACACTAGAGGAATAGGCTCACTTGGTTTTCTTCCCTTTGGTTGTGGAGATAATTTCAGGCGGCAATATTTGCCTCATTTTTACCAACAGACTTAGCTGGATGGTTTGTTTTAAATTTATTACATTTAAAGAGAAAAGTAGGCCAGGAGACTACAGTTCCCAGAATCCTCAAGAAGTGTAGATATGAACTTTTAAAACTGAAGCACAGTATATGTGATTAGGTTTTTGCTACTGCTTGACTTTAGGAGTTGGAAGTATCTGGACTGTTTTTAAATTATGTTCTCTGCAAAAAATCCAAACCAACCAGAAGAGATCTGATACACAGTGTTTTTTTGTCACTGAAGATGAAAACCAGGCCCTTAAGACCAAAAAATGTATCATTAACATTATAGTCATTCCAGGTCTTCAAAAATCATGACTGATGTGAAAAATCTGTCTTGAGTCAAAAATCTTAGAACACGTCAAAAGTCAGGATTCTTCTTTCCTCTGAACAACTCTTTCCTGCTTTCTGTTCCAGGCAGTTGGTGATCACTTTCAGTTTTTGGTACACCGAAAGCTAATACATTATTTAAGATTTTATGTGTGAAAATAAAAACAACCAATCAATATAGCACTTAATATAACACCACTTGGAATTTCTTTTTTGACCTTGACCTGTTATTTTTTCAGTAAAGGGCATGTCTGCAGGGAAGGGCATGAGCAAACTAGTTTGGAAGTCAACAAACTAAATGTATTCCAGCACTGCAGGTGGATGGAGCATCATGCTAATGGGGCCATGTGGGCCAGGATGGATTCCAGTTAGACAGGTCAGAGTGCAAGAAAATGTCTCTGCCCACACCTTGAACTGCACAGGCATTTCTATAGTCTTGATCTTGGCCTGACTGACCATGTACTTGGCCTAAGAGAAAGAATTGTCTTAGCAGCCCAGCTAGGAATGCAGCCCCATGTGGCCTCATACCCAGTTCAATGCCTTAACCAGTAGACTGTGCTGTTTCCTCATTTCAGTCATCATCGACCGCTATTTCTCTATTTTGTCCAGAGTCTTGAGCCTTTTGTCACACATTAGCAAGACCAGCGTGAAATATTTGGATATTGAGGAATGCAAGCTCTTGGGGATGATAATGTTTTATTATTGGACACAATTATAACAATATTTTTCATGTCCTCTATAATTTTACCATTGAAAGCAAATTGTAAACTTCATCCTATTAATAGTCAGTAGTGCATGTATAGTGGATTTTAAATGGTAGTGGAGGAGACTGTCATTTGAGAAACCTCACAATGTGCTAAGAGCCTAAAATACAATGTTGTCTTCTTTTCCACCATCCCTCTGGTTCATACGTTCTTTTGAGATGTGCCAAAACAACTCTTAATCTCGATCTTCAAGACTCTGTATTGTAGAGGGTTTCAGCTTAGCTAAGCTATCTGGGATGAATTTTTATTACAGTGCAAGGCACTGTTATTGTTCATGTACAATACTAATGAAAATACTGATTTTTTGGTTGTATTTTTTGAGCTTTGTATATACCCCAGAGGTAGATAGAGAGTTTATGAAGAAAGGTTATATTTAAGAGAAATGGGTATCAGTGCTATGAGATTATACCCATGACAGATGGTTGTAACTAAAGCTTCATCTTGGTGCTGAAAAGCTGAATGAAACAGTATTCAGATTTTGAAGTAATGTTGGCTTCATTTCAGTGGGACTTTTGCCTGAGTAAGAACAGACTAAAAACTCACTAATGATTCTAATTTTTTGTGTCAGCTATGAGTAGATTTTAAAAAATTGAATTTTCTTTTTTCTTATTTTGGATTGATAAAATTCCAACAGAAAACATGGAGGGGTTGTTTGTTTGTTTGTTTGTTTAAGGAAATGTGTGCAACATTATGCCTTTGTTCACTGGTATGACAAGATCTAAAACAACAATGTTTTATTCGCACTGAAAAGCAAAACATCTTACTGGGAAACATGAGAGAGTTTTTACAGTAATTTCATTCACTCTTAGTTTCAGAGTTGGTTGTGAACCTCAAAATTTTGTGAGGTTCAGTCAGAATAGTTATGCAAAAGTTCAGACGCTAACCTTAAGCAAATCCAAATATCTTGAGGCTGGAAATCTCTACAAGAACATATTTCCCCTTGACTTGTCTAATACAATGAGTTCAGCGAGGCTACACCCTGGGGAGTTTTGGCCCACCATGTCGTGTGTGTGCTTTAAGTGCTTACACTCAGCCATGAGGGTATTTTTAATTTTATCTTGAGAAACTAAACTGAGGGACTTCAC
Source organism: Pyrocephalus nanus (assembly GCA_038380795.1). NCBI lineage: Eukaryota > Metazoa > Chordata > Aves > Passeriformes > Tyrannidae > Pyrocephalus > Pyrocephalus nanus. The sequence continues at coordinate 63,960,443 of CM076262.1, read as the reverse complement.
AAATGAATCCATCAGGAAGACAAGGTTAATTCTGGCCGCTGTTTGTGGGAGTATGGTGCCTTCAAATACCAACACATTTTTTTTTTCAGTGGTGGCATTTGGAAGAATAAATGAAGTGTGACTCCCGGCATCTCTGTAGTTGCCCTGAAAATGGAATGTCAAACAGCATATAATCATCTTCCTTGTTTAAAGAAAGAGGAGCAAGTGAGAGACCTAGTTTTCTATTTGTGTCAGTTTTTGGATGTCTTAATATTCTATCTTGTCTAATTTTCCAGAGAGTGATAATAGAGTTCCTGTCAAATTAGAGGTTACAGACTCTTTAACCTATGTCACAAAAAAACCCCTACATTACTTATTATTACCATGAATATAATCCAAATAAAAATTTAGTTTTTAATGCTGTTATGCTGAAGGTTGCATTCCAAGCATATAATTTTATTCATTATAAATATTAAAAACATTCAGCCTGACATTAGCCTGCTTGCTCCCCCCATCGCTACAAGAAAAGGCTGAATTTGATGTGGAGCAATTGTGTCTCTGCTTGGTGTGGGGAGCAGAAGTTCGGCCTCAGCCCCCTGCCCTGTCGGGACTGAGCAGGCACTGCTGCTGCCCTGCCAAGTGCAGCTCTCGGGTTTAACTGATGTAGCAGAGGAGGGCGTTTTCAGATGGACCGGCCTGGCGAAACCATCTTCTAGGAGGGAGCAAGGATGAGCTGGGAGGGTAATTTAAATGAGGTGTACTTGCCCCATGTTGGGGATTTTCTATGAGAGGGCCCAGATGTGGCAACACTAGAATTACAGCTTGCATCACTGAATTGCAGAGAGTAGTGCAAAGGCTAAAGTTTCTTTAGAATTAAAAAGCCCCAACCCTCTTCTTTGTAAGTAGGGCTGTGGCAAGTATTATCTATAGTTTTATTCTCATTTACATGAATTCCAGGCCTGCTGTAAAAGGGCCCTACTTTCAGGCTTATAACAGATGAGTAATGAATAAATGTATCTCATTCTTACGTATTTTTGGGTTCAAAATCTGAAATCCCCAGGACTTCTGTGCTGAAGTCTTTAGTGCCCAGTGTTCACAGAGATGCAAATCCAAGACTGTTTTTTTTTTTTTTTTGGTTTTGTTTTGTTTTAAATCAGGTGAGTGTCACATGCTTCGATTTTGTAATGAGAGTTTTAGCACTGTCCTAATTAATACAGTGTGCCTGTCCTGGACCTTTGAAGTAAGTGGGAGTTCTGCCACCAATTTAAATAGGAGAAGGATTTGAGCCAATTTGAACAGAAGTTTTCACTTATCTTAGTGCCTAATCTTCTTTTTAAAGGGATGTGGGAGTATCAGCACCTCCTACGTAACGCTCAGCAGCGTGCAGAAGTAAACTAGTCTGGTCACTTATGGAGGCCCATTTAAAACCAGGAGGATTACTCAGGTGAGTGACAAGGCTTTGAGAACAGATTTTAGGGAAGTTAATTCAGAGTGCAAAGTGACATTTAACCCATCTGTGTGAATATTAGCAGTTGAAGCAGGCCACAAAATCATTTAGAAATTGTAAGTTTAAAAAAGAACCCAATCTCCTTCTATATTTTTCTTGCGTTTGAGTTGTCAGGGTTCACACTTTCAAGGGTGGGTTTTTTTAAGCATCAGAGCTTGTAGCTCCATTTCTCTGTTAAATTGGAGCTGATATTCTCCAATAAGCAGAGCAGATCTGTAAGAGAAATGCCTGCTATGAATCTCATGATAAAATCACAATATTTGACAACACTAGGCCTATGTAAATATGTGTGCATCTTTGCAGTGCTTTGTCCCTGGAGAAACAGGGTTGTCTAGACCTCTTCTACTGCCTTCCTGCATGGCAATGTATAGCTCCACAGTGGCTGACCACATATGGCTGATTTATCAGGAAACTGGCAGACTCTTGACTGTTGTCTTAGGAGGGCTTTGTAAAAACCAGGGCAAATTTACTGTAAGATTTCTTCACTTCACTGGAAAACTTCAAGCATCTGTAAATTGAAGAAGGTACAAAACTCATGTTGCCTTCATACTGTGTCCCTTTTTTTCACTGAGTGCAGAAGGAGCCAATAAATACTGACTTTCTCTAGTCTTTCTCTATGGTCTTTATAGATTAACCCTGATTTTTCACAAACTGCTGGTAAAATGATGTACTGGAGTTAGTGTGCTACATGCATGTCTCTTCAGTCTCCATACGATATTCACTAAATAACTAAAGCCTTGCAGACAGCAGCATTAACAGTGTGGTGTATTGTATTAGCTGTATGGAAAGACTTTTGTCTTCCATTCCAAATGGTGTGTTATGTCACATAATTGACAAGGTTTTACTAGTTTTTTATTTAAAGGGAGGTTTTTTTGCCTTAGATACTCATTTTCAGACTGGTAATAAAGTAGCCATGGCTGTGGATTCTGCCCTATAAGGACAAACCTGGAAAAAAAACATTTTCTCTGGTGAATCTGTGGCTACTGCTTAAAATACTTCATTTTAAAACACGACAATATTGTTTTATTTATGTTTTTTTAAATAAAATATTATTTTATACATTGTTTTAGGCAAGTCCAGTGAGATTTTTTTTTTTTCCTGAAGTTTTTGTTTTGCCCTGTTTCATGGAGGCCAGCTGGTTTGCTAGCTTGAGTGACCTCACATTCCTTAAATGTACCCATAAATCAAGCCAAGGCCATGCATTAGAGGCTCTCCTCTGAGATTAAGTCAAAGGAGGGAAAGTTTGATATACATTGTGGGAGAAGTACAGAGCTGGGCACCAAAGGCCAGATTTTTTAATACTTATACTTTCATACTTAGAGTCTCTCAGAAGACTTGGAAGTCAACTGGACCCTTGTTACTTAAGGTAAATATAGGTTAAAAAAACATGCCCTGAAGAACCAATAACTATTTTAAGTAGTGCAAACAATCTGTAAAAAAAAAAAAAAAAAAAAAAAAGAAAAAAGACAGTGAGATGATTTGTTAATACTTAATTACTTGAAAGTTTTATTCTTGTGATGTCTCTAATAAAGGACATTTGGCAGCATGTTCAATGAGGTTGCCACAGTGGAACATTTTGGTGTGATTTAGTGAAAAGTATGTAAAGCATCATGTTTGCATTAATAGGTTAGCATGTCATTATATTTTTGGAAAGTACTGATGTTTCTGGGTCACACAAGGATTTTGGTCTCTGCAAATATTTTGTTCTGAGAACCCAAGAAATGAGCAAAACTAGTTTGATTTTAGAAGCAGAAAGACAATAATGATTAGAAACATGAAAGTAAAAGACTTTTAAAAATTCCTCTTCTTTTTAAGGCTTCTTAGGTCCCTAAGAGAGTAATAGTGGCTAATTTAATACCTACTTTAAATATGGTAATTTATTCTTATTTACAAAAATAACTTGATCTAGAAACTGAAACAAACTAAAAAATAGTATTTCCAAGACTTAAAGGCACAGTATTGTTGATTGCTTATCACTGTGTGTGCCGAGTGATCCCTGGTAACATAGAGAACTCATCTTTTGCCCTGGTATGACTGAAGGCAGACTCTGGCTTAGCACCACAGTGGCTGCAAAGACTCTGCAGCAGGAGGGTGTGTGTGACCTGTGTTAAGGAGCACAAAATAGACATGCAGAGACAGCCTGGACCAGAAGCTTCTCTTCATCAATTAGGATGGAGCAGATAGATTTGGTCTGACTTGGGGGGGAGGGAAGGACTACATGAATTCTTGGTGTTCCTGCTGGCCACCATAGCCAGTAGATGTGTTTTGGTGCGTGGTCTCATCAGCTTGCACTCGATGCTGTGCAGTCGTGGCTGAATGCTCCCTGTGATGCTCCATGTCCTGTTTCCACTCTGTGATATCCATCTATATCTTGAATTTTTGCACAGTGCACTCACCATGAGTATTTTCAAGATTTTACCGTTCTTTATTTCTACATTTCATAGAATTACAGAATCATAGAATCAGCCGAGTTGGAAAAGACCTCTGAGAGCATCAAGTCCAACCCTTGATCCAACCCTGCCGTGGTTACCAGACCATGGCACTGATGCCACATCCTGTCTCATCTTAAAAACCTCCAGGGGTGGTGAATCCACCACCTCCCTGGGCAGCCCATTCCAATGCCTGATTACCCTCTGTAAAAAATTCCTTCCTAATATTCAGCCTAAACCTCCCCTGGCAGAGCTTAAGACCGTATATTTAAGGTATAAGGTATTACTACAGTATTTGTTTAGGGCATTAGAACATTTTTAGGGTATTAGAACATTATTTAAACATAAACTTATTATGTGATTTCCAATCCACGGGGACTAACTACAAGGTAATAACAACAAATCTAGTTGTAGTAACTTCAGGTCAGTTATAATTTACCTTAAGTTGAAAGTGTATATATGTAGACCTTAACTCAATATCAGTAGCAGGAGTCTACAGGAATATAGGTAAAATATATTACATTATTCTGAGAATGGATCCAAATTAATACCTCTCAAAGCTGAAATGCTTCTGCTTTATTGAGTTACTGAGGCATTTCTAATGGCGAGTCTAAATGAAATGTTAAAATTTGGGAATATTTCAGTGCAATTGGATGGGCAAAATTGAAGCACTTGCAGTTCAAAATAAAACAATGTGTTTTAAACCCTCTGATTAAAGAGGTAAAATATATGGAAATGCTTTTCACAAACAGGGGTTATTCCAAAAGACTAACTTGAGCCTGGCTTTCATCTGTCCTGCTCTCAGTGGGGAAGGATGTAGGTAGAAGGTGGTTCAGAGGCAGTGTTTAGCTTAGTTGCTCTTAATTATTCCGTGAATAAGCTTTTATCTCTTTAGTAGTTATGAATAACCAAAGAAGATTAGCTTCCTGGTGCTTGAAGTAACCTTTTTGAATATACTCCTCATTATTGTTGATTCCTGACTGATTTCTCCACAAAAATAGAAGTTGACACCTCTTGCAATTAAAAGCACAGTAACAATAAAATGGAAATCTTCCTACTTAAAATATTATTTGGCCTATATCAAGGTGTCCTTCTTCTATACTTACTAAATACTATCAAAACTCCCCTTGTCAAATATCTTTTATACAGCCACTCTCCAAGTGATTGTTTCATATATAGAATAGAACATAGCTAAGAGTACTTTTAACAGTTATGCATCTTTTCTGTTCCTTCAACAGATGGGAAAAGCGCTGCAACAGGTTTTGTATCTGTAGGTAAAATGTCCTTTCAGATGGATAATAAGTTGTAAAATAAAACATACCCACAAAAAAAAAATTATGAATACTGATAATTAAATGCATTACTGTTGAGAAAAATATTTTTTTAGTACAGATCATGAGCCAAATAATTCTTTAATGCAGTGCCACTGTATGAAGAAAGATCCTGTTATTGGAACTGTGTCATGGAGTAAGACCTGACTGAATATCCCAAAAGTTTACTGTCTTAAACCACTTCACATTGCAGTGGAGAAACTGGTTTATAGTACCTAGCACCAGATGTTTCTTTCTGCCTTTGCACCTCCATTATTTGCACTTTACCTTGTGCCTTTGCAGCTACTTGTGAGTCCATGTAAACTGCAGTCAGGAGCAGTCTTCATGGAGTGGCTTCACCACCAAAACCCTATGGTGGTGGTGTAAAACTTTAATATAACTTGAAGACCAAAAGAAGGGCAAATTTAAATACCCAGGATATGGATAAGGAGACAGAGGGAATGCATAAAGAAAAATTACAGCAGTCAGCATTGATTGCTAGCATTTTGGTCTTAGCGTTTTGGTTTGGAGCGCTCCTGTGGTTTCGAAGAAAATCTCCCTGGTCTTTTTTTACTTAGCATATGTCAGCTTGGTTTGAAGAATGGTTTTGGTTTGTGTTGAACTAGATTCCTCTGGAGGAAAATAAAGTAGAAGTTCCTGTGCAGAAACACACCACAGACGCTCTGAGCAGCGATAGAAATACAAGGATCTAAACCAGTGGTTGGTCCCTTGAGACAGAAAGGAACCACATGCAAGATTCAGTACAGAGGACAAGCCTGAATCTAGTCAATAGTAAACCTGAGCCCCAGATAATGTAGATGAAGGTGCCCTGGTATCAACTGCTGTGATCTAGTGCTCTGACTCTGTTGCACCAAATTGTTTGCTAATGTAGATATACTTGCAATAGGCAGATATCTTAATACACCAGCTGCCCAGCAGTCAAGATATCCTTTGTAGACATCAAGGCAAGTAAGGAGCCCTGACAGAAGATTTGCAGGAGGACAGTAAGGTAGCCTTAATTAATATAATTTAGGTAATTCATCTTGATAGCATGCTCGAGAGGAAAATGCTATCACCCCATTATCCAGGAAAGGAACTGGTCTGAGAGCTGGTGTGGCTTAGCCAATTTGACATAGGCAGCCTGGAATTAGAACAAGGAGTTCTGAGTGCCCAGCACTCTTCATCTTCTAACTACCTTTGCTAAATGCTGGGCGTAGACTTTATTTATTTGCAACTGAGTTCTTAAATGGATTTTAAAGTAGCTGTAAATAGATTAGCCATGACCATATAAGACATCACTTCTCTCACTTCTTTTAGCCGCTTTCTTCAGTTTTTGTTTCTGCCTCTGCCCCAATTTTTCACACCTTGTTTAGACTTGTGTTTACTGTAACTACTGTTTCAAGTTTCCTACCTCCTTAAGACCACAAAGCACTTCAAGAAAGGATTTCCATGTATTATATTTTGTTCTGAAAGCCTTATCTCATTCAGACATATTTGCCATTTTCTTTTTTTTCTCTATATATAAAAAAATGTTTCAAACCCATTATATATGCAGCATTCTGCTTCCATAGCCTAGGTTAAGATCTCTTTCTGAAACTGCAGACAATAAAGCATTTTCCATAAGAAAAATTAACAATGTGATAAATGCTGATGCAGTGTTTCCCTGCACTTAATTATTTTTTTCATTGTTTATCATAATTTTGTCAACTTTCCATATCATTCCCCACAATGCTTTGTGCTAGATTCTCTTTGAAAATTCCTTTCCTCTGAACTTACCATGAACTTGTCTCTAAAATGCGGCCATAAAATGCCACCAACAAAACAAAACAAAATCTTCTATTCATTAATAATAAACCACCCCGTCTCCCTCTCATCTCTCACAAAAAAGTAAAGAGAAAAAGAAAAAGGAAAAAGACAGAATTTATATAGAAAAATAGTTTTAAATTGCAAGTATGAAGCAGAACATGAAGGCTGAGCAGAAAACTGGAAAAATCAATTGTGAGGCTGTGGTTTAAACCACGTACAGAGTTTGTGCTTCGTTCCATTTGTTCTCACTGTACTGATGGCTATTTAGTGGGTAATGTCAGAAGTGTTGGGATTAGACTTGTTGTGATTGAGGGGGAGGTGGAGGATTGTGTTTCTTGAGATGCTCTGTTGGAGGGGAAGGATTATGCATGTGCCTTATGTAATGAGGAAGAGTCTGGAGAACTTGCCTGTCTACAAGGAGGAGGTGGAAGGATTAGCTTTTGATGTAAAGCCAAGGGAACAGCCCTGGTCCTGATCCCTGGAGAAGGGAATCAGATATACTTTACCCTCCTGTATGTCCTGTTCTGTATATTAGAGGAGGGATTTTTGTTTGGATTTTTGTTTTAAAGGGGGAAAACACCTGGATTATGGGGAGGCTGGAGGGCAGGGCATGGTGTAGGGAGGCTGGATTATGCCAGTGAGTTAGAGGAAGGTTTACAACAGAGACCTGGGAGAGAGCTCAAGTTGTGACTTGAGCTACCTGGAATATGGATTTCTGAGGATGGGATGTCCTCATGGTTCTCCAGAAGACCAGAGAGCAGGGTAGGGAAGCCCCAAGATCCAGGTTTGACTCCTTAAGTGATGCCCTGTGATGAGGGCTTTCACCTTGTTGGAACAAGGCATCGTGGCATGGTTGGGCAGAGGCCAAATAGCTTTCACCCCAGCAGGGCTCAGAGGCAGTTCAGGAGTCATCACTGGCTGAAGGTGTCTCCTTCAGCATCCTTCAGAAAGTCTGTCCCTGTGGACTTTCCTCCTGTTGGTTGGGGGAGCACTGGTGGGGCAAGCGTCAAATTCCCTGTGTGGTGGCAGTGAATATCCTTCCCCCATTCAGTCTCAAGGAAACATATCAAGAGCCATGGGAAGCAGCATTGGGAAACTGGATAGGATTTTTTTTTTGTTTTTTAACTGTTCTCCTGCTTCACCAACCAACAAAAAGTGTGTTGTTTGGAACTACAAGTAAGGGCACATCCATCCCAGCAGACAAATTGGGAATTAAGACTCCACAGTTAGTGAAGATTCTGGCTTTGAAAACTTGTGCAGGAGCTACTTTTTCAAAGTGACTGAGTGATCACAGTTAAAAAGATTTTCAGAGGCAGTTGCAACAGCCTAAGAGCATCCACACAGAAAGTTATGGGTCAGCTGATATGTAACCCATTACGCTGTGGAGTCTTCATAGGTGCATTTATACTGAACTTATTATCATCCATCCTCTGTAATGTTGAGTTTGTGCTTTGTACAACTGAGTGAAAAAGGCAAAGATAGTCTGAAAGAATACCCCCAGGAACTAAGTAACAATAAATCAGAGCCTGGATGCTTTTATATTCTCTTTATTTTTGCCGAATGCTACTTAGATTATAATAACACTTAATTATGAAATTCAGCTGTTGCATGGTGCTTTTTACTCACAGATTTCAAAATACTGTATCAAAGTGGTAAGTTACTATTATTCCTGTTTTGTGGGTGGAGAAATTAGAACAGAAGTGCTTAAGATCACCCAGCCAAATAAGGATCAAGCTGGAATAATACACATCTATGTTTTTACTCTGGATCCAGTACGTTATCCTTTGAATCTGGGTAGTGTTTTCATGAGTGTAAAATTTTGAAGAGTTCCAAGGAAAGGACTAGTTTCAGGTTTTGCTGATTGTTGGGGGATCAGAGCTGAACCTAAAGATCTCCAAGAGTCAGTGTTGGCTTGCATATTCACAGAGAGTGTGCAATGTGTGATTGGACAGTTTCTCCCTTTCTCTTGTGCTTGACCCTGCTTTTGGAATGAGACAGGAGAAAAGGGATCTCACGTTTTCTCAGGTTAGGCTCAACCCCACTTCCTCACTGTGTCTGGATTATGAAGAGAATCTCCAGAAGACTCCTTTATTAGTGTTTGTGGAAGCCAAACAATTTCCTAAGAAATATATACATTGTAAAAGGAAGTGTTTTCAGGTGCCTGGTCTTTGTGTTTGGACCCAGATTTGGAATTATTTTTATTTTCTGCATAAAACCAGCAATACTTATAGTTGAGAAGTTGTGGAATATACCTATTCAGAGTCTTGGAGAATTTAACCCCCATTGATTTTGTGAAGCAGAAATATTTTCTTTGAAGAACTATTTATGGTGAACTATCAAAAATAAATCACACTTTATTGCATCATTTTTGTAACTCAGAGAAGGTGTCATAAGTAACTGGGTCCTGGGTGAGGTCAGTGGTGGAACAAAGAGATGACAAAGTCCACCATACATGTTTTATTGCCTGTGGATTTACAGTAGCTTCTCTTTATCTTGGGGTTTTTTTCCCTCTTTCTTTATTGACTATTGAAAAAAAAATAAAATTACAAAAGGTTTCAATGTATGGTAGTTAATTACTATATTACAGCTCTAATTAAATTCTTGGAGACTCTGCACAGTATGATGTCCATGCCAAGAGGGACATAACCCGTTCTTAAGTGAATACATGTTCTTGTCAAGTTAACTTATCTGCATTTTACTCACATGAAATATTCCTCATCTCCTGCTTCTTGACACACGTGACTGATAAATGTTTTAAAGGCACATTTAACATTGGTATTTTTGTCATATGAAATGACAATGGCTTCAATAATTCCCAGATTTTATTTTATAGAAAGTGACACGCTGTGTGATGGCAAACTCCCCAGACCACAGTGCAAGCCATGCACTGGCAGGAATATATATTGTATCAAAACTTGGTCTTTGTGTGGTTCAAAGCTAGACTTCTGATGTTTCACCCACACAGGAGCAGTTACACCTAAGGAGTGTTAATATGAGAGCACATCATACAAATACCAGGGATATTCAGAATAGCCACAGCTCAGGTTTTGCTACCAGCTCTTCAGTTTGCTTTGAGACATTTAAAGAAGAGGGATTTGTTTTCTTACTTTTTTGTAATCAAGTATTCTGAGAAGGGAGATACATTAGAAATATAGATTTTTATCAAGTCATTTGCAGATTTAAATGAAGTGTTATGTAGGATTTTATTAATTCTACATTTATTTTGGTCACACATTTGTCAGGGTCATAGGTAATTTCTTTTTGTTCAAATCTTTAGATAAACATTCAAGTCATTATTGTATATGTGGGAAAGTCTGTCTCAAACAGCCTTACTGCTGAGAGAACTTTTGTAGCCATGAACCAATAATTTTGTTTTCACTTTGAAATAAATGGGAACGATCATTCTGCTTGACCTTAGGATCAGATGTCTCCAGGAATTATGTGTGTGGGTCTTAATGACAGTGAAATTCAGCTGAATGAGCTTTGTGTTGGCATCATTATCCATTTGATATTAAGCCTTTATATGATCCCATGTCAACAGTTGTTCTGACTTTGGCCCTGATTCGGGCAGGTATTTAAGCACCAGGCTAAACTTAAGGGACTTCAGTAAGCATTTGCTCAAATGTGTAAAACTTGGCCCTTGCTGAATTTGGGCCCGTTTATGTCACAACTAAATCCTAATGCAGTATTTAACAAGTATGCTATGTTGGCAGCAAGCAGATGGGCTCACATGTATAGTAGCTGTATCTATATCATCATATGCATCTTCATTTGGGAACACTGCAAAGTTCTGCAGAGCAGCCAGTCCTGACTCTTGATGGTGGACATGATGAGCAGGAAGAAATAGTTCATGCAGTTAAAATAGTGTATCCCTGGCTTGGTGAAAAATGTAGTCATGCATGTTGATGCCTCAGTTTGACTTTTAACATGAATTGTAAGTAAACTTTGGACTTAAACTGATGTTCAAAGCTCAGAAATCACTTTGTTCAAATCATGATGGCCCATAGTGCTGACCAAAACATCAATGAAAAGTGCATGCATTGGTTTAAGGGTTTATTAATTTATTGTACTAAGTGTGTTCTCCCATACTCTTAGCTGTGCATATTTTTGGTTCATTTTATATTTTCCTGTATGGGTCAGTTTGAGAGACAAGTTCTACCTCTGAAATGAATGTTGATGAGGATTTCAATGTACTGAAATAATACATTGCCTTCCAAGCTGATGACAGAATTCATGTAGACTTACCTTGTAAATAAACAAGTGGCAATTCTATCATGAGCAAGTGAAGCAGAGATTGGCTTTTTTTTGTGCATGCAGTGATTATGTAGTGAAATGTCCTCAAAGGTGAGGGAAACCTGTCACAGGCATCTCTTAGGAGCCAGTGAGAATTTAGCTAAGGACACGGGAATTGAGTCTGTAGCTTTGCATGGACAAATGTTTTAAAGAACTGGATATGAGGGAGTTTGGGGTTTTGTCTTTTTCTTACCTTAGGCGAGATTTTTTTGAAAAGTAATTGCTCTCTTTTGCTGGTCAGCTTCACTTCCCAGTTTTCATCAAACATAACCCTGCATCATTCCTGTTTCTGTTGGGTCAAGCTGAAAAATAGTCAAGTCAAGGGGGTTATGCTGTTTTAAGTGCCACCATGTTCATTAGTGAAAGTTGAAAGTACTGCCCATTGTACTTTTCCATAACCTTAAAAACCTCTCTGTTCTTGTCTTTTTCTGAATCAGAATGAAAAAGGAAGTTTTCAGGAATTTTCACTTAAAAAAACCCACAATAAAACCCCCCAAAAGCTCACCCTCCCAGATGTAAAATCTGATTTTGTGGGAAAGACACCACTTTAGAGTAGTTCATAGTCCAGAGGTTAATGTGCTCCCACAATACTTGTGGAATCATGGTCCAGGGTTCTCATCTGAAGTAGGGTTTGATCTTGCAGCTTGGGAGAGCATCCATCCTGTTGGCCTGTGTGGTGTTTTGGATGGTTTATTCCATTTTTTTTTTTTAACTCAGTTATTCTGGGCTTGAGAATTTTCCTTCCCCCCCCCCCCCCCCCCCCAGTTAAAATGCATTTAATTGAAAAAGTCAGAGTAAGTAGTATTGCTGGGTAAATTTTGGTTGCCTAGTTTGGTACTCAGTACAGTGCTGGGATGGGAGATAGAAGAGTTGCAGCAACTGAACAAGTAAATTGTTTTAGCCTGTGAGCAACAGTCTCTTACTACCCCTTGGGAATCCCTTGAACTCCAGAAGAAGAAAAGAGGATCTGCACTAGGAAACTGCCTTGCAGGGCTGTCATCTGCAAATTGAATTCTTGCTGTAGGGAAGAATCAGCACTAGAAACATATGTAACTGGTGACCTTTGATTTTATTATTTCTTGTTACACTTCCGTAGGTCTTTTTGGTACTGTTTTTATGCAGAAGAAAGTGCTTTCCCTGGTGTTGCACTTCAAATGATACGTAACTTCACTGCAAGTGCACTATTGTTTCCTTGCCTTATCATTTATTAGTGGGTTTTTCCTTTCTTTAAATGGAAGTTATTTGCCCTGGCAGAATAAAATGCCACTTTCAGAACTGGAGATCCAGAGTCTGCATTTTGTTGTACCAAAGCATGAAAGAGATCAATTCTCTTTGCTCAGAGTCTTCTGTATTGAAGAACTGTCCCACAGAGCAAGGTCAGATGGCTCGGAGGTTTCAGTTTTATTTTTTTCAGGAGCAGTCTGCAGCTTTGCTTCTTCCACGAGTCAAAGCACACTGAAAGAGGGGAAAGATTTCCAGTGGCTTCTGTAGTTGTATCAAATGCTCCATCCTGGGCTGCTGTCTGTTACAGCTGATGGAAATCTTGACTTAGGGCTGTCTGTTGGGAATTGTCTGGGGGTGGTAAAGGTGTTTCTTTACCCTTTGTTTGCGCAGTCTCGTGTGGTGAGGCCCTGGTTTTGGCTGAGGACACTTAAGAAGAAATGAAATACAAATGATGTCCAGAAGTATCGATTTACCCTCCTGTTTTAATACCTGTGAAATTGCAGGACCAAACTGGGAGCTTTGGGATAGCTGCCTTAAGTTATGACAGACTAAATCAGAAGCTTTTCCTTTCCTCTTTCATTTATCCTTTCCTTCTTGCTTTTCCCCTTTCCTTTGAATATATTTGTTGAAATAAATTATTGCCACACAAACCTTTTTTAGTGTTGGTTTTCAACCTCATTGTTCCTTGTTTCAAGAGGAGCATTTCACATGAGGTCCCCATTCAAAGTGAATACATATGATAAGGCAAATTGTTTCAACACTTGCTTGCAAGGCCAATAAAAAGAGATGCTATAGTGCAAATTACCCTTGCAAATGCTCTCTAAAAAGCTAATAACATTTTTCCCCCCAAAGGATAGTTCCCAGCCATAAGGAGAGTTTCTCTTTCATGTTCATTTGCCACACAGATTTATAAAATGATCCCAAATCCTTGCATAGGCTGTGAGGGATTGCGGCTTTGAACTGCTGAATTGGAAAAGCTATTAATGGAAGAGGAAAAGTTTTCAATTTCAGTCAGATTGGGTCAGGATGGTATAAACTCAGCCCTCCAAGTTTTGGTGTAAGATGGAAGGCTGTTTCTACTTTGTTGATAATTTTTATAGTAAGATTCACAAGGTTTTCTGTTTAAAGGCATGAAATGAGATGATAAGAATGTAAGGGAAAATCATTAGCATATTCACTGCTTTATTTTATTTTATTTTATTTTCAAGTGAAAACAGTCGTTTTAATTTGCTTTCTGTGGAACATGGTATAATTGGAAACTTTTCAAAACCAGAACTATTAGGAAAGTGGTCAAAATCTTCAGAGAGGAGGTCCAGCCATTCTGCACTGGAGATTGTCCTCCATGCAGGCCTGTGGGCATCTCCAGGGATTTCCCTGCTGACTTTGCTCTGGCACAAGGTATTTTCCCCTCCTGTGAAATCCAGGGCATTGTTAAGAGGCAGCCCTGCAGTTCTCACTTGTGTTTAGCCCCACAGATACTGGGGGTGGGAGGTGGGCCTAACCTCCAAGATCAGCAAGCTGTGTTCCCAACCCTGCAAAAGCTCTGGAATTCTTCCACCCAGGGACAGTTTCCAGCTACGCATGCTTTCCTTTTTTAATCGGACCTGCAGTGTCTCGGTGATTGCAAAGGACTTCGAAAATCGGAGCTCAGCCAAATTACTTCTCCTTCATGCCATTTTGACAGAAGGCTTTCACAAAAATTAAACACTAAATAACTCCTGTGAAATTGCATCTTGTATTTACTGCTTTTAGTGATGGTGGGGTAAGAGATCAAGTGAGAGGCAAGCAAGCTGAATTTGTGTGTGTTTGCGAAGAATGGCGTCCACCAACTTTTCCTGCAGTGCCACTCTACATGCCCTGGGTATTTTGGGAGGGGGACTCTGTCCATAAACATATACATATATATATATATATATATATATATATATATATATTAAGCACTGGGCTTGGAGCAATGACTGATTCTGTATGGGATCCCGAGACATACCCAGTGGTACCAACTCTCAGTTGTTTCCAGCATCTCTTGGATTTGAAGGCGTAGGAGGAAAGATTTGCCTGTAAAAGGCCCCATAGCCTTACCTTGCATGCACTGAGTTAGATGGGACTGGCGAGGTAGTGGCTGCTGTTTCCACTCCTGTAACTGCTCATGACGTGCTCTTGAAGCGGAACATGTGTGGGGCGGTGTTCTTCGGATGGAGCCATCCCTATCTCCTTCCCCCATTTCCTTTCTGTTGTTAATCTGGTAACTGACCACTTAATCTCATTTATTATCTTAGTAATTGAAACTGAGAAGGCCTGTGGCAGGTAAGCCCCTGCCTCTCTGCTCTCACTCTGATTTCTCCCCCTGCAGCCCTAAAAACGCAACCCTTCCCCCTCTCCCCGTTACAGCAAGCCCTAAGCACAGATAACTCTCAGAAGCCTGATGCTGCTATATATTTGATTTTGTTTGCAAGCTTGTCTTATGACCAGCTCTCAGCGTGGGAAGAAGCAGGGAGTGGGGAGATGGAGAGAGAGAGTTGTTGCAACATATTTTAACATATGTGCTTTAGGCCTCTTGGTGGACTCCCTCTTGGGAAGAGGGGAGGGAGCATGCCCCTAAGCAGTTGGTTGGCTTTGCTTGTTTCTATAGCAGCCTGAAGGAGGAAAATCATGTTTTAACACTAATATATTCAACCAAAAACCCCTAACAATTACAGGAAGAGCCTTTTTTATTATTATTAAAGAAATTGCATTAAAGATGAATGAGCATATATTGGAATAATTATGTTTTAAGGTGTGTAACATTAAAAGGTACTGAATGGAATATCGACTGTTTTGTAGGAACAGTAATAATGAGATTTCTGTCACCTAATCTTACAATAATTGGGTTATTACTATGCAAATTAAGGTATTACTTAAAAAAAAGAGGAGGTAAGACAGATCCTTAAGGCAGCCATTTATCTATCCTTAAAGCTATGCTGTCGATTCTCTTTAGGCTGAAGATCCTTTTTTAAACAATTTGGAGATGCTAATTTCATTATTTTTTCACCTGTGTTTCCTACCAGAATGTTTTTTATTCTCCCCAGGTAGCGGATCAGGAGTGGTGGTTTTTATACATTTTTTAGTCTCTTATGGATTCCTTTAGGAATAATTAGATCAAATAGCTCTGATTATTACCTTTTTGTTCCCTCATTCCTTTAAATAAAATAATGATTTGTGTATTTTGCCTGAGATTTTTTTTACAGCAGGATCACAGAGAATATACATAAATTATTTTTATCCTACTTTTCCTTCAGCAAAGAATTATTGAGCAGCTTGTTACAGTTTTCTTGATTTCCATTAGCTATTCAAGTTTACTTACCGGCCAGTTATTGGCACTGAAGAGGAATTGAGGAGTGCTCAGCATTTGCAGTTTTTCGTTTGAGACTTCGATAGCTTTTATTGGATCCACCAGAGGCCTGGTGGCATTTGCTCTGTCCCTGATTTTTACAGGTAATATTTAAGATTGAGCTGCTGATGGGATTTCCCTTGTTCCAGTGTGAGCTCTAGTTCCTTTGTAAGGCATAATATTTGTAGAAATTTTGTTTGTGGGAGAAAAGGTGCTCATAAGGGCTTTCTGAAGCTTCGATCCCTGCACTGTGAGGGCTGCTGCTATCTGAGGGAGTTCAGTTCCAGCTCATGAGTTACACTCAGACATGTTGCACTCGCACTTCTGGTTGCGGAATCCGTGTCCCCAAGGAGGTGCTGAGCACTTGTAACTCCCCCTGGCTTCAGCATTCCCAGCCTTAAGTTTGTATCAGGCATACAGATGTGTCACTGCACTAATACAGAATTTGACTTCCTCTGTCAGCAGTTTACTCTGGAAAGCAAAGCAAGATTTAGCGGTTGGATTTCCAGTAATTATAGTGTGTTACTCCATCTCCAGCCCTCTTGTAGTGGCTCCTTCGGTCTTTTTTTCTGGAGCGTGATTGCATGGTGACTCTCACTTTTTTCCTGTTTGGTTCACTGCTCTCCCACTCCATATTGAAGCCTGGTTCTGATTACACTTAGTTTTAACACTTTCAGATGGGGTTTTTTTGTGTATTTTTTTTTCTAATGTGTGACTCCCAAGACAAGTGGAGAACTATAGACCGCCAGAATGGGCACAGAATTATCACTTGAAGTCTTATCCCATCACAGGTGGCAGCTTCCTCTGTGGCTTTCTGCAAGCAGCTTAATCTGTCCTCGTTTTCTGTCTTTAGTACAAGTGGAATGTTAGTATCTATAAAATTGACCAATCCTATGGATAGTTAAAGGAAAGGATATGATCTCATTATTTACCAACTTATATAATGGGGTAACAGCATACTAAGAGCACATTTATCGGTTAAAACCTGTAAATTAAGCCGAGCTTTTAAGGTGATTTTTTTCATGAGTTAATAATAAGTTTATTAATTTTACAAAATGTACTTTGACTACCCTCTGGATTTTGCAACACTGTGAAGTATTTTGTATTATTTGTGGCGGCAGTTTTGAGGTGCTGCCTGTGAAAGGGGAGGGAGTTTGTATGATCTGAGTTACTGCCCATCCACACCTCATGCCACCATCACTCCCATGAAGCTGCCGATATTATGTTAAGGCGAAAGCTTGGTGAAAGCTGAGAACTTCCACGATGTCCTTAACATAAAAACAACTAACTACACATTAACAGTGATGTGGGGTCACACTTGCATGTTTCATGGTACCTGCCATCCCTCCAAGAGAAAGCTGTTAAGCTCTTAGGGATTCACAAAGAGATGAAATCCTTTTATTGACTCTTAACTGACAATTTCTCCTATGCTCAGTGTATTAATTCTTGCTTGATTAACAGCTCTGGAACAAACTGAGCTATTGACCTTGTGGACCCCACGTTGTTTGACTTTAAAATCAGGAAATCTGTCTGTCTGGGTGGATGTGCCTGAATAAAGGAGTTGTACTCTGAGTTTAGATCTGAATCACAACAGCATACAGTGAAAGAAAAACCACCATAATAGAAATAAGATGTCCAGAGTAAAAGACCTATGAAATTTCTTCCTAGAAGGTCCATGTTAAACAGCACCTGGTGACCCCTAAGCCTTTGGGGCATGGTTGAACTAGTGCAGTGAAATAAAGTAATGCTAAACCATTTTTCAGGGCTCATAGTTTCAAAAAAAAAAAAAAGTTTGAAGCTCAAAAAGATGATTTTGTTTAAGATTTCAATTTTACACATATGCATCCTGCCCTGGTGATTGCTAGTGGTTGCCAGGAAGTTCTCCAAGAAATCTGCAAAATGTCTAGTCTGTGTAACAGACGGGAGAGCTGGGAAAATTGTGTGAAAGTCCAGAGAGTTTGAGATTTCTTTCTCTCTTTTCTCCAGAAGGAGTTTTGGACCATTTAGATAAGAAGTGTGAAACTTAAATTCTCTCTCTACACCCATTTGAACAAAACCTCTGAGCCTTCATTGAGTCTGTTCTTCCCTCACAGTTCCAGGTTGAGAACAGGGTGAACTCCTAAGCAAGCTGTGCTTGGCAGAGTTGATGAGGGAACAACATAAGCATTCCTTAGGCAGGAACTGAAATTTGAGCAGCTACTTAGGATGTTTTGGTTAGTACTGCTGCTATATTCCATAGCGTGGAAGACCTATGGGATAACTGTCTAGACAGGAACAGATCCTGACTCTGCCATGGCCTGTACGACACATCCTTGGAGCACTTGCACACCTGAAGGAACGATGGGGATCCCACGGTGGCATAGTTGATAAGAACTGCTACACCAAAGTTGCATTTCCTCTTTATTGAGTGACCACTAGTCTTCTGACTGGAGCCATGATTTCCTGTGGTAGGAACAGATTGGAGCACTAGGAGAAAGGAAACCCTCCCAGTTTGATTTTATATCTGCTTCAGGTTCCTTCAGCTTCACATGCCTCAACAGCTTCACCTCTTCTAACTCCACCTCTTCCAAGGGTCATTTGCCAAAACACCACCCTTCTCTGTATAGCCCCAGGCTACCTCTGCAAGTCTGGGGAAAATCAGGGCAGGGAGGGCTGCATTTGCTAACTGGTGACTGATTTAGCTAAATGCTGACACCTGAGCTGAAGGACTCAATAAAAGCTGGTTCTGGGCCAGGTGTCCTCTTTCTATGGGTGTGTGCGCTGGGCAGTAAGGAGGGGAACGTGGATGGCAACAGAGAAGGGGGCTGCAGGACCTGTGCAGGTACTTAAATTTATTGCTGTTTTTCTTGGTTTATTTTGTTGGTCTCTTCAAGCTGTTGCAGACTTTTTTGTTAACCATTACTAGGTAGGAGGTGTAAATTTGGTGTTGGTCTCTAAAGAGCTGAACTTGTTGGTACATAGTTTTATCAGCCAGATGGAAGGAGTGGTGCTTCATTGTTTTTTTTTCTTTTAAAACCCATAATGATGATTTTTTGAAATCACTTTTTGAGGAGTTTGCGTACTGAGCCTAGATGCACTCTCATCTTTCCTAATGCTTTTTACTTTAATTGTAGATAGCCCAAAATTCCATTAGATATTTTATAGTCTGTCTCTTTTTAAAGGCATCAAAAAGTATCAAAAAAGAAAAAGTTCTCTCCCAGTCAACATGTCTAAATTCACTGCTGTTGAGTTTTCAGTAGCAGACGGAAAAAAGGTTTTAACAGTTGCAAGTTGAAGCAAAACTGGCTGAAATGTGTGTTTAGATGGAACAAGATGGGTTGGGAGTGAGATGTGGGAGTCATCAGCACAGAGGTGGTGAATTGAAGCCATCATTCCTCAATGATGTGAAAATGCAGAGCTATAATGCATATAATTGCTCAGATACTACAGGGACATTAAAAATACACAGTGTTTTATGTAACATAGCAATTTATAAAAATGCAATAGCAGTTAGTGTGAGGGGAGTGGGAAACCCTATAATTATTTGGGATATGATGTTAATAGATCAGATAGCAAGCTAAGATGCAGATCTAAATAATTCATTTTTGTTTTACTTTTTGCTGGCTTTCGCCTTTTCTCTCCCTTCGTACTTCTTGTATGAAACTCCGTCATTTCTTTTCATTCTAACTTGCTGGTAGGTGATTTCACCCTCCACTGTGGTGGCAGGCAGATGGCTCTCTCTGCAAATAATATTCAGTGCTGTTCTGTCACTTGGCCACTGAGCAGTGCTGTAGCAGTAGGGCAGTTGAACTCGCTGTGTGATAAGTATTAGTGTGCGCTGCCTCTTCTGGTGTAAGGTTTGTGATTCTGGGCTTGCTCGTGAATGAGCTTTTTCCCAGGAGACTCTGCAAAAAACACTTGCTGTGGCACCAGGTCAGCTGTTAAAAGCTAATTCTCAAATGGGTTCAGCTCTCAGTCCATATCTGGATAACCTGTAAGTGGGAGTAATTTAGACATTTAACCAGACAAAAATCCATGCCGCAAACCAAACAAAAATGTTGTTACAGATTCATGATGTATTGTTTCTGCATGCAGTCAGGGATGATGATATTGGGTGCATCTCAGAAGAAAGATATATGTGGAGGTGGAAGTGTATATAGGTTTAAACCTAAACAAATAAAGTTCTATGACTTTAATCTTAACACCTGTGTGAAAATATTAATGGATTATATGAGGTAATGTCCTTCCAACTGAAAATCTGGAAACTTTCACAAATGAAAGTAATTTCTCTTGACCTGGAATTTCTCAGTTGGATGTGAAGTATGAGGAATGATTTGTCAGAGACAGCAATAGGGAAGAATTAGCCCTATATATGTGGTGAATTTTAAGTGCCACGACTGTTTGTTGTTCAGGGCTTTTGCCCTTCTCCCCATGTGATAAAGTCAACTCCTTCTTTTCAGCGTTCATGCAGAATTTACTCAAGTTTCATGTTGTATGGTTTCATATCTCTAGTTTCCCTTAGAGTTCATGCTTTGAGTAAAATCCAAACCTCAGAAGGAAACTCAGCTGAAACCACCACCACATTTTGCATAGTTTCCCCCAAAACTTGTAAATTGACCAGGTTCACTCTATATTTGGCTTGGTCACACCAAAAAGTTACTGAAGCCTTACTGAAATGCTCTGTAAATCTGGATCCCTTATCCTTCCTTACATCCTGATATACATCTCTGAGACTTGAATGCAGTCACAAACTTTTGGAACTGCTGTTTAGTATCTTGGAAAGGTTTTGGGAGTGTAGGGTTTTGGTTTGACCTAGGAAATCACTTGAACTGGCCTGAACCATCTCTCTTAAATGCCTCTTTATTTCTTGCATGGTTTGCTAGAAATACAAGAAGCAGACAAACACACCTTGCCATGTTCCTGTGGAAGGAAGCATGCTAAGTGCAGGTCCTTCTCAAATGCCCCTCTGAATCACACCAGATTTGAGCACAGGTATGTGAGTTTGTTGTGGGTTTTTTCCTCTTTTACACCATGAGGGAAACCTATTGACAGGGTTAATAGCATTAACAGGGGCATGGGAGTTCATTTTTACATTAACAATACTGTATTTCTCTGGGAATTGATTTTTATATCTTGATGAGTAAGGATCACTTTTGTGGTTCCTGACATCTCCTTCCTTACCCCATTTCCCCCAAAAAAGTCAGTTGTAAGCACATTGCTTGTCCTTTTGGATAACTGTTCCATGAGAAATGTTGAAGGAAGATGCACTGTGCATAAACAGTTACTGCCTTATTTCTCAAGCTTGTGAAACTCTTTGAATCCATAAATAGCCAGACCTTTACCTTTAAACAGCTTCCAGGGTTTTCCCCTGTTGACAGGCCTGGGAGTCACACTTCTGTTTGTGAGCTCAATTTTTCTGATTTAATTTTGGTTAGGCTTGTGACCCCAGTTGTTAAGGCCTCCACCTCTGAGTTGGGAGCCACTGGCTCAGGCACTTTCTGTTTTGGTAAACTGCCATTTGGGTAATTACATACCCCTTACTTTTGATATCTTCTTTGGCTTCGAGTCTGGGAGAAATTCCACTTCATTTCTTGTTGTAAAGTGCTGGGGTTGCTTGGTTATTATGATCTGTTTTAGAACAGGTTGGGAAAGTGATGCCTATTCATGATCTGTAAATGATTGCTGGGTGCTTTGAATTGCAGGGAAGCTGGTGTCTGTGGATGCATATGTTCATGTATGTATGTTTATATAATTGTTGAACTTGTCCAGTCATAATAAAGCTCATAACACCGGAGTTATGATCTATGTGTGTTTAAGATGGGTGAATTTGGATGGTGAACTTTACCCTCTGTATGACAGTGGAAAGCTCTGTAGTGATGCAGGATCTCTGGATGGCTTGTAATGGGAAACTTTGTTCATGATACATTTCAGGTTGCTTTTGTTAGTTTGTTTTCTTTCAGAAAATGTTAGTTTAATTTGTATCATTACATGGGGATACCCTGCATTCCCAGGTGCCATTTTCTCTTTGCTTTGGGAAGGTTGGCTTTACAAATGTTCCTGGGGGATTTCTTTGGCAGAAGTCAGTAGGTGACAATATTGCAGTTCAAACTCAAATCTTTAATCCCAGACTGTACCAAATATGTGGAATTATTACCATTTTGGTTTGAAGTTTTTCTTAAAAGAGTTTGTTCTAGGATTTTCTTCGAACTAGAGAAACAATTTGTAATTCTGATTAGATTGGAAGTTTTAAAGGAGTGAATATCATATTAGTTCTTGAAGACATCAGTATCCAAACCTTGACAAATATTTGGTGTTGGCTAAAAACAACAGCCTAAATCAGTACAGAAATCTTCCTCCTGACCCATTTGCCACTATTATATTAATAACTGCCATTTATGTAATACCTTTCATCATGCTGAATATCCAAGCAATTTACAAACACGTGCCTTGATTCCTTAGAGAAATCTGCAGTTAGTTGGGTTTAAATTTGTCTGGGGTCAGGGAGGTTAATAACTCAATTCCTTCAAAAGGTGCCGCGGTTTTAATGACCGCGGCCCTTTGGACCTCTGAGCCTTTCCTGCCCAACCAACACCTCTGTCTGCAGGGGCCCTCAGCACCGTGCTGGCATAATGACTGACTCGTGCAGCCTGCCAGGGAGAGCACAAGTCTGGCTTTCTGCAGGGCCTTTGCTGGCTTGGGTTTGTTTTACTTCCTCCCCTCTTTAGAGGCCATCCATCTCCATACTTTCCCATCCTGAGATAAGGGGCCTTTGGAGGTGCAGATGGGTCAGTTCAGGGTAATAAGGTATGTTTATGTGTGTGATTTTAAAATTTTTATTAAAAAAAAAAGTGAGGGGAGGGGTGGGGAAATACACTTTCAAAACTGAGTTTTGGTGGGGTACCTGTAAACCTGTTGGGCTTTATCCTGGTATTTCAAATGAAATATGATTTTAAATTAGCAGAAAGCTGGGAGTGTTTGAGCCCTGGTGATTCTGAAAATGGATATTTATGCAGATGAGCATGATGTGTGCGTGCTACAATTCACCACTGTCTAACTCCAGATGTCAAGCACTTCACTGTTCCCAGTGCATAGGTCTAAAATATGTTCATGCATAACATAAACTTGGTTTTACAACCACTTATATTTAGACTGATTATGGGAGCTTAGCTACATCTGTGTACTTCTTGCATGACTTCTTTTTCAGGAAAGTATCAAAAGAGATTGCTAAAAGGCGTATTTCATTCATTGCTTCTGAAATTTAAGAGGTTAGTCTTTGAAGAAATGGGTCTCATTATAACATGTAGAGCTTCTTTGTTTCATTATGACAGATGTATATTTTATTTGGAGGCATTAAGACTCTTATGTATTTAAACAGCATTCAAGGATCTTCTTGAATTGGACCTTAAATTTTAAGCAGATATATGGAGTATTGGAATCAGGTAATACACTCTCCAAGACACCAAGGGGGAAAAAGAAAGTGCTAATAATTAAACTATGTGTACAGTAATTACATCCAACATATCATGTTTTATGTTTACATTCTACTGTTAACTTACTATTATTTGCATTCACAAGTCATTCATAGATAGCTGCATATTTATCCAGATAACCAGCAAAGCAAACATGCAATTGATGAGATTTTTGACTCTGTGGAAATCATTATAATGAAGCTGGAATATTATAGTATATATGCAAGTAGAGAGTATTGGTGTAAGTGCTCTTACAGGATATTTTCCTATGAACTGTGCTGTAAAATGTCACAGTAAAATGTAGCTGCAAGGCTATTAGAAATTAGTAATTTAGGTAATTTAAGTATTATTTTATGAGGTTTATCCAT
Organism: Pyrocephalus nanus; assembly: GCA_038380795.1. Classification (NCBI taxonomy): domain Eukaryota; kingdom Metazoa; phylum Chordata; class Aves; order Passeriformes; family Tyrannidae; genus Pyrocephalus; species Pyrocephalus nanus. The sequence goes on along the minus strand of CM076262.1, from coordinate 63,936,712 downwards.
TTATCAGTGGTACCCAATTCTGTTCTATCCTAGAGAATTGCCTTAGCAGTAGATAGAGACAAGTGTATGTATATATACTTCAGTGTCTAGGGGAGGGCCAGAGAGTTATGATTTAAACTGCTTCAGAACAGAGTTACTTTTGTGGTTGTCTTCTGTCAGTATGACTGTAGTGTGTATAACTATTGATGTTTTTAATAGATACACTTTTTCTTTTGGCAGTTTAGTGCAAAATACAGAGAGAAGGGTGAAATTGCTACAGTACTTGTCAGAAAACTTGTCACCTGTGCTTCAGCTTGTTGTCTTAAAATACCAAAGGATCTCTCACTAAAAATAAAATGCTATTATCAATATTGCCGTTCATGATAGTATGACGTTACAGTATTTGGGAACGCTACTATCACTTTTGCCAATAATATTCTGTGTCTTGTTTCTAAAGTTGGTTACAGCATGGTGCTATTAACACCAAGGTTGTGGGTTTGATCCCTGTATGGGCCACTGACATAAGAATTGGACTTGATGATCCTTGTGTCCCTTCCAACTCAAAGTATTCTGTGAAATCTGGAATTCCATCTTGGGCTAAGGAACCCAAGCCCTGTGGTGTGAGCAGGTACTGCTGAGCTCTCTGAAGCATCAGACCCTTCAGCATAAATGACTGTGAGTGACACAGTGCTTGATGTGGCACAGGTGGGCCTTGGTTTGAAAGTGCCTGTCATGAAACAGCATTAGGCCTTTCTATAAATAGGATTTTGGCAATAATTCAAGCCAGAGGAAGACCATTTAATAATACTCTTCTCTGGTTTTTCGGACATCAGGCATTGCAGTCTTGAGCATTCACTATTCCTCCTGTAACAACCATTCTATCTTAGAAAACTCCTTGAGATTGCTCCCTGGGAGGAAAGGCTGTGCTCGGTTCAGTGCAGTGGTAATGCTGTGGCCTAGGCATTTACAGAGTAGGTTTTAGGGTAGCTGTAGGCAAACAGCCCTGTGGCAGCAGCGTTGGAAGCCTCGGGCTGCAGTGCTCTAGACAGCCATGGACTGTCTGCATGCATTGGCACTTACAGCAGTGTTGGACCTTTCTTTCTGTTGCCTACGCTGCATGTTTATTTTGGTGTATTATTATTTGCTGTCAACAGTTTCAACAAAAAAATAAAAGCGTGTAATTCTCCACGAGGAGGAGTTCATCGAGAGCTTGGAGCTAGCTCAAGGTTAGCAGGACGTTCACAGGTGTCAGGTGCCACACTGGTTAATGGGAGCAGTGTCCTTGCCTGCATTAAACTTGGAGACTATCCTTGACCCTTGCTAAGTGTTGTTTGTTCATCTTCTCTACAAAGTGGTGGGAGCCTGAAGGGTTAATTTTCCATTTCCTTAAAGTTCACTAATTGGAGGGGAAAAAAATCCCTGGCAAATATCATCTTGCTGACCTTTGAAACCTGCCTGAGTGTTCGGGGTCTTGGTTTTGTGGGAGCGGAGGGACGGAGTGAGCAGTTGTTGTGACGGCACCAGCAAGGGTTAATCAGCCCTGCCAGCCTGAACAATGGAGACAGGGGCAGCTTTAAACGAAATGAGCTGAATATTTCATTCGGCCACTCAGCTGCCTGCTCCAATTGCCTCCTTTGCTAAAATGAGAGCTTAATCTAAAGTGACAACAACATCAGTTTCTATGTGCTCCAGTCACACAGAACATGACTTCCTTAACATAAACACTATTTACATGGACCGTCTGGATATAGCAGGGAACCAGGAGCGTGCCCAGCTCAGACAGAGGCTACAATGAAGGACGAATAACAGGCAGCTGAGAATTAACATCGGCAAATGAAAGCCTGACCCTCAGAGGGCATGTCCCTGTTACATTTTAAAGCTAGAAAGCCTTGCACCAGTAACCTTACTTCCAGTAAAGACTATATAATTTAAAAGAAAATAGTACCTTTTCAGCTTAGATACTTAACCAAATGTGTTACGTGTGACCCATTTTCCTTCCCTGTCTGACATGAGATGAAGGACCCCCAGCTGCAATTAACACTCATTCAAACAGCTGTAACTGGTAAGCTTCCTTGTGCTCTCATCTCAAAACAGCTCCTGGGTTTTGGCATGGAAGTGGGGATGCTGCTGGGCAGAGACAGTGTCCCAGCCCAGCAGCCACCCCATGGCCCAAGCCCCTGTGCCACCCGGGTGAGACTTCTGTGCCCTGAGTGTCTGTGTGAGGAAGCTGTTGCTGAACCTCAGAGTTGCTGTACTGCTCCTGGAAGAATAGACAGTGCTCTGGCCTTCCTGGGCAAGGCACAAACAGGTAGTGAACAGCCTGACTTCTTCTTCCAGGGTCTGGGTCTCTGCAGGTATAAATGCTTATGGTCCCTGGCTCCGTGCAGGAGGTCTGCCCAGAGGAAGGATCTGTGGAGAACAGCATTGGCCTCTTCTTTCTCTTGCCCTGTTGTATCCATAAGGCCGCTTGGTTTATTCTAGCAGTGTCCCAGACTTGAAATATCTCTTGATTTTGGTTTTTTTTGGAGGTTTTGGTTGGTTGGTTTCTGCTATGCTATGGAGTTTTAGGCCACTGGAATATTGAGGCATTCATACCCCTCTGCGTGTTGTCAAATGTAAGTGCAAGAGAGATTAATGCAACTTCTTTCCTCCATGTTATGGGTGCTGTGAGGGCCTCACCTTGTCCCAGAGGGTTCTGTTCTTTTCCTGTCTCCCTTTTCATGGATGCTGGGACTGTCCAGGCAGCAGCCATGAGCACCTTCTCCCTCAGCCACTCTAGCAACCCTGTTATTTCCCCTTCCCTTATTCCTTCCCTCCTTCCCCCAGGCTTGCTGCTTGTGCAGAGTTACTTGTTCAGCTGCTCAGGCAGGGCACTGTGGAGCAGCAGGACCAGGTATCAATTCCCCTTTGGGCACTGTTGGGAAATTCACTTTTTTTTTGGCAGCTGTGCACTTGCTGAAGCAGACATTATTCCCTAGTTATTTTATAGAACCTTTTTTTTGCTGGGTTTGCCATCCTCAAATTGGAAGTTACCTTAAAAAAGCATTAAAGAAAGTGAGGGATAAATGTGTGGTGTGTTGAGCTGAGCAGCAGGACGGTAGGGTACCTAGGTCTTAATCAGTCCCTGCAGTTCACCCTGAGAAATGGGGAAGGACTGTGTGTTTCTATGTGATTTTGTTTTCTGTCATAGAGACAAATACGTGCCCATAAAGGGAGGGGAGTGGTTCTGAGCTACTAAAGAAGAAAAGGTTTCTTTCCTGTTACTGGGAATTTCCAGCAGAATTTAAAAAAAAATTACTGATCCTAAAAATTATTTTTAATACTGTTGGAATATTTGCTGTTCTGAACTTTCAGAACATGCTGGTACTTACAGCATCATGTCACATTTACTGTCTTTTATTATTGAAAATTTAGGATGCTTTTGAAGTGTAGAAAAATGAATATTTGCATCAAAATATGGAAGGTCCAGTGACTATAATTCTGTAGCCAAAATCCAGTGCAGTTCATTTTTCAAATTAAAGAGTAACTGTTGTTGCCAAGTTAGGTGAACTTTTGTTACACTTTAAAAAAGCATAGTGAAGTTAACTTTGAGCTGCTGTAGCTTCACTTTAATGAAGTCACACAGATCACTTATGGTGTCAATACAAGTCTTAAAATAGTAGCCAAAATCTGTGCTTTTTGATTCTGTCTGACTACTGTCTTTCCTTTTCCTCACTTCTGGTTCCAGGAGGGAGTGTGAGCAGTCACAAATGTAGAGAATTACAGATGTATTCCTTACACCATAAGAAAACAAGGAATACAGTTACTGAGATGCAATACACTGTCATTGGTTCAAGGACTAACACCTCTTCAAAGAGAGCAGTCATTAAAATCAGCTCATCACTGAAGTGCAAGGGAAAAAGGCAAGACTAATTTTACTATAGAGGTTTTTAAGGGTCATCTGAAACACCATCTTGCAAGTCACTGTTATAAGGTACTGACCATCAGCTGGGAGCGATAGATTTCCAGAGCTGGAGGATAAAAGTTTATATTCTTACTGTTTCACGGAGATAGTCCTCACAGCTTCAACTGAGGGGTAGGTGATCCTTGTATCACTGAATCATAGAATGTTTGGGGTGGGAAGGGGCCATAAAGTTATTTCCTGAAAAGGCTACTGCTCCTTATGCTACAGATAGTTCCCATAGTTCCAGTCCTAGAAACAGGCATCATGCCTATCTGCCTTTGGCTGGTACCTAACTGGAGTTGGATGAATAACAAGTACCTGTCTCCTCACAAGCCTTTTTGTTGTTGTTGTTGTGTTTTGGTGGGGTTTTTTGGTTGTTTTTTTTGGTGGTGGTGGTTGTTTTAAGAGGATAGCAAAAAAGAAAAAAGGTATGAGACGTAAAATAGCAAGAAATTCCTCTCTGTCCAGCTGGATATGTGTTTCGCCTTATTCCAAGTAACTCGAAGCCCTAGTGAGTTCTTTGTTGTTAAGAGAGATTTATCTTGCTGGATCTTCTTATCCCTTCCAGACCAAGCCCTCTGTCTTGGTTTCAAGACTGCCTTCTGGCCATGTCGTACATTCATGTTAGGAAAGGCTGGACTCATTTCTGGACATGTGTGATCTCAGGTGCTTTAAGGGAGTATAAGTCTTGTAGGTAGGTGAAATTCAGACTCCCCTGTCCTCATCCTGGGGCCTAAAAGGAGTGTGGATCAGAGAGCATTAACCCTTTCTTGGCCTGTGTTTCTCTAAGCAGGGAAGATGTAGAATCCTGTCCTGTATGTTGGAGAGTAGCTCTTGGATACTAATACATGTGATTATTAAAAAAAATCTCGTTTTCTGAGGATTACTAATCTGTCTATTGGAAGTATGCTTATTACACAGTTATTAAACCTAATGAATGTATTTTTTAACATGCAATAATTATCTAATTAAATATAAAGCATTAGTTTAAGTAGTCTAGGTCTCTTACTAAAATGCTGTCTATTACATGTAGATTTATTGAGGATTAACAACTACATAATAGAACTGTATCTATTTCATGATTGTTAATCCTCAGTGAATGTTTTTAATAATTAATTGGCACTTAACTAAAGGATTATGTTCATTGTGATGGAGTTGATGAAGCAGTAGAACATTTTTGTGTATGATTAAGTGCCGAAGGGAATATGCCTGTGATATGGCTAAATAATTGGGGGTGGGACATAACAATGACACATGTGACAGGACACCAAAAAAAAGAAAACCAAAGCACACAAATGGGAGAGGATAATGAGAAAATCACATGTAGTTGCAAAATTTCTAGTTCTCTTGTTACCTGATAAGTTTTTGAAAGTTTTGTTTGGCTTCTTATATATTATGTAAGAGAAGTAATAGCTACCTACTTGGACAGCAAGATATTTGGTGTTGAAAAATAGTTAAATGGGAATTGGTTGTTAAAGGTGGTAAAATATTTCAATGTGGCTGATGAAGATCCTTGAATATTTAAGTTTCATTTTTGAAATCTCTATTGCACCCTTGAATTAGTGAACTAAAACATAAATCCAATATCTGGGAACGTGTCTCTGTGTCAGCTATTAGAAGATATAGAAGAAAGTTGCATGTTAGACTTGTGCACAAAGAGGTGCTGTGAATTTTTCATAGAGTCAATTATTGAAGCAAACAGGAAAGAAACACATAAATTCTCTTGGTTTAACTGATGCCTAAAAGAAGACACCAGTCCTGACATGCAGTTAAGATTTCACCTGCTAACAGCTAGGAAGGCTGAGTCAGTGGGGTTTACCATCAGCCTCAGGTCTCTGTCTTGGGACCAGAGCAGTTTAATATCTCCCTATCAGTGACATAGACAGTGAGACTGAGTGCACCCTCAGCAAGTTTGCAGATGACACAAAGCTGAGTGGTGCACTCGGCAGAGGAGAAGGAAGGGATGCCATCCAGAGATGGCTTGAGAAGGGAGTCTAGGAGAACCTTTTGAAGTTCAACTAGTCCAAGTGCCAGGTCCTGCACTTGGCCTGGGGCAATCCCAAACATACGCAGAGACTGGGAGAAGAACTCATGAAGAGCAGTCCTGCTGAGAAGTATTTGGAGGCTCTGGTGGATGAAGAGCTGGACACGAGCCAGCTGACAGCCCAGAGGCCCAATGGCATCCTGGGCTGCATCAAAGGCAGTGTGGGCAGCAAGTCAAGGGAGGGGATTCTGCTCCTCTACTCTGCCCTTGTGAGACCACACTTGGAGTCCTGTGTCCACCTCTGGGATCCCCAGCACAAGAAAGATGTGGACCTGGTAGAGTGGGTCCAGAGGAGGGCCACAAACGTGATCAGAGGGATGGAGCACTTCTGTGAGGAAAGGCTGAGAAAGTTGGTGCTGTTCAGAGTGGAGGAGAGAAGGAGATAGCAGCCTTCCAGTACCTAAAGGGGGCTTGTAAAAAAGAGCATGAATGACTTTTTATATGGGCAGATAGTGATAGGACAAGAGAGAAGTGTTTCAAGCTAAAAGAGGAGAGGTTTAGTTTAGATGTTAGAAATAAATTCTTTACTGTGAGGGTGGTGAGGCACTGGAACAGGTTGCTCACAGAAGTTGTGGATGCCCCATTCCTGGAAGTGTTCAAGGCAAAGTTGGATGGGGCTCTGACCAACCTGGTCTGGTGAGTGGCATCCCTGCCCATGTCAGGCAGCAGGCTTTGAAAGTAAATTATCTTTAGGGTCTCCTAAAGAACCAAAGGCATTCTATGATGATTCTATGATCCCTACACAGTTTGCTTCAGAAAGAAGTTGTTCCATGTATTGCCTATTTTCAAGTGAAAACTGATAAAATAAATGGCAAATATTTTATTTAATAATGAAGCACCTCTATCCTTTCCTCATCCTTTGTCAGTGATTCCCCCTGCATCCAATAAAGGATGGATATTCTCCGTAGTTCTCCTTTCATTGCTGATGTATTTATAGAAACATTTTTATTGTCTCTTATGGCAGTAGCCATATTAATTTCTAGCTGGGCTTTGGCTCTTTTAATTTTCTCTCTGTGTAACCTCACAACATCCTTGTAGTCCTCCTGAGTTGCCTCCCCTTCTTCCAAAGGTCATAAACTCTTCTTTTTTTATTGAGTTCCAGCTAAAGTCAAATTTTAGTTATTAAAATTTGCTGTAGCTATTAGGGAGTGTGTGCTGGGATGCTTTGTAGCCTAGATTTATTACAACAAATGATGTGCTGTGGTTTGTGTTGAGTTTTGTTGAAATTTGATTTTTCTGGCTTGGAATGTTGAATCATGTCATTTTTTTCTTGTGACTTTTGGAAGTGAAGGTAGTGAGGCTGAGGAAGCAAGGTGTGTTAGATATCCACAAAGCACTTGTTATTTTTGCAAGTATTTGTTTGTAGTCATTTAAAGAGAGAAATTTTAGGAGTAATGAGCAAAGGGGAGTGTAGAGCCAGATCTCAGTCTGAGAAGTCCTGGTGTCCTCTTCAAACTTAAGGTTTCTGAACCCAGACTTTAATTGGAGAGGCCCTGACAGCTGGGAAGGCCCTGAAGGTTCAAATTCTGCAGATTCCTAGGACTTCAGAGTGTGCCGTGCAGGTGACCATTGTCTTCATACACAACTGCAGGCTTTTAAAAAAATAAATGGTAAAAACAACAACAACAAAAAATCTTGTTATCGGGTTAATTGCATTTTTCAAAGAGTGGCAATCCTGAATGCCCACAGGATCTGGCAAACTACAAGACAAAGCCAGGCTTTCCCCCTAAAGCTTGACAGCAGTTGTGTTGCAGCAGCAGCTGCTGCAGAAGGTGAATGTAGTGACGATATTGATGAGATTACTAATTTGTTTAGTAGACAGGGAATGAGGATTCGTCTGTTGGCTGTCATCATCCATCAGCCGTATGTTGCCCCAGGCAGTGGGTATATGCTGTTAGCCTGTTACTAATTTTACTTTGTTTTTTCTCAGCTTAGTTCTTTTCTTTGGTTCATTTCATTCATTTGTTGTGACTGAAAACTAAACAAGAAAGAAGGAAAAAAAAAAAATTCCATTGCAACCTCTCTTTGTTTGTCAGAGCAGGTACCCTACGGCTCCTGCCTGCAGCCTCTTCCATCTGATTTGGCTGAAAGCTCTTGGTGAGAGATGCTGTGGCCTACAAAGAAAATCCCTTTCGTGGTGTAAAAACTTTTCTCTAGAAACTGTGGTCTTTGCTGTATTTACCCTTCAAAGTCAGTAGATGAGAGTTGCCCTGTCATTCCACAATACTGCATTGGCCTGTGAATAAGTAGCCATGACATGGCCACACCTGTGTTGATACAGAGTTGCCTGTGCCATGGCTGTTGAGGGTTTTTTGTGTGGTTGTTTGCAGGTTTTTGTTTCTTTGTGGTATTTGATTTTTGGCTTGTTTAATTTTGTTGACGTTTTGGATTGGGCTAATCAAACTAAAGTTCTGCAAGCGGCAGGAAGTTTTTGGAAAGGAATGTTGGGGGTCAGTATTAGTAATTGCAAGCTTTTATGTTTTATTTCATACTGATTATAACTTCCCATTAGGCCAATTCTAAGGTCTGATTTGTAGCTGCAGATTGTTTGACTTGGATTGAGCTTTCAAAACTGAGAATCCCTGTCAGAGAGGGTGTCTAGTATGGTACCTAAGAGGTCAGTTCCCACTGTCGTCATTAGATCTGTACCATAATCTGTACCACTCACACAAAACATGCTTACTGTTTTGGTTATGAGTATCTGCAGGATCTTTTCCAGGTGGAGATGAGAGAGACGCAAAGGGCTGTAAGGAAGTCTGAATTTCCAGTCTCCGTTGCAATGTCTTGTTTATTTTTATTCAAATACTTCTAGTACTGATTTTTAGTGGCACTGAACAGATCTTCAGGTATTTGCTGAGCTTTGCAGCAACTTTGAGAAGTGCTAAGGAGCCATCCTTAGGGAATTGAAGTGGATGGTACTGCTATGGAAGATGACGTGCATGAATTTGAAAAAATATACTTAAACTCAGTGGGAGGTGGATGTTGGTAGGTAGTGGGGAAAATGCATTGTTACGTAGCTGTGTTATTTTTTTTTTTCCCTCTATCTCGTCTCCAATGTATTTCCTCTCCTGGTAAAATAATTTATGACCCCCCTCCTTGAGTTTTCACTCAGAGAGAGCATGTTTTGGTGATGACTGTAGTGTCAGCATGGAGTGCACAAGTGCTTCCTACTCAAGTGGATGGCAGTGGTGAAAAGCCTGTAGGGACCTCCTGTGGGTGGCTTTGCTGGGCCTTATTGACCTTCTGGGTCCGAGGTTGGTCTCTTCTGCTCCCTTCCCAGCTTTGCTTCCCCCAGGGCTGAGGGGACTCGCCAGGCCCCTGCAGGGCCTTGAGCGACAGCTTCCCAGATCCCCTTCTTGTCTTCTTACCTGTTGCTGCACCCCAGGAGAACTGAGGACTTCCTCAGACCAAGCCTTGGAAGAATTTGGCAATGAGAGGTTCCGAGGGGATGGCTTCCAGTAGTGCCTCCTGGGTACGCTGACTCTGGCTGATGAGGAGTTCCTGAAGTACTAGGGCAGATGTCATTTTGTTACAATCCCTGTCCTGCTCCAAAAATATCTGAGGTTATTTGCAGTACAGACATGGCACAGACCAAGTGCTCAGGATGATCTTATTGATAACAACTTCATAAAGAAGTTACATGTTGTATAGGATTGGACAAGCTCAGGGGGATTTTGGGGAATAGACAAATGAATCTTGATGAGATAACACTTTTGGGTTATTTTAAAGATGTGATAATCTGCTTTCAAAACAAAGGAATTCTAATTTTCTCACAATAAATGCAGTTTTCTAACCAGATTTTTGTATCAGGCTGGTGGCATGGTAATCCAAGAGTTGAGTAAAGGGGTGACTTGAAGCACACTTGAAAATCCCAAGACCCCAACTTTGAAAACTTGTTAGTTTAATCAGCTTTCCACATATAAACAATTTTACATGCTTTCTGGGTGGCTTTTCATTTATTCTTTTTTCATTTTTAAATACAGTTGTTGATGCATATCTAGCGTAGTTTTATTTTGTTACTTTTAAGTACTTTCTCTTGCTTGCCATGAGCATTGCTTGATGATTTATCCCAGTTTATATGGAACCTTAGACAGGGGAAAAATAGCTCCAGAAAATGTAGCGAGTGAAGTAGCAAATGCTCTCAAAAATCAATGGGGTATAGAGGGAGAGCAGAGGATGGACAGAAGAACTTGGCTACAGCTATAGGTGAGCATTTGGTGGTCCCTGGAACTTGCTTCACTGTTGAAGATGTTAGTAGATGAGACATTCACCATGGTTCTTTTTGAGTGAAGAGCTTCCTGTATGTCCTTTGGCCTTATATTTGGGCAAGTTGGATGCAGTTTTCAAGCTCACTGCAGTGCCATGATATGTTGGTTTTGGTTTATGCCTTTTTTTTTTTTTAATGGATAGCAGAAGGAAAAATGGAAGAAGAGCATTGCATATTAAATGTCCCTATGTTTATAATACTGGAATTAGAAATGGAGAAGAACTTTCATAGAAACACTTAGGTTGGAAAAGACCTTTAAGATCTAGTCCAACCGTAAAACTTTTCAACAGACTTCAAGGATAAACAGCATTCTTGGGCTCTGTGGTAAATTGTGCCTATTGGGTTTGCCCTTATCTTTTCACAGCCGTGAAAGTGTCCAGGCTCATTGTGATTTTCTTGTCTCAAGATTTAAATGGGAGCTGAATGTGTGGTGATGATTATGCTGAGATCTTTTGTGGAATCTCATAAAGTCCTGAGGTGAAAAGAGGCTTTGCTGTCTAGGAAGTCATCGTGATAGTTTATTTTTTTAAATAGACACGAGTAAAGTTAGTGTGTTGTCTTTTGTTTTCCACTGACTTCTGTGGGGGGAAAAGAAAAAGATCAAGAAATGATGAGAAACGTGAGAGCCCTTTCAGTAAAATACCACCGCTAGGAGATGGCAATATTTTGAGTGCTTCCAGCTAGTTACAAGTCTTTTATCAAAGTGTTGTTTTTTGCAGATTGCTTCTGTGCTCTGCATGTGTGTCTGTGTACTTAAACAGAGCAAATTGCAACAGCGAGGGAAGAAAGGCATCCTTCAGTAGGCAGCAGCGCGGCGCTGGCTGTGTGTACACGCTGGGGACCGTGGGGTCACATCCTGGGCCACTCAGGGAGGTGAGGGGAAAGGAAGGCAACGGGACAAACCAGTAGAAGGAGGAAAAACAAAGGAAGGGAAGCAATGGGGAGGGGTGGTGGAGGAGGTGTTTTTGCTTCTGTTAGCGATGCCTCAAACCAGCAGTGCTTGTACCCAGAGGATCCTCCGTGGGGGCTGTGTCTCTTTAAAAGCAGTGGGGGGTTGGAGCTGGGGGAGTGCTCACAGCAGTATGTATAACACAGCTGTGCTCTGTTTATGCTTAGGCTACAATAAAAAAGCTATAAAATGTGAGATGTCATAGCTCCACTTTGCTTTATTTATACTGTTTCCTCTGAGCTCTGTCACACTGCACATTCATCTGCTAAGTTGCAGCAAGAATGGAGATTAAAATATCACAGCTCAAAATAGGAGTCAAGCGGAAGGAGATTCATCATAGCCCTATTAAAAAATATGTAAATATGGGAATGAAGTCATTTTAAAGCTGTATGGCTCTCCTTCTCAGTGGGCTGGGGAAAGCTGTGAGTGATGCGCTGTGCGAGTGACAGATTTATGGGACTTGTTCTTCTTTCTATTTTTTCACTCCATTCCACCAAAATACTTTTAAGATTAAAAATATCAATTTGAATTGCAAATTTTCTCTATGCTATATGTGTATATTTTAAAAAGGTTTTCTTCTTAACCATTGCCTAAACTAATAAAGGAAAGAAATATTATTCCCGATTAAAAGGGGTCGGAAGCACACTCTGATGTTGAACTTGCAGTAGACAAGGTTTGCCCTTCTAGAGTGCTTGTCATCCGGGATCCTTGGAGCACTCTGCAGGCATTATGTCAGGTCTCTCGTGCCCTTGGAGGTGGGGGCCTGCCTTGCCCTCTCTACACCAAAGTACCCTGAATACTTGCAGCTGCAGTTCTCAGAAGCATCCTGTGGTGCTCCAACCACAGTATTTTTAATGGGGGTTTGTTCCTTTTCTCCTCTACAGTTATTTTGAAAATGGAGTTGGGGTAAGAACTCCAAGGTCCCAATTTCTGATAGCTTTCTGTAAGCCCTGTGCAAAGAGATCTGCCTCTGCTAGCAGGAGCAATGCTCTTTTGAACTTTGCAGCGAGTCTGTGGTCTTTGATGTGGTCAAATTTGGGTACAAGTTTTCCCCTGGAAGAACAAAGCACAGATGTTAAAAGATATCTGAGAAATGAGGGATTTTAATTAATACCCCAAAGATACAAGAAAGCCACCAAGATATTTCACCCATGTTCACCCAGTTCTTAAGCCTAGTTCTGAATAAAGGAGGTGAAGTGTGGTGCCACTAAATGAGCTGGTTTATAGGTCAATCTGGGTATAGTGCAAGGAGAGGAGAACCAAGGGAGAGGGCTGCTGTGCTTCCCTGCAGTTGTACTGGGAGCCAAGGGGCTGTAAGAAAAGCTGGAAATTTCTCGATACCAAGTGACCAAGGCAAAGCAGTGATTGTGTCTGCATGAACTTTGCAGCCATTCAGCTGGGCTGCTCTTGAAGAAGATTTTTGTCTGTCCATCCAAGAAGGATCCCTGTTCAGCTTTTGATCAGCAACTGAACTGTATGGAGAAAATCAATCCAAAGGAGGGATTAAAATTTATCATTACATATCAAAGGTGGTTGAGAAATGCTAGCTTTTCTCTTTCCTGTTTCTTAAATGATGGCATATAAACACAAGAAGTTAACCAAAACTTAATTAACTGGCATCCTTAGAAATTCAGCTGAACAAGACCAGGTCACTCGTCTGTCTTGTAACTGTGCCAAGTGCAACACTGACAACTGAAGGAGTCAGTTAACTAAGTTTCCAATATCTTATTCCTGGGAATGCCAGCATGCCTCATAGCTTGTCTGAACCAAAGTGTGAGCGGAACATTGTCCACTAAGAATGGGGCTAAACCAGCCTACTTCTCATGACACTTGGTTTGTTCCCTGGAGTGGTGACTTCCCTGATGGTGACTCACCCCATCTTCAACTTCAGTGTGTTAGCTGGAGTAAGGAGGAGTGTTCTTGCATTTGGGTGGCTGCTTTTCGTTTTTGTTTTTCCTTTTTTTTTTTTTTTTTTTAATCCCTTGTTGCTATGAAATACATGAAAAGTCAATGATTTTTAGAACTCCAGTATGTGATTCTGGTGCAGTCCTGGGATATAATAATTTGTTCATTTAGCTCTTATTGTCAGCAGACAAGAGAGATTTCCTTGATAAGATACTCTTGTGCTGTGCACGTTTGAGCATTGCTGCTTCTGGCTGAGGGCAGCACCCATAGTATCTCTGAGTTATTTAACCTGAGAAGAGATGAGGATATAGGATGTTGATGCCCTTCAAGCAGAGTAATAATTGTTTGTCCCTTTAAGAAGGTGCTGAGTCAATCACAGCTTACGGTGTGAGTATCCAGGAAATGCTTTGCCTTTATGGAAACATGCAGCCTTCCTTGTTCAGGGTGCATTGGTACCCTGCTGTGTTCATCAGTGCAGCATTTATGCTAGAGCACCTTGCTTCTATGGGATGAGAGTAACGTGGACTTGTGCAGGTTTGGGGTTTTTTTGTGTGCTGTTTTGGCATGTCAGTATGAGCTTATTGACTTGATAATATTAATGTGTATAGGTGTATTTTCTCAATGCAGCTAAAGAAAGCTATAAAAATGTTGTTGAGCTTTACACATTCACAAATCAGAAGCAGGTTGTAGAATACTCACAAATAGTGATCCTCCTTCTCCCAGGTTACTTGTCCCTTTTTTTCCCCCCTTTTGCTTCTGTTTGCTTTTGCTTCAATCAAATGATGAATTATTTGGTGGAGGAACCAAGAATGACATTTTTCAAGATGCAGTGTGATTTATAAGCCCAAATCCCATTTCAAAAATGACTTGGGATAATTTAGGAATGCAAGGCTTGTTGGAAAACAATGGATTTGGACAAAAAAAGTGCTTTGTAATCTGTTTTTCTTGTAAAATTTATTGCCTAAGCTACCAATGTTCAGGATGTATATGTTATTTCATTTAGCTAATGTTTTACTTGATCTATGTTCCTTGCATGAAAGGTATTGATATATCATGACAAAAAGGCAATAATTTCAATATTGTGATATCTATTCAGCCATGGGTCTTCTGGTGGGGACTGGTATGTCCTGTTGTATTTCAAAGTGCAAACAGGTTTAGAAAAAACATCTCTCATTTCATTAAGCTGATGGTGGGAAGAAAAGTCTTGAACTGAAATTGTGTTTCAGGGGGATTCTCAGCACTCTCTAGAAACCAGACTCAACTTCTGCTTTCTCAAGTCAGTCAAATTATTGGATCCTTTAAAAAATCTTATCCCTTGCATTTCTAAAGTACGTGTCTGACAGTACATAACATGAAGTATTGTATTTGTTTTATTTCTGGTGCTATGATGTTTAAAGACCATATTTTTTTTGTAACCAATTTCTCTTTTTATACATGATGAACTTAAAAGAAGAAAATACTGATGTTAACATTAACATAGCCAACAAAAAAAAAAATTGCAAAATTCTAAGAATAAAAGTCCAAAGATTAACAGGTTGAGATTATAAATATACATTATAAATATCAGTTCTGACTTAAATCTAAGTCATATACTTCTATATACAGATATAGCTTCACAAGGCTTATTGATTGATTGGATTTACATATGAAATCATCAAAGTATTATGCAAAGTTTAAGAAGTGCAGCTATGATACATTTAGTTAAAATTGGAAATTAACTTTGGAATTAGTTCCTAAATTTGAACATCTTAGCCCAGGCAAGTATGTGATTTAATTATTTGGAAGTCTTTTAAGAAAGTCTTAGCACTGTGAATTCAGTTGATTACGAGAGCCTAATTTGAGATTAAGCTATATTGACAGTTTTTGTGATATAACTGAGTTCTTGGTTGCCCACAGTAATCTGTCCAGTTGATATGACCTGCAGCTGTTTCCTTCTTTGAATCCAAACAAGGAAACATTAGGTAAGAAAGTCAGCATTGCTACGTGTTTCTTCCTTGCTAGCAATGTCAGTTTTCAGTCACATGTAGTAGACTTGGGCTATGCTAAATAATAAAATACAGGTAATCCAGTGAATCCACTAAAGGATTAATATTTACAAAACATAAGGCTCTCTCAGGCATATCAGCTTGGCTAAATATGGAAGACTATTAAAGCTTGACAATATAACAGGGTAAGTCATTTGCTATCAGTTACATTTTAACAAGAGTGCTTCTTAATGCCAATTGGTTGACACTGATGTTTCACAGCCTTTATAGCATTTTTTCAATATATTTATTTAGTAGCAGTCTCAATACTTGCTTGAATGAATATCAAAATTGCTACTAATGCTGCCCTGATTAATTTTTTTAAAAAGCAAACAAGAGTGCTACTGTTTTAAATATTTTTACAGTAAATTTTAAATAGTTTTCCAAAGCAACACATTCATACAATACTGTTGATCCTGTGACAGTTTTTAAATGGACACATTACAATGTTTTTACTCATTTCAGTGGTTTCTCTCTCTAAAGGAATAACCCATTAAAAAGATCTAGACTGTCATGGGGTTACTGATTTTCAAAATGGCTGCACTGTTAAAATGTGTATACAAGTTAAAAACACAAAAATAAGAAAGTCTATAGAGTGAAAGTAATTTTGAGACAAAATTGCAAACCCGATTCTCCATGGCCCTGTAAATACAGTTCTATCAAAAGGTGTAGGAGAAATTAATGAAATGAGGTTTATGATAATTTTGAAATACTTAAGCAATTAAAAGCATCAAAATTTGTTCTTGACTTTCCCCAAATAAATATCTAAGCCCTCCATTGTTTTGAAGGCTATGAGCTTTCTTATTGCTGTCCTGTTACCATTTGTATCTTTCTCTGAAACAGTTGAATGGAGCCCAAGCCTGTTCTAACAGGACATCTTGCTTAGGATAACCAGAATACCCATGTTCACTGGTTAGCTTTTCATTCTTGTTGGTGAATTAAATGTAAAGCTGAATGAAATCAACCCTTTTCCTTTGATTCATAAGCACTTGTTACTCCTTGAAGGGGAAGAAGGAGGGTTGTCTTTTGTCATCTCATTCTCAACCTCTAGGAA
This sequence comes from Pyrocephalus nanus, assembly GCA_038380795.1. Lineage (NCBI taxonomy): Eukaryota > Metazoa > Chordata > Aves > Passeriformes > Tyrannidae > Pyrocephalus > Pyrocephalus nanus. The sequence goes on along the minus strand of CM076262.1, from coordinate 63,920,547 downwards.
TACCAGGGTATGTTGGTTTTGGTAGGTTGTGTGTTTGCCTGGTCATGAGGTGGTGACCAGGTTCTGTCTTCTGTTAATCTGCATCTCTTGAATGGCAGGTTGATGGTCAGCAGGTCTTGGTTCCTTCATGAAATCTTCTGTGGTATCAGAGGTGGCCTCTTATACTTCAAGTAATTAGCTTATTCTTCCACAGAATATCAACTTCTCACAACCTCTTCTCTTTTTTTCACCTTTGGTTGTGTAATTAGTAGCTTGCATCTGTCTTTGTGTTTGCCTGGTTGCACAAGGATCTCTTCCCTCTTCTGCCAACCTGTGTAGAAATGAGCAACGCTTATAGCACAACTTGTGTCCTCTAAGCCTACTTTTGTGCAGCTTGGATGTGGAAAGATCAGATGAAGGACTGCCAGTCTTTCCCAAACCACTAGTCATGATAGAACCATGTATGTTTTTGCATCTTGTGTTCCACTGCCATAATTACTTCCATGTTAGATTTTAATGTGGGTCTCTGCTGGCTACCCACAAAAATTAATTGAATAATAAGACCAAGGAAAGAAGCTGAACTGGAAGCTTCAGGCTTAAGGTGGAGTTGGCATCTGAGTCAATAAAAGGGTCAATTTTCTTTTTTTTTTTTTTTTTTTAATGTATTTGCAGCTCCCATAAGCAGAAAAGAACATGCTTCCCTCGTTAGCTGGTGAGGTAGGCTTGCTAGCCATAATTGAGGAACTGCAGGCAGTAGTGAAGCAACTGGTAATAAAAGTGGATGGAATAAATTCCACTGGTGCCTGGAGCTGCCTGGCTGCTGTCCCACCACTGCCCAGGAGCACCCTTGTTTAAATTATGAAATCCTGTAGTGGCCACACATGGTTTCGGGGACCACCCAGAATCTGGTTCCTTGAATGCACCAAGTGATCTTTCTGGCCAAACCAAAGAGGCTATGGAGTGGATCCAAACACATAGCAGTTGGTAGGGATGATTGGGGTGGAGGAGAATCCTTTAAAAATACAGTTCTACAAAATTCAGTAGGGGAAAAAAAAAATGGAATAAATGACATTACATGTTACTCACCTGCAACCCCTGCAGAGACAATGAGTTTACACTTAAATTTACAGCTTTCAAGAATAATAAGGAACAGTAACTACATGACTGTGCCCTGGAGAAAGAAAGAAACCCAAAGATAATGTACTGCTTACTAGGTAGCCTAATGATGGCTATGAGACAGTACACTACTAGTCCTACTATGTGCAACAGTTTATTGAGAGAGAGAGGGGGGCTCCCTGCCTCCTCTTCTTTCACTCTCAATTGTCACAGTTACATTTTCTTATTAACTAAAAGGGGATAGATAAGAAGGATCCTTCCTTTGGATATGGTGGTGGGTTTTTGTTTTTTTTTCACTGTCCAGGAAACATTGCAGTAACGTTTCAAGGAATAAATAGAGAGTAAATCTCAACTGAATTTATTTAGCTGGAGAAGTTTTCACTAGCAACGTGGGAACACAATGTCAGACTGTAAAAATAAGCAAATAAATAAAAATAAAGCTGCTATTCTAGCTCACCAGTCATATTTGAAAAAAGAGATGACTGTTTAAACTTTAAATATTTTATTGACTTTTTTGCTACTGCAATTTTTCTAGTATAAAAAGATGAATAGGAAAATATTATGTAAATAACTGGGACAGCTTTCTAGTGTTGCAAAAGATTACTGATGAAATACTAGGATGCCAGACTACCATGTTAGTGTATTTCTAAAATTGTTTGTTACTTGGCTTTAGGATTCTTTATCCAAAGAATCCTTAATGCACTCTAATTTTATTATTACTAATAGGAATATTAACAACAATGATAAAATATTTATTTGAATTGCAGTAATTACTTTAAGTCATTGTGTCTAATTAAAGTCCAAAGACTTTTAACATCAATGCGATGTTAACATCTTTTCACCAACTTCAAAGATTTGAACCCTGCCCTATGAGAATATTCAGCTATATTCTTAATGCTATTGGTTATGCTACTGTTCACTCTGATAATCATCAAAATTTATAGATTCATCACACTTGCCTATAATTAAACTTTATTTTCAGAAGTATGATGATAATTGGATTCCTCAGTCAAGACAACCGCTGATATCAGTTCAAGAATAACAGCTCAGCGTGAGGATCCTTGCAGTCAGCACATAAGTTAGGAGATAAATTTCCAAGAGGTCTGAAATGTGGCAAGTGTAGTAGTACCCAGAACCTTGTTACTGCCCCTCACGTGGTTGCAGTTCTCTGTATGGGGGCAAAAGCTGTGACTCAGGACAGAAAAAACCCATAGAAACAGCACTAGATTTTAATGAAAATAGTGATATTTCAAGTGGGTTTCCTCCCCAGATTACCAGTTCAGCACCCAAAGGGCAAAAACTAAGCATGTTGTGAAAGCACACAGGTGCTGGGGGTCACTGCTTCTTGCAGAAGCCTCGTTCAATTCATCAGCTCCTTTGTGAGCTTTGTTTTTTGTGTGACAGTGGCTTGCTCAGAGTTGCAGCTCTGTGGTTCCAGTGGGAGGGAGCCTGTTGTCCCTCCTCAAGGGCCTTGTCTCTGAGCTCTGACCAAGTGTTCAAAGGGGTTCACGTGGATTTGTTAAAGATGCTGATACTTTGCCTGAAGTTAACATTTTGAAAATATTTTTCAGTCACTTGAGAAAGTAGTTCAGGATTTGGATGTTGTGTTGTGCTTGTTCTCGTCTCGTTTCTTCTTTGTGAGAGTGGACTGTGGACAGAATTGTGGCCTTGATAGTGATTGCTGCTACTTTTCTAAGTACCAGATGGTACCAGATCTTCCTCTTCCTGCTGGAACCATCAGCATTAGTGGACAGTGAACTGCATTTGCTCAGAATTGCAGGAAACATTTTCCTTATCAGGGAGAGAAGAGCCTGAAAGAAGTCAAAATACATGAGTCAGCATTCCTTCTTGGGTTTGCTGGGGTGAGACAGTTTTGTGTCACCTGTTAAGACTAAAAATTCATTGTAAAGGCATTCCTCGCAGGGAGATACTCCCTGATAATCAGTCAACTGGAAAAAGAGTGAAATGACTGACTGAATGAAGTAATTTTATATTGGTTAAGGGAAGTATATTAAAACTAATGCTGTGATAACTGCTTAACAAATAATATTTTAAACTGATTTCAATACTAAGAGGTAAAATGCATTTGTCACCTTTTCTGAATTATATATAGATGAAGAAATCAGTGTGTCCTGTACCAGTTTTATCACTGGCACAATAAGCACCTTGGACTGTATTATATTCAGTGTTGCCACAACAACCAAAGTACAGTTGAACATTTGGCATATTGCTTATTTTATAATAATAAGCAATACTCTTTTTCCTGCCCTCTTTTATATAGTATAGATACTGACCATTAATAAAATAAGACTGATGTAGATGAATACTGTACTTGTAGGTGTAGAGCAGATAAAGAAAGGATAGACATTCACATATATCATGTTATAGATTTAGAAGGTGTTTATTTCATGGTGTATGCCAGCCGTTGGTTGACTGCAGTCAGTAAGAAGTTTCCTGTGGGATTGGCTGTGACATCACTGCAATATACCTGATATCTTACATTTCTGAGCTGTTGGGTTCTGGATGCTGTAAAGGTTACTCAATCAGGCACTACTTGGTCTAGTGAGCATAGCATGTCTTTAATTTTTCTTTTAATTTCCTCAATAGCAATATTGTTTCATGAGCTCACATAGAAATCTTTATTAGCATTAGTTACCAAAGACATGAGTATTATTGTCACTAGCAGATTATTTTTTAATTCAGGTTTTCTTTTTATTTTCACCTCTGTTTGCAATCAATCTCCTATTTTATTTTTTTTTTACAAGCAGTAATAGTGTCAATTCCATTAGCATTTGCCTGTGTGGGTGTGCCAAATATGGACTGGGGAATAGTTCTTGTGCTTTTCCTGTATGGTCTCTTTAGGTAGCATCTGGGCTGACATGAACTTTCCTTTAGTCTCTAGATGTTAATCATTTGCTTTTAGAAGTAGCGTGAAGATTACAGACTGAGACAATAAAAGCTGTTCTGAACTAGACAGTGACATCTAGGCATGTTAAAGCTGACTGTGAGCATCTGATCTGAACTCCTAATTCTCTCTGTGGCTCTTCTGGACAATAGTACCACTAACTCTCTATATAAAATAGAAAGCCTCCAGATGATAGGTGTGTAATAGCAATGATCATTCAGCTTCTCAGCTCCTGGTCCTTATACTTGAGATGTTTCTCAAAACTTGGCTCTTGTGCATTGCTTTTTATCCCATTCCCGAAACACAAATGTTATCCAGTACATGCTTTATCTTAGATGATGCACGTACAACCATCACAGATTTTTGCCTTCACTGATGTGGTACCTCCTTCTCTGCTACTGAGAGCTACAGTGTGAAAGTAGAAGTGGGTAAACTTGTTTGATTAAACCAGCATCTTGTGTATTTATGATATGGTCTAAATATAGGTGAGGTTAAGAAAAAACTCGGAATTTTCACTTAAAAAAACCCCCCAACAACCTGCTTCATTTGGATCTATTCAGGAACATGAGAAAAGGTGCCCACATTAAAACTGGAAACTAATGCAACCCAGGGGCAAGTGTATGTTGTAAGTCCCCCGCTCTGTGCTGATCAGTCTCAAAGCAGCTCTTTGCTCTAAGCTGCAGTTGCACATGCTCTCAGTTTGAGATCCCTGGTCCAGTCCCCAGCGTGTTGGCCAAGAGAGCAGCTGTCATACCAACATGAGGCAAGAACAGCCTCTCTTGCAATGTTTTTGGCCTGGAAACAAAGAGAATATTTAAAATCTCACGAGAGAGAGCATGTCCTGATAAGCTCTTCTCTGTTGAGAAGATGTGATGGTTGAGTGAACCGTGGGAATGGACGGGCAGCTTTCTGCAGGAAGCCTTGGAACAGAACGAGTCTGTGCCCAGCAGTGAATTTGAGTTTCTGAGCAAAGTGGTGCTCACGTTAGACTTGAATTGCTCAGAAGAACAGAACCAGCCCCTTAAAAAAAAGACTGAGATTGTGTATGAGAAAATATCAGGAATCTGCCATCATGGAGACAAGTCTCTTTGTCTACAGCCACTAGAAATCAGGAGATGTGCTTCTGTTAAGAGCCCCAAGCATTTCCTTCTGGCCAGTGTTGCTGCCAGACCATTGCTTCTCTGGAAAAATCCCCCAGGATGACCAGTTTTTCCAAGTCACGACCTTGTCCTGATCAGTGCCAATGTGGGCTGAGTTCCAATAACTTGTATTTGGACCAAATGCTGGTGCTCTTTTTTAATTGGTTTTGTTTGTTCGTGTTTTTTTAACTTGCTTTATACTAAGGCTGGGATGAGTTGGTGCTTTTTGGATGCCTCCCTGGGGAATAGAAGTGGAGGCAGCTAACCTGTATAAATTTGGTGAATGAAGAAGCTGGTTGTACATAACAGCAGGGAGTGTCGGGATGAATCTGCTTGGTTTGATATGCAGTCATCTACCTGTACTCAATTCCCAAGACTTTTTTTCCCCAAAATTATTAATACATGGTGACAGACAAGGTAGAGTACATATTTACTGCTGACCTGCCTTTCCTGTCAGTGGAGCAAAAGACAGGTAAGAAGTTGTATGCAATGGGATTCTCCCTAGCATGGGATATTTCCCCCACGATTAGTTCTCCTGTAATTAATGAAGGAGTGTAATGTTAAAAATGGCAAGGTTTCTGGATAGGTGCCATGCTTTTGGATTAGTGTAAGAACATCTTTTCATCGTAAGGAAAGATTTCTTACAGATTTGCTGCTGTCACCAGTCCCCAGCGTAAGTAAACAGCTGAATTCAGAGGGGCCTTCCCTTGCAATTGTCTTTTCTTTAAAAACATGCCAAGTGCAGCATGCAAACTATTGTGGGAAAGTTGGCTTTCATCTGCTGACAGTGTTTAATGTCCAGAATTTATGGTAGTTTCTTGTGTGTAAACACAATAGACATTTTATAAATTGGATCGTTCGTAGAGTAATACAAGACATAAATGATATTGTTCCTACTGGTTACATTATATAAAATATATAACCAGCTCCTGAATTTGTAGCACAGGGGCCTGCCATACTATTTCTTTTATGTGTTGCGAGCGAGGTACATCACTTATGTAAGTTCATTTACTCCAACAGCTTACTTTAGTAAAATATTATTGCATATAGGGGCTGTGAAAAGGGGTACCTACATTTTGCAGTACCAAAGGCTGTAATGGCAATTTTCTTGAAGCCCTGAGAACTGCATGTGATTTGCATAAAATACAGCATGTTTGCATGTTTTTTCATCTCAGATACATGCATGCTAGTAAGGTATGTATGAACTAGATGGATGTATACCAATATTATTTGGTTCATCAATAACCATTCCATGCCTTGTGCTTTCTATCCATTGTGCCAGCATGTGTAACCATCATGTAATGTTTAATTCAGAAGTACTTTGGGTAGGAGGGGGAGGTGTTGGTGTTGTTGTTGTTTTTTTTCCTCAGCTATTTTAAAAGTAAGTAGTAAATACTTATTTGACTGAAGGAAAATTTGATCTGCAGCATTGCACTGTGCGTGAGGAGCACATTAGTAAAAAGATGATGAGAATGTAGCTGACACCAGGATCTGTGAAACAATCTCTTTCCTGTAGTACAAACCAGAAATGGCATTATCTGGCCTTTCTAAAGGGCATTTTAGCACTATCCCTGTGTTTCAAATCTTGTCTGAAGAGTAGATCAGCAAACAGTAATCAGCAGATGTGGATCCCAGGGAATGGGCAAAGTGTCTAATGACTAAATGCAATGATTAGTGAAGGTAGGATCAAGACAGGACCGTAATCCCCAGAACAACCAGTATAACTTTTTTCTTTCCAAAGCTAGTTAATACCTTGCCCTTTTAATTATCCCACCATCACAGGGAAGTGCCATCTTTTACCTGGTTCTCATTACTCTATCAGGCATGTTAATTTAAATGCTTGTGAACATATAAAACAAGCTGCTGTGGAGGAGGCGGCTTTATTTCATTTATACAAAATTTTGAGTCTCTGGGTTTTTATCCAACTTATAACCAATTCTAAAGCGTCCAGTCCTCTCCAGCTACGCAGTGTGCAGAGCTGGGGTCTGTTCAGGATGTCCAGCACTGCTCCAGGTAGCAGGTCCCTGGAGGCACCAAGCTGCAAGCAGGTACATCACTGGCTCCCCATCACTGGCTCCTGGGATCTCCGTGGTCTTGTGGAGCCCTCAGTGGCTTCTTCTGGGAAAAGGTTTGCTTCTTCCCTCCCTCCAAAAGCTTCATCATGTGAAGAAAATAGGAAGGAGCTAACTGGTCCTACCTCACTTTTTCTAATCCTGAGCAGCAGTTGGAACAGCCTTGGGATAAAAAGAAGACAAAGGAAGAGAAGAGTAGAGAAGCAGCAGGGGTAAGCTGTGGAAAGAGGGAGTTACAGCAATTGAGGGAAGTAATAAGGAATAAATGAAAAATATATAAGCTTGTTAAGTTCCTGCAGTTTCAGAGACTTTGCCTAAGACTCAACTTAACTTTGAGCTCTGATTTTGTTTTGTGTGGGTTTTTTTGTTTGCCTTTGTGTGTGTGTGTGTTTTGTGGGGGGGGGGGGGGCTTTTTGTTTGTTTTTGGTTTTGTTTTTTCCAAACTATCACACCACCCCTCTCCAACTGTGTATGGATTTTGTCTTCCCAGGTCTTCTGAGGATGATGGTAGTTGTGACTAATACTGTCACAGTGAATTTTTGGTGTTTGCTGTGAAAAGTAATGTTGATTTCAACAGGGGTTGTAAAGCCCTGTTCCATTTCACTTACTACTTTGACTTTGAAAATCTGCTTGGATAGGGTAAGGATAGTGAGAATACTGTTTTGTCATTACTGGCTGTGAGGAATGATTCTTTCTGAATTTAATGGCAAAATGAATTGTCACTGAGAAGTTTACTGGTAGTTCTTCCTAATCTAATCTTAAATGGGTAATGATCATTTTAGTTACTTTTGATGACCTGACTTTTGTTTGTATTGATGTCAAAGTAAAACTAGAAAATGAAACGGATCCATTTAAAAATCAAACAATGCAAGTGTATAATTTTGATGCTTAGTGAAGGTGTGGGTTATCTAGGGATCTCGACCCTTAAAGGAAATGGAAGGCATGAGGGACACAAGTGACAGTTTTACTGAGACTATGAGGAAATGTATTCAGATTTAATTTTGTTTGTCTTTCTGTTATTTGGAGGATGGGGCAGGCAATAATTAATTTTTGAGGCTTTTTCTTTGTAAAGAACCCCTTATTTCCAGAGTGCAGGGAAATACCTTTGATAAACACCCTTCCATAAATAGTAGTTCAAGTAGGAACTTACACTGGTACGCTCAGGGAGAAGGACCACCACTTCATGCTTGTCTTGACTGCTGCAAGATAGCTGTTAATGTCATGTTTCAGGTTAAAAGGAAGGTATTGGTATAAGGCTGACCTTCGAATGGAATAAAAAAAAAAGCCTTCTTTTTAATAAACTCCTTTTTTGATAAAGCTTCCTTTTTTTCAGACAGTGGTAGTATTTTAAGCAGTTATTTTCCTTATAGAGGGGTTGAAGTAAGCTAAGACAGCTGGTAATCAGTCGTATCCATTCTACAATGAGCCTGTTTCATCCTCTGCATATTGATACAGATGTGGTCTGGAAGAACTTCCTTGACCACAGGAGCTAATGGGAAGAAGTCAATTTTGGGCTTTTGTGTTTTGTTCTTTTTTTCTGAGCATGTGCTGTAAATGTGTTGTGCTTAAGGGGGACAAGTGCACAGTGGATTTTGATGTGTGGTGCCTGTCTGGTGGCACTGAATTATTGTGATAGGTGACCTTGTGGGAGATCAGTTGTTATGGTCAGCTCTAATCCTTCACCCACACATGACACAGCCCTGAGCCATAGTCTGCCCTCCTGCTGGAAAGAGCTCTCTGCTACTTTCCACTTTCTTGTACTCACTTTTATTTTAAATTTCTGCATTGCCTTTGAAACACAGAGATAGCAGTTGTTCATCCTGGAGCTCAGGTTCATTAATTTACAGATGACTGAAGAGCTGCTCTATCAGATTTGTTTGTCTCTGAAGATAAATTTCTAAAATAGGAATGTGAAAAGCAAGTATCTTGTTCTTAGTGGTTTACCCAATGTCTGGTATCTTTCTCCAGTCTCGTATTGTTCTCTATTTACTGCTCAATATTTCCTTGCATTTTCACCTAAGATAATCATATCTTGATATCTAGTATGTAAGTTGAATTTGAATAGTGGAGGACTTGGTGTAATTTTTAAAATCCATGCGTGGACTTCCTACTCTGACTTTTGAAGTTTTCATACCAGTGTGTGTGACACTTGAGAAATCTTGGGCAAAAATTAATACCAGGCTCAAAATCTAATGTCAGTGAGTTTCACCGTGTCCTGCAGAAGCATGTAAGAATTTAATTTTATTTTTTGAATACTTTTTGCTACAGGGGGGTGGGAGAAACCTGGTAACCATAATCAGATGCAGTGCCTACTGCTAAGGTAGCAATTCACAATTCCTGTAACCTGCTGGCAGCCAACTATGTTTCTAGCAAAGTGACGTGTTCACATGTACAAACACACACACATGCAGAGGAGTTTTCACATAAATTTCGCAGAGGAAATTCAGCCCTTGTAAGAAGAATGTTTTAATATCCACAGGGAGCAAAAACGCTGGTCCTGAGTCCCGCAGGGGATGATATATGTACAGGATTTGCTTTTTGCTGTGGTGAGGGGCATACCTCCTGGAAGTCTGCATGGTGAAGTTAGTTGGAGGTCCAGCAAGGCCTGTAACCTCCTTCAGGGTGGTATCACCAGCTTTAGGCTCACCCTTCATCCCCAGTAGTTGTGTCGCTGCTATTGCTTCACACACCAAAAACTTATTAATGGTGGCTGTTTATTTTTCGGGTGAGTCTCAAGCCTTACAGCATCATTTCCCAGAGTACCTGATGGACCCTCTCTTGGCAGCAGAGAAATCCATTTATTATGAGGACAGGAGCATGAGATGTATGCAGAGGAATGGTGAGCTGTGGGACACCTCTGTGAGTGCCACCTCACCCACAGTGTGAATGTGCTGCTTGGATAAAGTAAATAATAGTTCTTGGAACTTCAGACTTTTCTGTTCTGGTGCTCCTTCAGATGACTGATAACCGTGCATTTGTAACTCCCAGCTTAGGCAGGAGTCCACTGTTTCAAAACAATATTGTTTTATGGTATGCATGTTGTAAACCAAGTAATTCCAGGTTCTAAACCAGAAGTAGTTCCAGGTTCAGTGAGAGTAGCAGGCTTTTGTTCTATAGGATGCAAAGAGTGACCCTTGGGGGACATGACAGGTTAGTTCAGGAAAATAAAATAGTATTCTACAATAAGAAAAAATATCCTGAGAAAAATTAACAATGTTCTGTGCATATTGTCAGTAAAGAGTTAATGGTAGTTTTTGGTTGACCAACTCCTCTCTATGCTTGTGTGGAGGAAGTAGTAAGGAACTTGTGTTTCATCTTGCTTTATTGAGGTTTTCTTTCATTTTCATTCATGAAATTTAAACCCTTGCAGTTAAATAGCAGCATGGAACAGGCTCCTGCTTTTATTAAGATGTCTTTGGAGGAAAACAAAAGGAATGGGTGTAACCAGTTGGTTGAAATACTGCTCTCTTAGACAGTCAATATTGGAAAGCATTAGCAAAGCCCTTACTGTCTCTAGATGAGCAAATGGCTCTGGTAGCTCTTTAGGGTGATTGAATTTGAATCTTTTTCTGTTGTTTAATAGCAGCTCTTAGAAAAAAAATGGTTAGAGAGAATGAAATCTCAACAGCAACATTGATACAGACTTTTCCTTGTGGACATTGTTGTGGTTTTGTTTGTTGTTTTTGTTTGTGTTTTTTTTATCCTACCTCCAATTACCTCTGTGTCAGTGGTATTACACAGTTATTTTAAGGTCTTTGGATCATGACTAGAGATCTCTGAAATCAAGAGAAAGCAGGAGACAAAGAAGAAAGTAAAGTTCTGCAGGGATTTAAAACATTCAAATGTAAAGAAGGGCTTTCCTTCATTTCAAAGGTCCAAAATGTGCCAAGCTCCTTCTGCTACACTTCAACCTGCTAACTGAGACCTGAGCTAACCTTCTTCATCAACCAGGGAAAAAAGCAACAGTATATTCTGGGCTACTGATATACTTCTGTTTGTTACATGACATTCCCTCTTGTGAAGTTATGAGCGTTTCTGGGATTTCAGTATCTGTTAGTCACAGTTCTGCGGCTGTTTTGGGATGGCGAAGATGTGAAGTTGGTCTGCTCTGCAATGGATATGGGCCCTCAGGCATCCCTAGAGGCCATAACCACATCACTGTGCAGTCCTGCATAAACCTCAGGAGCCAGTAAAATTGCAAAGAGATGACTTTGCTCCACTGCAGCCTTACACCAGCACAGCAGATAAAGTACAAATTACTAGAGTTTAATTGGCGTGGAAAATGATCAGAAATGGCAAAGAAATACAATTATTTAGTTTCTTACCCAGCTTTGATTTCTTCTTGGTTGTGTGGATGAGCCAAACTTTCCAGACATGGAACATGTTTTATGAGTGTCTGTAATACTTTTTTTCCTCTTGCATTTTTCCCATAGGCTTGTTCACAGCAACACCCACTGGAGGTAATGAGCAGTGACAGTATCACTGCAACTTTCCCCCAGGGAGCTGAACAGCATTGGCTCCTGGAAGCTCACGCTGGGAGCAGTAGTTTTCTTTTATATAAAGGGTGGGATGCCTCTAGTCTCCAGCAGCATGTTTTCTGTCAACCAGGAGAAAATGCTTAAATAAAAAAGTCTAATAAACCTGGTCAAAGCGCAGCTGGCTTTTGGGTTACTCAGCTGCTGTAACGGGCTGTGAGAATGGCACAAGGTTTAATGCAATATAGTTTATTTTATTCCAGAAGTAGATTCGTCGTAATTCAAGCAAGAAGTGGAGCTGTCATGCTAATGTGAGTGTGTTCAGTAGAAGAAGCATGAGATCCTGTTTGTAACAGAAATTCAACCTTAGGCATATGAAAATGTGGTATTAGGAGTGTAAACATAAGAAGCTCCTCCTGAAGACGTGGAAATGGCCTTTGTGTAGCCCTCTGATAGGAAGACAGATCAAGTTGAACGTACAGGACCCGAGAGTTGTGTTGCTGTGAGAGCTGGGCTATAATTTAGCGAGCTGACAGGAGGAGTGAAGCATCTCCTCAATATCTGTGTTTGGCAGAGGAGATGAATGCATACATCAGGAAACAATGTTTAAGTGTTTTATTTCCTTATTTCAGCCTGTCAAACTGTCAGCGTAGTTAATGGCCACCAAGAGAGAATGAGGGGAAGGGAGGGAGGGGAGGAGGAGGATAAATGGAAGGAAACAAAGGTGCTGTGGAGTCTGGAAGAAAGGAAAACTGGGAAAGATTAGCAGGGCGCTGAGACATAATGGTCCCCTGGACACAAATGTCCAAACTCCCTCCATTGGCTTGAACCTTCTCTCCCCTCTAGGCTCCCAAGGAAATGCATAGAGATAATGGAAGTCCTGGAATGCTGCACAGGATAACTTTATTTTACTATAATAATTTTGCTACCTTAGTATCAAGGTCCACCAGCAGCAACAGGACTTCATGCCCAATTTAATTTGTGCGTTTTGCTGAAGCGGAATCTACTTCATCAGTGGAATCCATTCCATCAGTGAGATGGAATTGGCTTGCCCGGACTTCGGGATCTTGGGATTCGGGTGATTTCTTTGTGTTGCTCTACAAACTGCCTGTAGCTGGACTTTTTCTTTTACACAAACAAGGTTTGAATTTTTTCTTTATTAAGTATACAGGGAAACATAAGTGTTTGGGACTAAATTCTTCTTTCTGACACACCCACGCACCTTCCACAAAAGTCAGTACAAATGGAATGCATTTCATAAGAGAAGTATTTTTAAGGCTAAGCCAATATTATGTATTATTTTCATTGCATGGAAACAGAAGGAGAATAAAAAAAATTTTTTTGTTTAATACATCAAAGACTGTTTGGTTCAGTAACTGCAGAGAGGAGGATAATACAAAATATTCCCATACTTTAGGCAAAAATGACACTTTGTTTTCACTGCCTTGTTAATCATGCGAGTTGGCAGCAAAAGGACTTATGGTTCTGCCATGGGAGGTGGAGTTGGCTTGCACCTTCCAAACTGTCTTTTGGAGGTGCAGAGCCCTGGCAGGTTTCGTCCCAAACTGGATAAATGATGAAGCTGAAGCTTTGCGGGCTCTGTGGGGACTGCATGGGTAACTTGTGGCTTGATTAGAGCAATGAAAAGCCCTCTCCTTGCGCAGGGGAGAGAGCAGAGCCCGTATGGAGACAGGGAGAGGCTGTAGTTCTGATTCCTAGGAGAGCTTTTGGCATTGCCTGTTCATGCCAGCAGAGTTGTGGGCCCACAACCTTTCAATGTGAAGCCACTATCGTGCCATGCAGCATCATCTAAGGTATGAAATGGAACTGGACATGGTAAAAAAGTTTTCCTTTGACAGAGCATTTCTGTATGTTCTATCCAAAAATGCATTTCTTATTAATTTTTCTACAGGATTCAAGTAGTTTTCAATTGGTTTTGTCTATCTGTTAGTTCTTAAAAATTTTAAGTCAAATTAATAAAATAAGGAAAGAGTGGTACAATGGTATTCAGCATGGTTTTTATTACATTACTGGTCCAAATTGTCAGTTTTTCTGTAGTCACTCCAATGGATGAGGGTTTTAAGAGGAGAACTGAAAGATAATACAGTAGTTTTTCAAGTCTTACAGGATATTTTTGATTATGAGGAGAGCTATGGAGTACATTTATGAAAATATTGTTACTAGGTGTTGGAGGGTGGTGCTGCCAGCTGCCTTGAGTGACGATTCAAGTTCTGGCTGTGCAGAACTGAAAAGAATTAAGTAAGATGATATTAGGCTGGGAGAAAACGAGGAAAGCAAGAGATGAGAAGGGTGGCTTTTGCTGTGGCAAGTGGTAAAAAGGGGGTGAGACTGCTTTTATGAACGCTGAAGTAGCTGTGTGCTTAGATCATGTTTTTAATGGCTTTATATAGGGACTCGAGCTGCAATCTTCATGGTATTGGAAGTGCTTTGGTTTAGCACCCTGAGAAAGAGGTGTTACTTATTTGTCCCTGTCATCATGTGGGCATGGATAAAGCCTGAAACATTATATCAGTAGAATATAGTAATGCTTTTTTAATGCAACTTTAGCAAACCCATGGACCCTAGTTGCCATATGTGTGTGCAGTCATGTCCCCAGGCTCTGTAAGATGCAGCAGGTCAAGAGAACAGTATCTGCTCAAAACCTGACTTCAGGATTTCCAGTGACTCAGGGCAGGCGTAGCTGGTGATTGAGTGATATGTGAACCGAATGGGTCAGCCATTGCTGTGCTGAGGAGAACTGAGCTGCCAGTGAGCTTTGCTTTCTTTCTTTTTTTCATGGTTCATTGAAAAAAGAACATGCTTCATTTCAGACCTGTGGCAGCATTAGTAATGTCTGTCTGAATACAGAGACAAGCAAGCGCATCTCTGTGTTTAAATTTCACATATGATCGTGATGCAGATTTAAGCTACCTTGCTGTGCTAAGCTGTGATAGGAGCTCAGTGTTAAACAACTGTGTTTCATCCTTTAATTTTGAGGCTCTTGGCTAAAGTAGACAAATGAGTGCAATGTGCACGCTTGCACGGCTGGAAGGACTGAAGAACTGAAGCAGAACTCTAAAAAGAAGTGACTTTGTTAGTCAGCCAGTTTTTCAAAAGGAAAGAGAGTTTACGTGAATCCCTGGAAACTACTTCACATTGTTCTCATTCAGGAATATACATAGGAGATGCTTTTTGCCAATAAAAGCATTAATTCACGGGTAATGAGGAGTCCTTGCCATTCCCATGTGAAAGCTCTGCCAGATTGGGTCAGATGACTCCACCTACTGAAACTATGTATGCTTATGACATGCACTGCTTTAAGCCATAAATAAATCTGTGGCATTGTGCCTGTAATAATCTTTCTGCAGAGCTGTACAGGCTACTGCCCATTAGCTGATGTATTTATCATGCTCACTGTTCTTTTCCATTATTGCCATAGTATGAGTACTATGGCATCTGGTAAAGTAATTTAAAATGTATTGTTAAAAGTACAAAAATATAGATCATGTGAAGTACCCCTGATGGTAATGGAGCTCAGTGTGGACACAAAACTAATTACTGTGTATCATTTTGCTCCTATAATTGAAGTTCATCCACACAAACTGTGTGTGTACATATATGCTTAAATACATTTATTTATGATACCTCAAAGCACTCATGCTTGTGCATACTTGAGTATTACAAAAGCAAGGTGAATGTAAATACATAAGATTATAAGACTCCACTTGTGGAGATGTTCATAGGGAGATGCTATTTTGGTATGTGGAAGGAGGTGATCCTGTAATGAAAGACTCTGTTACAGTGTAAAGATATAAATATATAATTATATAAAGTCTGCAGAATTACACAGTGTTAGATGTTCAGAACTAAGGAAATACCAACTGTGCAAGACCGAAGTTCTTGTGTTTTAAACTATTTGCTTTTTATAGAAGTAAAAAAGCAATTCTGTAATAAACCCCTTTCATAATTAATTATACTTTAATATATAGCCCTGTACTTAAAAAAGAGGGGGGTCATTATTGAACTCAAGTGACTGCCATCACAAACCCCAATTCTCTTTAACTCTGGTTGTCTATAGGTTTTCCTCTGGCATTTCTGCTTGTTCCTAGGACTTAAAACAAAAAGGCTCAACAACTAATTCTCCCTTTTGCCCTTGAAATTCAATACTATCTTGAAGGCTTACAATTTTAGAAAACCCACCAATTCCAATTTTAATTGAGATGGAAAAATTTCTGGTTTAGTTTCATGAAGTTCTATGCTCCTAAGGCAGAATTTTGTTGGGGTGGTTTTTTTCAGTTGTAAATCAGAGATTTCTATGCAGATGTCACTCGAAAAGCAAATATTCTATGAATTGTGATTAAAATTTCAATTTTCTCAGTAGGCACTGTAAATACATTTCATCATGATCATGCTGGGAAACACGGGCTGAATATTTTGTATCTCATTCAACTAAGTTGACTGAGGAGTTTGCATGGGTGTAGGGATATTTGGGGATAAAAGGACAACTTTGTGAAGGACAAGTTTGTGAAAGGGAGTTAAATGAAGATCTGTGAGCTGAGGATGTATGTTAACCTGCACTGGATGTATGTAACAGCTGGTACATCATCACAATTGCTGAAGGGCTCTTCAGTCTTCCTAGAAGTGCAGGAATACTCAATTATGTGGAATCAAAATGGATGAAACAAGAGCATTGCTGTGCCTCAGCATCACAGAGTGTCTGCGTGGAGCGTGGCATTTTGGCATCTCCCTTCTGGCAGCAGTTGAATACTATTAATTCTGAAGTAAGGAAAGGTTTCAGAGCTCACATGGGCCTTCCCTGGAGAAGGAGCAGTAAGGGAACTCCGGAGGGCTTTGCTGGAGAAGTCTGCTGTCAGCTGTCTAATACTGCACTCCACACCAGCAGCTCTGGGCAAATGCTGTGATGCTGTGCCCACATTCTGAAGTTCCTAATCTAGGAGATTTACAGGTTTATCAAGAAAATAACTTTTGTTGTTTGGAGATACTCTTTTGTAGATTTAAGGAAAAGGCACAGCTGATAGAAATCCTTTAGAATTTCTGATACAGATACATCTGTGGAGAATTTTGTGCGATAGGAGACTACTAAGCTATCAGTCTCATGGGAAACATGGATGTCTTTACATCAAGACTAAATCCTAGGTATTCTCTTAAGTACTCTACAGTTATAAAAGCATCCTCCACTTGCGTAGTAGGAAGTCAGTGGTCCTTTCAAGTACTCACTTTCTCCTGAAATACCAAGCAAAAAAAACAAGATAGAGATTAAAGAATGTTTTCTGTAGTCAGTTTCCATCCTGGAATTTATTTCTTCATGCTCTACCCAGAAAGACCATCTTCATCTTCCTTGTTCATTTTGTCAACTGCTGCAGTTGCTGAGGCATAAATTATCTCCCAGCCCTGCCACTGCCAGATATTTTGCCATTTGGCCTAAAGATGAATGTGCCAGGTTTTTGGAGATGTCCAGTGCAAGAAGCATGAGCTGACAGGACTCAGCACTTTCTGGGGATGTCTCAGAAACCCCCTGGTGAGAAATTTTTGCAAATGCACCAGAGCTTTTCAGTTTCACCCATGCTGGACCCCACAGCTAGACTCAAACAAAAAATTTAAGAAGTGCATGATCGATACATATATGTATGTATACATTTAACACACATATATATGTATATATGTGACATTTGTGTGTGTGTATATAGGTTAGTAATTACAAGTGTGTTTTGATCAGGACTGTACTGTAACTTACTTCTGAATTACAGTGATTGGCTTAGTGTTTTTAAAGCTGAAAGATGCAGAAGAGGAGTAAATCAGAGTAAATTCAGAGAACAGTAATTCTTACAGTTCCATCCTTTCAGAAAAAACTGTGATGATGGGTTTCAACCATGCCTCCCGTTTTTAAGCTTGTTCTGCGCTCTCCCTCTTCCCTCACTGGTATTTCCAAAATGAGTAGCTCAGCAGCAGCTGCCAGAACTCTTTCAGTCAAGCAGAAGTCTAGGAGTCCAGATCTGAGACTCCTAGATTAGACATAACACAGCAAGAATATGGGGGGGAGAGGTTTAAGTGTGTGTGAGGAATCATAAAATATATTCATTGTGTCTTACGTCTTCTAAAGATGCAGTGATGGGATGCTTTTCAGTCTCCTCTTCCCTGATTTTACAGCTTTCTGACCATTTCTGAGACAGAAAAATTGCCAAAAATCAAAAGATCTCTCGGTTAGCTCTGTCTGGTGCTCTGTCTTGTTGGAATGACCAAGCACTGATTGGATTTCTGCACCAGAGGTTTAGCACTGTGACCCGGCTGCTGGTATTTGTCCAGTAAAAATCTGAGTAGCTAGTGAGTTCTCACTCACTAGCTTTGGATTTGGCCTCAAATACAGCATTAGGAAAAAAAAAAAAAGAGAGAGCAGTAAAAAAAAAAAAAAAAAAAAAAAAAGGGAAAAATGAGCTGCCAGGAGGAGCTTCCTTTTTGATCATTAAGACAGCAACAACAAATTATCTCTGTTTAGTGTATGTTTTGAGATTGCTTTGGTGCCAGGAGTTCTGCCACCTGTTCCCAGCAGGACAAGGTGGGGATAAGAAGAAAACTGGTAATCTTTGAGAAATAAAATATACATGTGCACTTACAAAGTGAACTTTGATAATCTTTTTAGTGAACGAGATAAACCTTTTCAGCATTACAAATCACTCAGAGGATGAGCTGCTTCAGTGCAGCCCAGACAGCCAGGGACTATTTGTTTTCATTTATTTAAAGGAACCCCAGCAGGCAGTTTCAAACAGCAAGTCTTGGATTTTTTGTTTTTTTAAAAACAAACCAACCAAACAAAACCAACCCAAAACCAAAATAAACAAGCAAACAAAAAATCCTCCCACAGTGAAGGGTTTGTATATTATCTTATCCCTTTATTTTTCATAATCTGCTTTTCCTAATGCTTGCAAATGAGATAGTAAAATTCATTCTAAACCAGAAGTGATGCTGCTTGGTGTAAACCAAGAAGTCAGAGTAGAAATCATACAGGTTATATGCTCATGCAAATTATAACTCTTGTGCACCTCAGTAGCCTGGAGGATCTGACCTGTCAGGTGATGTGGAAACAGGAGCAAATATTTATAACCATCAATAAATTAGAGGGTGCCCTAAGAAAAGGAAATGCAAGGAAAACGACCACTCTAGGCTTGGGTTGGGCTGGGTCCTCAGCAGGAAGGCCTACTTTCCCAAAGGCATTTTCCCATCCTTGCTTCCCCCAGCAGCTGTTCAGACAGACCCTGTCTTCACTCTCTCCAGTTGAAGAAGGGACAAGAGGAAGCAGGGATTTAACCCTTTGCTTACAAGAGACTAGTCCCCTTTTCATATTTGGCAAATAACAGAAGACAGTACTTAAAAAAAAAAATTAAAAAAAAAAATCTGTATTTGCTGTAATGAGAGGGGTCAGAGGTAACAGATAAAAACATCCTGCTGTTGAAAATAAATATTAGAAAAATATTCCTCTAGCAGGACACTGGTAAAATGGTAACAGTGGGATCTTGGGTTCTGGTAGCAATTAAGGGGTTAAATAATTTCTGGCAGCCCATTGATCATGTAAAACCATAAAGCAGTTCCAGTAGAAAAAGATGTGTAGAGGTAGAAAATATCGGACCAAGTGCATGCTCTCTGTGGATAATAAAAATTACCCACTTTCTCACAGATGTCAAATCTGGCAGTTTTCCACTAAAAATTTGGACTGCATATCAGCTATCCAAATTATTTTAGTGTCTGTTGAAGAGTGTGTTTGGCAGGGTTTCCAGTAGGAAAATAGGAAGCCGATTTGAAAACATTAATACTATTTGAATACAACTGCTTAAGCTGATTGTTCCTTAGATGAACTCCAGTGGAAACACATTCTGCCCTGCAAGTCCCCAGGAAGTCTCCAGGTGGAGAAAGTGGAGATGTGAAACTGGTGCTGAAGGGGGCAGGGAGAAGTTTACTTCCAGGGGTTTTACCTTCCTCATCCTCCTGTTTTACTCAATTATATAGATATAGTCTGGTTAATAATAATAATTACTGTGTGATATATGTGATACTAATAATTGGACAAGTATTTGAGAAGAAGGAGAGGTATAATTGAAGGGAGCAAATAGGCAAAGTACCTGTATAGCTTTTAGGGTTCTGAATGACCTTCACTGATTTGGAAAAGGGAGCTGAAATCATTGAGGCCTTTGTTATGGTGTGTGTGCAATGGGCAGGTACCATCAAAGAAGTAACTGAAGGACACGATGCACCAAAACTGTGAAAGGAGAGCAGCGTAGAAAGCAGTCAGAGGTTTGTTTTTATTTAGAACAGTTTACATTTAACTGGCCTACTCCTCCCAAACTAACACTGATTTTTTGGGTTAAAACTAGACCTTGTTAAGTGGATGAACACTCAGCTGGTTAGCACAGGACTTCTTGCATCTTTCTCCAAAGCAGAGACAGAGTAATAAATCAGAGGAATCTTAGCCTCTAACTGAGGCACTGTAGGATGAATTCAGGAAAGTATCTGAAGAATAAAATGAAAATTTCCTGACAATGAGTTTGGCTAGAAATGGATGTGCAACTGCAGGTCATGGATATCATAAAATGCTTGAAAACTAAATAACAGAACACCAATGCACTCCTGAAAGGAAGTGATGGAAGTCATGTTCTGGCAGGCATTTCCACTGGCTTTGACGGACTATTTTAATGCCAGCAGAATTAAGTTATATTTCTAGCTGAGGATATCATCAGAGTAGTGTTTTACTGAGTTTTTCACAGAAGAAAAAATAATAGCAAAGGAATGCAGTCTGATTGTCCTGGTGTTCTAGATATCTTCCTTCTTGTCTTGTTCCACTGAGCATCATGAAGGATGCAGATTAAATGGTTTGGGCCAGGAGTGGTGCTGGAATAGAGCTGTTGCACTAATATGACTTTGTCCCCTTCCTAGACTTAAATGTGCATCAGCAGAAAAGCTCAGTCCTGCCTCCCTATCTACTGTTGCTGTTACTGCACTGTCAGGAATTGCTCTATTGCTGCAGTATGAACTGTGCTCATGAGAGAAGGAGTTCCTGCTCCAGAGAGTTTGTGCTCTGTGGAGGTCAGAGTCAAGTGCTTCTCCTGTCTCTGATCTGTCAGTACACTGATATACTTCTAAAAACAGTCCTCATAAAAATTCCCAGGGTTTGTCACATTTAGTCTCTTGTTTTGGTGCTTGGAGAATTATTGTGAAGCCCTCTCTGGGTATTTGAAGGACAACAATGGAAATCAGGTGGGTTTTTTGGTTTAGTGAAATTCTCGACATAGTGAAATTGTTAGAAAATTATTACTTAGATTCTGGAGAGGAAGTCAGAATTCCATCTTTCAGAGGGCTTTCAGGTCTCTTCCAATAGGTGGTGTGTCTGGTGTTCCCATTTGCCTTAGGTCAAGTCAGGTTCCCAGAGGCTGTGTCCAACCAATGTGTTGTTTCCTGGGCAGTGTTGCACACAGGTCTGGCATTTACTCTGGAGGCAGAGAACACAGCAGGGTCCTTGCCCTGGATTAAGTCATAGAGAACAGTAAATATATTTGAACTATTAGTTTGGAGCAGTAAAAAGGAGGAAGGGCTAAAAAAAAAAAAAAAGAGAGAGGTCTTTGAAATAGTTACTCAGTTTTGTTTGAAGGTAAAAAATGTACCTGTTGGGCCAGGATTACTGAATATCTTCTGTTCATACTTCATCTTTTGAGGCAGGAAATGTGTTTCTAGATATTGAAATAGCCTACTGGAAGTGCCAAATTGATCTGTGGAGTATTTAAAAGATTTTGACATGTCATGTGAAATGATGACCACTGTGCCTTTGTGGATAGATACAGTTTCTTTTATATATGTGTTAGAGAATTGTGTATTTTTAACCACTGTATTGGCATAGAGATGTTGATTTTAAGATTCCCACATGCCCAGTTGTGGCAGATGTTTAGTTTTTACTTCACTGTCTCTGGTAGGGAATGTCACCAGCTGAAGTGTTCAGTGCTAGCTGAGGAATTTTTCTTCTTTGCCAGGACATAACACAGAGAGAATAGGTGAGATAATTCAGTATGTGGATGTGAGACATGTCAACTTGCACTACCTTAGCAGTTTTGATTCTTTAATAAGAGTAAGAGAAATTCAGGTCAAATCCAAAGCTGGGCTATGCCTGATCATCCAGCCATCAAACAGGGCGAGATTTATCTTTATTATCAAGGAGGACATCTGACAAAATTGCTTTTGGGTCTCCTAATCTTTGTCTGTGGTATCAAAATTTCAAGAAATCTAGGTTTACCTTCTTTAACGAAGGCTGCTTCATGCATAAATTCATTACCTGGTATGTGCACTGTGTTGTGTGTCCATCACAAAAGGATGGGTGAGTAAATCTGAATGAAAAAGTATCTCTTTCCTAATCTTTAGTGTCCAAAAGGGATGTCACATCCATAATAGGTCTTTTGGTCTAAATGGTTGACTTTGATTAACCCCTGTGATTAGGAAGGTTTTCAGTATTTCCACTGTCTTCTTAAGTTTTCTAAAACTGTCAATTGGAAAGTAAGTCAAATCCCAATGCTGTGGTGGAGTCTGGGTCTAAATCTAATCTCTGTACCTTCAGGCCAGGTCTACTCCAAAGATCATAAGGGAAGCTGCTTTTCTCATTCCTGAGAGATGAAAATAGAAAGTTCTAGGAGTTTTGTGACAATTTTGTAATATTTCAGCCCCAGTTACAGGAACTGTTTTTGATAATTTGCCTAAGATTATTGTAAGACTATGTTTATTTTTTTGTTTCCTAGATTTAACAGAATTCTGATGAATTGGTTGAATTCTGATGTTCTGATTGAACAGAACCGAGTTTAGTGTAGTACTCACACCTCCAACTCTCCTGTGCTTAAACCTATACAGTCCTTTAACTTTTGGGCCTTCTTTTATATGTAAAATAGGATTATTTGATACCAGAGGCACTCTCTTCCTGTTCTTTGGACACATATATTTCTTCTCGTATGATAGCTGTAAATGTCCTTGATCTTCACAAATATATAGCTGATGGGCATTATAACAAGTCTCAGCTTGGTGGGAGAAGTCTGTAAAATTAAGAATGTTTTCCAGTGTGGGTAATAAAATACTTTCCTGCTCCTTTTTATGGTTTTAACAAGCATTCAGTGTTCCAGTTCATCTTAACCTGCTTTCCAGATTTCTTTGGAAATAAAAGTTGTGAGAGCATGGCTGACTTGGGTCCTGATTCTATAAGGTTGCAAGTGCTTAAAGATGGTCAAGACCTGCAGTTATTCACAGAGTTAAAGTGCATGGAAGTCTATAACTCGAGATACTTCTCATGAAATCTTCCCATGTGATCTTAGTCTCTGAGATCCAGTTATCAGGATTTCCAGTTTGTTTCTTTTTTGTTTGTTTTATAAGAGTTGGTGTATTTCTTTTTGTTAACACCCAGTTGAAAATTTAGCATGTGCTGGCAGATAAAGTCAACATTGCCCAGTCCTAACACAGGACACTAACGTGACCTCCAGTGAAACATTGACAGGTGTACAAAGACAACATATCATGTTCTGATTCTCCTCTTCTGACTCCCTGTTCTTAATCCAACTTCAGGTGAAAGGAATAATAAGACATGGCCTTCTGTGAAACTAAGCCTTTCTGTCTTTGTAGGTCTTCCTGTAGTTACTGGATTTAATTTTCCTGTGTTTGGATAGACTATAGTCTCAGCTAGACTGTTCACCTTGGTGGCACTCTGAAATTTAGCAGGAATTTCTACTTGCTTTTTTCACTTAAGCATTATTCCCCACCCCTGGAGGTGTTCAAGACCAGGCTGGATGGGGCTTAAGTAACCTGGTCCACTGGAAGGTGTCCCTACCCATGTTATTCATTAGGAGTGGCTTTGGCCACCTCTTCATTTGCAACTTGGAATTTGAAAAGCTCACATCTCCAGGTGTTCTGCATTTGAAAATTAATTAACGATTCCATTGTTCATGAATCAATCAATTTGATATATCCTTAACACAGGAAAGGGACTTTGCAGGAGTAAAATAAAATGCAGGAAATGATTTGTTGTTGCTGAAAGCTGAAAACTGGCACTCACAGAAATCCCAGAGAGACACTGTGGAAGGATGGGCCCAGGAATGAACAGCATCTGGAGCCTGGTTTCAGTCAGGCAATAATTTGATGGAGATGTTTAGGTGGACAGTGGCATCTGTATGAAGTAATAGGGAAGTGAATAAGAAGCTGTTTCAACTCTCAGACTTGTTTATGCACTTCAACTGTGAAAGCAGGTCTGTATTGGTTGGGTGAGCAGCCAGCCAGATCTGTGGAGCTTTCTGAAGCCTCTTGGTTGACTTACTAAGTGCAATCTTTACATGTATACTTTTTAAAAAACTACCTATTTTTAACAAATATTCTTCCACTTAAGTCAGCATAAGGATGATGTCTACAACTCTCCAGCTATCTTTGCAAGGAAACGTTTGCCAGCTCCCTTGCTGGTTATCATAAATGCGAAGTGTAATTAAATTTTCATTTTTTATTTTTCTTTTTAAGATGATAATATTTAAATAAACTTATAAAAACCTATTGGAAAAGGAGCATTATTCTTTTCTTAGGCAGGGTGGTCACTCCTAGCTTTTGAATGAGATTTGTCCAAGAAAATAAAGCAACTTAGCAAAAGAAATTAAATAAACCAGCACATTTTAAATGAACTGCGTTCCGAAGAAGAAAATGGTTTTTACCCACACCACCCACATATATGTAAACATACAGAATTAGTCCTAACCTGCCAAAAGAAGAAAATGCACAACACCTTTCAAGGATGCAAATTGACAATTAACAAAACAATAGAGTTCTAGCCTTCCTTTGCTGAGGTGCAAATTGATAATCAGATTGCAAGGAGAAACTGGTCGCTTCTATTTAAGATTTAGTTTGAGATGAAGGCTCCCTATGGAAGAGAGGGAGGGAAAGGAACAAAGTAATGTAACCAGCTCTACGCTGGGAAAAACCCACATAAGGAGCACAGGGATACACCAGGCTGATGTCAGCTGTATAGCTTGCACGTTGTTAATTGTGACTACAGGAATGAGAAGGGAATGGTAAAATTTAGTTATGTTGTGGAATTACAGAGAGGAGGGGTAACAAGCTCTTTTTCCCCCCTGTTCCAATGCTTTACAGTGATGTTGATGGAAGAAACTGCAAACCCTGTGTAATTATTTTGTTTCACTTATCTTTGGCAGTCAGTCTTGCCTTCACTTTGCCCATTAAGTTCCATCTCTTGTATTTTTCCTAGTGTTTCATGTACCCACGAGTGGCTGCAGGTAACTACCAGTTTATTTTATCCCAATTTGCCTTGGATATATTTTATCCTTTACAAGTATGAAGTTTTATATAACCATTTCTACTTGAGCTTAAGAGCAAATAAATAATGAGAACCACCATCGACTTTTCTAATAGCAAATTGTAGTGCCCCAGTGGTTGGGCAAAACAGGCTATTGTACTGCAGGAAGTTTTCATGTTACAAATTAGAGAGGACATGAAGAACTGCAGATTTGTTTGGATAGTTGTAATTTGGATGCAAATTTGAAGAAACAGTCATAAACTTTCTTTTGTGTTTTCCCAGAATCCAGCTTGTGTTTGTTCTGTGCTTTTGGCCAACTCGAGTGAAATTAGTGCTTTAAGTCATGTCCTGTTGGGGCCTGTTTGTATTTCTGCCACTATGTACCTATGAAAATAACTGGGTTTTAATGGGATTTTTGGTTATTTTGATTTTAACTTACAAATGACTGGTTTCAATGCTGTTTAATTTATAACATCTAATATCTTTGAAAGATCTGTTATCGCATGTGTGTGTCCATTTTAATTTTTTTTTCTTATGAATTCTTTTCTCTTGAAGTTTTGTTACTATGGAAGCTGCATTTTAAAAGTAGAAGAGTAATTTGAGGATAAGGCCTTTGTAATAATCTGAATAATTTGTGGCATTTGACAAATATATAGTTATATAGTCTGAAATTTTTAAGACTGGTTGAAGTATTTGAGACTTGGTTAATTTGAAACCAAGCCGTATGATTAAATGTCCTAGATATCTTGGAAAGTTTCAGCCATAATTATACAATTTTAATGAATTTGTTGCTCTTGAAAATGTTGAGGAGACAGCTGCTTAGGATGAAGCCCTGGCTAGCTGCAGCACATGATAGGTAAAGGATTGAAGAGCTACGAGTGTGCTGTGCATTACTCGTCTCTCAAAACAAAGTTGAAGATCACTCAGTAAATGAGCAGCTGAGCCTTCCCTTTCTATCAACAGAGCAACTATATTTTATTTTGTGGACAGCTGGCTAGTAGAGAACACTTGACATCTTACTCTGATTTGTGGTCGGTGTGTGTCAGTGCATGTCAGTCCACAAGGATGGTTGTCACAGCCCTCATCATGCAAGGGGGGAGTGCAGAAATTTTGGATGCTGACACCAGCAGTGACAGTACTCTCGAGCCTGTATTCAGGGAACATGTAAATTCCTCTTCCAGGTGTCAAGATTTAGTACATTTTATGTATTTTGATTAGCACTGAATAGAAGATTTTTATCCTTTGTGGTGTAGTGGCTTGTTGCATTTAGATACCACTTATTATGAACTAGATTCTGACATTGAATATTATCTGACTTCTCTGAAAGCCAACCCTTCTTGAGTGAATGTGTTTGACAAGTAAATAATAGTGTATGATGCCCTATGAACGTGTTTTAACCTGCTCCACTTAAGTTTTCTTAGCCTTGATGCATATATTTAAAGAGTGTACTATGCAAGGCATGTAAGGATGGAAAAGTTTGTTTATGCATTCAATGATTTCTTCTTGGGCAAGAATGATGTTGGTGTCATTCTATGCAGCATTTTATTATCCTGCCTCTGGTACAAAGGGGTATGTAATCTGGAGGCTGGGGGTGGACTTATTTTTTCAAATAAAAGCCACTAAGGCCAGCACTTTTGTCCCTTTTCATGTCTTGTGAAGTCTGTGTGATTTCTAACCCTTTATTTCTTTTTTCCAGGCTATTCATGTTTGCTGTCGGGCAGGGCAAATCAATCTTTTCTAAGTACTCTTTAATCATAAATCTAGATGTATTAAGCTTGCTATTACCTAGTCAGTGGTAGTCAGAAAAAGGCAGGGGGGAATATCTAGTCAGTATGGCTGAACTGTGATTGGGATCACGGGGCTCCTTGCTCTGTGCACCTTCACTCCTGACTGCAGTGATGCTTTCAGTTTTGTTGGTGAGCTGCCTTTTTTTAATTTTTATTTTTCTGTAATAGTGGCTACTTTAGTATTCTGTCTAATTATTGTGTTTTGCAGTGTCTGTTTGGTGTGCACTGAATGTTCATTCCCCTTAGCTTACATTTCCCCTCTGGTTTTCAATAAATCTTGGTGGACCTTTGTATCCTGCCATCTTTTCTGCTCTTTTTCCCTAGAGTGCTAATTCCCACCCCCCTGAATATCTGTAAAATCAGCATTTTATTTTTTCCTCCTGAGCAGCTATTGCCATCAGCTGTTATAAAATAATGGCTTTAGATGTGTCCCTTATAGTACATTGACCCCTCTGTCTGATTTATCATTAATTTCCAGAGATTTGTTCCAGGCTTGAACTAATTCCTTCCCCCCAGGGTCCTGAGTTAAAAACCACACTGAAACCCACTTCCTTTTGCTTTTGTACCTGGAATATTAATCATATTGCCACCAGCATCCCTGGCACATGGAGGCATCCTACTACATTTAATGATATTCTGAGTGCCTCCATTGGCTTCTGTTACAACAACATTCAAGCTGCTTATGCTTATTTCTGAGTTTGTATTGTATCTTGCTACAGTTGATATCTTGCATTTTCCCCTCCAATGCCCACACTTCTACTTACTGGAAAATTAATATTTGTCTCCCCAAAGTTTTTGCCTGATTGCTTCTTTGTACTTCTGTTTCACTCGGTGAAAAGGAGATATGACCACTTGCAGTGGAACTTGGGCTCTGCCTTAAAGTGTTGCAGCGTTTGTAGGCTGTGGTTTTGTGATGCTTGGAAGACTTTCTGTATGTACTCAAGAATATTGAAAGAGGATAGATAATCTTATGAGTGCTGCAACACAGTCAGCCGTCAGTGTTGTATCTTGAGTTGTAAGTTTTCTTCATTTTCTGGTATTGCTCTTAAGAGTGGGATGTGTTTGGAAGTAGTCAGTTGAAGACGTGGTTCCTGGCAAGGCAGTGGACAATATCTACTTGGCTCTACTGAGCACAGCACAAACAAATACTGGTATGTTCACTGCAGGATCATTGGGAATGGAGGTAAAGGAATATTAAGACTTGTTACCCACCACAGTGATGTCTTCTCCTGAGTCACCTTCCCTAGGCCCTGCAAAAGCTACGTTGCCTCGAGTTGAAACTTAAAATCAGAAGTATTAATTAGTCCTTTGGAGATAATTCCTATGCCGGGTTGTATTTATTAATGTCCTGCTTATTCTTAAAATTGTGGTCTGCTCTTTCTGGGAAAAGGACTGAAACGTTTTTCCTGTTGCTGCGGTGCAGACTGGCAAGGAATTACAAACTGCTGCTTAGGATATGACTCCAAACCTGGTGTACCCACGTGTGTCTCTGTCAAGCCAAAAGCTGTCAGTGCTTGCTACTTCTGAAAATTAACACTCTGAGAAATAAGCCCACTCTGACCCATTTTGCATTTTAGCCCTTTTTGATCTTAAAAAAGAAAAGAAGTTATTTTGACAATGTGGAAATCTTGATACTGAATTGCTTCATTCAGAGTTGTTTTTACAGCTGCTGGAGTCGTTTAGTAACCTTTTATCATGTAAATAACATATATGTATATGAAGCATCTATGAACAGCTCTGTATATGAACATCTACATACATGAAGCAAAGAATAACAAAAAGTGTATGCTCTATGTTTCTTGTTTGCAAACCTGATGCTAACTAAATTCAGCTGTAATCTGTGAGGTCCCACAATAGCTGGTAAAACTAATATGTAGCAATACAGACAAAGAGACATTTTGAAAGTAAAACATCAAGTCCTTATTCATCACAACACTTACTGAATTAAAGATTTCAAGCACTGGGGCTGCAGCACAGTCTACATCTTGCTCCCTGCCTCTGTCCAGTGTCAGGAGGACACGTGGCTTCTGATGCCTGGAGTTACTTCGGTCTTGGGCAAAAATTATGCCTTGGAAGTTTTCTTTCTTGCAGGGATTTGTGTGTAAAGACTCCATTTGTGAGGCAGAAGTAGCTAAAAATAGTATGTTATGTAGTATGGTTAACAAATGATACCGAGAGCCGCGGAAAAGCCGCACTGCCACATTTTCAGGTCTGCTTGCCAGATTGGGGGCATATGTGGGGATAAGACATTGTTAGTTATCCCTTTGTACTCGTGCCTAGTACCCTCAGTTGTTTATGCCCAAAGTTTTAAGTACCTGGAGATGTTTTCTGTAATATAAGACCATTTAAAAAAAAAAAAAAAGATTTAATAGTGCAGAGCTTAAAAAAATTCTTAGATTGATTTATAAATGTTAAGATGAAAATAAAATACATCCTGATGGTTTTGTTTTACTTCAGGCCTTAAGTCAGAAGTAGTGTTTATATACCAGCTTTCCCCAGAAGCAGGAAGGATAGAGACCTAATAAAAATGTAATGAAAGCTGGATTCTCATGCTTTCACACATGTCTACGAGATGGAGCTTTAAGAGAAATATAGATGCAGTGGCTTGTGCGCTAACAACATCAACAACCATTTTCTGGTGTGTGCAGCATTACCAGCCACTGGTGTGATAAAGCTGCTGAAGTGATGGCAGCCACTTTACCATATACTGTCAGCTCTTCAGTATCCCTAATAGCCTGGCTGTCCCTACTTGGGCTAACTTACCCCGTGTTGCTGAGATCCATGTTGTGGAGCATCTTTTGGCTACAGGGTGGATAGACCTGCTTTGGTGTTCGTGTGACTTTTTGTGGGTTTACTTTGTTTGTTTTATAAGTCTGGCAGTTTTTTATGCCACTTACCACCGTGGTCTTTTGCCTTTGCTGGCTCATACCAAGCAAGTGACATGCTGTGAGCAGCATCTTGGACATCCTCTGTGGGCCAGGAGGGTCACTGGTGGTGCATCATGTTTGGGTGATCTCAGGTTTCACTGATGACATCTCACCTTCATCTCCCTGGTTGGGGATCGCTGCACTGAAGCCACAAGGTGTGTGATGGTAGTATGGAAACCAGGTGCTGTGGTGACAGTGTTTCTGACAAGGAACCAGCATTTCAGCTGTCCTTTATGTCACTTCCAATTGCTGCGGGCGGGAGGGGTGCAATGGGCAGCAGCTGTGTGGTGGTAGAACAATACACACAGTACTTCTGCTATAGGCAAACAGTCAAAGATGCTCTATCACTACAAATCTTTGATATAAAAAGTTCATTTCAGGTTTTGGAGGGCTGTGTAGCTGTTCCTTCTCTTCCTTTTCTCCGTTTGTTAACTGCTTCCCACGTGATCTGAGCTTGTGGGAGCACCTGTGGTCAGGTGCCTGGGTTCTCTCCTTCCTCATCATGGTTGCCTGTTCTCTCTCCTGGAAGCCTCACCCATAGCTTTTCTGCTTTGAAATGCTTGTCTCTTGGGCAGACAAAGGAGTGCAGCTCTGCCAGCTGGCTCGTTGCCCCTCCTGCCCATCCGTGCTGTTGCAGACACCTTGCAAAGCGTGGGGAGAGGTGTGGGTGGCGTGATGCTGGGCTGGGGCAGCTCCAAGGCTGCGTGTCTGAAGGAAGGATTGGGGCTGTACTGGCCAGATAGGCTGCAGGGAACAGTATTTCAGACCCCACAGTGGCACTGACATAATAATTTCAGCATTGTTTGGGACCACATTTATAATAAGAGTCTTACTGCAGGGTCTGCACTGCAAAGAATGGGATTTACAGATAACTTCAGGGAGGGGGAGTCTACTGGAAAGCTGCAGTTTCTGCCTATTTTGGTTAACTGATTCAGCCTTTCGAGGTCATTTAGGGTGGATTGATATGTTCTCATTCTCCGTATGTGCGGCAGTGCAAGGATCCTGCAGATTGCAATAAACGGGGAAAGGGAAGGAGCAGATTGTCCTACCGGAAAGTAAAAGACTCTTTCAGGATTGTGTAGGTTGTGTAATTTGAAGATCAACATTGCTTATGGTGAACAGATGGAGAGGATGATTAGAAGCTACAAGTGCCCTCCTGTGCTATAGGCCCAATGTCAGATAAACTACCTCTACAGAAAATTATCACTTTCTGAAATTCTAGGACAACTGTAGGTTGTATTCTATGAAATTGAGAGAGAAAAGTGGTATGAGGAGGAGGAAAGGATCTAGACTGTTAACTGTGTGAGACTGCAAACTGCCTCTCGGGAAGCTCAGATTCAAGGTGGTTTTAGTGTCTGTGAGTGCTCAGCATTGTTTTTATGAAGCTGTGCAAGAGGAAATTCCCATTATTTTGGTGCTGGAGTTCACTGTGGCTATCATTAGTACAAACCAGGGTGATTTTCCCTCAGTGAGGGCATGCTCACCTGCCTTGTGAGGTCTAGCAGTGCAGCATTTATTTATTGCATGACAGAGCACACATGCTAAAACCTGAACAAATTATGCGTTTTGTCACATGTGGCTGTAGGAAAAGCTTGTCTGAGAACTCCTGGTTGAGAGCTGTGGACCAGTGTGTGCTATTGCAACAGTGTGTAGTTAGTATTTAAGGCTGGTTGTGTGAGGCTTTTTGGCTTTTTTTGGAAAGATGTATTTTGGGTATTAGTGAATGATGTTTTAAAGCAATAGACAGTGACTGGGGAATAAATGCTGGGTATGGACCGAGTTCACATGTATTCTGGCTGGGAATGAAGCATCTTCCTTTGGGCTTAGCTGGGAAAACTACCTGTGTGTCACAAGGATCCCAGTTAGAATTGATACTGTGAGGACCAGGAAGGCATCCAATGGCAGGCTGGAAAATCCAGTAGCTGGGTAAGTAAGCACTGGTGTCTGACCAGAGCTTGGCAGACAAAGCAGTCAGTGTCAGAGCAAGGAAGCACAGCAGAGAGCCTTAATAGAGCTCTTTCTGCCAGTCCTTTAAGGACTGGGATGTAAGTTTTGCTCAGTAAGTAGAAAAAATACTGAAATTGCAAGAGGT
The DNA here is from genome assembly GCA_038380795.1 of Pyrocephalus nanus. Classification (NCBI taxonomy): domain Eukaryota; kingdom Metazoa; phylum Chordata; class Aves; order Passeriformes; family Tyrannidae; genus Pyrocephalus; species Pyrocephalus nanus. The sequence continues at coordinate 63,888,731 of CM076262.1, read as the reverse complement.
GGGGGGAAAAGTGCATTTTCCCAAGGATGAACTGAACTAGAACATGTTAAAAAAGAATTTTGTTGTGCTCATGATTAAATCAGTGGGAGTGAGCAATCCAGTGAGTTAGAAGGCAAGATGGTCAGGCTGTTCAACCACCTCTCTGGCACCAGTGGAGAGGAGTCCTTTCTTCAGCCTTAGATGCCAAAGTTTTCTTGGGCACCCACAGCAGGATGAGGAGCCCTGTATAGCACAGGGCCAAAAGCAATGTCTGCTCTAATCCTGCCTTCTTAAAACTCCAAGGAGTGGTCATCTCTACTGGCTCAGCTTAACAGGAGAGCTTCTGTTCAGGGCCCAGGGAAAGAGCTCCATGTATTTGTGCACGTGTGCTTTGATCCACAAATGGCTCACACGCAGTAGGTGCTACTTAAAATATTTTTTTGGAGCGAGTAAGAAACTGTAAGTGTTGACACACATTCCGTGTACTAAAAAGTAAAAGCTAAAAGAACATTTTAACTGCTGGCACCCCTCAGAAGCTTATTCTTGGTGGTAGTAAATATAATGGGGAGGATATGCTGCAGAAGAGTAAAAGGGCAGTGGCCAGAATATGGCTGGGTATTGCTCTGCTTTTGTAATATGTATATGTTCAAAAGTGTGTAAACATACCTCCCAGGATCAGAATATGCAGCAATGTGGAAGGTGTATATAATGTATGGTATTATATACAGAAACTGATAAATGAATGCTAAGATTGTGAAGTCAGGCACTCAAAGCATAGGAAATGCCAGAATTAGATTTGCCTGCACAACCTTAATTCAGCCCCTTTGTGCATATGCATTATGATACAGTCTTTAATTACATGATCACATATCAGACCACTGAAATGACGGTGCTGACAGAATGAGAAGATATTCCATATTACTTTTTTTAATCCTTTTTGTGTGGCCCTGTGGAAGGCGTATTCTGCACACATTCAAACCACAGCTTAAAAACATAATTTCTGTGATATTGGTATAAGAAATACATGTGGAAATTAATAACTTCATATGGACTTCTCTCTGACACTTATCACTGTGTTATCTGTATGTTGTAAAGATATTCATTTCCTCTCAAAACATCTATCTTGTTGTTACTGTATTCATTTTAGAGATGGGGGAAGTTTTTGAAGGGGAAGAAAACAGCCTAATTCACTCAAATCCTACCTGTGTAGTTACAGTTATCCTAAGGCTTGGCATCAATCCAGTGCATTGAGGTCTGCTGAATTCTCAATATGATACTCTCAGGCACATGGTGTGAGTCTTGGGGATGGTTCTGTGCAGGGCCAAGAGGTGGACTCAGTGATCCTTGTTTATGTCCCTTCCAACTCAACATATTCTGTGATTCTGTAATTTTATTTGTCTTAGGGAGTTTCTAGACCACCTGGAAGTGTTTGAACTCCCATACCCCAGAAGGGTGCCCTTGCCACATGTTTTAGGGGAACCATGAGGGGAAAAAAAAAACAACAACAAACCCAAAACATTTTCTACCCTTTTCCAAAGTGATAGTACTGTGCACCAAGGAGCCATGTCCAGTCCAGGTACCAACTGAGTAAGATATTAGAGGGATTGAACTCTCAGTGGTGTCAATCTCAGGTAGATACAGGCACTTAGCCTTTTCTGTTAGTTTCCCATGATGACAATCGAAGAAAAAGTATTTAGCTTAAGCAGAAAGAATCCTGATCCTCTCTGAAGATCTCTTTTCAGTCAGCAGAGAGAGGGAAATGCAGTTTACCTGGACAGGATATCTCCCTGCAAGTCTTCAGAGGTACCCCTCTGCCTCCATTTGAAGTGTAGGGAAGGTAACTCCTGTGATAAGCTTCTAAATGCATCTGGGTCAGATCTGACTTTTCTAAGTGTTGTTTTCACTTTATTATAGCTGTTTATATCTTTAAAATCTAGCATCAGTTGACTGCAAAATATGGCATCCCCAAGTATATGTTCAGGTATACCAGGTCAGAAAGTGGGACGTGTACGACTAAGGGCTTCCTGCAAAGATTTTGGATTCCTGAAAAACTGTCCTCCTTTTGGCTTGCAAGTCTCTGCTGCCTTCAATTCCTGTGTTCCAATACTTAAAATGAATGAGTTAATGGTCCAGCAGGCAACTTTGTCTGTAAGTATGCAACTCATGTTCATTCCCTGAGCTGGCTCTTCTGGGGTGATATTCTAGAAAAAATTGGAATTTGATCATGTAATTAGAAAGTATTGCAGAGTGTATGCACAAAGATTGAATCTTAGCTTGTGCTTTCAATGGCTAAATTAGGAATGATTGTACAATCTTAAAGTACAGTGTTTTGTTGAATGCTCAGTTTGATTCAACATTCTTTAACCAGGGAATTTTCATAATGTTAAACTGAAAATTAAGAATTTTACACTGTAGAGCTCTACAGCCCTCTCCCTCTCACTTAGGTCATCAGAGGGCTGTTACTTAGAGAGACTTATTAGAGTCCTGCTATTTTCTGTCATTTGTGAACAGCAGCAGATAGGTTGGGTTGGTCAGAAGTCCAGCAGTTAGTCCAGGTTGGGGGGGTAGTGGTCCTCTAGCAGTGCTGGTGTACTCTAAATTGTTTTTTGTCTTTATCTTCACCTGTACATCTTTCCCCTCAGCTCCTGCCAGCCCTTGTTGCTCCTTTTTTTTTAAATCAGGTACTGCTTTATTGACCCTTGGGTGGCAAAGAAAAGTCACTTGACAGTGAGAATGACTAAAGAAAAAAAAAATGTGGCTCAGGTCATGAATGGTAGCTTATGTAACCACAGCAGTGCTGCATTTATTTTTTCATAGATAGTATATGTATTATATTAGGCCAATCACAATTAAGAGTGTGGCATTTCTCATGAAGCGTTTGAGAAGATCGGACCAGTAATGGTGCAATTCCTGCTGATACACCAGATATGTAGAGAGAAAAGCAAACTACATCACAGAGGCTTTATGGCATGGGTTGGTGAGGATTCAGTCCTCTGAAGAACACAAGTCAAGAGATTTAGGCTGTTACTCAAATTTTACCTTTGCCTTTTATTATGGGGGTTGCTTGTGCTGATTGGTTGCACGTACCCCAGTTGCTAAAGTAAGAAATACTGCTTTGCATTCAAGGAAGCAGATTTTCATGCTTGCATCTGAAAAAACTGCCATAGCTGAAAGAAGCAACATTATCAGCAATATAAATTTTCAAAAGTAATCTATATTATATAATTCAAGTTTGGGGTATGTAAGGTGCAGCCATATTAGGAGGTTCTGTTGTACTGGTGATTATATACTGTGAGGAAGGATGAGGATTTGCTGCTTTGCCAGTTTTAATAGAGGTGAGGGAACTAATTTGATTCTGGATACTCTCATCATGAGTTGCTTCAAGGTGTTCAAATTTGCTTATGAAATAGTCCCTTCTGAGCTGAGAAGATGGAAATGAGACACTAAAAGGCTTTCTTGAAGTGCTTCCATGTTTCTCAGCTCAGAACATCACATTTGATATTAATATTAGGTACTGAGGCAAAGTCATCAGGTAGGAAAGGGAAGAAATGTAGAAATAGTCATTTTCTTGTGTGTTTCCTCAGGATGCTATTTTGAGGCTTTAAAAAAAAATAAAAAAATTTCATGCTTTGCTGATGAGGCTGCTGTAAACTGGGGAAGTGGCAGATGTAATTGAAGTCCCAGGGCCCTGCCCTAGAAGAGGTCCAATACTGGCAGCGTACATATTGCTTATATGAAAGCGAACAGATGGATACATTTGGTCAATTCTGCCGGGTTCATATGGAAACCTTCAGAATTTTTTCTTACTATTTTGAGTGGAATACTTAAATCTGTTATCTGCTGGGAGTCTGTAGTTGCCTGGGATGGGTGCTTTGGTAGCTTTGAGCAGGGAGCATCGCCGTACTGTGGATGTCTTACGACCAGATATGTTTATCTCCCCGTGTCCCCCTCCATACTCCAGGACCAAATCAGCTACTGGAGGAGTGAGCTGGATTTTTTTCAACTTCTGTGGCATGAGAACTGTCAGCTGAGTCTTAATCATGGAGCTATTACTGGCAGTGAAAATGAAGGAAAGAGAAGAAAATCGAGCTGGCTTTTCAGAGGCTGGATTGATTGCAGAGGCATGTTTTGGTTGTTCTTGGGGTGGGGAGAGGAGAGGAAGAAGGAGATGGGGAAAACAAAACCATTTTATTTTATTTAATTAGAAACCCCACTAATTTTCTGATAGTAATTCATTCTAAATTCTTGCTGACAGTTTTTGATGTTTCTCAATTCAAAACAACTGAAAACAGTCAAGTGAAGGCAGAAGAATGGAGAATCAAAGAGGAGGGGTGTAGCTGTATTAGTAGAACACAGCGTGAAGTGCTAATACTTTGGGTGGGTGGAGGAGGTAGGATTAATCTGTAATGCTTCCAATTAGTCAGTTTTGGATATCCTTTACACATGTGCACACATGCATTCAGTGATCTAATAGCATGTTATCAATGGCGTCAAGGAAAGAATTCGCACATGACCAATTCTAAAAGTCTGTCATACAGATGTGTTAACATCTGTATTGTCATCTAGCTATCTTTTTTCCAAGTGTATAGCATATAAAAATATGCACATCAAGTATTTAGACACTATCAATGACAGCTCTGTTCCGTATTAAACCTATTAAAGAAACTCACATTTGGATTTGTGTAAGAAATGATACTTATATCAGAAAGTTTTAGCTTTAAAGCCTTCCAGGAAAGCTGTAAACAAAGCAGAAAGAAAAATGAAATCTCTGATATTAAAAGCATGTTTCTATGAAGACTGCAGTTGAGCAAGTGCTCATTTCTCTTTTCTTTTTCTAAATAAAAAAAAATTTCTTTGAACCGTTAGCAATGATAACTTCCATTGAAAACAGGGGTTAAAAAAGAAGAGTAGAAACCAAACTCATAGGGAAAGAGAGAGCGAGCTTGAATTTGACAAAAATAGTTTATTCTCTATTCCTATCTCACTCTCTCAAGCTGCATCCTTCTCACAAAAACAACTCCACCCACTGTTGTAGAAAATGGCCATCTCTTGGTATCTTCTTTGGAGGTTTTGTTTTGATAGTGCTAGTGCTAGTTTTGGGGATTAACATGAATAACCCTATCAAATTTTGTTAAGACATGGTACCAATACAGAAAGACCCATGTATACTATTTAAAATACCCTTGTTAACAGAGATTTAACAGTCATTTCATTCTCCACTGCTCATCACATTCACACATGTGGGATGGGCATTAACAGATTGAGCTACATCTTTTCATTTCAATTCTGCAGCAGTCTCTCTTTGCGGGAATATTTTATGTAGTAATAATTTTCTTCCTATTACAGACTTTCTAACTATGTTAATGGCAGTAGACTGGCCACAGAGACATTCGTGAGAACTACCTTTGCAGTGACATTTAAACAATTTATTTGATCCTGCTTTAGCATACCTGCTCATGCCTTTTTTTACTCTGTTGTCGACCTTAGGAGAACTTTGTGTATAATCATGGGTCTTTCAATCACAGTCAACCTAACAAAATGGTATGCAAATTTCTGCGGTATGTAATTTCTGAAGTCTTTGGGATTTGCAGCGTGTTTGCTGCCAAGTGGATACCCCTTGACTGCAGGGCCACATTTGGGTAGCAGCTGCCCAGGAGCTCCAAGGCCAGTCTTAGCTGGGGATGCTCCATTTTATAGGTGTGCAGTTGTTGGGTGTGTGTGCCTTGACTTACCCTAATGAGATGATGCTATCAGTATTTTTTTTTTTTTTTGGGTGTGTAATAATGAAAAAAGTAGAGCAGAGGGGAAAGGTTGATGGGAAGGGGGGAGTTTTATATATCTCACATATATACTATATTGAATTGATCATCTTATCACCATTTAGAGAAATTGCAAGTTGTGGATCTGTGGCTGAAATGTGTTACTTGTGTGGGATTGCTCTTGGCTAAAAGCCTAAAATGAGGACTCTTGCTTTGTGAGGGCATATCTTGTCCTGTGCTTGAAGTAGCTTCTCCAGTATTGGACCATGTGTAAGAGTGCTCTTAGGATGAGAATGGTTAAAAACAATTACCACTGCCACTAAAGCTGTTAACACCTCTATCACATTCTATCAGGATCAAAAATCCTAGTGTAAAGTGCTTTTACAAAACCATCCGAGTCAAACTCGGGGAAAATTGAAAGACAAGAAATTAACTGAACTAATTGGCAAAAAATTATATTTATCAGCTTGTTGATTTTTAGTATAATTCATGGAAATGAATTCTGTGAAATTGTCATTCCGTGACAGCTGATTGGGTGGGAAAAATGTAGGATCGCTGCTTAAAATGCTTACACTGACAGGAACATTCCCGTTCACTAAAAATAAAAACCTTGGACAGTAACATCATACAAATTTGTGTATGTGGGTTACCTGCTGTGTGATGTCCCCTCTGTGGGAAACACTTGAAGCACATGATTAGTCTCTTCAATTTCAGTTGAACTAAATTGCATTTTAGGTTTGGGGTTTTGTTATTGGGGGGGGAGGAGGGCGAGTTTTTGTTGGATTTTTTGTTTCTTTTTGTTTTCTTTTTTTGGTAATGTTTTTTTTTTGTTGTTGTTGGTTTGTTTGTTTGTTTAAGAGCAGAAATTAAGCTTACATGTTTTAAGTTTGGCTTCCTCATAAACATTTGTAGATTGAGGTGCAACTTACTCCTCTGGCTACACTTCATGCCTTTCCATTTCCCAATCCTGATCACGAAAAGGGAGTTACTGCCTCAGAAAGTTATGTGAAAAGAAAGCAGGTTTCTTGCCTGGGTCATCCAGCTGGCCTTAGCATATGTTTGTGCACGATGTGTTGTTACTGCATTACTGAACTGGATTCTTTGCCCACGTGCAATAGTCTGCCTACAAACAATAATAATCACGGTGTGTGTCACGCTCAGTTCTCTGCGGCACTGCAGCTCCTCTGTTGAAGGAGAAAATTCAAGGCAATCATCAGCTCTCCTAAAATTGTCAGTTTTGGTTTCCATGGTCATACCAGTTTAGTGTCTGGGTCTGATTTTTCCATTATCCTGCGCCTTATATACAACTTTGACTTGCTGTCGGAATTGAGTAGTCCAAGGATAAGACAAGGGAAAATCAAGCTTTTTCTGTCCTTGGGGTAAAGGAAATTATATGTAGTTCAACTTTCTCAAGTGACAACATTCATTAGGCTGTTACTACAGACATCTGTATGGAGTTAAGATAAGTTGGTATTTTCTGGGCACTTCCAGTAATAAAATCCTAAAACAGTGTTTACAGAAAATGCTGAAGCTTTTTTCAGCGATTCCTTCAATTATAGCATTTCTTTAAAAATATTTAATGGAAATGTGAGAAAAGAGAAAGCTAAGGCAAGAGTTCACTATAAATTTCCTCAGACGTCCTTCTTTTGCCTTCTTTGGATGTCCATGTGGGTCCTCCTTGACACATACTCAGCCCATGTGTACATTCTGGCTGCTTCCATCTGGGGTCCACATTAGTACCATCTCTACTGTTGCCATACAAAGAGCACTTTAGTTATCCTTTACAAAAAAAAAAAAGCAGAAAAGAAATAAACCAGTTGCAGATAGAGCGTGGGGAGAAAAGAGGTAGCCCTTTCCATTTATTCATTTCCTTGCGTGATTTTTGTTTTGCTTTTTTTGATTTAGTTTTATTTGTTTGGGCAAGTTTCCTGCCGTTTACCTTTGCATTTACATTTCCTATTGATTGGCAATTTTTAAACTGTTTATTGTGCTCTTTTGTTTAGCTGTTCAAGAGCTAAAACAAAAGCCACCAGGCCCTGTGAGGGACACATTTGCATGCGGCGAGCGTTGCCCGAGGAAAAAGTAATTGCTAATGCATATTTATGTGGCACAAATTTGCCATTTGTTTATGCATAAAATTATCAATAGTGCAGGGCGGCCCAGCCGTAGAAAATGGTGACCTTTTTAGCTTAATAAAGAGAAATCAGCTGTTATTGTGAAGAGATCAGCCATTTATTCTGTGTTGAGGGACACTGTCGGGAAAATGTAGATTGGTGCCGGCAATATCATTAAATGGAAGGCCAGTGACCCTTTCGGTATAGTCTATTATACTTTATCTAATAGGGGATAAATGACTCTGGTTGGCAAATAGATTAAAAAAAAAAAAAAAAAGAGAGAGAAAGAAAAAAATACTCAACAAAACCCACTGCCCCTCCTGACTTTTCTCTTACAGCTCAGCCATATGAACAGGTAGATACCGAGGAGGTAATCATGCACAAGCCAGCTGGTATTTCTCTAGCAGGAAAATGACTTTAAAAACAACTAAACAACAAAAAAACTCCAAAACAACCCCAAAACAACCCCCAAGCCCACTCTGTGTTTAGACTAGTTTTGATTGCTTTGCACTGAAAAAAACATGCAGAACTAGCCTATGATTCTTCCTAGTGCTTGCTGTCAAAAGCAGTGTTCTGAAGGGCCGTGACGTGGATTGGATTTTGGCTTGTGAAATGAAAACTCATAGTTCAAAAGAAGGAGGTAGAGTCTTTTTTGAAGATAACAGGTTTTTGAAAACAGTTATGCTTTTTTCTTACATACATTCAATTTTTTAAGAGTGGATAAGAATTTGCTAGGTTATACCCGAAGACACTGAAGACCTCATCTACAGAAGATGCAGCAACACAGTTTTCTTTGTAGTACTCCACTAATTCACCTCAACCTTAATGGGCAGATTGAAGACTTGAAGAGTTTAAAAACTAGCAGCCTCAAGAAGTTGTTGTGAAAATGAAAGTGTATGCACAAAACCTCATGTTTCCCTCTTTCTCTCACTGCGCTCCCCAGAGTGCACTGCACTGTGCATAACTGGAAATAGCTTCAGCCACTCCACAGGTGAAATGTGGAGAGCTGTGAGTCACAGTCACTGTAAATGGTTGCATTTTCTGTGTCCACTGTGTGATGAACTGGGCATTTGATTATTTTATTTTTTTAATCCCTGGGGACTATCCAGCAGATGATTGTGATGACAGTATTTTACTTAGCAAAGGCTGTTAGATTGAGGTAGTTTTATGTGCACACCCAGCCTGTCTAGGTGAGGTGAGATCCCACCCACCACACTGTGGGACCGCCCATCCTCAGAAGATGGAGATTTGCCTCTGCCCACCTTTCTGCCTTGTGCCTTCAGAAAGTCCTGATGGTATTTTTGTGCTGGGGAAGGGCTGATCAGAATAATTTTGGGGCTTTGCTCTGTTTGTTTCCTAAACTTGTGTCACAGTCTCTTTGTCACAGAGTGACATTTTCCTGGTGGCCTCAGTAAAGAGGCAAAGGGTAGATAGAACAGGACGATGGGAACTTGCAGATTGCATCAGTGGAAGCTTTTTGAGGGAGGACTGTCTGGACATGATGGTGTGGAGCTTGTGGTCAGAGGCAGGAGTTCAGTCTTCTCAAGGCTATTGATCTGATTTCACCACCATTAAAATTTGGGCGACATTTTAAAAAAATCATTTTAGTGAAATATATTACAATACATAAAACTTACCATGGGAGATATTATATAGTATATGATGTATTACTTTCTATAATAATGTTGTGAAAGTCTTTGTAAGGATGTGTGCTACAGTTCAATATTTCATACCAAAAATTTACTCTTATTAGGTGTTTTTGGAAAGGGTTGGTTCAGTTTCCTAATTGTGCTTTTCCATGCATTTAATTTCTATGCATAGAGCTCTTGCCTGCTTCTGGAATGGTGCCCTTGCAGTCCTCCCAAATAATGATCCCCAACCATGTTGCTGTAGAAACAAAAACATTGTAGATCGTGTTATGGAAATAGAGAGAAAGTCAAAGAAATAGCTTAAAAGTGTATGTTTTCTTAGGTACATCCTATGGAAACTACAGTTAATATGGAAGTGAACTTAACTGCAGAGTGGGATCTAGGTTTCTTCACATGGCAACAGGCCCCTTTTTTTACTGGTTCTGTCATTCCACTCAAAACTGTAGCCAAGAACCACAGTTTCAGAAGCCTCTATTAATGTTTGAGGATTGCTTCATTGACTTGGTAATGAACAGTTGAATTAGGTGGTATTTTACCTTTAGAAATGCATTTTTATTTTTACTTCAACAAAATAATTCAGCTTTGCGTAGATCTGCTTTTTTCAAAGACTCTTTTTCCATGCAGATATCTCCATCTCTGTTCCTGAAAAAAACCAATCTTCTTCTACATGTCAAAGCTTGTAACCAGTTTTTAGCCTCAGTTTTGCTTTTCCAACAGTCATAAAGCAACCCTTTTGAAGTGTGCTTGACATTAGCCAGCTAGATTTATGTAGATAAAATTAACAAGTAGAAAATGCTTAAGTCTGTTGTATGGGAATAAACTGAGGGTCAGCATTGTGAACTAACCTGAGTCCAACTGAGATTCTAACTCAGGTTATTATTAATATTATTACTACTGTTGTTATTGCTACATATTTTTGTCATATCTGTGCCTGCCTAGGCCTGGCTGTGAAAAGTAATTAAGTACAGAGAAATAAAAAGCAAAGCTTCAAAACCATAGAAATATCAAGTTTCATGGAAAACAAGTTTTGTGAAGAGGAGTTGGTTAAGGGAGAAGATAGGTCAGAGAAAAGACAAGCAAATATTGCTGATGAAAGTTAGTAGCAGAAAACACAAGATGAGCAAAATAAATATTACCTTTTTGTTTTATTCTGCCATTATGAAGAAGACAGGGAGTAGCCCTGTGCCTTGGTTCCAGGTTGCTGGGACAGATAATGGGGAATATTCTGTAAACAAATGTTACAGGTCTGATTGTCTTGTGAGCTGCCTTCATTGTCCTGGGATCTCACCCTAAGTAGGAGTGACTTGAGTGGGGCTTTGCTTTTCTCAGCTCCTGGTGCATGTCTACTGTATTAATACTGTGTAGGTTAGGGAAGGAAGATAAAGGACAAGTTTTATATTATGCTGTTCAGTTGATGAATGTTTATTGTGATAACCAAATAATAAGCGTTAAGCAATTGATATTTTGTTGGTTCTTCGTGATGCTGGTAACTGAGTAGTCTGATAGGTCAAGATCTGCAGGACCTATCTTTGTTATGGGAAATTTTGATTATCCTCACTGAAGAGTGACTTTTTTCCCCCTCCCTTCTTCAACACAGTTATATTTGAAAAGCCCACTGAGATATTAATTTTTAGAGGAGCAGAAATTCATGATTGAGGAAATTTCTATATAAAATGTAGAGAACACATTTCTGTTTGTCTGATTGCTTAATATAGGAAATTGAGGTGTAGCTTCAGAAAGTTTGCCTGCATGCAGAGCTCAGTATGAACCAGGGACACAAGTTGTCCTTTGAAACCTCATGCACCACCCTGCTATTGATAGTGTCTTATGTGCTGCTGCTTTTCATAGAGGTCTCTGAGCTGCAGGGCTGGCAAAATAATTGCAGCAAGTTAAACCAGTAGGAAAAAGTGTCTAGTTTTATATATTGAGGTTGCTGATTTCTGTGTCTGTGTGTTTTTGTAGTTTAAAAATAAAATCAATTCCTATTTATTTTATTCACACATGTATTTCATACTACAAATTGTTTTGGTTAGACTAGATTAATATTAATAGACTGCAGCACAGCTTAGGGATGCAAAACCTGACTGAAAGGATGGCCACATGTGAGATGAACTTCAGCTTGTGTGAACTTGATGTGTCATGTCACATGGTCTCGGACTTGCATCTGCAGCCATGCTCGTGTGATCCAGCAAAATAACAGTAGTACTAGAGATTTTTTTTGTTTGTTTTCAAATCACTGCTTTGCTGTGCACTTCGGGTCACAGAAGACTTACTTTGCTGCTTTTGCAACCGGGTAGACTGAGGCACAAAGCTAGTAACCGGGATCCTGTGGCTCAGCAGGGCCACCTGGGTTGGATAGCGCAGTTGTGCTGTTCTGTGCAACAGCGGATGCAGGGGAGTCCCAGCTCCCACCTCCTGCATCCCCCACACTCGTACTCTTCGTGCCACAAAATGCTCGTCCCTTCTCTGCTGAAGGCTTGGGGTAACGCAGCAGTAACCACAACTGTGACAGGTGCCCTGTGAGATCTGGGGTGCAGCACACTCCTGAACTGGGGAGGACCAGGTGGGGTTTGGGGAAGTCATGCTGAGTGATGTGAGACATTGTAGTTCTGGGCTCTGTCATACCTGGGGGAGGTGCCACTCTGTCACCTGTGCAGGGAGCAGAGGTGCAGCTCAAGACCCTAGAGTCAGTATCTTACAGAGTAAATGTGTGAGTAAACCCTCCTACTCACAAGGTGTCAGCTGGGAGCAGAGGCGAATGCAGAGGGACCTCTCGGTCCCAGCGCTGTACTCGCACCACTAACCATGTGAGCGTGTTTGGTTGGGGATGTAAAAACAGTGAGTGTAGGTGAGCTCTTTAAACACTCAAGAGCAACAGGAATATGTAGTCACATCTTCCTCCTGGTTCAATTTCTGTATAGATTTATCGTGATAAGAGGTGCCACTTTAGTTCTAATAATGTCTACTTTTTTTTTTTTTTTGCTATTACATATTTCTATGGCAGCTTTTCCATGTGATATATTTTGGGTCACACATTAATTTACACCAGCCTCTGTTCTGCAAAAAAGAGTTCACGAACTAAATGAAAAGGAACGGGGAGGGAGATGTCTGGCAGAGCCCAGGCTTTTGTTTCATGTTTTGGATTATTTTCTTTTTAAAATAAAATTGTTGATATGCATTTTGCTTTTATTTTTCTAGCCTTCCTCTTGCTGATGACCGGGTTCCTGTTTGATCCTGTTTACAAGCTTTCGAAGATTGAAAATAACCCCAACTCCTCTGCATTGGGTAGGAAAACAAAGCCATATAAAGACATACTGCAATTACTCTGGAGGGTGGCAATAGGGAAGAGTGTGGTATGAAGGAAGAGCTTATGGAGAAAAGGGAGAAGGTTACTAGGTTACCACAAAAGACATTTGTGTACACAGTTTTTCTCACTCACTCTTTTGGACTGGGAGGAGGGGGAGGAGTGGGTGTACCAGCAAGTAAATAAAAGTGTTCTCCAGTGTGTGTATTCCCAGTCTAAATGTTTTGTCTATACTTCCTGTTACTCATTCAAACTGCTTTGCAGTTCTATTTCAGTCTATTCAAAACACCAAATAAGGTAACTTTAAGAGATTTTTTGGGGGCTAGGTTGTTGTTTTGTTTTGGTTTTCTTTTTCCCTTTTAAAGTTACTGGCAAGATAAAGAATATTCCCTAAATTACTGTGAACTTGTGAATATATGTGCAATATTATAGTAGTGTTGATGTGTAAGTATCTATATCCAAGGTACTACATTTTTACAAATATTTTAAAATGACATTTCTTGCAGTTAGGGAGAGTAGGTAGGGAATAATCTGGTTAAATGTTGTTGACCTGTCAGGAGACTCAGACACAGGCAATCGCACAGGTGTGATGTCTTCTTGATCCTGTAGTTTTTATGCTTAACCTGACTGCCATGAATAATAAATGTTTGTAGAATTAAGGTTTCAAAGACAAGCACCTCCTTTCGGTAGAGTTGGTTTTATCTTGTTATTGTGGACTTTAGGAACTAGAGTTGATTATGTCACTATTGAGTGTGATGAGTTTGTCCTAGGGTTAGGTGTCCCCTAGCTTGACCTGGTTGCCATCATAGTTGCCATCATGTTTCTTTTGCCTCTTCAAGGAGTGCACCGTGGTGACAGGTCCAGTTTTGTATGGGTGGAAATGAGGAAAAAGTGTGGAAGGCAGTAGAAAGCCAGAGCAGTTGCAGCTAAGTATTTAGGGCGAACTGGAGGTGAAACCCTGAGACACCTTTCTTGATTTCAGTATGGCTTTGTCCACGTGCAGAGGGCTATTCCACTGTTCTTTCTTGTGGGGAAAAAAAAAAATCTAATTAAATTTGAATGCGGGATTATGTAATTTATTGATAATATTCTGGTGTAAATTGATGCTTTTCTGCTTCGTAGTGAGGCCTTAGACACGCATATGAGATGACAGTCTAAGTCATGGTATTTTAACATGATTGATTCAGATACGAGTAAGTTTTATGATTCACTTTCCTCTTTCTAAATGCCAGAAGTCAGTTGTGACATTCTCATCTTTTCCTCTTCTAAATAAGCTTATCAAAGAAGAAATCACTAATTTACCAGGCAGGGCTTAATAATCAAGGAAGTGAAATTTCTGTTTTAGAGGGGAAAAAAAAAAGAAATCCTTTGCTGACTTTCTGGATGATTTTTAAATAATAAAAGCTTACCATGTCTCTCACAACCACGTACTGAGCAACTGCTTTATTTCTTTTAAATATAATTTTTTTAAGGCTTTCATTCTGAGAGGGGTCAGTAGCCTTTGAGAATTGAGCTACTTTGTTGACAAATCTCTCCTGTAAATTGAACAGCATTAATTAGAAGTTTATGCTAGAGATTCTTACTTTTTAATGTGGGTGGTGGTATCAACGAAAATGTCTAATGAATTTGAAGATGATTTTAAAAGGTCTGCCACCTGTAGATAAAAATGTGCATTACTCCACATGGTAATTATCAAGACTGAGGGCCTTGACATGATCCACTGACCTTTTGAAATCAAAACACTTACTGTAAAGAAAAAAAGGCACTGATTCCTCCATCTATGTTAATGTAGGAGGTCTTTATATTCAGCTGTATTGATACACTGTAATATATATACAAGGGAAAAAAAGATACTTTGAATTATGTTCGACCCAAGTTTTCCATCGTTTCCTGTACAGACTTATAAAGCCCTCGTTATTTTGCATGTGTTGAGGGATATTTTTTTTTTAACGTAATGAAGTAGATTACTAAAAATATTCAGGTGTCTGAGACAGCAGCAAAACATCTCTGAGCCACCCTACAAAAATAAACTAGATTTGTGTGTGCAGGATGAAAAAGAAAGTATATAGGAACAGATTTCGGCTCCAGGCTTTTTTTGTCAGGGGCACTTGCAATAAGGGAGGGGAGCAATAACCCAGCAACTATCATTGTAAAAATTATGAAAAGCACTTTGATGGTCCTTTTTAAAGTCAGTTCACTAAACAGGGGCCAAATCAAAAGCCTGAAAGGCAACTTGTAGTTTGCTATCAACAACCCCAGCCCCTTGCTGCTATTTGCAGTTGAGAACGAGTGCTTCTGCACACAGTAATGGTGAGGAAAACTAAAGGGAAATAAAAGATGCGAATGAAGGATTTTCTGTTTTCATATGAGTACTTGGAACACCAAGCAAGCGAAGAAGCAGCAATTTTAGCTAAGCTAATGTAATAGAAGACCATTGCACCCAAACTGTCTCAGCAGAACTTCCTGCATAATTAGATTGTAAATCTTCTCAACTGAGGAAGTTTTGCCCAGGGTCAGATTGTCTAAGTAATAATCCATTCTACATAAATTAGAAGATTTGAACTGCTGGGATACATTATTACATTAGTTTTGTTTTTTATTCCTAATATAACTAAGGAGAACAAATGCAACAATTCTTTTTCTTTTCTCCTTTTTAATTATGTTACGTCTCTTTAGTTTTTGATTACCTCAGAAGGCCTTTCCTGTAGGTTTTGAGATTTTTCCCAAGCAATGATGATGAAGTTGTCATGCAGGCAAATTAATACATTTTTAATGTACTTCAGAAAGCAATACCACAGAATCCTTTGGCCATTGGATTCTGTGATATCACTTCCTCAGTGAAGCATTTAGCCAGAGATGCTGCTCCTCTGTTTGTGCTGCTAAAGTTTTGTCTCCACCTCTGATCCCCTTCTGCAAAGAATAGAATTGCCATCTTCTAGGTAAGAATTAGTAGGTGAAAGTTTTCTAATAACTCATTTACAACAAGCAGGCTTCTAAGTTACTAGCTCCATTGTTTTCTTTGAGAAAAGGAAGATTATGGGTACTTCACATGCATATATAGCTATATCTAAAAGTGATGGGGGAAGTCCCGGAGTTTTTATTAAGGCAACAATTGCGATGGAAATTTTGGTATTTGATCTGCTTGAAGGAAGCCAAGTTTGCAGTGTAGCACAGATTAATTTATATGAACTTGTGTTTGTTTGGCAGGTTTGGTTTTTTTTTTTGGTGTGGGGTTTGGTTTGGTTTTTTTGACTTTCACTGTGAATTTGAGAAGAAGTCAACTGTTCAGGAGAGCCTTTTGGAAATAAAACAGCCTTTGGGCTGGACTCTTAGGCTGTCTATGTAGACTTCACTAATACTGAACAACAGAGAGGGGAGATGAGGAAGGGCTTGTGGAAGTGCTCACAGTGCTGTGGGATCCCAGTTCCTGGGGCTACTTTGGGTGTGCACCAACTCCATGGTCTCCATTGGATGCATGTTAGAGATCTAGACCTGCACAGTGGCAGTGACTGGTGGCAGGACTGCTAAGCCAGTTTGATCTAGCTCTGTGATGGGTTGTCATCTTGTTGTTGTATGTACAAGTGTTGAGGGAAATGTAATAAGAGGAAATGGCTGGCTCCTGTCATTAACGATGTTTTTAAATACCTGTCTCTTCTTGCTGAAAATTCATATGTTACATAATGGTAATTTTTTTCTTTTTCTTTTTTTTTTTTTTTTCAAAGACAAGAAGGAAGCTCTCTGGGGTTGGACGTACTAAATTCCTCATTTCCCATCTAATTCTTGTGTTCAAGGGTGGAAAAAAAATAAAATATGGAATAGATAATTCTGTGTTTTCAAATACAGGAGTATTTTGATTACCTGGTGCTGGTTCTGTTATCTCAGCTGCCTGGTGAGTCTGTGGTCAGCCTGCTCTGCAGAGCACTGGCAGCTGAAGGCAAAGCATAGGTTTTGGTAGAAATGGCAAGCGCTCTCAAAAGTCCTGGAAATGGGGGTACTCCAATACTGAGGGATGTCTGGTCACCCTTCCCTCAACTGCTGCACAAGGAACACACTTCAATACAGTTTATTTTCCTCTACTGTTGTGAGACACCAATGGATGTGGAAAAAAAAAAAGAAATAATACCTTAAAGATGTCAAGGAGAAAATGAAGATCTGTGAAAGCCCTTAGAAACCGGCATTTTGGGGAAACACCAAATCCTTCAGGTGCTCTTAAAAGCATACAAGAGCGCTGGAAGTCCATCGATAAACCATTATTTTTTGCTTTTACTTAAAATCCAAACTTGCTCTCATTTCTGCCATTATAATCCTTATAAAATACTTTTTCATAATTAAAATTTTCATCATCATTATTAATATTTAACAGCAAGTAGCTATGTTTTTTGTTTTTTTTTTTTTGTTTGTTTGTTTGTTTGTTTGTTTGTTTGTTTTTTCCTCAGGAGCATCAGATATAAAGAAAATCAGAAATCAGACCTCAAGACTACTTTTGAGGCAGAAATAATCCAACCATTATTTCTGGTGTAAAAGGTTTGTGAATAGCATCATTTGCCTAGAAGCTGTTTTCCAACCTAATAACTCCTGGAATAATGACCTAAAACTGTTTCCAAGAGGATTAAGGCCCATATAACTATTAAGAAGTATAAGTTTCTGAAAAAGCTTCTTTCTGATTGGTAGGGAGGTGAGTTCTGATTTAGGTTAAAGCTGCTTGCTTAGGAGAATCAGTTTCAATCTCTCTGAAGTCAAAATGTTGAAGTAATCCTCTGGAGAAGGATTGTCTGAAGTTTTTTTCTTTTTTTTCTTTCCATATATGTGTATATATATTGTGTATGTGTAGATATTACTTATTGCCATAATGATCTGGAAGATGGTAATTTAACTGGGTTTTCAATCCATTTGGGGAGGGGGGGGGCTTAATCTTCTGCTTTAGTGTGCCTTGGGCAGAATCTGTTCAAAATGGGCTGAGATTGCAGCTGAACACTTGGCTTGTTGGTTAATCATCACTTGAAAACTCTTCATTGGAGAGACTGCAGAACAGAATTTATTATCTGTAATGATATTGGTGTGTTTTTAAGGTTGTGCACATGTTGTATATGCTTCGCTCTTGTTAATTGCTTTTTTAGCTAGTGTGATCTCCAAAAGGGAAGGAGGAGAAAACATGGGCTGAGGATGATTTGGGAATATCCAGTGTACAGGGGTCAGGCTTTATGCATTAGAGGAATGCATGGGTTTGCAGCTGAATCATTTTGATAAAGAGCTGCTTGCTGAATTGCACTTTTAAATTGGCAAAACTTCCCAAATGTGCATCAAAATACACTGGTGACAGAAGCTCACTACAGAAAGCACGTGAATTCACACTGAAATGGCTGTTAACCACCTATTGCTTTTCACCTTCTTGAATTAACCGGAGCTAATGCTGTAATTCTGGCTGAATCCCAGAAATGTCTCAGCAGATCACACTGAAGACCTAAAATCATCAGTGAGTTCAGCCAGCTTTATCCTAGGGTGCCTTCCTTGCCAGCAATCAGGATTGGTTTACATCTGTCCCAAGAGCATACTCATGTAAGAAGGTGAAATAAACATCTGGCATTAGCAAAGTAAAATAGAATTGTTTTCTTTATAGGAGGCATTAGTATCATTGGCCACTCAGAAATTTATAAAAATATGCATATACATTGTATTAATTCTGACCTTTGGAGGAGTTTGGCCTTGTGTGCAATTTAAAGGTGATTTAGCAGAGGTTCTCACTAATAAGGTAACAGGTTTGGCTGTCAACTGAGTTGTTATACAAGACAGAGCCACTTTTGTGGGACACGATATCCATCTCTAAAAAATGCAGAAGGAATGTAATCAGTGATGGTACTTAACATGCAGCTGAACTGGGCCCTGTTTTGAAAAAAATCACTCTAATTTTTACAGTGGTTGACTGTAGCCACAATAGAGAAAAGCGAGTAAGTGTTTGCTGATCAGATCTATGGCCAAATTCTTATTTTGATTCAGGGTGCACAGTGCCAAAAATCTGATGCATATGCTTATGAAAGATTTTTCTGGTTCTATATGCACTATAAATACATTCCACATGGCTTTATACAAAGCTCTCTGTTATTTCAGTAAGTCACAAGCTACTAAGCCAGATCCAAAGAAGGTGAAGCTCTGAATCAAGTTCTTTAACATTTTATGACTTTGAAACCCTGTTTTAAAGTGTACTTGCTTCATTAATTTGTGGCTTTGATCTCAGTTGGGCAAGCATTGAAAAGATAGGCAAAATTAAATGGGGAAAAAAATTACCTTTTCACAAAGGTCTCTTGTTGCCATTAAGCCAGCAGACTGAAGAGAGTTCCTCTTCATTTTCAGGTTTAGGTTTAAACCAGGAATATGTAGTTTTACTTAAATAATTCAAGGAACACCGTTGCTGAAGGTGTTATTTGGTGTGACCAGGTTTGCAAAACCGCTTGCCTTGCGTGAATAGGAATCTTTCCTGGGATTTTGAGGGGAAAAAAAAAAATCTGTTCTGTATCTACTCTCAGCTGTGTGACTGAGGGTGTAGCTGTGGAACACGATCTTTCCTAGCTCTCAGGCAGGTCTGTCTGGTCCAGGAGCTCCTTGGAGTGTCCCCACGCGTGAGTAAAATGAAGTCTGGCTACTGCCTTGCCGGTTTCCCTTTTTTTTAATAAGGACCTTGGATTAGCTGCAGAGGTAAACCAAGGAGTTTGGGAAACCTAAGCAGTAAACTCTGAGTAGAACTGCAGAGTTTTTTTCACATTGCAGCAACAGGTTGCTCTAGTTCCTCCCCATTTGTTTTTTGGTGTTTGTTTCTTTGTTTTTTTTTTTTTTTTTTTTTTTTTTTTTTAAACTACCATTTATATATTTAGGCACCAGAGTAAACTGAAGTTAAGAGGGAACTTTTCCTTCTCTTCCCCCCTCCTTTCGCTTCCCCCCCCTCCCCAAGCAGCTTGATACTTCCAATGGAAAGTATAGTTTGGTACCCAATATTGGTGATACGACCAGTATCAACCCATAATTTTAAAAGCAGTCTGGTGTTTCATGCTTTCCTCTAAGAGAATGTCTTGGCTGGCAGCTGGGGAGTGCTGAGCCCCCACTCACAGAAAATGAGGCTTCCTTGCAGCATCTCATCTTGGGTGCCCCTAGCTGAGGCACCTGAAGCCTCCAGCTGCTCCTGAGTCATTGGATGGGAGCACTTACAAGTAAAAGGGGAATGGGGGATTCAGCAACTGGATCCTGTAAGAGGGGAGAGCCATCAGCTTCTGATTTCTACACCTTTGAAAGGGTTAATGCCGAGGTGCTCTATTGTATTAATGATGGTTGTCTCTTCACAGAGCCCGTTGGGCTCTTTCAGGGGCCTCTCAAAACAATGAGTGCAGTGAGGCTGTTCTGTCTAATTACTCCAAGACAGGGATGCTAAAGAGGAATTAATGACAGTTGACAAGTGCAATTAATAATTATAGCAAAGCTGGGAGTCATGCAGCAGGCAGATGACAATAACAGGGTAACTGTACATGACAGCTTTCATCCGTTCCCCCCCTCCCCGTCCCTGCCCCGCCTGCTTCTTCTTTCTTTCACCCTTTAATGTGAGCTGCTGCCTGCGACCGGGCCAGGCCCTGGGTGGATGAGGAAGGAGAAAGCTCCCAGATACAGTCATTCAGATTTGTCCAATTTCTAACCTGCCCCCCCGGCCTCAGTCTCTCCATCCTCAAGAAAAATAAAAATTAAAAAAAAAATATTAAGAATATTACCAACAGCACCAACTTAGCGGCACAGGCTTCTGTTAGCTTTCACGGTCAGGTGTTGACAAGACTACTTAAAATTCATGTTGGGAGATTGGAAGGAGAAGGGGACAGGGAAAGGCAGCAGCAAGCTGGAGTTGAAGTGGGATTTCCATATCAAAGGCCAGGCCTTTGGCTCTGAATGGTAATTAAAGTACCCAGATTTCATCTCCTTGGTCAGCTCATGAAAAGGAAAAAAAAATTAGAGAGAGGATTTTTTCACTCCCTTTAGACTACAGTACAGCAAGCAGTAAATTAAATGAAAGTTGAGCTAAAAGGTGCCTAACGCTTCAATCTTTTGCATCTAATAGAATCTATGATGTTTTTAAAGCATTTATTCAGTTCACATCTTCATCTTGCTGTGATTATAAAGGATATCATGTCTGCTTACATTTATTGGGCACACATCTTGGCCTTCCCAGGGTTGTAAAAGGATTTCACTTTGCATTATGTTGCTGTTGTGTTACGGCCTTTTGGCTTTAAAAAAAAAAAAAAAAAAAAGGGAGGAGGGAGAGTGTGAAAAGGAAAAAAAAAAAAAGCACATTTCTATGTACTTCTTCGCTGGTCATTGTAGGAGCCAGTAACAGTGAGACCCAAATAAATGCAAATTTAATGAGGCATGGGGAACTAGTAATGAGATATAACAGCCTCTCACCTTGAGGTTGTTGGTTGAAACCAAGACCATGGCACTACTGAAAGTGGCCACAAACCAGCAGTCATGTGACAGTGCACATGCAGTGTTTTCGCTTGGGTCCAGTTCCTAATGGATACACAGTGATGAAATGGAAGCCCTGCTTGAATTTGCTCAAGTCCCTCTTCAGGGACAAGGACTGGAAGAGGACTGTGTCCTCTTTGGATTCGCTACCTGTGGCATGGGTTATGATCAAGGCAGGGTTATGCATCTTGCCCTGATCTCCTTTCTTGGTTGTCTTGATTCCAGGTCTCCTGTAGAGATGCAGTGTTCTTTGGAGCTATTGGTGTAGCCTTTCAGAGGCACTGGGGGAGTGCTGAGAGCCTGGAACCTTTACCAGTACCGTGTGTGTCCTGTTGTGCCCTTCAGTTTCCCTTTAGGTCTGTCTGGGCTGGCCAAGCAGTTACTCAGCAGTTTGGGGCTCCCAACTATGAGTTTGCACCTCAGTAAATCCATGGTTGCACCCTCTTTAGCTGAATGCCCTAAGGAAAAAAGAAGTTCAGCTCTCTTCAATTCTGCTTCATAACTATGAAAGACCAAAATGTGCATAATTAAAGGTAACCAGGCTGGGTCTCACTTGCTTCGGGGACTGGGTCAGAACCTGCTACAGGTCACTGATAATGTCTCTCCTGACCCCACTGGATGTTGGATCAGTTCCTTGAGCTGAAAACTTGAGGTTTAGCTGGTTTGGTGCATTTTCCTATAGTTACATCTCAAGTGTGGCACATATGTGTCTTCTGACATAACCATTTTGGTGTGAGTCACTGGAGATGTGGGCAGTGCTGGAGGTGTCCAGTTTCTGTGAGTACAGCTGCTGTGCTGGAAGGGGTAAGAGCTTCTTGAAACAAAGCGTGGAATCGTTATGATTAAAATTGAAAAAGGAGAGGAAGGGGGGAAACAAGGCAAAGTATTGTTGCTGCAACAAAGAGCAAGAATGTAGAAACAAGCCAAACTAAGTTATGAATACAAAAGGACCCTGAACTTCAGTGTCTTGCAAATCTAGACTTGCATTCTAAATGCTGAGGTTATTTTTCTTCTTCCCCATTTGCTCTTCCTTTCTTGATCTTTTGCTTCTCTCTTCCTCTCCAAGGTGAGCTCTCCTCCCTGCCTGCCCCCAGCTCAAGTGCATCATTTTCTGCTATTGTGTTTAAAAAAAACTCTGCTGCAGGGGCTCTGAAATGAATAAAAATGTAATCCTCAATGTGCCCATTGTGCACTCTCATTTGTTTTTGCTGTATCGATTTATCAGCGGAGGGAAATTACTCGCTGGAAGAGAGGATGCCAGTCAGAATGACATTTATTTCATAGTACAAGGAGGCTCTCCAGCGTGTTTCCATGTAACCCAGATATTGGAGCTGTAAAAGGGCTTGTAACAAGGTTTAGTGCTATGATTAGATCGTGTGGAGCACCTTGCTTTCATAACAACAGGCACTTGGCGGGAGCCAAGGCCTCAGGTTATGGTCAACTTTTTTTTTTTATTTCCTCTTACCCTAACACAGAGTATTTGGCTTGCACCTCAAAATATTCCTCTGTTCAAAACTCAACCATGCCAACTTATGAACATCTTACTTTGTATTTATAAGAGTTTTGAGCTTTCGTGTCCCCGAGTTAGAAGGAGGAAAAAAAAGATAAAATATTTACTTGTTCATCTTTTTAGCTTTGTGCTTCCTTGTGTTTCTAGTGAAATAACCCCATGATTTTAATTCACCAAAGCAAATCTTTTCCTCCGGTGACTGTAAGCTATGGTTGCTCAAGGCAAAACAATTACTTGTAAAAATGGAGCATATTCTTTACCCAAAACCTGTAATAGGTATGAGTTGCAAATAAAGGTGGGACCCAGGAGGCTGAATCCTGGTCCTGGGGTTTGTGTTTGGCTGCTGTTGCTGCATAGTTTGCGCTGAGGGCTTTGCTGTGCTGATTCATGCCTGGGGTCTGTTTAGCTCAGCAGCCCCTTTTCAACAGCATCAAAGGTCAAGTGGTTCAAAGAAAGATTCACAAATCCCAGAATGGGTCTTGCTCCGTGGCACTGCTTTTTAGCAGATGGATGTTGGCTTACTCTCCACAGCGTTTGATGTACCTTTGGAATTGTCCTGTTAGGAGGTATTCTTAAAACCCTTTATTACACAAAAGCATGTCAGAACCTGTGTCTGGAAATAAACTGGATTGTCAAGCTCTCTGATTCTAACATGGATATTGATAGCATATAACCTTCATTAATTTCCTGTGATTTTATTATTGCCATAGACATGGTATTGCTGCTAATTTCTAAACATTTATAGTTATTCCTCTTTGACTTACCTGGTCGTGAGCTTCACTGGCATCATATAGAAGGGAGCTTTGGGAGTGAAACCTGTCCCTTAAGCTGGGAACTGGTGCTGGTGGGGAGTCCACCACTCCTGACCACTGCAGGAGCATGGGGAAAGAGACAGTAGGAGGTATGGGAAGTTATGTCTGTATTGAAGATTGCTTGATGCTTTCCATTCTAAAACTCTGTTCAGCTGTTCATATCTTCGCCAAATGATTTCAGCTTTGGCTGATATTTTCCATTTTGGGTGTTTGCCTCAGACACTAAAAAAAAAAAAATTAAAATAATTTTTCAGCCAAAATGGCTCAGCTGTCCCCAAGCTGAGAGAAAAAAAAAAGTTGTTTCCCTTTTATTAAAAATATTCTCAGTTTCTCAATGGAAAGCTCAGCTCCCAAGTTACAAGCCTTTCCAATGCTAAATTTTGTGTATCTAGTAGTAGCGTTCTTGAGTGATAGAATTAACCAGGTTTACCCAACCTGTGGAGTTTCTTGCTGTACTGTGAACCCATACTGTGAATGGCTCTGTTGCCTTTGTCTTTAGGGTGGTGGCTGAGGAGTAATGGTTAAGGTGAACTTAGCTAAAACTACTTAGCCTACTTGCCATCTCTGTTTTAAAGAGAGGATAATGCTTCAGATACAACTGTATCCACCTGCACTAAGAGCTCACAGAATGAGCTGAGGGTTTTGCTGGCTGAGCCTGACCTAAACTGAACTGTTTCTTTCTAGTCTGGATGAGATATGTTATTTTCCTCCTAAAGTTGGAGTCAGAAATACAGAGAGAGCAAAGGACAAAGAGCAGTACTGAGCTGTGACAGAGAAATAAAATCAAACAAGTGTCTGGCAGAGGATAGCACTATTGCTTTTGGTAAAGTTGGGGGAATGCATACAATTAGCTCTGATGGAACTTGCTGCAGCAGCAGGAGCGTGGCTCTTCCCTGCAGGGATGGGCACCTGTTATTTGCTTGAGACATCCCCTTCTGTGGGCAGGCATTGAACCTTCCAGGAGAGAATAAATGACAGATTTCCTTTTTCTGCCTTGCTGAGGTAGCAAATGGCCAGTGTAAGGAAATAGCTGTGTTCATATGGGGAGAAAGAACTGGAGCCTGTGAATATGTGGACCTGAGGAAAGGAGGTCTCAGCACACCAAAGACTGAAGATGTGAGATGAGTTGAAGTAGCTAGAAAATCATCTAGGCAGCTATCATGGCCTGTGTTCTTGAAGCCTCGTACATTTTAGGAATTACCTGTTTTATCAATACATTGTATGATGGGAAGGTTGATTGATTTTATTTTTTTTTTCCCACATCTGCATACCCAAGTGGCTACATTTGGAATGAAATATGGATTCTGATAATAACGAGATAAATGGAAAAAATGAAGTTCAAATGGTGGTGCTATCTTAAAATAAATGCTTCAGTATCATACAGGCTAAAGCTATTTAAGCATATGGAAATATATGTGAAATCAGTATACTACTATGTCACTTTTTGCGTCAGAATCGGCGTGTGTCTGTGCTGACAAAATGGCATGTATTACCTTTCCCCATCTGTTCAAAGCACATTTAGTAGTGCCTTGAAAAGCTTTTGCAAGTCATGGCATAAATACACAACTGGATGGTGCAGCGTAGATAGAGCAGCAATCTAGTGAAGCCTCCTTTAAAGGGAAATTATTTTAATCCTTTTTAGGCAAGAAATTAATTTTCAACAAAAAATGGTGCTACTAGAAAAGTATAGCAGCATTTACCAGTCATATGCACGTTAAACATTTCTCCACAGCATTATATCACAAAATAGCTTTCAACATGGAGAAAATCCAAAATCAATTAGTTCAGTTAAAGCCATTTCAGATTTCACTGTTATATTTTAAAGAACATCTTTCGGAGTGTCTTAAACTTTACCTGGAAATTAATTTAGAAGTTTTTTCCCACTTGCGTATTCCAGCCTGGAGGAGTTGAAAATTTGCAGAGATCACCAGTAAAATAGTACCATTAATTCCCACACAGTAGTACTTAAGTAGTCCTTCAAATGTCATTTTCTTTGTGATAATGGAATTTTTACTGGCTTTTTAGCAGACCTTCTGTGATATGTAATAAAACCACACCACTTTCACGAGTGTGGGTAACTACACTCATCTTACAGCATGAGTATAGTTGTCTGTCCATGTGGCTTTATTGATGATTTTACATAATTTTCTTTTAAGAAGTGTCTTTTGCTCATAGATTTCCAGAAGGCTGAGAGGTAGCTCACTGCCTATATGCTTTCCTAAAATATAGCACTCTCCTTACGTGCCCCAGGTGATTGCCATTTCTAGGGCAGAGTGGCCTCAATCTTTTAGGCAACTTTCAGGACCACACAATTTGAGTTTCTTATCTATGGTTTCCTACTTATCTGTGTAACCTGGTTTATAATTCCATCCATCAACTCATAGTTTTTCTCCAGTAAAACTCCGGGTAAACCTCGATAAACAGCAGCTGGTGGTATGAGCTCATCATGTCCATCTATATAACCAGACAGGCAGCAGTGAATGCCCGAAGTGAGAGCTGGTCAGGGTTCAAACTGACCATTCATTTGTGAGTGGGTTGGTTGGTTGATGGACTGCGAGGCTGTAAGGGTTCTGTGGAGCAAAAACATCAGGTACTAGATGGATAAATGCTTGTGGAATAACTGTTCCTGTGGCACTTGGTCAAGGCCTAGGAGAAAGTGATGGAAGCAAAAAGGGTAAACTATTTTTGGAAGGTTTCTCTTCAAAACCACATTGTGATTTGAGAACCTCCAAACTATTAAGAGAGATGGGGCCGACAGGAATCAGGGGAGTGTGCATCTAATCTGGTCCTTCCTACAGCCTTAGAACAGGCCTTGCTAAGTTTCTGCATCAAAACTAATGAAATGAAAAGTTTTATAAAGGTGCAAATTGGTAGTAGCTGTGACTTTTGTATCTTCTTATTCTTTGCTTATTATAATGTTATATTTGGAAAGTGTTTGAAAGAAGAGCCAAAAGCATGGATAGACCTTCCTTTTGAAGCAAAATTAGAACCACTAGTTGGAAAATCTAGCACTGTGATGTTTGTTCATCTCTTCACCATTGCTAAAGTTTGCTTTTGCTTGCAAGTGCAAACCAGCAGATTGGACACTTCCAAGGGCTCATTCACTGTGAGGTTTTGCAGGTGATTTCAGTTTAATGCAACCAGATAATTGTAGCCCTGAGGCTTGGCTGGGTTATAAAGCTGCTAATCCAGACAATATTATCCAATCACATGTTGTGCTTATATGAGAGACCTCTGCCTTTAATAGTCTCTCCCTGTGCTTGTAAGTGGTGGTTTTGGTTTGGTTTTTTTTTGTTGTTGTTGCGGATTTTTTGTTTTCTTCTCTTTTTCTCAACAGCCCTATAAAAACTCAGACTCAGGCTAAGATTAGGCTCCTGAACAAGTCACTGGAGTTATTCAGTACTCTGTTATATATACCCCCATACATGAAACACACATACATCATAGATCAGCTGGCTCACAATGCTGAAGTGTATGTTCACCTCCGCATTTAAGAGAGGGTAAGGTGGTGGGCACTGACAACTCTGAAAACTGAAGTCTATATTTAGTTCTAGGCCCACATGTAGCTCAAGCAAATGTATGGCAATGTTTTATAAGCAGTACTGTCAAGTAGTCAGAAAACACATATTTTTGTTTTAAAAAAAAATTGTATATTTGTCAAAACAAAAACTTTGCATGGCAATACACTGGTTTGAAAGCTTTTGTGGGGAAAGAAAGGGAGGTGAAATCATATATCAGCCTGAAATGTGGACCTTTCTCACTTGGCAATGATGTTTGCTCACCTCTAATGAAATTATTACTTTCAAGCATTCTTGCAAGTTTCTCATCCAACTCTTTGAAACGTAAGAGGTTGATATTGGTCATATCAACCTGGGGATGCCCCAACCCTGGCAGTATTCACAGGCAGCCTGGGTGGGCCTTTGAGCAACCCAGCCTCGTGGGTGGCATCCCTGCCTATGATGGGGGATGGAACGAGATGATCTTTCAGGTCCCTTCCAACTCAAGCCATTACATGATTCTATATAAAAACCTGGGTGAAAGCTCAGGCTTGTCATGGCCTGTGCCCTGGGAAAACAAAGCACACCGTTCTGCTACTGGTGGTACCTTTGTAGTGTTGCTTTGGCTAAAGGTACCAAATGGAAGGAGGGGCCATCCTCTGAACCAACCACCGAAAGGTACTCCTTAGGTTGGGGTGAACTGCTGTGGCCAGAATAAATAACTTGGAAACTGGGAATAGCATTGGTAAGGCTTGGTTCCTAGTGATTTGTTTTGTTACAGATGGGAAGAAATCTCTATACTACTAATTTTATAAAGTCTGATAGCTTCCATTTACAGAGAAATGAGTGGCAGACCCAAGAGTATGTTGTGCGAGCAAATGTGTAGCCTGGTGTCTGTGTGCTGAGGAACAAGGCAGAGTCCTCAGCTTCCTGCAGGATTTCATTGGACTAAGGATCATGCCCTTAAGAATAGGAGCGCTGGTTTGTTTTGTTTTGTTTTTTTCTGGAAAAGCAAACTGAGCCACTGTTCTCTTTTTTTGTTCTAGTACTGTTGACTTATATAGCTAATATCAACTCTTTATCAATAAGTCTTTTTAAAAGACAAACTGGCAGAGTAAAAAGAATTGATCAGGATTAATCTGTTCACACTTCTCTTCCTTGGGGTAAAAGAGAAATAGCTGCCAAGTAGAGCTGTGCCTCTCACTTGAGCCTGCTCTGGTGCCTGTTTGACCATGCTCTGAGCCGAGTCACCTTGCTGAATTTTAGCCCTTTCCCAAGCATCAAGCCTCTTCTCCTTTCTGCTTCTAGAATAAACTGGATCATTGAGCACCTGTTTTAGAATGGACTGTCTGAGGATGCTGTTGTCTCAAAAAATCATAATGGCAGCAGAGAGTTACTAGAGTGTAGAAGTCAAGTCACTTGGCTTTTTTGGACTACATTTATCCCTGAACTAACTTGAGAGAAGGAGGAGATTTATAAAGGTAAAGGGACAGTACTACAGTTTTTGGATATGTTTTGATGATTTCTTTAGAGAAGAGACACCCCAGTAATCTCTCCATAAAATTTCTTCCGTTAAATGCATTTCCTTTAAAAAAAGCATTACGTTTCAGGCAATTGTGACAAGGTCTACAGTGTTCACTGTGGTGCAGTTTGGCTCTGATTCTGCAAAGGTTTGGCTAGTTCATATGTTAGTTTATGCATCTGAACAGTCCCTCTAACTTTGGCAAGAATACTGATGTGCAGAGTTACAGGCTTGCTGAAGTCTCTGCAAGATGCCAGCCCTATATTTTACACAGGGGAAGACTAATGTCAAATATGTAATTAAAAATCTTCAGGACAGGCAAATTTCTGAGCATGTGCAGTATCCTTTTAGTGAACCTCAGGATCTCAGCTGGTTTTGGTGAAAAACACAGAAAGCAATTAGCTTGCATCTTAGAGGCTAATAATAACTGAACCTTTTTGGCAGATTTTGTGATGGGATGATTTCCTCTCAGTGATATAAGCCAAATGAATTAATAAAACAGATTTTTAAAAATCACTTATTCTAATGTGCTGTCAGAGGTGCATACAAGCAAAGAATTTGCAACCTGGACTCGGTTACTTTGCACTTTAATCCTTACAAGTAGGTTTAGTCTCATGTATTTGTGCCATGTTAGAGGAGTTTTCCCTTTGGAGCTACAATCTTGTGTGTTCTGCTTGAGATCTGAGCAAATTTCATAAACTGAGTACCCTTTATTCTCTCTTTTTTTAATATACTAAATTGGAAGAGACTTCTTCCATTTCAAAAGTAAAGGTCCAAATAGATCTGCCTGCATAAACAAGATAATTGAGGTTTGGTTCTATGTCAGGCGGCGAGGGGTGGTGGTGCTCACTCCTGAAATGGGTGATGTCTGCTTTCCCCCAAAATACAACAGTTGTAAGCTATTTTACCACCAACTGCCTTCTTTAATGTGCTTCAACTCTGACCCAAAGTTACCTCCTCCCTGCTGTGCCAAGTGTTCAATCCCTACAGTTGCCTTGGTCTTTGTGGTCTCACTGAGCATCAGCAGAGAATGCAACAATAAGGAAATGGTGCCTGCGTACACAAACCCATCAGTTGCCTGCATGAACAAGAGAAGCACCAGTTTGTAAATGTAGACACAGAAACCTGTTTTATGAATAGTTAATAGGGACACCCCAGTAACACTAACCTGGAGCTGAGGGCTTAGTTCCCAGTTTTGCCACAAGCTTTCCCAGCTGACATAAAGGCAAGACAAACCATGAGTGTGTCTTAACTGCAGAATGTAAATAGCAGCGTTACCTAAGAGGAGAGCAGTGAAGATGGAGGTGTTAAGTGGTGGTGCAGTGGTTGTGGCCCGTGTCCATGCAGCACTCATCAGGGCCCAGGACACAAATGATGTGGTCATCCCTGGCGTGCCAGGTGGGTATCTGAATCTCATTGGTAGAGAGAAGTCATGAGGGCAATGTCTTCCAAATAATGAGAAGCAGTCCTGGAGGAAAGAAGTGCAGGAGCTGCTAGAAGAGAAGAGTGTAAGAGCATGAGAGAGTTTCCTAGATATTGTTGCTCTGTTTAGTTAGGGTTGAGTGATATGTAGGTAATGATGGAGAATGTTGCTGGTTATGTGAAACTAAACCATCTGGCACAGGAATGAGATGCTTTTGGAAAAAAATAGACATCACTTTCCCCTTTGAAAATAAAGCTGGCTTTATAACATAACATGAATACAAAATCCTCTGAAGTTCCATTCACTTTTTATTTCCCATCTCTGGAATAAGATGGTGTAGGACAGTGCTGAGACACTAGTTATGGTATCAAAGGATGTTCCTTCATTTTCCGCTGCCCTTATCCTGTGGTAAATCAAGCTCGGTGCCCTGGACTGAATGTCAGGGAAGTTTTCTGTGCTTCTCTCCTGCATGGCCAAACATGCCTGATGTAGAGTGGGCTTTTTAACTTTTGCTTTGATCTTGTTAACTCTAAGCCTAGAAGGTCTTGTCTCTTTTGCTGAACTGTAAAACATATGCTGATTCTTCTGAACAGGTAGCCTAGAAACCAAATGTTTATGCCTCTTAGTTTTAAAATGTATATAATAGTATCATTTGCTCTTACCTTGAAAAAGACTGACACATCCGCCAACATTCTTCTGAGCAACCATAAAATAGTCTAAATGCTTCATCCCCACCTGGGGCTCATGTTCATGTTCCCATTCCCCATCAAAAGCAGTCATGTGCAGAATACAGACTGAAACCATTGCTGCCTAAGGCCATTGTTTAGGCCAAGAATAAATCTGATCAGCTGCAGACTTTTATTTTTTCAGTGGAGCCTCTGTTTCTTCTGCTTGTTTTCCAAGAGAGACAAAAGCTCAAGCAAATGTTCACAAAGCAGCTACCAGGACAATTATGCTGTTTCTTTCAGCTTCTCATGATGCATCCATCACTCTGCTCTCTTAGGTCTGATGGTTTTGTATGTAGAGCTGCAGAGTCTTAATGCAGGGCTCTCCTTGCGCAGTGTGACTTCTCTGTGCCTGGTTCTCTAGGCTTTCAGTGGAAATGCATTGCATCCTGGGGTTTAGGCTTCATGAAAATAGTCATCTGACAGAGCTGACTTTTTTTTTTTTTTTTTTTTTTTTTGAGATGCAAAGCAAAGTGAAAGAAATTATCATTTGGTGCTCAAGTCAGTCACTCAGGCATACAGTCCAGCTTGGGTGTTTTAGGATATCCTTTTTTGCATCCAGTTGCCTTTATGGTAAGGTCCCAGTCTTGTGCTATGCTCTCATGTCTGAGGGATAGTCACAGTTTAGGCATAGCTGGATTTTCAGCTTGGTCAAGTCAGGGGCAGTATTTATCTGTGGAACTGCTGAAGAAGCTGGCTACTGGTGTAGCACTCTGCCTGGCCCAGTTAGCCTTGTTAACTAGCTCAGAGCGAGTGCTTTGGGATCACGGTGAAGTGAGGCTGGGTATGTCTGCAGACCGCTGTTTGGCTGTGGGTCTCCACCCTGAGATCTCCTCAGCCTGAGGGCACTGGAGGAAGCCCATTAAACCTGGCCCTTTGGTTGCTGCAGTGCTTGCTGTCACCTCACCTGGGTGTCCCTGTCCTAGTGCCCTCCCCTCTCCTGATCCTGGAGCACTTTTAAGGGATTACAGCCGGCATGGAAGCCGGAACATAGAAGTTAGAGATCAGCCTAACCTTTTGCTCATCTCTGCCTGTCTCTTTCAAGTGCCTTTGAAGAGGGAAGATCTCCTCTCCTCCTTCCCCACTGCCCCTCTGCCCCAGCTCCTTCTCCTTCCTGCCTGGGAGTAAACAGTAGATGTTACATGTATTAACACTGCACTCTAACACAATGCTCCTGGGCGTGCTCTGTGTGCGAGTCCCTGGCAGCCGTAAATTAATTAAAAGTAGACAGAAACCCTAGGAAAAAAGCAAGTTCCCTTCCCCCTTCCCCCCTGCCCCTCTTTTCCTTTCTCTCTCTGTGGGTAAATAGCTAATTCCTTTGTTCCTTGCTGCACTATTTCATTTCTGCCATCATTGTCCTCATTGTTCTCTGAAACAGGAGGGGTCTGGGCCAGGAGCAGCCAAGGTCTTGGCTAATGACGGGAAGTCTTTAAAGTTTGCGCTGCATTTCATCTTCTCTGTGGGAGTTTTAGGACGCATCCAGTGTTTGATCCCCACCGTGCAACTTTGCTTCTAGTTAATTAACAGATCCCCATTACACTCTCTCATCTGCAAGCACATGGGAGGCCTATCAGGAGGTAATTCAAGGCCAATCTGAGTGATGGCAGAAATTAGAGAAAACGGTTGTTTTAGGGTTCTAACATTCAGAAATAAAGCTCTCCCTTTGCAGAGGTGCCCTGTAAATCTGGGCTTGTTTTGTTGTATCATTTTTATTTTTTAAGTGATGTCCTCTGCAATCAGATCTGTTTTGGGGGTTGTTTTTTTCTCAGGAAGAGTAGATGAGAAAGCAGTTTATTTGTCTTGCTGCTGCTTTGCTGTGCTGGCAGCCTGCATGGTGTATGGTTTTGAGGGCCAGTTGAAATGAAACCGCAGTGTTATTAGCAAGATGTTTTCACCTTCCTTTCATTCCCAGCTTCCCCATTCCCACCAAGCCTATTATACAGGTTACAAGTATCTTATGGCAAGTTTTTTTAGTGTGGAGTAAAACCACCACAGGCCTCCCAGCTGCAGAGCTTTGTCAGGCTTTCAGCTAAATACTCCATTTCTCAGGAGTGCAACCTTCTGTCGACTTTGAATGTTTAGAGTTGTCTGATATTTCCCCCCTTCTTTCCTCTTCCCCACCCTATGAGCAATGACCCCCTTTAACTAACGAATTAGGAACTGCTCCTGCAGTTGCAATTCTCAGTTCAGCACTTGGCAATGAGAACCAAACCAGGGCTATTTAGTGCAGCGTTAAATGGCCCACCACATTAGCCCCCTGGCATGAGAAGCTATTAGGTTGTTTTACTGTTGTTAAAGTTACATTTGTTAGGTGGAGTTGGTGCTCCAACAGAAACTTGGTAATGTGGAAAGAGGCAGACAGCCCAGTGCCTTGTGGCTACAAGACACCAAAGTTTCTCCTTCTCTCCGTGAGGTTATTACAGAGGAAATTTTTTTGCATTGATACCGAGCAGTCTCGATTGACCGTGATGCTGTGGCAGGGAGAAATCAAATCATGAACTCTTGCTTACCTGTTCCTCCATCAGCTCCCAGCAGAGCTGTGGCAAGGGGGAGTATCCTGGCAGGGAGCCTCTGGCACTTTGGAAGCTCCAGGTAGGATGACACTGTGCAGGCTGTATCTTCAGCATGGCAGGCTACTGCTGGTACCCTCACCTGGTCCTCTGGGCTCCTCAGCAGATCTCAAAGGAAGAAAAAGGTGTGGAGTTGTTCTCAAACTGCAGGTGTTGGGCTGATGTGAGGACCTCTGAATGACTGTGGCTGCAGAGCATTTCCCTGGAGGATCCTCTAGCCTGTGCACTGCAACACAGCACAGCCTAAGAAATGGGTCCTTCTTAGAAGTGTTCCAGACCTCCCTCAAAACAGGCTCTCGCAGATGAAGGATTCACCATTTTCTGGTCTGAGTGAAAAAGGAGTGTTATTTTGATCCCTTCACCAGGGCTGTCTGGAAGATTGTGAACCCAGTTCCTGTAGCTGGAAAGGACAATTATGGAGGTGGGATTCATCCCTGGCCATGAATGTGCAAGTACAGAAAATGAACTAGAAGGTATATGCACCTTTGGTTCAGTACAGTGTGCTTGACTGTCCAGTGCCTGGTCTTGGTCTTTGTCTAAACACAGTATGTATTGTCTGCTTATTTAAAGAATCTGCTGTCTTAAATTCTGAATGAATATCAGCTAAAATCTTTAAAATAATATGCATCTATATACATAAATAATGCTGTGTCTTACAGCAACATGTACAGGGGAAAGAAAAAAACCAAACAGGAAGGGCATCAAAGGGCATGATTTAATGTTTGAGCCTCAAATACTAGTTTCAATCTTGACAGGGTCAGCAGAGCCTTCAGTGTTCCTGATTTCCTTCCAGCTAGCTGAAGGCTTCATGGACAAGAGGTGAAGGAGTGACATCCTTTTGCTCCACTCATCGATGTCCTACGCAGCCCACTGTAGATACAGGATTTTACTTGGCCTGCCGGAGTGATGTCTTTTTTTCTTCTTGTTCTTCTTAAATTGCAGGGATTTGCATCCTCTCTTCCAGCAGCAGCAATACCTCTCCGTTGCTGGATACAAAGATATTTTAAAGCACTGCCTGATTCTGCGTGGCAGGAGGGGGAGTGGATGCACTGATGTGAAGTGTAGCCGCTTTATTTGATTTAGGCCTAATGAAATGGGCAGCACGTTCACAGTCAAGGCACCCTGTTGCTGACGTGACTGGGGTAGACAGGGTCCTCAGCTGCTAGGCAGGGAGGCTTGGATGTGCCACGGGGTTTCAGAGAGAATCCCCCTGCAAAAGGAAGCGTGTGCCAGTATTGTAGAGTGCTTGTGCCAGCCAGCTTGCAGGGTTGATTTGGCATTTGGCGTATTGGTAGCGGCTGCCAGTGTGTGTGTGGTGGAAGAGAAGGGAATAGACAAGAAAAACACAGGGGTTTAAAATAAAAATGTAAAATTATTTGCTTTGTGCCATATGGACTTCAATATTTTGACAAAACGAAGGCCAAAATTAATCATGCCAGGTTAGAGTTTTAGTTCAAAAACATATGTATAACTGTCCCCCTGAGTGTGTGTTTGAGTTACCATTTTCATACAGGAAAACCTTAACCTTTTCAGTTTCTCATTCCCTGCTCCACTACCAATTACTCCACCCGAATGAATTTTCCTATTGTGTGAAAGTTTAAAAGAGTTTTGCTCTTTTTTTTGGGGTAGGTTCGTAGTTAAATGTCAAAGGTTTTGTTGATTTCCCTTTTAAAATTATGTTTGGAGGAGTTTATTTTATTTTTCTTTTTGTGGAACTAAGTGGAGTTTAGCAAAAGCCCTTCTGTGTCCAGACTGGACTGTTTGGTCAAAAAGAAAGGGAGGAAAGGTGAGAGGATGAAGAAGTAGCAACCAGGACTGCTAGTTGGAGAGTCATTATATGAAAAGTGGGAGTCTATCATGCCATTCTTGCTTGTCCTGGCTGTGATGCTGTTCACACTCCACCTGTAGAAGGAGTTTTCAAATCTGGGATTCAAGTGTAGAAATATGGAATGTGGCCAGTTTGTGGATTTTAATTTATAAAGGAACCATTCTGAATGCCTACAGCAGTATGACCTCTCGCACAAGTAAACCACAGAATTTTTCACTATAATTTTCTCATCAAGCACCCAGCATCTTGCTGTACCTAAGCATATTATTCAGACTTGCCCTGCATTAGGTCATTATTGGACAGGCTTGGCTGTGCATTGAATATTGTTCTGCACTAGTTCCTGTTGTGGCACTTTGCTTCACCACTAAAAATGCCATATGGAGTTTAGCTTAATCCACTTCAAAAGCCAAGCCAAACCATACAAAGGCACTCCTGAAAAGGAATAAGGATGAGTGTGTAGTGAAGCTGTTCTGTATTAGTTTTTCAGGGCTGGTTTGTTCCATACACAAGCCCACAGGATGATAGCAAATCTTGAAAGATCCAGTTTTTATGGAGTTCAGGTGTGATTGAATTGGGTATTTTTCTTCATCCCGCTATAGAGATACGAGATGGATATGAAATTTAAATATAGATCTCTATCTTTTTAAAGTTTGGAAATGTTCAGAGGCAGGATTTAGGCAATCTTTAATTCATGTGAATGTAAGCAATACTATGACTATCTGAGGACAGTAAATATATCTCTATCTGTGATTGATCTCGAGATCGGCCTATCTATTATCATAAAGCCCCTCCTTTGAGAGTGGGAGGAGGTGGGTAGAAATTTGAAAGAACAAATTTAAGGGACTGGTTTCCTTTCACTTTTAAACCCAAATAGTGAGAGAGGCATAAAAGAGCCCCGGTTTGGATGATAACGAAACATTGCTTTGAAGTCCTAACTAAATTGCATTTCTTGTTCTCTGCTGTCGCCTGTAAGGCTCAAAAAAAAAAAATTGGACAAGCAATTATTAGTATATAATAATGTATGTTCAAATAGCTTCTGGTATTATGAAAACAAAAATTCAAAAGGCCAATATACTGAGAGTTAAAATCTGTCTAAGGGGCAATAGGGGGGAACCTTCACAAAAACAATATGCTGATTGCATGCAGCTACCCTGCCGAGTCAAATCTTAAATAAATTATACATACATAGCTGTACTGGAGCTGAGAAGTGAAGCAGTGTAAAACGTTCCTGGTTCTGTGCTTTGGGCAAAGCCTGTATCCACTCCGTGTCCTTAATGCATCAGACGGTTGGGGTAGGTACCCTGCCACTGTAACTGGGCACTGCCGGGACTTCAGAGGCCAGTGGAAAAATCCAGCTTTGTGCTAGATCAGATGTAGGGAGGAGTGTGGGTGATAAACAATCTCTCTCGAATCTTTTATGAGGAATCCCTTTCAACTGCAGCACGCCACCCCCCTCTCCCCCCGCCCCGTGTCCCCTCCACCCACTTGTAGGAAATCTTGATGAAGTACTGAAATCTTGCATGTTTGGGTAGAGTTTTTTTACCACAGAAACATATTTATGCATCCAAAAATTCAGTTTCTAAGCAGCAGAATTTCTTCAGAAATTTGGGTCAAATCTGATAAGTAATTTCATCCAAAATAAAGATGAAAATAAAA
Source organism: Pyrocephalus nanus (assembly GCA_038380795.1). NCBI lineage: Eukaryota > Metazoa > Chordata > Aves > Passeriformes > Tyrannidae > Pyrocephalus > Pyrocephalus nanus. Next base: position 63,851,890 of record CM076262.1, on the reverse strand, counting down.
TTCTGAACATCTAAATGATTCATTTCAATACATATGAAACAAAGTATTTTGATTTCTTGGGATTTCCAAGGAGTCTCATTAACTGTACAGCCTAGTGATGAGGACTGCTCACAGCCACATAGGAGATCCATATTCTTATCCTCATTCTTTCTAAATTGAAGAAAGGTCTTGGATGAAAATTTTCCTCATCTCACATTCCATTCTTAGTCCATCTACACATACAGTCATGTGTTCTTGGAGGGAGAAATAGAACAATTCTGTAGATGTGTGAGCAGGCCATTCCATGTGAAAGCAGGTAACTGGGGTCCACTCCTTATTCCAGGGAATATATAAGTGCCTATGCAGAGCTTCAATTGAAAAGACTGATAGTGAGACCCTGATGTATCCCTGGTTAGGGTAGATATGAGGATATGGTGGACATGCAGATACTTGTCCCAAATCATCTTTAGTTTAAGTTCAGGTCCTCCTGGTCTTAGTGAAGACTTGAATCCCTAAGGCACAATAGTAAGGAGGGTTTGGCAGCAGCATCTTGTTCACAGGATCTACTTCTAAACTTCTGGCATCGCCTTCTTTTGCCCATTAAAAGTATCTTTAATCCACAGTTACTTGTACAATTCCCCTTTCAACAGTGCAAACTCAGGTTTGGACCTAAGCTAGCAGAAATAACTCAGAAGAGTTTAATGAACGTTAACAGACTTTGCTCAGGTTTTGTGAGTTTCTTAGGATCAGATCACACTTCCTAAACATCAACTAAATCCATGTTAAACAAATGAACAAAGAAAATTTTACGTGCTACTCAGGAGGTAATCCAGTTTTGGTCTTTGGCTAACAGAATCAATCAAATTAGCAATTGTAAACCTAGCATAAGGGGATGAAAGCAAAGCATGCTGCTGCTCTAAGTGTACTGTCATTCTTGCTGTTCTACCAAAATCCCTTTCCAAAGTTTCACGGTTAAATCACAGTGAATAAGAGCAAAATTTGGCCCTCGCTTTTGGCATAGTGCTTGTTACCTTTTTATCAGTTTCATTTGCTAGAATAGGTGCTATTTGAACTTAGGTTAAAAAGTATATTTCAGTGTTACTTGGCCACAAACAGAGGCTAATGTGTCCAGCTTTCAGACGGCTTATTACTATTCGAATACTCTGCAGATAAATTATATTAAAAGAAAGGGGGGAAAAAAAAAAAAGATGTTTCAGCTTCTGACTCATTCTAAATGGAGACTTAGCTCTCAGTAATCAAAATTGCTTTGGTTGTGCATAGCAGCATTAAAAGCCTTGTCCACTAATTGAGTGAAGCGGCTCCAGTGAAGCAGCCTTGCCCCCTCATTATGTGATCTTGCAAGTGCTGTTTGTCATCGTCGCTTGCTGGTCTCAATCTAACTGTACTGCTGGTGCAAATTAATGGTAATTCCTTATGACAGGCTGTGTCCTTCCAGTGAAACCACAGTACGGATCTTGTACCACCCCCACCTTTCTCTCCTTTCCTCCCCACACCTACCAGATCCTGATTTTCCACCTCAAGTATCACCCCTGACTTAGTCTTCTGGCTCCTCCTAACTAAGTGGTGTGGCAGGGTGTGTTGTGGCTTAGCTGATGGGTAGCACCCCGTGCTCTTCTGCTGACACGTTGTGGAGAGACGTGTCAAACAAAAGGCAGCATTTTCTGGCAGCTCAGGCAGTCTTGGTGCCGATGGAGGACTCTGCATCAGGAGAAATCTGTATGTGCACACAGATGTCATCATCCCCCACCTTTGCAGCTGAAGAACTCTACAACAGCAGCCTCCAGCAAGCAGGAGAGATCAGTGGGTAACGCTTTAAAAGTCAGTTAGCTAATATATATAGAAGTTCTGGTGTGTGACTGCTGTATTTTTCCACACATTGAGTTTTATTAATTTATTAAATTTTTGCTTCCATCCTGACTTTGAGGAATGGCCTTAAGAAAGTAAGTGTTAGTTGGCAGCTCAGAACTCAAGAAATCCATGCCTTGCTCTTCCTCAGGTTTGTCACTTTATAACAGATGCTTATGCTTCCTTTGATAATAATCACTACTTCTCATCTTTTGGTTATTCTGTCCTTTTAAATTACAAACTGTTGTGAGGGCTGTCTGTAGCTTTGTGTGTATAGAGTTTCCTGCAAGGGAGCCCTGATTTCAGCTGGGGCTTCTGTCCCAGATTCTCAGCTGGTGGAAGTTGGCTGAGGGCCACCGAGGTCATTAAGTGTATGTGAAAGGTCTGTGGCATGTCACTGTTATTTGCATTGCTGGAGAGCAGGATCTTCAGCCAATGAGATCTTAGCCCACATCTTAAAGAATTGATGTCCAGTTCTCAAGGATATGAAGATTTTTTTTTTCTCACTTTAGGTATTTTAATTTAAAATGAAAATGAAGAATTCATGAACAGTTTTTACCCTAAAATTGAACAATTTTTTTTTTATTTTTTTTAAATCAGCTTAGAGACAAAATATTTGTACTTCTGGTGGGGGAAATTTAAATTATTTTCTGAAGGTAGAGTTTTTTAATAAATTTTTCACTTAAAAATCAACTTACTAACTTCTTAATTAAAAAAAAAAGTGCTGTGGGGAGGAAGCAAGAATAGGAAGGAAATTCAGATCAAACCTTAGATTTTTTTAAATTTTTTTTTAAGTAGTTCAGAGGAATACAGAACTTCCTAAAATGAAGGTTGGAGCTCCAGGTCTATCCTAACTATTGGTAGGCATTTTTCTGAGGTCACTGGATTTTGAACATTGTCAAATGAGCCTGTCTGTGTAGCCAGTACAGGGACACGCTTTGCAGCAAAAGTGTTTCAGCCCCCATTAGGTTTTTATGACTTGTAGGGCAGTCTGTCTATCCCAGCTGGAGGGATCCTGGGCAGACTGTGTTCTTAACCTGTGCAGTTGAGTTTAAGTTGGGTTAGTCATCGCTTGCCAACAGGTCATTGACTCTGGAATTCATTTTTTTTATTGATGCTAAAAGGTCCACAAGATGATCTATTATCATTGAAATATAATGTAGACCCGTCTACAGTGCTATTCATCAGCAGCGAGGTTAATGCCATTACCCCCATTCCGCAGATGAGAAACCTGAAGCAAGGGAAATGACTTGGCAGAGGTCAGCCAGGAAAGACATGTCTCCACTCGCACCCCACCCTCCCCCCAGTCTCGTGGTATTTATTAGGAGAGAACAAAAAGCAAGGTTTCTCTCTAACTCCAGGAGTCATGTTTTTGTAAGTTGGACTTTCAGCTAAATCAGTTCTTTCCCCCATGGATTTGAAGCTTGGAGATGTGATTTCCAAACAGTTCAGTCAAGTAAATAATCTTCTGCAGGAGTTTGTGTATAAAATGTCACCGTACCTTCTTGCTAATTGTGTGATTTTTGGCATTTTGAAGTAACTCATGACAACATCACTTCCAGAATCTACAGCATCCTAAAATGTCTTTTATGGCTGTGTGGACTTTTTCATTCACAAGACCAAGGGTAAATATTCTGGAGGCTGTGTCCCTGTGGATGTACCATAGGAGAGGAGGCCAGAACTTCTGACCCCAGAGAGGAAAGGTCAGTTGCCACCTTCGTGACCCACACTGCATCCAATTGACAGGACCAACTGAGTTACCTGCTTTAGTGTAAGCTCAGAGATGTCTCTGCTATGTTAAAATAGCACCTCAGACTTCCAGTGTGTGTATAACTGTTGGTACAGCCAAAATGACTGTTGCAGATGCTCCAGGATCAGTGCTAGATGCACAGATAAATGCTCTCTCAAATGATTGGGGAAAACAAAATAAATCTTAAATTTTCCTTTCTTCAGAAAGGGTAAAATTGCCAAGGTATTTAACTCTGGCAAGATCTTATCACATCTCCATCGAAAGCAGTCCTAACTGATTTCAGTACTGCAGGATCACACTCCAGGTGTTGTGGGGCACTTGCGTATTCAATGTGAAGAACTTTGGTTTCTTTGAACTAGGGAAAAATATCTTTAATTTAGAGTATATATAATCATTTTTTATTAGAGCTTAAACTTGGTTAAGTATAATCAGGTAGCTATTGTATAATTTAAATGGCCAGTGATTGTTATTTGATAATAACAACTTACATTTATATAGTGCTGTATATCCCAAAGGGATCCCAGAGGACTTTAAAGACTCGACAGTAAAATACACAACAAAGTAAACATTAATTACAATCACAGCATTAGTAGAAAATATGAGGATATTAAAAATCTGGCGGTCTGTGGCTTGCTTCTGCTCTCATTTGAATTCATTAGCCAAGCTCACCCAGAGTGCAAATGAATTATTAGTCATTCTGCCATATCCCATTTAAGAAATTTTCTGTATGAGTATTGTAGTGAGAGCAGAGGAGAATAGAAAAGAGTGTAAATGGCCTTCTGGAGCTTCACTCATTCCAGTCTCTTAGGTGGAGTGTTATTTTCGAAGTTTGTTGAGCTACTTGAATTAATCCCTCTCTTGTTTGGGTGATTGTTGTAGTGTTATGGTCTATGAAGCTGGTTCCTTGTTAGATGGGAAGAGGCTAAACAGGTTATCTTTCAAATGCCACAAGCCTACAACATCAGATTGGGATGTCATATAATGCTTTGTATAACCAGTTCTTTTCTTGCATGTAAGACTTGAAATAGTTTAAACTTCAACCCTGTTGCAGTAATTTTGTGATTTTCTGTGTTAACACCTCACTGAGGTGAGCAGAGTGGTTTATGCCTTTTGAGCTGCTCTTCCAGGCTTGTGTAAGTTCAAGTTCAAATTTCTTCACCAAAAGTGTTGTCAAGCACTGGATCAGGCCTTTTCCAACCTAAATGATTCTGTGATTCCAAGTGTCTAGCTTTGTGCTTTCTCTCTTTAAATGCATATTGTCAATGCTGAAGAAAAGGTGAAAGCTTGAGGGGAAAAGGTGAAAGCTTGAGGGATGTTAAGTAATGTCTTCTGCTGTGGCATCTTGGAGAAGACTACTCTGAAACCACATGTGGGAACTGGGAAACCTACTGCAGCTGGCACTTCACGGGCAAGCTGCATGAAGACAGGCCCTGCCTTGTAGAGGGCTTGAAAAACATAAAAATGAGAATTGCAGAATTATTTGGAAGGGGAATCACAGATAGGACTACTTTCAGAGTAAATTCTTGCTGACCTCAAAAAATAGAGCCAGGAAGACAGATGCTATTTTTGTGGATGGGTAATGTAAGTGACTTGCTTTGTGTTATTTCTTTTCTAATGTGTAATAAATTCCTGCCTAAGTCTGATAGATATCCAGGATGCCCTGAAATCTTCTTGAATTATAAAGTGTTTTCAGCTATTGAAACATGAAGATAAAGATATGTTGCTAATAAAAATAAATTTAGGCATATATAAAAAAAAAAGCATAAATTACCTTTTTTTTTACTGATTTGCAAGAGTCCTTGAGATGGTTTCCAGTTTGTGAAAATATTACTTTTCCCTGCCTTTTGGCCACAACATATGAAAACACTGTACTTCAAATAATTCAGTCTTAAAACCATAGTTCTTTCTCAGTCTTGGAGCTTTTCTTTAGTTTCTGTTTTAACACTCATCATCATTGTGTGAAACTTGTTTGCAGATACTGCCTTGTTTTTCAGATTTGTAATGAAGCATGAGGGATTTTTACATTTTGTGGCAAAAGTTTTGCATGGGTCCTTACTGTAAAGCTTTCATAATGTCTTTAAATTGTTTATTTTTGGGAGATGGAAGCAGAGGAAATGGTGATCTACAGACAAAATTTCTGCTCCATTTCCTCCATGCAGCAGATGATAACTCTCAAGTACTAATGTGGCTACACCCAAGACACTGAGCTCTAATTTTTGATCCTACATGTACCAGTGGCCTATTTACTAATCTTTAATCTCCAATAAATTTGTTGTAATACAGCTGAGAGCCTGATCTTTGAGTAAAGTTGAGCAAACATGCTCAAATAAATGTCCAGGTGGACTTCCTGATATTGCTTTAAACAGTGTTTTGGATCATACCTCTCTTATCCCATTACAACCAAGCACTGGGAATCAAAAACACATGCAGCTCCTAGGGGAGTGCTGTGAAAATGTTGTTTCTTTCTGAAACTGAATTTAAGATTAGGTTCACTAATAATAATAATATAATGGTACTTGTGATCATTAGACCTTGGAACAGGATCCAAGTCTTTTCATTCATGCACAAACTGGTAGAAGAACACCAAGTTAGACAGTGTCTTGAGTGTCATGCTGTGCTTGACACAACTCTGTTATAAATGCACATAAACACAAATTCACCTTACCTATTGGAAGGTGAAGCTTTCTGCTTACTGTTCCACAGCTTTGGAGGAAAACTCCCTCTTGTTCTCGTTAAACTTGTCTAATATTTTGAAAAGTCTGGATAGATCCTATTGGACAACAATCTAGCCAAGGACATCATCATCTCTGAAAGGAAATGAATATATCCTCTTAAAGAGACTTCAATTTTTTTGAAGACATTCCTTAAAATAAAAGAACTTCATACCTGCCTTTTTTTTTTTAATGGTCTTATTATTAGTTGAAATTTAAGGACTGAACTCGTAATTACTAATCAAGGTCTACCTGTGGGAGCAGGAACTAGATAGAACCTTGTTTCACTTATTTAAACATAAATCTCTACAATTTGAGATTAAATAGATTTCCCCAGGTTACTAGTAATAGCCTTTTCTGTGCCTTTAGGCCATCTACTCAAAAGTGGAAAAAATGTGTGTGCATGTGGTTGACGGAGATGTCACAAAAATAAGACTGGCTTTGCTTTTTGTATCATTAAAAATGGGTGGACTTTATGGACTAAACATGGAAATTAAAGGCAGGCTGGCTGCAATAATTCTTTGTGTGTAATATGCAATATGTGTAATAAACCCAGGTATGTTCCAGTCATTTGAAATCCCAGTGGTAAGGACTTAGGTAAAATGTCATAATTGCAGTGATTTTTTTAGAGGGAAACAAGAAAATGTAAGAAAGGTTAACTCAAGTCAGAGCTTTAATTTTCTTTTAAGGTTTGTGGGTTTAGAACAGAGGCAGAGAGTGTACATGACATAAGGAATGGCAATGCATTAGTGAAAGTAGGTGTCTAAAAGAAACTAGTCTGTGTTTGTGGGAGCATGAAACTGTTGAAAAGAAACTGCGACTTTCACACTGTCACATACAAACCTCACGATGAGCCTGGCAATGAAGCGTAGAGAAAGACTCTGTTGTTTCTCCAAGAAAAATAGTGCATGCAAAAAAAAAAAAAAAAAGTATAAATGGCTCTGGATTTAGTTTTTGTAGCGTTTGGTATCAATCTGTAAGACCAAAAGGAGAGAGAATCTAAATAAGGACATGAAAGTCCTGGGATTTTATTATGAAAACCTTTTTCAAAATGCTTTTACAAAACACCTTTAAAATGTTGAAGGAATCTGTTAGCACTAATCTCAAGAGTGGGAAATAAATGGGAATTATTATTACTGCAAATTCTATAAAGCATTTCCTTTGTATGTTTATAGCATGCAGAAATTATAAATAATAGCTGATTAGTAATCTAGTGTCAGAGCTCTGTTTTCTCCCCATATTGGATAAATCTCCTACTGATGGATCAAACATTTAATCAATCTACTAACGTGGCCTTCAGCACTATAGTATCTGAGTGCCTCCCAGTGTTGGAACGCTCAATAATGCTTGGTTTTTCTCCAGTTACTCAGTGCTCCTTAATTTGATTTTGTTCTTAGTTACACTGATGTAAATCTAAAACTACTTCATTGATTTGGATGGAGGAAGTCAGCATTATGAACCATAAGAGCAGAATCTGTCCTTCCTCTTGCAGTTCCCCAGCTATTCTTAAGTTGTGCTACTAATAATATTTATTAAAGTTACTAATCTGCTCTAGGATACTAATAATACTAATTTATTCTCCCTCTTCCTGCTGCATCTTTTTCTTTTTCCTCTGCCACGTTGGGTATGTTCCAAAGTCCACTGAAATGGCTCAGCCTCACTATTGATTTCAACTGACTGTGGTTCAGTTTCCCACTTGCCCCTCTGTCCTTTTTTCCCCTCTGCAGATCCTGAAAGTTCCTGTGTGAGTTTGTGCTTATCTAAGTAGAGGCTTCTAGTTTATTAAAGTTACATGTATTCCTACAGTTTTGTGAAAAAGCACCATGCTTATCTCCATATTTTTCTTAATACAAATTGCTGCTCTCAGTTTAGTTTTTTTTTGAATGAGAACCCCCTTGCCCTGCTACAGGTCTTGGTCTCAGGTTCAGCATCTCATACTTTAGGGAGGCCTTTGCTATGAGCTTGACCTGAGTTCTGTAAAAAAATCAGTGGAGAAACCCCACTTATTTCCTTGAGATTTTCCCTCAGGAGAGTTGTAGTGAATATGACAAGGCTTCTGAATGAAATAGTTCGGGCTCTTCCTTTGACATTTTTTTTTTCTTTCTTTTCTTTCCCCTTGCTGCCTTCAGTGTTGGAAGCAGAAGAAAAGAAAAAGGAGTTGAGAATTGAAGCTGGGAGACTTGGCAGGTAAGAGGTGTGTTTTCTTACTTGCCAGGAAGGCATTTCTGGAAGTGCTGATGTGAATTGGCAGCGAGTTGGTTCAGCTCTGGGGGACGAGGCTGGCCCAGGACCTGCACAGTCGAGTTCCTTGTACCTTCACAGCCTTTCTGGGCAACTTCAAGCAAATGCTTTGCTTTTCTGGTTCCTCACCTGTGACAGGGGCAGAACTGCTCCTCTACTGCAGGAGGGTGGCTTGAGGAGAAATGGAATAAAGGCTGGGAAATAATGATCTGGGATAAGAGGTGGTACCTCATGTGAGCTACGTGGACGAAGTTGCTCAGTTCAAGGGTGACAACTGTGCCGTGTGGACACCTGGGCTGGTGTTTGCCTTATTTCAAGAGACGTTTTACTAAGGTACTTGCAGGATATCTGTAACTTCACTGTTTTCTTCTTTGAGGACTTGTTTGATTACCTTACTCTCCTTTTCTACATGGTTTTAAATGGGGTGAAGGAGGAATACAGTGTAAGCAAAATGCAACACTTGCTTTCATATAAAAACTGTGCCGAAAGCAGAGTGACAACACTGGGAAGCCAAGCACTCATCAATGGAGAACTGCAGTTTGCAAAGACAGTTCCTAAGGGTTTACTTGAGGCACATTTGAGGACAAAAGGCTATTCTTGGGAACAAAAGGCACAGTGAGGCTGCCAGATTTCAAACCTTCCTCCAAAGCTTGAAGCACCAGAGTGTTTTTCAGAGGAGAAGCTCGAAGGATTTTAAGTGTAATATTCCATAACCTTGTTCTTAGAAGAAGCTGTACCATTTCCAAAACACTCAGCCTGAGGCAGTCATGCATCATAGATAAATCAGCCGAAATGGCAAAATATTGGTGGGGTATGAACAACTGCAGGTAGTTGTTTAATCGCTTGTGTCAAGTAATCTTAATAACAGGTGTAGCTACTGATCCAGTCAATTATATAAATTGTTCTGCAGCCTTTCCTGGATTCTTACTGAGGCAGAGCTATTGATACATAAGATGTGCCTGACTGAGACTGCAGTACTTGGCCCTATGACTGTTTTAAAAGACAGAGCTTACTCAAACAGAGAGGGACTGATGTATTTCTGCCTCTCTGCATTTTCGCTGTGGCACACTGTAGCAAGAATCCTTGATTTTCCTCCCCCCCTCCTATAAATTCGTGAGAATACATTTGGATTTTAATATTCAGAGATCCAGAAGATGTAAATAGCACTAAAATAAGTATTGCCCTATTTGAAATTCCCTGCTGGGTCCACCTGTCGTGCTTTGTCTGACGTTGGAATAATAAGCTCTGTGGGGCAGCGGATGCCTCCCTCCCTCATCTGCACAGCCCTTCCCCATCGCAGCCTTGTGCTGCTTTTTGGAGGGGGCTTCTAGCAACACATCACATGGAAAAATAAATACCAACCCCCTGTGACTGAGAGTTTGTAGGCACATGGAGCAAGCGTGACACAAACTCAGAGATCAAAAGAAGTTTGATAAGAGAATAAATAATTTTCTAAACTGAAATAGTCTGGTCCCTAGCATTTATAGCTTTAGTTGCAAAACTTTGAGAATGAAATATTTGTGTTTTCAGTGTGTGTCACTAATAGACCTCCAGCAACCTGTACCTGAACATGATTAGGGAAATGTTTGGTCTGGAAGAATTTATCTTCTAGGTTTGGATGTTTGGTTTGTTGTTTTTGATTGTGTTTTTTTGTTTTGAGGTTTGGTTTTGTTATGTTTTTTTTCACTTGCTAGTGCTTCCCTAGTTTCCTGAAATTTTAAAAAGCATACACTGACATCTGTTTTTTTGCTGTGAAGTTACATCATCTCCAAGCAAACCAGTGTAAGGCATCAGGGTGTCTCCCTATGTGTTCTGGGTCATATGTTTAGTATTAAAGCTCAGTTTCTGTGCTTTCTCATAATAGTTTAGTTGTCTGCTAGGAACTGGTAGTTAAAGCATGTCAGACTGGAGATAATTCTTCAGGCTCAGCCTCTGTTTCCACTGCCTTTGATCAGGATACATTAAACTTTCAAATATTATTTATAAATTATTTTTTCACATGCTGCTTTTGATTTTCATAGATGTGCTCTTCCACACAATAGTGAATGATTTCTTATTATAGTTCCTTAGCATATAAACATTGTTGCTGTAAACTCTGATCAAATTTGAACTGTAAGTGCAAGTAAGAATAGAAAGACATGGTTCCCACTACAAAGAGTTTGCAGTTAAAGTGGTAAAAATGACATGGAAAAGTGGAGAAGGCAACTGTCAAATGCAGCATGTTCATGTATATACAAATGCACTTACGGAGAGATATACCCTCATTTATCCCTGCAGTTTAATTTAACATTATAGTAAAAAAAAGTTACAGTAGAAAGATCAATGTATAAAAAGATTTGAACCATGTGGCAGAACTTGTCTTCCTGATAAAAATGAAAAGCAGCCAGAGATTGAAAGAGGAGGAATGCTGGTATTTTTTTATGGATAAGTTGTCTTAAAGTTATTAAAAGTAAATTATTCAACCTTTTTCCAAATAAAGCATGATTTTTTTATGACTTCTCCCTCTATATAATTTTGATGAGAAAGAGTCGAGTATCATTAGAGTTCAGAAACCTCTTCCACACAGATGTGGTAAAGCTTGTTAAATCTATGTGGCCTGCAACTTGTACACCCATTGTAGGCTGCAGAGTGTAGCTCTATGAAATAAGGAATAGGAGTTTGTCTGAGGTTGTATGCTTGCCTCAGATTTTACTTCTGGTTGGTAAATAATATGAAAGTTCTTGGGCAAATTCTCATTATAATCCCATCTTCTGTTGCAGATATGGTTTTGGTCAACCTGACAATTTGAGTCTGTCTGTGTGGCAACGATGGGAAGTGGGTTGGGAGAAATTGCTGTTACTGTATTACTTCCCCTCCAAAAAGGTCTCAAAATGAAACCAACTGCTAAATTGGTAATCTGCAAGCTCACAATATTTGCATGCATTTCTGAGTCATCTTGAATTTTGAGATCTGAATCTTTTATTTGCTTGGATGGCTTCAGTTTTCAGTTGGTTTTGCTGGTTTTGTAGAAATCCATGATTAAGGCTTGTTTGCAAGAGCAGCTTGTGAGTGGATACCTCTGTTGGACTGATCATTAGACCCACCAGGAATAAAGAGCATCATATTTATATCAAAGGAGCAAGTCCAAATCATAATATGGTGCTTTATTGGAACGTTCATATGTGAGGGTGCTTACTGTTACATCATGGAGAATTTCAACTGCAGCAACTGTCACCTAAGAGGGAATTGGGATGATTTTATAGTGTGGGAGAGACTTGGCATAAGGTTTTTGCTTGTCCCTTCATTTTGCACCCAGCAGTTGCTCAGGTGACTGAGAATCAGTGGATGACTATTCCTAGACAACAGAAGTTCAAATCATGCACATTCACTACTGATATATCATATATCCCTGGAAATGGGACCAAACAGGAGACAATAACTAAAGAAGCTGAGTGCACCAGAAAAGATGTATGAAATGTCCTTTCATGTTCCTGTTCTGACAAGCAGAAACTATTGGTTTGTGTCTCTCTTTAAGAAAAAATAAATCAGTGCAACCAAGACTAGATTCTTTAAAGTAATCTACGTGGGTTTGGGGCTCACATTAGGTAAGATGATGATCTCTTACCTAAATATCATGAGCAGTGAAAATCACGTGGCTCCAACAAACAGCAGACTGACCAAATGTGACCTCTTCCTAAAAGCAGTGTTGTTTGGGCAGCTCAGACCACACTGGCAGTGAGAAGGTGGCACTGGAGTCTCGTAGAAATGTTGTAAACCTTGAAGTGCTTTGGCTCAATCTGCTTGGGATTTGAAGTTATAATCCAGTGGTTTATATGCTTGTTTCTGACTACTTCTGTGAGCAAATTCTATATGTGCATAGCTGGATTTTTTTCACCTCCTTAGTTTAGGTCAGAATGCTACTGGTCACTTTTTCTCTGGTAATGATTTTACTCTTCAGAAACACTTTTTCCAGGCAAAAAACTTCTGCAATTAAAAAGCCAATTTGCCCCCAAAGATGTGAAGAAATGATTCCTCTGCCTTCTTCCTATGAACAAGTTTGGAGTTTATACATATGTGTCCTGCACATGGGTACACTTTGTGTTAGCTGCATGGGTTTTTTTCTGAAAACTGAATAGTGGGAGTAAAGGAAATCAGTAGGTTAGATCAGTAGGATCTGACTAGCTCTGGTGTAGCTGGGCCAGCTGGAGGGAGGGTTTCTGAAAAGCTTTGTTTTTCTTTGGCTTTGAGGCTGTGTGTGGGTGTTCACTTCTTGTTCACTTTTTCTGAAAGGGGAAATGCTTTTTATTTAGGAAAAAAAAAAAAAAAAGGTGAGCTTTTTCTGTATGTTTAATAATGTTGCTTTCCACTGGGAGATGTTGGTTCAGCTACCCTGGAAGCAGTGTGCATCTGGACTGTTTTTCTTAGTTGATTAGTAAGTCTCCTTCTGAAGGTGCTGTGGGTGCCTCAGGACCTGTGAAAATCAGCTAGTGAACATTTTTCATGGTTTTCTTTAAGCATCATTTAAAAGTTAGTTAATATTCTGGCAAATGTCAGCTCTGTGGAGCTGTTAAGCTTCTCTAAAATACAGGGTCAATGCAGTGGACAAATCCTGCTGTCTCTTCTTGGCCAATATCATGATAATTTTAAACACTCTGGAAAGATTTTGTTTCCTTTTCTGCTTCTAATCAGATACCTGTTCAACAAAGGAAAGAGACCACCTCATTTAGCAAATTCAGTTCTGAAGTGTAAGCAGATTTGTGGTGTTTGCTTATGCCAAAAAATCATAGCTTTTCATTTCTAGAGTTTTAGTCCCTTTAAAGATGAAGATGTTAAACAGATGACTGTAACCATGTGAATAAGTAAGCATATATAAACGTAGAATGAATTAATCAAGCAGATAAACTTGCTTTTAATGTAAGGATGTGAGAAGGTGGGCGTGCATGTTTTTCACGTGAAAGGCTTGGTGGTGATGGAAAGGAGAGACCAAACTGAGCTGGACCCCCTGTTCCCACAGGGCAGGTATGAGCTGAGCCCAGGGCTTGTAGCTGCAGCCATGGATGAAGTGGGGGGTGGTGTTCTCTCCATGGCTTCTCCAAGAGGAGCCTACACTTTGTGGATCAAAGTGCATTTTGACCGTGGCTCTGAGAGTTAAAAAGATCTACCAGAGTGTTTTCTGGATGACTGGCTGGTTACCTGCCACATAAACTCAGCACACAGTAGCTCGGAGTTGTTATACAGTTTCCTGATATGGCACAGGAAATTATTTCCAAGCTTGAGCAGGAGATAGAATGGAGAACAACTGAGCAAGAACTTACTAAATATTTTCATTTTGGGAGGCTTGAAATCAAGTGAAACACCGGTAAAAGAATTTCAGATTTGGTGGTGGTTGCTGCTGCTGTTGTAAGCACAATTACAAGCCTTCCACTTTTGACCCATCATCCTGAGATGCTGTTGCCAGTTATCATGAGGAAGGCCAAGTGTTGCTGCATACCCAAATGCACAGCAGAGTTCTGGCTCTTCAGAATCTGGACCAACTCCCAGTATTAGGAACAGGAGTCAAGCAGCCATCCCTTCTCCTGTGCTAACACACACCCCGCCATTAACAGTCTGAAGGCAATTTTATTAAAATACATAACCCTGCTGAGCTGGTCTCAGAAGATAAATAAGTGTTGTAGAAAAGAAGCTTTTGTTTAAAAGTAATTATTTAAACTATGCATTACAGGTAATTTTCCTTTACCAGTAAAGAAAATGCTATCAGAATTTCAATAATAGCTTTGTGTTACTTATCTAGATAACATGATATTGTCATTTCCAGGAGCTTAAAATGCTGTTTTATTTTCATTTGTGTCAAATATAAGGGTAAATGAGATCTGAATATATATTTTTAAAAAAACATGGGGTTTGTGTAATTTCCTGAGAGCAGCATTTTGTTTTCCGAGCTTTTATAGTAAAAATAACAATCTAATGATAGTTTCCTAAAGTGTGGACTTAAAACAGTAGGGTGAGGAGCATCTTATTTTCTGTTTTGTGTAAACATGCTGCATTTCACAATTGACAGAAAACAGAACTCTTTTGAAGAGGTTTGTCAATAAAAGCATAAAACTGTGTAACTTTTTATAATGTGTATCCAGATGCAGCCAAACACTAAGTGCTTCAACCCATATATAGCTTAGCAAAAGCAGAGGTGTTATTTTTTTACCCAAGAGTTTTTTCACTTTCAAAATTACATGAAAAGCTTAGCCTCTATGTTTCCTTTCTCTCAGCATTATTTCTACAGTGTAAACCTCTCTAATGATCACAAAATAGTTTATTATGAGGAAGATGAAGCAACTAAGGGAGGAAAGTAATTTTTTTTTTTTAATTGTTCTTGAAGAAGTAACATCTCCGTCTCAGGTCTTTAACTGAAAGTACAGGCTTTTTGTTTCAATGAAAACTCTTTCATTTCTATTATTATTAATATTCCTATGATGGATATTTTGACATTTTATATTTTAGCATGGGCAAGGGAAGGGCTGCTGCTTTGAGAGCTGACAGACTGAAGCCCCGATTGTGCATCAGAGCCCGTGTGGGGCTCTCCCCTGTGAAGCTTGGCTGCAGCCTCATTTTGTAGCTGAGAGCCCCATGGTGTGTTTTGGCTGCAAGAAGCTAAAACAGGAAAGATGCCAAATGCATTAAGACCATTTCAACCCAAATTTAGGCCTAGGTTCTGCCTAATCCCTAACCTAGAGGGTTTTTACTGGGTGTCTCTAGGCCTTTAGAAATGCCTAGCCAATTGAAAGTGGAGGCCCAGGGATTAGGTGGGTTTTTAGATCATTTACATCTGGCCATGGTCTGTCTGCACCAGAGTTTCCAATTACCCAAAATGGAGAAAATAGCATTTCCCTTCCTTCGGAGAAGATTTGTGAGGATCAATGTGTTTGAGATTGTGACAGTAGGATATATCTGTAACCTACTTAGGTAATAGATCAACTTAAATACTTTTAATAAAAGTGGGCACAATAATTCATTGCTCCGTCACAGGAATATTGTGACGCTTAGTGTTTGTGATCTATGTGAAAGAGGTTGGGATCTTTTGATTAAAAAGTGATATTGCTATAACTGTGTGAATTATGAGTACGCCTGCTTGCACGCTGAATTTACTTCCTGACCTACCCAGGGTTGGAGTTTTAATCTCCATCGAGCCAAAATTGTTGTCCCCCCTCCAGAAAGTTTTGCCTGTCTCAAGCTGTTAAGACCCCTGCTCGACTTTCTCCCCTTTCTGTTGCTTGGGAAGGAGGATGGAGCTGGGGCACAGGGCAGGGCAGGCAGCTGATGGCAGGCAGGGGTTTTGCCACCAGAGAGCCCAGCTGATAGCAAGGTACCACCACGACTTGGAGCTGGCAGGCAGAAATCAAAATGCCACCCCTTGGCTGTGGAAAGAGCTAAAGATTTGTCTCCAGCAAGTGACAGGCGCCAAGGTACTGTCGCCCACTTTCTAATTTTAGCAGGAAGGCTGGCAGGGATCTTACCTAGACAGACAAGCGTTGTTTCTGCCCAGGCCGATCTGCTGCCTTGGGTCCTGTTCCAAATTGCTCGGCTTGGTGCCTCCCTGGCTTTTGGAAGGTGGTGTGCCGGTGGGAGGGAGAGGGGAAACCCCTACCCTTTTCTCGGAAGGCTTGTGAAAATTCTGAGCCTGCCTCAAGGCAGTAAAACTCATACCTTGTACCAGCTGTCTGAAAAGAAGTGTTTGTAGGAATGTTATTACTAATGCAGTGATTGATTTGCAAAGCCTGTTGGAAGCGCCTGTGACAGTACAGGAGGTCCCACGCACATGAGGAGCTCCTGCCTGTGCTTTTACCTGGTGCTCTGGGTGTGGTTCCAGTGCAGTAGCAGAAGTGGTTACAGGAGTCCACCAAAGTGTGAAGAGAGCGGGGTCTTTCCCCCTACAAAGTGACTGGGGTTTGCTTGATCATTACGCAGCATTTTCTGTCAAATTGCTCTGGTTTTTGAATTTTGGTTTTGGAAATAAGTGTCTAGAGAAAGGTAGGAAGGAGTCTGAAATAGTTTTCTGTCTCCCCCTTTCCTAGATTTTCAGGTCACCTTCACAGCTTAGCAGCTGTGCTCTGTGATACATCCACCTCTCCACCTCTTGCAGAGTGGTGGGATATTCTTGGCATCACTGTACAAACTTCTGGGGTAGGGAGCCGGTTGGCAACTTCCAGGATGGGCTTTACTGGCACACTGACTCGCCATTTCAGTGGTCTTGGAGCCCTTTAGGGGAAGGTAAGTGTGATTCAGTGTGCCTATTTTGCCCTTGGAGAAGTCAAGGCATGAGAGAAACTGCAGCAAGTTTCAGCAGCAGCAGAGTGTGAGGCCTCTCAGAATCCCCTTCTGGCGTGTGGTCTGGTGATGCGCTTACCCACACCTTCAGCTGGAGGCTGCTGGAAGAAGGGGGCAGCCCTGATTTACCAGCCTGCTTCCCACACACTCCCACAGCTCCCTCTTGTCTGGCACTGATCCCTTCTGCCCCACTGCAAGCCCAACCAGAAAGTTAACCTGGCAGAACAGTGACTTTAGGAAACCATTAAGCATTTTCTGCTGCTTTAGCTCATTCCACAGGTTCGTTGTCAACTGAGACAAATGCCAACAAGGCACTGTTTCTGTAGCCTTAGACAGCAAACATGAAGTGATCTGTCAGGCTTTGAAAATATCTGTAAGGACACTCCAGCTAATAGTGTAGCTGTGCTTTTCAAATAGCCCATATTCAGGTATAATCTGAAATTGAAGAGAGCCTATTGGCATATAATATTATCATACTATTAATAGCAGTTTTTATTAATGTGTTTTTCATTCTTGTAATAATGACATGGCCAGTATTTAGCTATTCTGCTCTTTATGTAAATAATAATGAGGATTATCCTGTTGTCTAATATGGTTGGAACTGGGCACTACAGAAGAGTTGAAATTTATCACGTCTTTCAAGGATCATTTTCACCATCTCCACTAAAAGCTATACTTGCTCCAAGCACATCTTGCTTGATGGAGGATAAGTTCTGCCATTTTGAAAGGGGTAGTTTTTATTTATAATTGTGAATGTGTTTAGCCACATGAGGCTGTCAATCAGTGAGACGAAAGCCCAGTAGGATTATTTCTGTAAGTGGCCAATTTCCCCCACCCTTTCGCTCCAAATCAAGGACAGATGAAAGGTCATGATTAAAACAGTGATTTTGTCCTAAATTGTAAGTAACAGTTTGCAACTGTTTTTTTTACCAAGATGTCAAAACTGTACTTTGTCTTGGGGAAAGTGGGGAGGAAGAAAATTATAAGTTCTTGAAAATGTTGGCAATTTTCCAAATGATTGTGTTGAAATTTATTTTAATTATTGTACTTGTGTCGGTTCCTAGCAGGGGTAAAGGGGGGGGGAAATAATTCAGTACAGTATTATGCAGCTATGGATTAAACAATTAATGGTGAACCTCTGTATCCTATTAGTATATTTGAATTCATTATTTCAACAAATTTTTTTATGAGCTAGTGACTAGTGGATTGAACCATTTATTTTGTAGTCAAAACGTAAAAGAAGAATAATTGTCTTGCTGGAGTGCATCTTTATGTATATGAATCCATCCAAGGAATAAACCTGAGACAGTCAAATAATGCAGAATGCCATTAGGAAGTTGTTTTGTCCCAAGAGTTTGGCTTTCTTATATGCAGACAAGGAACTTGCTGACTGGGAGGGTTTTGGAGGCTGTCTGGTGATCACTGCAACAGCCACCATCACTAAAACTGTGAAGGACTTTGGTGTAATCAGCATTTCCCTGGGAAATATCTCAGTTGGCAACGTATGTCGTGTTCTTCTCTTGAATATGTGCTGACCACTCACGAGTCAGGAATAACACTTCTTTACTGGTCATGGCATGTAGATAATCACTAAAGTAAATACTTCTGTGAGTGATCTTGGGGCTCAGTTTTGTGTGTGTAAAGCCTATTAACACCAGCCAACTAAGATGATGTTCTCAGGACATACCCAGGGCAAACTATCTAAGCATGTGAGGATGTCACTGGTGTCTCTTTTTGCAGTTCACATTAGCAATATGCTGAGACCCTCATGATACCCTCATGGAATTTGGGCCAGATACATCTTCATAAGTACTATTTATGTTAAATATTTTCTTCTCAAATCAGACATGAAACCAAGATTCTGTCTTTGTGTTGTTCGGTAACACATTTAACTTGATAAAGAAGGTAAAATGAGTAATATTCTAATCTAAATAGCTTCTGGTTTTCCACTTAGTGCCTTTTTTGTGATGATGGGATTCCCTTTTTGCCTTGAAGAGCCCTGTGCCTTTGTAATGCCCGATAAAATGTGTCATCTTCCACCACCAGAAGGGATGTGTAAGTGGATACTTACTCAGTCACTGATGATGTGAGTGGTACAAGTCATACTGGTGATTTCAACCATCTTTGCACACAGTTAATCATCGTATTTGATAATGCACAGAGCCCTTGCATCAGGTAGAGTTGACTGTTTAAAGGATGGATGCTGAAGTGAGTAATTTCTGGTTTTATTTTACAACTGCTAAAGTTGTCTCAAACAAAATTCCTGTGCTTAATATGTCTGTAGTTTTTATGATTGTTTTTTGCCATTTCTTTCCATTCATCTGTGCTAAGCTACTGTGAGGTAAAAATTTAAGTGAAGAGCTTCCCTTTTTTATTTTTTTTTTTTTTTCATGTGAGCAGATGACAGTGGTGCCACCCTCCTTTACAGACTTTTAGGTCAGCTAAGAAAATCAACTATTGTTTTTGGTTGTGATTTGGTGCTTTTTTTTTCTGGGTTTGTTTGGTTTTTTTTCAAAGTATGCAAATACTTCTTTGGTAGTCAAATTAAATTATAGGTAGGATGCTGAAGGGACCTCCTAAGTGCCCGTGGTGTTGGTGGAACTGACAGTATATTCTGCTGCATACTGTTCTTTTACTTTCTGCATCTGGGTGAGTCACATAAATATCTAGTGCCAAGCTGTAGGACTTAAGAGTGTAGCATGAGATAACTGTTCTCAGGATCTCTCCAAAACATCAGGAGTGTGGATGTTGCATAGATGTGTTGCTGTGAGCTGTTTATCACTGTGTGTATTGCTGGGGAGGAGGGGCAGGAGCAGAGGTGTTGCCCAGGCTGGTTATGAAGATGATTTTCTTCTCCTGCTTTGGTATCCTGGGTTCACTAAAAACAAAGTGTTTCTTGGCTCAGGTCTTTTAAACTGGATTTATTAGTCGACTTCTTTTCAAATGGAAGAATGAAATTAGGGGGGAAAGTAGAAGGTTTAGGTGCCAGCTGAGAAGAGTATTTCAGGGGTCCTAATCTTCCACTGTTCACAGATAGTGCAAGCTAAAGGTCAGCAACACGATGTGAAGAAAACCAAGTGACTATGGTGTTGGGAACACTTGCAGAGTGTGCCTGTATGAAAAATGTAAACAGTAGACCATTTAAAGGGATGAAAAGAAAAAAAAAAAGAGAGACAAAATTTTACATGCACAACCCTTTCCTTCCCTTTTGCTACAGGAGAGGTAAAAAAAGATTATTTGTTTCAGAACCTTTTCTGGGACTCTGTGAAATGATTAATAGACAAGGTGTGCTGTATACAAGAGGTTTTACTGGCTGCCTTGCCAATGAATTAGGGCCCTATTCTACAAAAAAAATAATAATGTTAGCACTTCCTTTGCAGCCATCCTAGGCTTCCGTGGTGCGGAAGTCAAATGTAAATTCTGGCTGAATTGGACCCTTATGGAGGCAGTGTTCAAACAACCTATGAGGAGAAGAGAAACCATTCAGGTTGGGGGCCTCTGCGTGCTTCAGAGTCCTTCCATCATTGCTCTAACTCTGTGAAAGCAAACTAATAAAACTTCCTATTGACTTGCACTTGTGTGTGCTTTGAGTGGTTATTTACAGTCTACCATCAGCAGATTAAAAATCAATTAAAATCCATAGAAGCAGTCAAAGTTACATACTCCTCTTTGCCAGTAAAGATTTTTTTTCAAAGATTTTACATTAATACTTGCTGCTTGGTATTACTGAAGATAATGAATCAGATTTAGGCAAAGTCTCTGCGTCTTTAACTCTACAGATCTGTGCGTCTTTAACTTTACAGAAGCCCTGCTAAGAACCTCTCATCCTCTGTGCCTCTTGCCCTCTGTACAAATAGGGGAATTTATGCAATTCATTTAACTGAAATGGAGACGTTGAAAGCTCTCCAATGCTATCATGATGGATGCTATTGCAAATGTGTAGGGAAAACAATAATCTTAATGATAAAATGATAAGTTTAATACCAGCACATTAGAACGGGAAGTGAATTTTAGTACCGCTAATACATTAAAATAAAGGAGAGTTTGATTTGTATTTCTGGTTTTCCACGGAAGCCCCGCAGATTAATTTGGTTCCCCACAATTCAGGGGGAGGTGGTGCTGGTCTGGGACTGCAGAGCCCCCCAGTTCTGCTGGTGAGCTGTTCTGGGGGATTTCAGAGCATGTGGGGTTTTTTCTTGAATTTCCTCTCCGTCTTTTTCCTTCCCATTCTTTGCAAGTCTGATCTGTTTCTAACATTAAACTCTCAAACACAGGGCTTCTTTTTCATTTCTTTACATGTATGGGCTCCGAAGACTATTATGCCATTGAATAGCCGTGATACTCATTCTGATGTTATTCATGTGCATATTGGAAGGATAAAATCTACATTTCTAATTACTGGTTTTGTTTGTCCTTTCTGTTTCTTATCATAATGCAACTTTCATCTAAAATTTACAGTAGCTAAAGAAGCCATGACTTCAGTGCATTGCAGTGGTACTCAGGTATCAACCACAAAAGCCAGTGGTGATTGCATGACTAAGACAAAAAGCCCAAGCCCTGAGAAACTGGGGGAAGGGACTGGGGTGAAAGCATAATTAAAGTAATTTGTGCAACCTAATTTAGTCCTCTTGTGGGTAAGCATGTTCGTAGACTGCTGTATTTGATACAGGATAAGGACTCTGTTGATGGGTGACTTCAGAAAAGCTAAAGGCAAGTTGCTTTATCAACGAGGAGGGAGAGTAACACAGAGTAAATAAGGCCAGGCTTTTCCAACAAATGCTGAAAATAAACAAAATATGAAATGACTGTTTGTTAAGCAAGCAGAATCTATCCTGCGGATGACATTTTACGTAAGAAAGACTGGCATGGTATATTTATAGACTACCATGATACATATGCACAAGACAACTGAGTTAAGATTGCACAGTCAACTTAAAGCCTGCAGTTCTCTCTTTTGATTCTTAATTTGCAACCTGAATAGCCTTTTGTGTGTGTGTAGTGGGGAAGAGAACAGAAATGTTGCCCTGCCCATCATATCGACTCCTTGTGGTTGTCCTTGTGAGAGCCTCACATCCAGCTGCACTGATTTTCTCCCCTCTCTGCCCACAGGTTGCTGCCCTCTCGTCAGCTTGGGGAGAGGGAGAATTGTCAGGGCTCGGGAGGGAGGGCAATTTTCTTCCTAACTGGTTCTCTCTGTTTACCCATCTCTGCCAGTCAGTTCATAGCTTGTCTGTACTGTTGATGGTGGTCCTGCCTTAGTGCCTTTTTTCTCGCTAAATTGGTTCTGGTCTCCACTTTTCAGTGGATGGTGCCACTCTCTTCTTGTCTTACTCTTGCTCTTCCACACTATCAGTCCAAATTTTTTTTATATTCTCAGTTTGTCCTGTAACAGCCCCCAGTTGCCTTCTCACACTGCTCATCTCCCCTAGCTCCAGATGTCGCAAATCCTCTTCTCCTGGTTCTGCAGTGTTCTCACTTTCCTCACGGTAAAGTCAGTACGTGCTGACTGAAAAGGTGAGCCCACCTTCCCATGCGTGCCTGGAGCTCAGGGGTGCTCAGGGCTCTGTGCAGGCACAGCCTGGTCAGCCTTGGCCATCAGGAAGGGCAGGCATTTGCCCTCTGAAGGTGGGATCAAAATTTCTTATTTCTTTTTTTTCTTTTTCTTTTTTTTTTTTTTTTTAAATCTGAGGATTTTTTTTTGATTCTTCTCTGTATTTGTAAAAATTCAGGCATTCTCTGGTATGTTTGCCTGACTCCCTCTCCAGGTTTGTATTGTTAGCACTAACAAATTAATTTGCTGAAGTTATTATATTAAGATACTGAAGTTGTTCTGCTTTCCTTTTTGTTACTATGTATACCTCCTAAAATCTGTCAAAAAATATGTCTTTTTGAAGCTATACAAAAATACCATTGCTTTCAATAGTGCTACCATTTCATTCTTGGAACATCATATTGCTTTACTGCTTTCAGGATTGATTTGGCTACTTTTTTCTCTGCTGAGCCCTGACTCATAACAATTAGCATTACCTATGTGCTAAATTGATTTCTCGAACAGAGATGGTTTTTCTGAGAGGGATTGTACTTCCCCAGCATTCTCACCCACTGACACTGCTCATGTCCTGGGGTATTAGATAACAGAGGGTTAGAGTCTGTCCTCCAATCTAATCCTATTCAAAAAGAAACAAAACCAAACTGATGAGGTTTTTCAGTGTTTTACTTGAATCCCAAGGGCTGTGTTTCCAGATATAGTTAAGGTTCCTACATTTCTGAGTTATTGTAACATAAAATATTAACTGCTCTGCTAGAGCTATACAATCTTTCATTTTTTTCTCAGCATATAATTTCTCTTTTTAGATATCTGACCTTTCTGTAATTCTTCTAATTTATGGAATAGTGCAATTTATCTTTTCTTTACATATCATCTTACTTAGGATGGCTGAGTGGAGGGATGGAGGGGATGCATATATCTTCTTGTTTCTTTTTTCTGACTCAGTGTTTAGTCATTATTTTCAGTATCATTTCATCTGTGGAAAGTTTCCCCATATGTCAGGCGTATTTTAAACATGCAGCTGAGATCCATGCTACAGTAAGCCCTTTTCAGATATGATGCTCAGCAAAGGGTAGAGTTCAGCCTACAGCATTTATGGAATTGAAACTTTTACAAAAGCTGTTCTCTAAACAAATACCAAAACTGTGTATTCTTGGGGGTTTTTTAAAACATATCAATTGGGTTTCCCCATGTATATAACTTCCCTTAGAAGTCCATTTCTTTGTGTTTACAGAGGCAGTCAGAGCTATTAGGTGAGCATACCTAAACTGTGGTACCCCTTCTTACAAGGTATTTCAAGTATTAAAAGTTTTTGCAAGAATCCATTAAGTACTACTAAGCACGAAGGTACAACCTGTGACTGAGGAAGGCCTCTTGTCAGACATCCCTCCTTCGTAGTCTTTCCCTAGATTTCAGTGCATATTGCATCTCAAACTTATCAATAATCGTTTTAAAGATGTAGCCTCGGTGTTATAAAAAAAAAAAATGTACAGCAAGGAACTGTAAGAATATTCTCAAAATAGCAATAGAGGAACTTTGATTACTGTTTGCTTCCTACAGAAGTTAGTGATTAGTTTATTGAGGATGTTGAACCTCAGAGTGTTTAGTTTTCTTTAGTAAGTATATTTGGGTGTGTATTTGAATGTAGTGGAGTTTGTAGGCTAATGGAATGGAGATCATGGGGAAAATAGGTATTCCTTAACCTTCCTCTTTGCTGTAATTATTGAATAATGCTATTTATGGTAAGGTTGTGTACGTGTTCATGTCTTGGGAGAAGGATATGGGATTACTTATTAACAAAGAAATGGAATTCCTTTTCACAGGGAATTAGAATTGTAACTCTAGACTTGCTAATTTAAATAACTTGCAGGCTAAACAGACTTTTATAAAGCATTAAATGCTATTATGTATTGTGAGCATTAAACACATTTTCTGAAAATATTAATTTCCCATTGGTTTTCTTCCCTCCTTCTTGTTGCTTTAATTTCAGACTGAAGGATAATCCATCCTCCACACACCAGAGATTGGGGGATTTCTGAGACTGCTCTGGTGCCTGGTTTCTTTCAGTACTGTTCCACCCTCCCTATGGCTTTTGCCTCTGTTCTTATGAACAGTAGATGTTCACCATGTGGACTGATTCAGGATGACAGAGCCAACTGGTAATAAGTTTGCAGCAGCCTGATATCTTTGGTGACAGTGTAAGCCCTGTGTGGTAGCCTAGCAGCTGTGAATTCCTGAATTTCCAAAATCTGGGTAGTTTGCTTTTTCTAAACCCTGCAGACCACTGCAGAAAGGTGAGAGAGCAACAGATAATCTTGGATTTTTAGGGAAAATCAGTAAGGAGTGTTCAGCTCCAGAGACTGATACACATCAGCCTGTTTGACTTGTATTTTCTAGACTAATTGCCCAAAGAAGAGGTTGACCTTTTTCATGAGCATTTTCTTGCAGGACGGAGGAGGAAAGTTGTTAGAATAAGTTGAAATTCTCTATTTATAACTATATCTTCAGCAGCTACAAGCTTGGGAAGTTTGATTCTGATCTCAGCTGTTAGTGTGCGGGATGGTTTTATGACTACCATTTTATAGAGAATCACACAACAGCCCAATGTGGAAGGGACCTTGAGAAATTATCTGGTCCAGCCTTTCTTTTAAGAGTTCTAAGCTGAGACATTTCTTGGGCAGTCCACCATGGCAAGCAGTTTTGTGTACAAAAAAAACCCACTTTAAAACTGAACACTACAGCTAACTCATCTCTAAGTCCAACAGTTCTATAGGCTGTGCTTCATCCTGACAGGTTCTAGAAAGTTTGAATGAAATATGATTGTAATCCTGCACATTGGTTATATAGCTCCTATTAACTCACATTGGCTACTGATTATGCAATTTCTGTGCTGGTCACTTCGATTAGCCTTGATCATTTGGAAAAAAAAAATCAATTCACTCTCCTGGTTTTAATTTTGATAATTCAAATTCGCGGTGTTCTTCATCTGCTTTGTTTGATGCTATACATAAATCAAGGTTATAGACAAAACCAATTCCTGAATGAAAAGTTTCAATTTTCTTTTCTTTTTGGCCACAACCATGCAAAGAAATCATCATTTGGGCAACTAATATGCCTAAGTATCCTTCAAAAGGAACTGTGATATATTAGAGCTGTTCAAACGTCCTCACAAATCATGTTGCCTTGCAGCTTTGATCCTGAAATATGTGAAATGATGTCTGATTTATGCCACTGATCCTTCTTTTAGATAGTTAAGTGTTCTTGCTTAATGTTATTAAATAAGTTCAAAGCAGCAAATAGGCCATCCTGGGCTAGGACCTTTGAAAAATAGCATTCTCAGCAGGCTGCATATACAATATATGTTCTTTAGTTATTTCCTTTGCTTTTTTTTTTGCATACAGGAAGCTGCTAGAACTTTCTTCTGCTCACAGCTTTGGTTGCAATGGCTTTAGTTTTGTTATTTTTTTTTTTCCTCCCCATCCTCTTGATAGCCTTCTCCTGGGCTTTGTTTTCATTGGGGTGTTTTGGGAGTGTGTCTCTGTGTATTTGTCCATGGGGTGAAAAGAAACACTTCAGGACAATATGGGAAAGATATCACAGTCTCCCGTAACTGGTAGGCTGATAATATGCAAGCAAAGATATGAAAGAAGCTGTGTGACCCAACTGAAGCAGTATGAGGAAAAAAACTCTAAACCTCTTAAATTGTAAATTAGTAGGTCAAATTAACACTTTACGGAGCAGAGTGAGTTTGACAAATTTTCATGAAAATCTATCAATGTGTTGTCATATCTGTTTTAGTGGGCAAAAGGAAAGAGATGAGAAAATTCTTGATTCTAAAATATTTATCAGTACAAATATTCCAGTCAGAATACTGAAGTGCAAATCTCTCCAGGCATGAGGGTTGCATAGGAATCACATCAGCTCTAAATTTAGTAAATCTTTTAATGGAAATGTCATACAGTTCAGACACAAGATTTAGGGATTTCAGTGTGTTATATGAGCTTTATATCTAATATTATTCTTCTGAAATTTCAGTAGAAAGTAGTAAATCAGCATTTCCAATTGGGTATGATCCTTGTTGAAGCAACGAGCACCATCTCAGTCATCTGCTGCTGGAGAAGACCTGTTAGCTAGGGGAAATTTCTTCCCAGTGCCACCTCTTCAGCAATACCAATAATGAAACATCAGGCTTTCAGATATAAAACTAAAAACAAAGATAAAACTTGAGTATGAGACATCATCTCAGTACTTTTTAGTTGCATTGACTTTGTTATCTATCTTTTTAAGAATGCAAAAATTTGAATTTTTTGAGTTTAAAAATAGCTTTTATGAATAAATGCATACCTTTCTATTTGCTAATTTCTTGGTTTTATATAGCATCCTGAAGAAATCCTAAAGTACAGGATAACAGATAGAGGCTCACCAGTTGGTTGTTTTGGTGGCTTTTTATCTGCTCTTCATGCCAACTATCTGATTTTCCTTTATCCCGCTTCAAAGAAGTTATTACCCTGAGATTTAGGATGTCTGGATTGATAGTTATTCTCTGCCATGAAAAAACATCATCACTAAATCATTTGAAGTCTTCATTACTTGGGGTCATGGGTGTGGGTGTGTGTTCTAAAATTACTTCAAACTTTTCTTCTTGTACCTCTGTTAAAAGGTAGGAGGGGTTTAGGTACTGCTGTGGCTTTAAAGAGCAGTGAAAGACAGAGGTGCTTGAGAAAGACTGAAACAAATGGTTCCATCTCTGACTTTGTGCCAAATATTACAGTTTTCCAGTTATGTTCCCAAAGGGTGCAATTTGCAATCATGTTTTCACGAGGTATTAGACCTTTTTATTCACGGAGAGATGGGTTGTATTGTTTTTCATGTTTGCTTTTTATATTTCTTCTAAAAGAAGAAATTCTTAAATAATAAATGAAAACACAAAAGGCAGCGAGAAATGTGGGGGTTTTTTTGTGGTGGCAGTTGGTTGGGTTTTTTTTTTTTGATGTTGTTGGGAGGCTGCGTTTCTGCCACCCAAAGGACTTTGAGCATTGGACTTTTGCCTTATATGGACAGACAGATTCAATCATTAGTGAACACCAGAAAGCAGGAGAGCCGGGGAGAGAGAGAGTGTGCGAGAGGGAGCTTAGTTTATTTCTGCGGTGTCACATCAATCTGCCCGGTTAAGTGATTGAAGGGGAGAAACGCAGGCTGCAAAAGAAACTGGGCCCTGATTTGTTCAGGGTCACCAGCAGTGGTTTGAAACCATCTTGTTTGCA
Organism: Pyrocephalus nanus; assembly: GCA_038380795.1. NCBI lineage: Eukaryota > Metazoa > Chordata > Aves > Passeriformes > Tyrannidae > Pyrocephalus > Pyrocephalus nanus. The sequence continues at coordinate 63,824,233 of CM076262.1, read as the reverse complement.
GATACCTCTTTCATGTTATTAGGCTGTCAGTTGAGTGACTTTGTAAGATTTATGGCTCGAAGCTGGAGCGCGTGCGTGTGTGCGGCGGCAGCGGTGACGGGCAGCGGGCGGGGGGGGGACAGAGATGTTATTGAGAAGACAGTGATCCATGCCTGCCTTGATTGAGCTCTGCAGCCTTTTGTCTAGTCCTAGTTAACCTCCTTATGCATTTTTCTTTTCACATGCTGCGTAAGTAGCTCAAGCAGAAGGTGAAGCAACAAGTGGTAGGAGGTTGCTCGTAACAACGGAGAATCACAATGGACTTGGTGCGGACTTACAGACTGTGAAATGATGGAATAAAGGTGTTTATTGGGCAGGACCCAGCTTTAACTTACTGATGTCTTTCAAATAGTTTTGTTTACTGTAATGTTGTCAAAGCTGTTGGCTGAGTATTCCCTTGTCAGTGGTAACCTCATAGGAAAATATGTTCTTTGAGAGGGAATTTAGAGGCAGTGCTGGCTTATACTCAGAATGAAAATTTAAAAAAAACTCAACTAACCCAAGCAAAAAAAAAAAAATTAAAAAAGAAAAGGAGTGGGAATGACTTGATCAAAGCAACATAGAATTTAAATTCTTTTTTCTGGGTCAAGTATTAATAGGAATTTTTATTTTACATCAGTTTGAAACTTAAAATACTGGATTTTCAGAAATTCAGTTTAAAAAAAAAAAAAACAACAAAACTTAGTTGTAATTCAAACAATAATGTTTTCTGCCCTTCTGTTTATACAGTTCATAGTTGTGCCAAGATCAAGGCATGCATTATTTTAAAAGATGAGTAAGGAAATGTTCAAAACAGACCTGAGCAGTATAGGAGTTGGTGAATGTTTTTGAAACATTGTTACAACGTTCTGCCAGTTGAGTTTTATAACAGAAAGATTTTGTTTGTATTCAGTTATCCATCGGTTAACAGAGTAAGTGAAAATTGCTGATCTGTTGTCATTCATTTAAAAATCAAACTATATTACCTCTCTGGCATGATTTGTGTGTTGGCTTTGTTTTCAGCCTAGTCAAGTTAATTAACTTAGAGAAATCGATTTGGTGATAAATGCTTTGTAAGGATCTTCCAACACCTTTGGTATCATGATAGGTTTCATGTACTTCAGCATGAAATGCAAGTGCTGCTCCATGAAGGTGTTCTTCCACACTGCTGTTTGCTAATTGATACAGCTGGGTGAAAGCTTGTGGGAGTTCTGTTTGTCTAAAAGATTGTTTCTTCTCTCCCAAGTTTGGGTGGTGCATCCGTCCTGGGCAGTTGTTCCCGTGTTGAAATATCCAGCAGGAAAGTTGCTGCTGGAGCCTTAGAAGGGAAAAGAATATACAGCTGGTTGCTTCCCTCTCTCCATATTACACTGAAAATAGTTTACTGCATCACTTTCACAGGCTTTCAAAATTTTGTATTATACACTGTACAATTTTCAGCTTATAATGTAAAATTTTAGCTATTTTTTATAATTTTTTCATAAAAGCAAACCTTAGAATCTTTCCCTAATTCTCTTTCTTTATTAAGTCACCAAGAAAACACCTGTTCTTTTTATCTGTGATAACTGTGCACATTTTGACCCTATAGTAATCTGATACATTTCAGTATAAATAGGATCGTGGTTGTACAGACACAAAGATGCCATTCTCTCTCTATTTATGTGAGGATATTGATGAGAATCAGAGGTTATTAAGCCGAGTAAAATACTGCTTTCAGTAGAAAATTGTCTAACAAAGTCCTGCTGTCAGCAGGACTGGGAAAAAAGGTAATACCATCCTTAAATCACAGGACTGGGTGTTGGCAGACCATCACCTTGCCCTGTGCCTGGTGTGCCCACAGCCCTGCTGTGTGACCTTGCACCAGACCTGTGCTCCCATCTGCTCTCCGTGTTCCTGCCACGAAAAGTATGATGTGTTGGTTGGAAAATGCCTGAGATCCTTGAATGGAAACCAACCTCCAGTAGAACTGCACTGTGAATTACATCACATAGTAACTAATTTGACTGGCAGAACAACTCACAAATAGAAACTCTGACCTATTTTTTTTTTTTTTATATTTTTTTTTAATTTTGTGTACCCCCTGTCCCATCCCCTCCCACCTGTGTCTCAGCTCACTTTATTTTGGTCACAAGGTAGATGAGATTTTGGGAGGTTTGGGGCAAAAATGTAAACACAATGAAGAAAATTTCAGTGAAACCTGAATTCTAAAAAAAAGCTGACTTTGGCTGCTTTTAAATGAATAAGTCATTCTGATTAACTGTAATTAAACACAATTTTGGGATTTACAAAGGAGAAAAGAGTCTTCAAGTGTGGCGCAAGGTGAAAGGAAGAAAGGTCAGTGGGCACAGATGAAAACCAGAGAGGTTCAGACTTTGTAAGATACAGTCTGGTGGTGAGACAGGTTGCCCAGAGAGGCTGTGAAATCTCCATTCTTGGGGGTTTTCAGGGCCCAACAGGATAAAGCTCTGCACAGCTTGGGCTGAGCTGACCCTGCTCTTCTACAGAAGGCTGGACTAGAGACCACATCCCTTCCAGGCCAAATTATTCAGAGGAAGTCTCTGATCTCTTCAGATGAATTGGTACAGATTTGTTATTCTGCATCTTATATCTGTGATTTAAGAAATTTCTTCAGAAAACCTTAATTCAGAAAAACTTGTGGTGGTGATTAGCAACTACAATTCCTGGAATAAATAATGTTCTGCTTGATGAAAAGCATTAAATGTAGAGTTTGCTAGAGAGTATTCAGTATGTTTCTTAAACAGTCAAAACAATTCTAAAGGAGAAGGGTTTGGAAAAGAGAAAAGAATCTGTATACCATGGGTGTATTTGGGGCATTCACTTGATTCAGTCAACTCTTGAAAGCTGTCTTGTCTTCTTTAAATCCATGGTGGCAGCTACAGTATTGCTTCGTTCCTCATTTTAAATGCTTTCTGCCTCTACTTTTCAGTCGCTCACACTTAGGTGAAATTAAGAAATCTAACTGTTGGGTATTATGTTTTAGACCTGCTGAAATAGCTCTTCCTGCTTGCATCCTTATGGTCTCATTAAGACGATGCTCACAGCATGCCTGACTCTAGTGAATATTTGCAGACCTCATTTGCCTACATTAGAGACAAAAAGCTTTAAAAAAATCCTTCTCGAGCCATAAATGGTTGAGTTTGTCAGTATCAGTGATCACAGAGCTGGTGTCTCCCAAGGCTAGGGCTGAATGCTGTCCTTGTAGTTGAATAACTATTGAAACGCCTTCATCCAAGCCCTTTCCACTGCTGTGATAATACAGCAGGTCCGTGGCTTTGAGCTGTGGTTTTCAAGTGTGAGGGCTGCTAAAATCAGTGAGAAGTCAAAGTATGTGCAGCTGTTATAGCAAGTTCTGTACATCAAGGACTCGTGGAGGCAATATCCCATTCTACTTTTTTTTTTTTTTTTTTTCTCATACCAATTACAGAGAGAGGGAAATTTTAAATTTTTATTTTAACAAGTTCCATTTTGTTGAGTCAAGCTATGAGAGCTCATCATAAATCATGATCTACGCTCTTTGGAGCAAGACCCAGATTCCAACAAGTGTAAGTCATCTCTGTGGTTTACCTTTATGATTGTGACTCAACTGTTTCATTTTCTCTGTGCTCAAACTTTCAGGGTGAGACTTCTGTTCTCTGGGGATTTAAAAAAAAAAAAATCCTTGACCTGTTCTGTAGGGCTGAGGTCATGCTTTAATGCCAACCAAAATTTCCATTCTCTCTCCACTTGGTTTATTTATTTTGTTGTGCATCAGCCGTTCACCTGCCCACCACAGGTGGCCCATTGCATTGTTGAGCTGATAACAATATATAATGTTTGTTTTTTTTTTCTTTTTAAAGCATGTTAGAATCACTCTGCAATGAAATATGTCCTATGAATCTGAAGTAATGCTGATGTTACGTTTTTATTCAGCAAAACTAGAAATAATGGAACTAGAAATAACAGCAAAAATATTAATCAGAGGTGATGTAACTGTCATGTTAATGAGAAGTGCTTGAAGATTACTGAGCTCTACTATAAATAGATAGTAATCTCATGGATTTCCAGTCCTTGTTTACTCTGTTTAAATTTCATGGTCCTGAAGAATTGGGCCAGAAAACTTAAGATGGGAGTTTTTCCCTTGGAGCTATTGAATCTTCCTGACAAAACAGTTTTTTAGAGAGCAGTATAAGTTTACATATGTATACCATGAAAATAACCTTTTTCATTATATTTGAATCATCTTGCTACTCTTGTGAAAATAGAATAGCAATTAAAATTAAATTTATGTTAGAGGGTTATTTTTCTTTTATAAATGTCAAAATAAAATTATCAAATTTTTAGAGAAAATTTGGATTAGCTTTTGTGATGGAATCACTAATGGAAGTGAAGAAAGGAAGATAAAAATCATTTTCTTTATCTAAAGATAGGGAAAGTGCCTCTTCATCAGTGGTTTTTTTGGGTATTATTTTTTATTAAGCTGTTCATATTATAAAGTTTTGATTGGAAGGAATTGAAATATTTTACAAATTTGTGCAGAACTGTTTCCTCTCTACTTGAATTTTGTTGGCATTTTTTTCTTTTGAGGAGTTCATCACAGACATCATGGAGAGGAGGACTACAGAAAAATTATTTGTTTGTGTCCAACTTTAGACAGTTTTTTTCTTTGGATAATTGTCATCCTTACCTTTCAAAGCAGTAACTCAAAATTTTCATTAGAATTTTGTAGATTTTTGCAGATTGACCTCCGGTACATCCACTCTTGCAAAGCTGCTCAAGCCTTGCACGGGGCAGAGCAATGATCTTTTTATCTCATCAGTCTCACAAGGCAATAGATCATAATCCATTTCACTCTTCATTTGAGTAGTTAACCATACCCAGGTTGTAGTCGAGAATACTCAAATTGTTTACAGTTTCCATTTGGTCCTGGAGTAGATTATGAGCCATCCATGCAGTATGAAATGCAGTTGCACAGAAAACAGTACTTCCTAGATTTTGAGATGCTGACTTTGCAATTCTCATCATTAGCTTTTCTGCTGCTTTCTTCAGCTTTAGGCTTTAGATTTTATGTGCAACAGATGTCACTGTAGCAATTCCCTGCAGCCATCTGATCACTTTTTATTTCCATTAGCGGGAAAAATTATTGAATATAACTGGGTGTGATGTGCTTCCCTTGAGTTCTCCTTTTAGTAGATACCAAACTAATATATGGTCTGTGTAACAAACATCTTCCACTTTCGATCAGGGTGCCTCGTTCAAAGAACAGTGGCAGTGCCTGGCTTGTGGAAGGACCAAATCAGAGAGCAGTGCCCAAGATTTTTGTGTTTCCCTATTGCTTGAATTACCAGAAATGCCATAAGCATTGGCACCATCCAGATCAGGATGGGGGCAGTGCATCTTTATGCTTCACTCAGGTGTCACAAGATAAAGTGGAGAAAGTTTTAGCTAAAATATCCCCCTAATGGTGTGTATGGTCATTTCCCTATCTATTGGCTTAGGGTAGAGGAGCTGTTATTAGATGCATTGTTCTTGAGGACATCAGTGAGTGTTGCAAAACCAGTTTGTTTCCTCTATGTGTAGCACAATAACCAATCTGTAGCCTGTGGGGCTCACCCCACCTGCCAGGACAGTTCATCTGGCCCTCTTTGATGTGTACATTGGACCTCGTGGTCCTCTTTGATGTGTACATTGGGTCCATTCCAGGGCTGAGCTGCAGGCTGGACAGCTTGGTGTGGGGCTGGTGGGTGTCATGCAGAATGAGATGTGTGGCACATGGCCCTGCAACCTTGATTAGAAAAGGCTGCAGGGTTGGGCTGTGCTCCTTTAGATCATCAAGTCTGAGGCAGAAAACTTCCAAGGTGGCCATTGTCATGAGATTCCCTCTTTGTGTGTCATCTCCTGACTCCCATCAGGCGACTTTTTATTTCTTTCTATTTTATATGAACTGAGACATTTAACCAGAGTGCTTCATCTTAGGTTTTGAGTCATGAATTTTAATAATACGTCTGGAATTTGCTACGTACACTCACTGAAAATTCAAATTCATCTCTTCCCCGCCTTTGCTTCAGCTTGCTATTAGCAAGTTATGAAAGACTGCTTGCACACTCCTTAAAACTGTTCACTTCCACTTGATTCTGTGTGTTGATATAATCATTGCACAGTGTCTGTGTCTGCCACAGTTTAAGGTTAAAGTTTAGAGGCAGTCACAGGTTTGGTTTTTTTTAATCTATAAAACTTATTTTTCTCTGGAATTTTTGGAATGAAACCATACTTTTTTGTTGGAATATGTCAAGTTCAATAAAACTTTTTTGGAAAAAGGTTTCTCATCTCCAGGTTCTGCTTCCTCTTCAATACCAGATGAAAAAAATCTGTAAGTTATTCTAATCCTACAAAAATATCACTTTTGACTTTACTGATCTGGCTGAATTTTTGCCCTACCTGACTAAAACTTTAGACTTACTTTTTGGCTTCTTTCAGAACAGATAAAAGCCTTTGCCTCTCACTTGTTTGGCTGGCTGGCTGTAACAGAAGGGATGGAGAGACCCAGCACATGCTCCCAGTGTGTGAGAGACTGGTAAAGACCGTCATCTGAATCAATTATGGTAGCAATTTGAAGACTGTCTTATGCTCAGGGTGAATGCTCTAACTGCTGGTGTCAGTGCAGTTGACTTACCTGTTTGCTTGGGTATGTCATACTTTTAACAGTGCTGGAGTTGTCCCATTTTGGAACTTAAAAAGAGCTTGAAATTGCACAGGGGTTTTTTGTTTTTTTTTTTTTTGTTTTTTTGTTTTGTTTTTTTTTTTTTTTTTTGAAGAATGAGGAAGCTATTCCCTGCTCAGCTAAATTTGAGAATTGTAAGCAAAGTTGTGTGCAGGTCTCTTACGTGCCATAATAATGCATGGACCTACTGAACAAGAGAAATTTTTTTTTTTCTCATCTGTTGCCAGCATAAACAGGTGTTTTTTCCATAGAGGATTGTGATAAGAGAGCTGGCTGCTATAAACCTTTCAGGCTTTGCTGTTTTATATGCCTCTTGTCTTTTCTCTCAGGACTTTTAGTAACAGTAGTAGTGGGCAAGTCATCTAAAGGTCTCCAGTTGTGTCCCAAGAGTTGAGGGCTCAGAAATGTTATAAATCTTGAAGTATTTATTTTGGATGTGATGTTAGTGTTTTTATAACAATATCAAACCCTTATATATGGCACCTTTGATTCTGTAGCACCCCAAAGCACTGTATAGAATTATTAGAGAAAAAAAGCTTCCTTTCATGTCCTTTCCTGTGCACTGGATGTATATCCCCAAAAACAGCAGGCAGAACCCCAGACCTATGGGCAGTGATTGTTTCCTCCAGTGAATTTATTCTGTTTGCTTCAATTCCCCTCTGCCATTTTCTCCTCTGTCACACTGCCTGGGAATTTGCAAGGAGGAGGAAGAAGGGCTCTTCACGTTGGATGAAGGAAGGAATTAACGTAGCAAACTCCCATGTGCTGTCAAGTTTCCAGAAACCTTCCTATCCCATTGGCATGAAGCTTTGTGGATTTGCAGGGACCATGAAGGGGAAAGCCAGAAGCACTCAGTGCAGCAAATATTCTTCTCAAAAACACCCATATATCTAAACAGGATTTAATGCGTGTAAAAAGCAGAATTCACCACTCTGTAAAGGCTTTCAGAAAAAAAAGCAAGTTGGGAAGAGGGAACTTTGGTGAGCTGCTGATTTTTAGGCACAGACTCCTAAAGAAAGATTTCTGTTTTATAACCTGCATGGCCAACACGTGCATAAAAATCAAGCAAGAGTAAATTAGTTTACAGTGCTGGTATACAGGTTTATGTTACCCCATTTTGAATGGGGTATTTGGTGTGCAGCACCAATATAGGGCACGTAGCAGATGAGTAAATAATCAGATGGTATACCCTTTTTGAGAAATAGAAGTAAAAATGCCAAGTAACTCACTCAATGTTGGAGATATCATGATCTTCACAAAAAACTGAAAAAATTCAGTTAATTATGGAATATTTCTGTGTTCTCTTTAACTGGCAAAAGACCCATCTGATTCCCATTTCATGCAACTTTAGAATTACAGAATATGTGAGAATTAAGTTGGAATGGAGTTCTGGAGAGACTTATCTAACCTCCTACAGCAGGTTGTACAGTTGGGTTTTGAATGTTTGCAAGGGTGTAGACTTGACAGCCTTGCTGGTCAGGTGCTGGCAGAGGTGACCATCTTCCTGGTAAAAAATATTTTCCTTATACTCAGCTGGCATTTCCATTGCCTCCTGGTTCTATTGCTGTGTGTCTGTGAGAAAGCTCTGGCTTTGTCTCCTCTTTCCAAGGTACTTGCAGAAGCTCTTCTTGCAGCCTTTCTCATCCTTTGATAGTTCCACCTCCACCTGAGCTCCTACGTTTCTAACCCCTTGTGTGCTCGGGCAACATCTCGATTTGTTCTGTGTACCTTCTTCCATTACATATAGACTTGCTTTTGCATTTGAGCTGGCTGAGGAGTTTCCTGTTGGCCCTACTGGCCTCCTGCCACCCTTGCTTGTCCTTCTACACGTGGGAACAAGCTGTGTTTTGAGGGAGTTGTGGTTTGGAAATCGAGCAGCTCTTCTTGAGCCCCTTTGCCTTCCAAGGCAGTCTCTGTTGGATTTCGACAAGTAAATCCCAGAAAAATCTGAAATCTGCTCTCCTGAGGCCCAAGGCATGGTTCTCCTGTCTTCCTCACTCCTATTAGAAGCTTAAAATCCTGAATGTCACTGTCACTGTGGCTGAGGCTCCCCTTGACTTTCACGTCCCTGACCACTTCCTGCTGCTTCTTGAGTAACAGGCTCAGCAGAGCATCTTCCTTAGTTGGATTGTCCATTTCCTAGTTAGTTCTTTGGATATTTTGCAGAAAGTTTCAAAATATTTTTCCTAATGGTATATACTTCCTTGAGAGAATCAAGGACTTTAGTCCTGTTTAAATGATGTAATATTTACATCGTGTGGTTGTAAAGTGAGTCAATAAAATAATGCACCATCTCCAGGCATGGCAGTGTTAAAACTACCTACAAATTAACTGAGTTTAGCAGAACAGTGTGAAAGGCTTTGGTTATTGGAATGGGATGGAGAGTTTGCTCGGTGTTTTTTTTTTGTTTTGTTTTTTTTTGTGTGTGTGTGGTTGTTTTTTTTTTTTATTTTGTTTTGTTTTGTTTTTGTTTTTTCTCTTGCAGGGGATAAAAAGAGACTTTGGTAGGCAGACCCTTTTTGTCTTTCTTGGACAAGTGTTCTCACTTGAGTTTCCAAACCTCTCTCTTTAGGCATATGGAAGTTAAATAATACCAAATATATATGATGGTACAGATAGGTGTAAAAGCAAAAAGCATTCTTTGTTATGTGGGAGTCAGCACTTTGCTATCCCACAAAAACTAATGTAGCCTTATGTTTGGACCCTCTACACATAATTCTGTATTGCAGATTATCTTCTCCAGAGCACAGCTGCTTTCCATGGAATGTCTTTGATGCACTTGTGCTGGGTTGGTCCACCACCTTGTCTATATGGCGTGTGGGAGCCATAACAATATCGAATATGCCAAGGTTTTAGCCCTCTGCTATTGTGCTAATGTTTGCTTTGTTTTTTCCTGCATAATCTTTTTTTGCATCCACTGCTGACTGATCTGATAACACCTGTGTGCTAATAGAATTACAGAGTTAGCGATTAGCAAAGGTGTCTTTGTTTTACATCCCCTTCTCTCTTTATTAAAGAGGGTTTTAGAACAGATGCTGTGGCTTTTTTCCTCTGCTTCCTCCCACGCTGTAACAGAGCATCAGCCTGTGAAGTCTTGCTTTGTTATTACGTGAATATGGACAAGGGCATTCCTCTTCCAGACTTTATATGAAAAAAATAAATGTGTAAGAAATCATCTTTCTCCCAGAGTTTTTGCAGAGACTTTCAATGAGACTAACTCAGTCTGTGCAAATAGTTGAAGGTTCTAAATTCAGGTGTAATACAAGGAAACAATCAAGATGCTTATCCAGCTCTTTAAAGTCTGAAGTATGCCAATAGAAATCTTAGGAAAACATCCTCCGTCACAGGGAATTTCTTGTTCTAGTTTCTGCAAACTGACAACAAAAAATCCTTTAATGAAACATTTCAGGGTTTAAAAACTCGTACTGACTGTAAAAAGTTATTAATTTCTTTTGCTAATCTTGACCGAATTGTGCACCTTTGCTGTCAGTGTTCCTGAGCAGAAATAGTATCTTTACTCAGTCCTTGCTCAGGTGAAATTCTAAATTATGCTAGTAACTGCTACCTGTTACAAGCTTGCTGGGCAAAGCTAATTCTAGTTATACATTTCTAGTGATTTCGTCCCAGTGTGCTAATGAGGGGTTAAACTAGCAGCAAATTTTCCATCATCTGGCTATCCATGTTGTTAAAGGGATGTAAACTGTACTGTGAAGTAAACCCGTCTACAATTGGCACACAGCAAGATAACAACACTGCTCGTAAGACAAAGTGTTGGTACACCACAAGATTTGAACGGAAACTCAGAAGAAATAGTGAAGTTTTAGCTATTTTAACATTTTGACCTTTTTCAGAAAATGAACATATTCTCCAAAGCACAGAATATGTTGAATCAGCAGCAGGCGATGTGAAACCAGATTGTGATGTAATCTTCAAGAAAACCATATTTGTAATAAGGTTAATTAAATTTGCTGCAAGCTTGTGACAAGCATGCTGTAAGTTTGCCAGTAAATCTGGTCTTGCTTTATCAAACTGAAGGGCAAGAATTAAAAAAAAAAAAAAAAAAAAAAAAAAAAAAAAGGAAAATAAAAAAGACAGAAAAAGGGGGTAAAAAAGGGAAAAGCTTTCCTCCTCCAGAACAAGTAGTGTGTTGCCAGAGGACATGCAGACTGGCAACAATAACTAATACGTTATGAGAGGTTGAACAAGTTTAAATGGGATTTGTCTCTGAACTGAAAGGCATATTGTAAGAAATTTCTTTGTCTCCTTGTGATGCTGTTAAATTGAAAGCGCAATGGGAGGCTTCAGTAGAGGCAACAAAGGTTGAAATGATAGCCTGCTGTTTGCAGCAAGCATCATGGCTCCACTGATGGTCCAGACATCTGGTAACAACAGCCACTCCTTGTCAGGTTTTGCCCCTCACTGGGCGCCTGAGCACTTTGCACTGTTTAACTCATCAGACTCTTCTAGCTCAGTATGCTCTGCATCAAGAATGTTTATGTAATAAAACAGAGCTAATTAAACATTTCAAAGGGAAACATTATTTTAACTCTAATTAGATATGATTACGGTTTCCTTATGCCTGCGCTGGATTGGAACTGCAGCTCTCTTGTTTCAGCTCCTCACTGAATTCTGCAGCATTGTTGTTGAAAGTAATTTTTGCATCTGCTTAAATAGGCTTTGTATTCCCCTTGCCCAGAAAGGAGCTTAAAATCTTTGATCCTGTATTTAAAATAACAGCATATGACCCTGAGACACACGGGGGAGATTGATACCCCAGGCAGTCAGGGAAATAGGTAAAACCCCTCACTTGAAACGTTTGAGGGTATTCCAGGCAGCCTCGAGTGCTGGCAGGTGGGTGCACACCATGTCTGTAGCCTCTGCTTTCCAGGTATTTGTGCTGTGATTCAAACTTTTCATAATTATTAAATCTGGCGTGAGCGGAGCCAGGCGGGTACCACAGAGCTGTTATCGCATGCACAGATGGATGCAGGTTCTGTGACCTTCCTGGAAGTCCACCGTTAAGCAAGGCAGTTGTCACAGGCAAATATAAAAGCATATCCTTCTGTATGTATTTAATCTAGAAAGATAGCATCTGACAAAGCTTTGGAGACACATCATGTCAGGATACTAAACATCCAAATAGCTGAGAAACAAATACATAGGGAAATCAAAAAGAACAGGCTAATGGCAGTAATAATAAGTGAATATTTTGTCAGTTAAGCAAATGCTGTATAACGTGTTTAGTGTTTTCTAGCTTTTATGACAGAGCCAGTCTGCAGATCATATGGGAGAAGCAGACTGAATATAAGAACCCATCCTTTCTTTGTCATCCCTAAATCCAAGTTTTTATAAGGAATTTCTTCAGCTAAAGGACGTTCAAATGCAAGTTTACTTCAGCTTTTCACTTGGTTTTCACCCTACCCAAGAATTTTTTAAACTCTAGCTTGGGTTTCAAAAAGAAAAAAAGGAGGGGAGAGGGGAAAAAAAAAAAAAGAAAAAGGCAGGCTTTCATTCAAACTGGTTCTCTGCAGTCCTAATTAAAATAGACTTCAATGAGAAGTTTTCTTTTCCTCTTCCAACTGAAGCTTAAGGGCATAGTTCTAGCTGGAGAGTATATTGTGTTCATTTTACTGTTTGAGTGGTTTGGTAGAGAAGCTGTCTTTCAAACGCAGAGTGACTACTACGATGCCTCAGGACTCAGCTGTCACATCAAGGCTGTTTTCCACATATATGTATTATATAATGTGCATATATCATCACCGTCAGGTAGCTGAAGTTTGTACATCTTACACAGAAGCAACTTTTTCTCATGTTTAAGAAGTTCTCTCTACAGTGGGATTAGAGGTAAATGTGTCTCATATTTTAAAGGGAATAATGAAATGGGTTGTCCCTTTAGAAAGAAAAGAATGATGCAAATCGAAAGACACATGTATAAATCTCTCTCTCCATAAACTGAGCTGCAGTACTGGTGCAGTATCCTTTCCTTTGTGCTAGGAAAACCAAAGGGGGGAATTATTTCCTTTAAATGTTACAGTCAACCTAAGTGACTGCCAGAGTTAGTAGACTGAGAGCAGCACTGGAAAGAGAAACCTCCCATTTAGCCACAGAGGAAATCTTCCATTTAGCCATTTAATTAAATAGGAAATGGCAGTGCATACCCCAGTCATTGTCTCAGCCCTCGTGGAGAGGATCAGAAGAAGGTCAGGAGCTTGTTCATTTTCCATGCCCACGGCCTCAGTCTTGAGACCACCAGCAAGGATGGCCAATTAATACCAAGTGCTTTAGGGGGTTTTGGCTTGTGGGGTGTTTTTGGGGTTGTGTTTTGTGGTTTTGTTTTTTTTTTCTTTTTTGTCTCCACTAGGATCTAGACTGAGGTTTCAAATTCATTTCAGATAAGCTGCTACACAGTAGGTGAGAAGGATTTCAGTCACTGCATCTCTGAGTAAGAATGAGATTAGTCAGTGAAAAGTGAAATACTGGTGCCTCGTGGTTTTTCTGTAACTAGCACTGCCACATCTCCAAAAGACACTTTCTCAAAATCTGCAAAGTTTTGGTTTCAGAATTCAGTCTTCTGCCCAATGCACTGAAAATACAATGTCAAAATGCAACACTGAAAACTCCCAAATTTCCTCATCCTCAAAGAGCTATTATAAATTTTATAATCACACTCATTTTCTGAATCATCCATACCTCTGAGGACCTGTACAAAGCTATTTCTGGTTGCTGGTAAACTTTTTTAAACCTTACCACAACAGCATTACTGCTGTTGGGCTCTCTTTCTCTCCATCCCATTATCTCTGACTATTAAAGACTCAACTTGGTGAAGGGAAATTCTGGCAAATCTGAGCACTGGGAGCATCTGCAAGCCAGGCAGCACACTGTCATTGATAGTGTGAGCATCACCTGTAGCCGTCTGCTCGGGGTAGTATTCATGGTGATATCTCCTGGAAATCAAACTGACAGCCCCAATTTGTGTTGCGTGCTGTACATCACCCAGCAGATTTCAAAACACAATCCTTTTTTTTCGCTCGCAGTTGACCTCAGCTGGATTCACTCTCTCTCTGAGAACTGAAAGTGAGTGATATTACTGAAGAAGGATGCCTGTGTTTTGCTGGCTGCTGGCCTCTTCTTGTCCAATGCAGTCGCCAGTGCTGGTGCTTTGTTTTCCTCTCCACTGTGACCGTGGTAGCCAGGTCTGATGCCATGGATCAGGGATCAGGGCTGGCTTGTCCCCAGAGCGAGTCCCTTAAACTTGGATGCTCTGGGGTGGATGTCTGGAAATCAGTGAAGTATTGTGTAGATAAGTGAGCATTTAGGAACCTGTCCAAGTCCCACAAGAGCCGCTCTTCTTTTGACTTCAGTGGGAGATGTGTTTCCAGTGCTTTCAAAATGTTGTATGACTCCAGTTGGTAAGTGCTTGGCTGTCTGTGGCAGTGTAGGGATCTTATAAACTTACTTTGAACACATGTGATTGTAGAGATAATGCTGACTTTTGTATGTATTGTCTATCCTGATCAGAAAGAAAGTGTTGTGATGACTCGTAATATGCACGGGTTTTTGGAGGAGCTGGCTTGCCTTCCACCCTGCAGTGTGAGTCACTGGTGGCATGTGGCTGTGCACATATATGTTCTGTACATGCACATTACACATTCCCAGTTTCAGTGCTGGTGAGCAGAGGTTTGGAGATAACTGAGATTTTTTAAACAAAAGTAATTAAGCTTTCAAAGAACCATCTGACTATACGTGTAAGAAAGGCAGAGGCAGTGTGTGGTAGCTTAATTTGAGCAGAGCATAAGGTTAGCTGTTATCTTTCATTGCCCATATTTAAAAACTAGTTCCAGGAGCCCATCTTTACAGCTAACCTTTATATTACATTTATATTCCCTGTTGGAAAACTCAACTTCACTTATGAATGTATCTAAATGATAAATCATTAGAATATGAAAAGGAGGGAGCATGGGGAAGATGCCCTGCTTGCCTGCACTTGTGTAACTCAAAGGCAGACTCAGGATCAGGTACATAGGTTGGGTTTGTGCAGGTCCAGCCTGCAGTGAGGTCTGGGATCAGTTGGTGTGGTTACACTGGAATTGTCTTGGTGAGATGCAGGGAGATGGTAAGCTGTGGCTCGCTGGTCCACTTATCCTGAGGGCTGAGGATATTCTCCCCTGAAGGGTGTGGGACCGACTGCCATCCACCCTCTCCATGAGCTTTATTCCACCATCCGCTGGCATTGGCTGCAAGGGGTTTGTGGCCACAGGGATTGGTGCTGGGGAGTGACGTGGCTGTGCCCAGGCCCTCTGCAGCCTCCACGGCAGGATCTGGGCTGCCTTGCTGCTGGCCAGCAGGAGCTGGGGAAGAGGATGCCAGGACAAGCCTTCCTCCTGTCCGTGTGCTCACAGAATGGAAATGCAGCCTGACAAGTCTGAGGCCGTGTACAGAAAGAGATAGATAAACTCTGTTAACCGCAGAAGCAGGTTTTAAATACATTAAAATATTTTATCCCATTATTTGTTTTGACCAATTGACCACAATATTAAAAATTCAATCATGGAGCAGCTGACAAGTGCAGTTGCCTAATTTTATTTAAGGGTTCTCCCCCCCCGCTTCCATTTTTCCATCCTGTTAACGCTGCTGCCTGTGCCCAGACAGTAATGGGCTTCTTGTATGCCCACGACTGTTATGATCATGTAAATTTATTGGTGCTTAGAAGAAGCGAGCTATTAAAACATTACAACAACCATTACAGCCAGGCTCGTGTTGGCTTTCGCTCCCAATGAACATATGCTTCCGAGTGAATGCCTAAACTCTTATTTATGGATTTAATTTAATATGCGGAAAGAATTCAAAATTAAATTTTGTGTCTGCCTCCAGAGAGTGTCAGTGTATAATAACATGGTAATTTTTACACATCTTTATGAGAAATGGGAAAATTAATTCTTTCTGACAAGTTGTAATTATTCGACTTGGAACAGTTGCAGCTGAGCAGTTTGCATGCCTGTTGTCTGTTGTTGCACAGTGTAAGGGGAAAACGTGGGGATGGAGATATATTGTGTGTCTGAGAGTTTCTAATAGCTTCTGACATTTTAGCCCTGCATATTATCAGGGTGCTGTTTAAAGCAGTGGGGACTGTACTCTGCTGCCTAGCTGGGGACACACATGCAGCAGTGGACTCGGTGACCAGAGGTGGGGTGGGAAGTATTTTGTTCTGGCTGAGGCTGAGGAAGGGGCTCTCTCATTACTTTGCAAATGGTCAAATCGGAAAGTGAGGTAACATTCTTTGTACTCTTTGATTTTGTAGGGTTTTTTTCCCCTATAATGAAGATACAGGTGGAAGAAAAGTGTTTATTTCAGCTGCACACAAGCAGAGCTCTCCTGTTTTGAGTGTGTCCCCTTTTTCTTGACATGAAAGGCACTTAGCACCTCTCAACCTCTAGGGACTGACTTCCCAAAAAGTTTAGTGGTCTCTTTAACGGTGAGAATATTTAAAAATAAAACATGCCTCTTGTTGAAATGTGAGCTTTGGTGACAAATATTTTTAGGAGGGTAACTTTGTTCTTGGCTAACTTAACTTCTGTTTCAGAGTTTCTGCTGAAAGGTAGGACACATTCATGAAGCACAAGCCTGAAGCATCACTGGATGTATTAGATAAAAAGGAAATTTATTCAAGTGAATGAAGTGTGTATTCGTGGCTTTGAAGGCAAACCTGGCAGTAGTGGGTGCTGCATTTTTTTTGTCCTCCTGGAATGGTCCCTTTGGGATAAACACATACTGAAGGCAGTGCTTAGAAAACATTTTATCAGGCACACATTAAAGGAAATAGAAGTGCCACAAATGAAAAAACACTGTGCATACTTTCATTCCCAGTGATTTATCGTGGTTGTGCTAGCTAGGAGGGTGCTAATGGTTTAGAAGGTGCTGCTCCTTCCTGTAAGACACTGAAGAGGTTTTGTTTGTCGTGGGTATTTGGCATATGAAGATACCATGGTTTAGAAATATTTATTTATTTAAAATGTAGTGTGTTAGCTCTGATTTGTGTCCTGGTTGCAATCTGGGTTGTTTCTGAAGCTAGGGAAGGTAGTGCATAAACCTGTAAGTTCACAACTTCTGGGGTTTTAAAAGCATTTCCTTTGAGTCAGAGAGTAACTCAACTTCTAAAATCTCAGGAGTCCCTTTGTGTCCAGTGGACACTTTGGCCTGGTAAAACACCAGCAGCTCTGTGGAAGGATGCCAACAGCTACTGCAGCACAGTGGGGCTTAGCTGGGACATGGAAACTGCTGGGGAAGAGTGGAGGATGCTGCTGGTTTCATCCCAGCAAATGTCTTCAGGGAGACTGGAGCTCTTGTAGAGGGTAGTATGTTTGTAAGAGGGACTGGTGTAAATCAAATTTCATTGGAAGTAATTTGTGCCCAGAGACTCCCAAGCTCTTGGGTCATCACTTTATTTAGACTTGCATAGTGGGCTTATCAACAAACCTTAGAGTTGGGGATGGCAATGGCACAGCAGGAGCACAGGTGCATCCCTAGGGAGCTGCTCCTCCCTCTGCTGGAGCCACCCATGAGCCTGGGAGAACCACCTTGGCAGCCCACCATGGTCTCACCTGGAATGGTGGTGCCTTTTCCAAGCAGTTTGCAAGTTCATCTAATAAGCATTTGATGCTAAAACAGCCCAGGTGAATCATACACAAATTTTCTTATTTCTCTACCTTTTAACTCCATGGTAAGTTAAGGAGATGCAGAAGTCAAATGGATCCTCTACTGAGGGACCACAGTGCACAGAAAAAGTTGAATCTTCCCTATGAAGATGTCCTCTCTTTCTTCTTCTTCTTCTCTTTTTTCCCTAAACCAGTGCAAGTCTTATTTTCAATTGCAGTGAGTCAAGCGTCGCATGAAGAGAGAGTGCCTCTTATATCAGCATAATAAATAAGCTCCAAAAAATCTAAGTTTGTATTACTCCTTGGCAAAAACGCATGCAATTCTTGGGGTATGCCTTCAGGTAGTCTTTTTTTTTTTTTTTTTTTTTTTCTTCCAGGAAAAGCTGCAGTTTATTCCTACTATGGAGAAACCTCTGCTAACTGCTGTCATCTTGCTCTCATAAGCCCTTTTATATACTCTTTGCTGCTTTTAAGAAAATGCTGCTCAGAGCTCTTTCTTTCTGAGAACATGGTCTTCTCATGCCATACTCAGCCACTGCATTCAGGAAGACAAGAATTTGTCAGTTTTCTTCTAGTTCATTTTGAACCACAACAGGAGACAAATTTAATGTTAAGGCAAAGCTTGGTCTTATTTAGCAGGACTTAAGAACAGTTTTGTAATTACAAATTGGAAACAGAAAATCATTAAAAAAAACCCAACCAAAGGCAAATAAATGCTGCAGTTCTATCTGAACAGCTGGATATAATGATATATGCATGCACTTCTGGAGCTGGTTGATTTCTTACCTGACCTAGAATCACCTGGAGAGGACCCACGTTTGTAAGAACTTGAGTCTTGGTAATACCCTGTGACTTGTGAGTGTTTTCTTCAGTTTTCACTGACCTTGTCTTTTGTTTTCTTCTTCTCCTTACTCCTCTTTGGAATTAAATGTTCGGCTACAGTCTTAAGTATTTAATAGTGACTTTGTCTGGCCCACATGGACTCTGTGATCGCAAAAACACTTTGACCACACTTACCTTGGAGCTGACCAACTGCTTTCCCCCTACTCTTACCTATTCCTCTTACAGGTCTATAAATGCATCCACATTAAGGATGTTTATAACAAAACACCCTTGAGACCAGATTTTACAGGTTTTATCAATGAGATAAAACAGCTGGTTAGTGAATCCTCCAGCTGGTCATGTCTGGAAATAGGTGTGTAGTCACACTGTGCTGCTGTGGCAGCTCTGCCCTTCTTCTAGCAGTATTTCTGCACTTCTGCTGTGAATGAGAAGTCTTAGGGTCAAGGTCTGTGAATTCTTTGGCTGATGATTGTGCCAACTGCTGGAGGTGCATCAGGAGGGTTGTGGGCCCAGCATTCATTTGCTGGGGAATTTTGAGAGCCCAGGGAGTGTTTTCTGTGCCATCCTGTTGACTAGCATGCCTAGGTGATTCTTGTCATGTCCTAGGGGAGGTGGAGTGGGAGTGATTTTTGGGAAGAACTGGTTAAAGAGGGGTGTGCTCTAATTCAGGAAGATACACTTTGTGCTAGTTTTGATTTTGCAGTGCACCTGAGTATAGAAGTGTTATGGAGAAATCATTTTTGTCAAATGGCTTCACCTAATAAAAGCTTGGTCATCTTAGATGTCACCTAATTACCACTATTCTCATTTGGTGACGTATGCTGAATGATATTTTATTGCAATCCTCTTCCCTTCTTAAATCCCCAAAAAAAACAAAACAAAAAAGCTAACCCTCTCAGTGCCCCCAAAACGTATTTCAGCACTGAACTCGTGTTAGATGGCAGCATGAATGATGGTCTTGTATCAGTAAGACAAATACAGCTTCTGGAGAGGTCACAGCTCATTAAATAACATACATTTTTCTTAAAATAGGGGAGCTTGCCCTTCCCATCTGAGCATGGGTGAACAGGAGCACTTTGAGAGTTCTTCAGGCTGTTCTGCAAAGCTCATTCTAAAAAATACTCCCACATTTGTGATCTCCAACCTGGGTGTATATGATAGAGAAGTATGCAAAGGCAAATCACCAAATGTGCTTTATTTTATTTGTTTATTCCTAACTATCACCAAGCCCATTTTGAAATGTATTTTCATGCATGTTGCCCAATATACCCATTTTCTACTTATGAAAAAGAAAAAACCCTGTTCTTTCTTATTGAAAAGAAGCGAGAAGAAGAGGGATTGTTTTGTGGTTTTCCCAAACTAT
Source organism: Pyrocephalus nanus (assembly GCA_038380795.1). Lineage (NCBI taxonomy): Eukaryota > Metazoa > Chordata > Aves > Passeriformes > Tyrannidae > Pyrocephalus > Pyrocephalus nanus. The sequence goes on along the minus strand of CM076262.1, from coordinate 63,804,639 downwards.
CAGCCACACAAGGCGTTTATGCTGTTCCTGATAGTAACGTGGTGCTGTTCAGTGCATTATGTCCAGAGAGTTATCAAATGTTATTTGTTGAGCCATCCAGAATATCTCACAAGTGCAAGTTTTGCAAATGGTCCTGATTACACCATTTCTTTTCCTAATTTGTTTAAATTATTTGGGGAACAGACGGTGGTTTAGAACAAGATATGGGGTTTTCATAGCTTTCCATAGTTCATGAAACATAGAAATTGCTATTTAAACGTAAGTAAGCTTTATCTGTAATAATGCCTCCCTTCTGTGGGGCATTTCCCACAAACCTGGTTTCTTCACACCACTTCTCTCTTTTACAGATGGCAAAATGAGACTCAGTTTAATTACTCCAGGATTCTCAGAAAGATAGCAGCAGATTAAAGAATAAATCATGTTTCTTAAACTGCAGTCCAGTGTTTGAAAATAAGAGCATCTTTCTTTACTGTGCTAGATCAAGCTTAGTGATGAGTGAATAAAATCATCACCAATACAATAAAGGGATCTGCTTCCAATATGCATTCAGAAATTGGGAATTTTAAAAATATTTTCTTAAGTTTTCAGATTTATCTGATATCCTTACATCACTAAATGCATGCTTGTGCTCTTCTGGAGTAATCCCCTTCAGAGCCTTTCCTGTACTAACAACGTCCAGTAAAATATTGTTCATATTAAAAGATCTGTCTGTCTTGGTGGGTTTTGCTCAGTGAGCAGCAAAGTCACCAGAAGACATTGAGAATTTGATGGCTGATCATTGCTACTGATCGTTCTGTCACTTATGGCTGCTAAATTCATCTCTCAATTGGTTTCCCTTCTGTAAGGCAGAAATAACACCTACTTTGGTGTGCAAGGTTTAATGAGTTGTGTTTGATGAGATAAAGCACTGTAAAAGTTTTATCACGGTGCATCTGCTTCCAGTTTTGACATGGTGCAGGCATGCTACTGAAGAGCTTCTCTGTGCAATAGCAGATATGGGAAGGGATGGAGAAACTTTGGAGCCCACTAAAATTTGGTCTGGGTTTGGAGGAGCAGATCTGTGAATGCTCATCTATTTATACATAGGACCACGGACCGTCATGGTTCCTTCCTAGTCTGTAGCTTTGTAACTTGACCTGAATTTTTATCCAGTCACAAACCTTGGAATTCAGACCCAGTTAGAATTTTGGTGCACCAAACCTCCCCTGCTCTTCCCCGCTGATGGGCAGCATTTCCACCAGCCTCCCAGTGCTGCTTGGATCGCATTTCCCTTCTCCCTCTTTTTTGGTTCTGCATATCAGAACGTGATTAAAATCATTATATCCCTATCTATATCGTGCTGTCTGTTTTCCTTTTAATTAGGTTGTAAAACAATTAGTTACCACCATGTCTCTCTCTTCCCCCTCTCCTTCTCTTTTTTTGCGACTCCCCCAGTGCGCCCAGAGCTGTTTGTTCTCCCCGGGCGGGGAGGAGGGGGCCCTACCGTCTTGCTTTATTTACAGCAGGGTGAAGGTCAGATATAAACAGTTTTTGTTCTTGTGCTGTTGCTTTCTTTTGTGACCTATCCTGCATTGTTTGGCTTTTTTCCTCCCCCGTGCTTTGAAGTGCCGCACACCAGGTGTTCCTGTTCTGAATTACACATGAAAGGACCACATCCCTGGACTAATTAACTAGTAAACTGCACCCGCCTCCCCTGGGTTTAATTGATGCTGCTCTTAAAAGGGGAAGCCAGTTTCTTATTCCTCCTGATTTCACACCATAGTCATCTCCTCTTTATCTCCCTAAATACGGAAGATACTCTTGAATTTCTCACTCCCAGGCCACGCGGTGCTTAATATGTCTTCTCATTTCACAATTAATAAAACAATTATGCTGTACAAAATTTTTGAAAGAAATACTCCACGTTCTTTCTTTTTTTTTTTTTTTTTTCTTTTTGGCTCTTAATTTCTTTGTGTCTGATGGTTGCAGCCTCTCTGGGGAGCACAGCGTGCAGAACCGCACTGCTCCCTGAGAGCTGGAAGATCCAGTATCTTGCTGCTAATTATTTTACTTGATTGTCTTGACCCAACAAAAGCATTGGTGTATACAGACATCTTCCATGGTTCACAGTTTCTTTCCTGGGGCAACATCTCTTGCAGTGTAATGAGCAGGAGCTTTCGTGATTTCTTTGTTCGGCCCAGTGGTCGCACACCAATACGCATCTCACTTGTCCCTGTGACAGGGTAGGCCTTGCTGATGGCAGAAAACTGCACAAAGTGATCAAAACCAGTTTAAAATCAGCAAGCCTAAGTCAAATACAGCTCACTTTTTTGGCCCTCCAAAACTGCTCACGGCAGGTTTATCTTTAGTTGATAAAGACCTGTCTTTGAACTGGGGAAGAGCATGGGGGCAAACTGAGAAGGCTGTCATGTGGCAGCAACTACAATTTAGCCAAATGGGGTTGTGTGTGTATATATCTGTATAGATATTATTTCTCATGTTCCAGTTGTGTCCTGCACCAGCTAAAGGACATTTCAGACTGTGTCCGTGCTGGTGTGTGGAGAGGTCAAAAAGTGGTGTTGCTGGTAGTGGTTGAGCAGGCAGAGAACCACCACTCTAATATTTGTATCATGGTTTACTAACATTAGACTTTCTTGTCATAGAATCATCTGGGTTGGAAAGGACCTCTGAGTTCATTGAGTCCAACCCTTGATCCAACACCACTGTGATTACTAGACCATGGCACTATGTGCCACATCCAGTCTCTTCTTAAAAACCTCCAGGAATGGAGAATCTACAACTTCCTCAGGCAGTCCATTCCAATACCTGATCACCCTCCTTGAATGTGCTGTTTGTGTCTTGCCAGTGCTTTGACATTTTGAGGTATTAGGGGTGATTTCACTCCCAGGTTTTCTTTACCTGAAATAGGTAATATCTTCAAAGTTTGCTGGCTTAGGTTTATGGTGAGGGTAGTCTTGTCTGTCTTACGTATTTGCTTGCTCACCGTGAGCATCCTGGATCCACTTTTGATTGAAGTTCTGGTTAAGTCCAGTGAATTCTTTCCACTGATTTCAGTGAGAGCAAGTCCCCATTAATTTGATTCAAGTTGTTTTCCACTCAAAATGGAATTTCAAACTTAAAAGTCTTGTGAAATAGTGAGGAAGGATTCAGGGTATTACAGGAAAGTGAGTAGGATGAAGCAACATTTTTTTTTTTTTTATTTAGTTGCTTAAAAGACATTTCCCTCTCTGGGTAGATGCCACAGTGTAGGTATTGGTGTATCACATACCAGCCTCTTTTTTGGGTACCCGGCGGAGAGAAAACTGAAACGCTTTGTGAGCGTTTAGTTTCTGAGATGGGACCTGAACATTAAGTCAGATGTGTGTTTCTTCAAGGCAAAAGGTATTTCTTGAAGTCAGTGTCTACTAAGTAACACTTTCTGGCCAACTTCGGGGTGGCAGAGAGAAATGGGAGTTTGCTGTTAAATGCCACAGAGTTCTGGATTAGGGATTTGGTGTTGCTGGTATAAAATGTAGAAAGAACATGCTGCTTTTGTAACATGCTGCTTTTCTAGGAAATCACGGCTGTTCAGTGTTGATGTGAATTAGGACTGCAGTGGGGCTGCCACTGGTTTTTGTTGTTGAAGATCCAGCAAGATTCCCCTCTCTTCCTACCCACCATGCAGAAGTTGAGGTTTTTATCCTGGCAGCAGCCAGCAAAATCATCACTCTGTTCTCCACAAGGAGGGTGAATTTTGCACTTTTGTAGGGTGCAAAGTAACTTTTGTGGATCATGACATTTTACAGAGCATGATGGGACCTTCAGCTTTGGTGTATCCCAGGTGGCACTGGAGATCAGACCTTAGAGCAATTAACTGAAAACTGACTGTCAAAGGCAGACTGAACTTTAATTAACATGCAGTATAAGACAGGTATTTTTATATTCTAAAGCAGCTACTTTAAAACACATGCACACATTAAAAAAAACCCAACAGGGAAGACACTGAGTTTTATCAGAAGGTAAGGTAGAACTTTGGCCTTTATAAGCTTCATAGCTCTTTGAAATCCATGCCTTTCTGTCTTTATTTAAACTGCCTAAAATCTTGAGACTCTTTTGCATTATTTTTGATTGTTTAGATTTAGTATTTCCTGAAATCTTAATGTTATTTTAATCATTTTTTTGCTAACATTTGCAATAAGCTCATTTTTAGGGAGTTTTTGCTTCAAAAATACCTTCAACCTGGTTATTATTTTCTAGCAAAGATGTTTTCAGCTCAGGGCAGATACAAATGAAAACTAAAAAAAAAAAAAAAAAAAAAGACATTTTATTGCCAAAAAGCACTGGTATAATTCAAAAGCACCTCTTGCTAAATCATTTGTGAGTGTCTCATCAAAAGCATAGGATATAGTTTTGTTAGCGCAGATCAGGTCTTTGAGAATGGTTGTCATGCACCTTCTTAATCTTAGTCATTTTAACCCTTTTCCAATTCTTTTTACCTTTCCCTTCGAGCTCTGATGTTCTGTAATTTTTTGCTGCCTCCCCCTTCAAAGGCAAGTTCGCCAGGATTTTTATGATTAACTTTTATATGTCTGAGTTTTTCAAAATGCTATCAGGTTATAACATAGTGTTTAAAAGCCCATACTCATCTTTTTTTATTAATCCTACCTTTCATTATCAAAACTGAAAGTCTTGTCTTATCCTGTTTACATTTCACCTTTTATTTTATTTTGTCCTTCAGAAGAAAAAAAAGAGAAAGATGCTGGTGTAGAACCTGAAATTTAAGAGAAAATTTGCAGTGGCCCCCAGGTGTTCTTGCAATCTGGCAGCTAGAGCTGAGTTACCCCACTTAGTTTCAAAGAAATTGCAGTCACGGCTAACTTGTTTTTCTAACTGTTTTAGATTCCCTTGTCTCTCAATTATAGTATCTAGAGATGTGACTTGATGGCACTATGAACTTTAGGGAAAAGGATATATGGGTTGTGGTGGTGTTTAAAGAAGATGCCAGCAACATTTCTGCTTATAAAACATATATAACATTTTATTTTAAAATCGTCCCTTGATCCACAAGTTTAGATGCTGGGCTTAGTGTTTGGCATTACCATTTGCATGGTGGTTGGACAACAGAAAAAGGCTGGTATAGCTTAATGTGTAAAAAAGCAAGGCATAGTTACTGTAGATTTAAATGAGTAGGAGTTAATATCTTATATGCCTTGTAATTTGGTACCTTTCCCAGCTGGCCTTTCTTCCTGAATGTGTCCTACCTCTTTCTCATGTTTGCTCTCTCCCAGTGCCCACCCTCTGAATCTTCAGGCTGTGGGATACGAGGAGAATGTACTGAGCCCTCACTTGTGCTCAGATGAAAGACCCGATTTGTTAATTTGAGCTCTTTTTAAAAACAAGACCTAAATTAAGTATTATCTTAATCAGCAATAAAATACATTCTTTCAATTACTTGTTTCTCTGACTTATTAAGAGAACTCTAAATAGTTTCAGCGAGTATTGTTGTAATTGTTTCCTCCTTTGATTTTCATTTCCTTAGTTGTCATCATCTCCTGGCAGCGGCAGCAGCTGTAAAGCAGATCTTTCAACAGCCTTGTTAATTGGGTAGAAATTAATCTGATTTCTAAAACTGTGTTGATATAGGGATTTGTGTGCCTTACCGTGCCTGTGCATATCCCTGCTCACCTCTTCTACCCAGCCTGTTCTTCCCAGGCTGACCTAACGCCAGGTTGGGTCATTATCTCCACGTGCCCTTGAGGACTGACACGTTCCTGGGGGGTCATATTTCACTGCTGTGTTCCTATCAAGTGCACTGGATACCTCCATGGAAATACAGAAACTTATGTTAAATACACTCATGACTTACACTGGCCAAAAAAAACCAATGTTTCGTACATATGTCATCCTTTTATTTACTTCTATTCTGGGTGTGCAAGAGGAGATAATGTAAGTTATATACATGCAACTTAATCAAAGTGTGTTGCTATTGTCTCATCCAGTTACCTATTGCCATAAATCAGGAGATATCCTTGGAAGGAGCTAGGGGCCCCACACCCCCATCCCCTGAAATACTGTCCAGCTAGTGGCCAAATGATGTTACCAAAATAGTGCAGAAGTTTTATTCCTGAGAGGCTTTCAGATGAGCTGAAATTATGTAATTCACAATGTTCATGTTTTGCTGGCAGCCATCTGTGTTTTCCTCAGAGGAAAAATATTTTATTCCTTTGTGGAATTAAAAAAATGATAAAAATAAGTTGAGATATTAAACATTCTTTTGTTATAAGGGGGAAAAATACTATATCTTTTCCCACCTCCACAAAGAATAGTGAAAAGAAGTTATTGGCATATTCTTCTGAGCAAATGAGAGTTCTATTGTTAAATAATCTAAGTATTAATATAAGATGCATACAACTGAATGGTGGATTCTCTTTGTGATCCTATTTGTGGTCTTTACAGCTTTGGTAGTACCAGATACTGATTTTAGCATTGTATCCTAATTTCCAGACTGCAATCTGTATCCATTAATTGTTTTGTCTACAATAAAAGGTTACCTCTTTCTTCCTGTCACCTAGAGCAGCATCCTCTCGGCATGTTGGTGACATGATAACTTATACATCATTATGTAAAGTGCTGCAAAGTGCTTTGCATTTCTTTAGGATAAGCAGTGACAGAGAAGGATAAAATTTTATCATTTTAAAGATGGTAAAACAACAGGTTCTCTATGCCAGTACAAGTGGTGGAGGCAGGCGTAGCTTCTTCAGCTTCAGTGAGATTTGGAGTTCAAAAACTTGAGATCAAGTTCTTAAAAGAAATTCAAATAGAATCTGTCCTTTCCACACATGTATCTGTCAGTAAAATGAGCAGCAGTTCTGTCGTGGAGAGGAACTTTAGGTGTGGAGCCCCTGCAGTTGCTGGCTGATGACTAGAGCAAGATTAGTGTTCTTGTTCTTTAAAGCCATTATTCAGTGGCTGTTAGATGAATGGGAGATGAAGGCTGAGTGTTTTCATCCTCTCATGCTGTCACATAAAGTCAGGAATCTGGTGAAGAAACTTGACATGCAGTTCAGGCTTACTGAAGAAAAAAGTTTTAACACTGATATTGTTTTTAGAGTTGCTCTTTATCTCATTGCTTGCAGTGCCAAACAGCACCGTAAGGAAAAAAATGACAAAAACATCTAGTGGAAATGCGATTTGGGATTCATAAATAAACTTTCCATGAAAATCCCAGGCTCAAATCCCATCAGAATAGACTTAGCCTTTCATCCCTATGAGACAGATAAGTTGAGTATCATGCAGCTTTCAACTAACATTTCTTCTGGATGAGAGTTATAAAATCAGTGTCCTATCTTTCACACATTGACACCAGACTACTTGGTATTTTATTTTAACAATGGTGATCATTATTTGGGAGACTTAACAGTTCTCCTTCTTTACACTAGCTGAGAGCTTTATTTCAGTGGTTATATATGTGCTATATATATTTTCAAAAGACTTTGCATTTGTTGAGATGAAAAGATATGCCATAGTATTAAATTATGGAGATAAAAGATGAGACCAATTCAAAATTCATTCCTGTTGTGAAATGCAGTCTTTTGCCAGTGACTACTCATTTAAGCTCTGCACATATAACTTGAACTGAAACACAAAACCACAGAACAACCCAGTGCTAAGGTACATCTTCAGTCACTGTGCTGAAGTAGCATTTTCACACAAGCCTTGAATTCAACAGCTCAGTGCTGGTTTCTTCAAAAGAGTAGAGGGCCGGGACTACACAAATTTTTTCCATAACGTGTTTGGGGCTGATGGAAGTGCTCTGAGGAAGTCTTGCTGAGAATGATACTCCTCTTTGCCTCAGCTTCCAGGGACTTTGAATTCTGCCCTGTATGAACAGAAAATATTCTTGGTCTCATGTTTAAGGTGACAGAAATGAGATGTTCTAGGGTGCTACTGACATGTCAGTTGTCATTTGTTAAGTGGGATTCCTCTCTCATTGAGACAGGATAACTTCTCTGTTAGGTGCTTGAGCTAAGCTAATAATTTAAATTTGTTTTATCATGAATAGATACAGATGTGTACATGAAGTGAACAGTTTTTGCTGCCTTTCTTAGATGCCAATTTTCTTGGAGTCTCTCCATTCATTGAAGGAGTAATTGATTGAAACTAGGCATTAACTTACAGATTGTCACTTAGATTGGACAAGGAGAGTCCTTCAGACTCTTTATCTTGAGCCTTCATATCTGTATTTCTACTACCTTCTAGCTGCCACTTATGTATCATAAGGCAAGGAGTTTGTAACAGGCTTTAATATAATTTTGTTTTTCAGATTAAAAAATCTGTATCTTGGCCACTTTTTCATTAAATTTATATCAAAACCTAAATTGGACACCTACATACAGCAAGTCCACTCAGCAAGATCCTTATGCAAAGACAAGGTGCTATTCTGGTACTACCCCATACTCTCTAGGGTTTGGTAAAGAGTAGGAGCCAAAATTCTCAGATACTTTGAAGGCCCTTCAGCACATGAGGAGTTTGAAACTCTTTCATAAGCCTGATTTATCCACAACGGCCTATGCTAATACATTGCCTCTTTCTTGCAAATGCCTGCTTAGTGTCTCTGTGGAACACTTGGAAAATTTGAAATATCTTTGAAGGGATCATGAGGGCTGCCAGATGATATCAGATGAGTCAGAGGTCTGTTACTTAAAAGGAATCCTGCAGGACTCTTGTTTCACTGGTTTCCATTCTCCTCTGGTCTCCACTGGAGACTAATGGACTAATTGGGCTAAAATATTACTCAAATGAAGCTGCTGCCCTTTCCTAAACTAAAAGGGGTTACTGAGCCACTGTTGTAATTTAGTTATTCAACGCAGAAGAAATGAAGAATAAATTAGTTATAAATATGCGTGGGATGGCTTTTTAATATACAGTCTGCTCAGTGTTATTTTGCAGTAGGTGCTCTGTTGAAAACAGAGAAACTTGGTGAAATAGAGCTGGTGTGAAGTACCGAGCTGGGATCTGCATGACAAAACCTGCAGGGTTTCAGGCTTTTCCAACCAGTACCACTATCTCGTGTGCAGCGTGTTTGGCTGGTGCAAGAGACAGGAGTGATTTTCAGCTTGAATTTTGAGCACCCTGGTTTAGTTTTGTCTGTATTGGGGAGGGTCTTGTCTGTTTATCTAAGTGTGTGTGGGATGCACCAGATGAAACTATACAGGGTGATTCTATGAACACAAATCTGATTGTACTGCTGACAGAAAATACTCTGGATGTTGTCTGCCAGAACCCTTCTTTACTGGGAAAATGAGGGGTGGGGGAATGCGTCACGGCATCTGACTTAACTTCCAGAGTCAGTAGGAAAGGAGAGAATAAATCAACAAAATGTGGAGTATCAAATTGCCAGGACCAGACAGTATTCATCCCTGAGTTCTAAAGGAATTCAAATGGGAAATAGACACCGTAACAGACCATTTGGAGGAATCAACAGTGAAGAATGGGGTTAGTAAACACAAAGATAAATATGTTATATTGCAGAAGAGTTAATGTGGTTTCTGTTAACAGAAGTTGTATTTCACAGATTACTGCGGTTCTGCAGAGGAGTCAGGGAGAGATCCTGGTGTTATCTGCTTTGATTTGAAAAGGCATTCAACAGGTCCCTCACCAAAGGCTCCTGGAAAAACTTAGCTGTCATGAGATAAGGAGTAAGAGTCTCTATGGATAAATAATTGGCTAAAGGGTAGGAAACAAAGGGCAGGAATAAATAGACAGTTTTGACAGGGTAAAGAACCAGTGGTGTAATCTCATAGGATGTCTGTGCTGCTAGGGTATCTGTTGCTCAACATATCGTAAATGATCTGAGAAAGGAAAATTGAAAAAAAAGGTTGCAGCTTCTAACAGGTTATTCAAGGAGTTGAAACCAAAACAGATTGCGGAGAAGGATCTCGCTGAAACCAAGACAGATTGCAGAGAAGGATCTCACATTAGTGAGTGACTGGTTGGTAAAATTAATGGCAGGTAAAAATCTGTGTGTATAAATTGTGAAGTAATGCATATGGGGGAAAAAATAATTCTAATTTTACATACAAAGTGGTGAACTATAAACTAGCTTACCACTCAAGAGTGTCAGTTTGATGCTTAGTACCAATGAATAAAACAAGTAGCATGCTAAGAGTTATTAGAAAAGGAGCAGAGAACAGTATTATGCCACCATATTTACATTATTATTATGCCATTAGTGTTGCATTCGTGATTCAACCATGTATGGAAGACTGTATTCCTTTCTGGTTGTTCTCTCTCCTGCCCCTGTCTCCAAATAGAAAAGATGTAAAAAAAAGTCCATCAAGGACACAAAAATAACTACTGACAAGTTGCCAGAGGGTATGAGAATACGGATGGAAATGCTGCCCTGTGATGGCCCTAATTTCATACTCTCCCCTTACCATCTTTTGGCACTGCACAAGGCAGAAGACAGCTTCTGGTCTAGAACAGTCCTTCTTGTGTTACAATTTTGTGTGAAGTGTCAGCAGTTTAGAGTGCATGTATGTATTCAAAGTCTTTTTAATCTACTACTCTAAAACTGATACAGTCCCAGTTGATGTCAGTGGAGCCAGATTCTCTCTCTCATTTGTTCTTTCTTTCAGCGTGAGCTTGATCTAATTTGTTCAAAAAGAAGTTGTGTTGTATATTTTTCCTACACTTTCTCCTGGAAGTCTTGAAGGAACCTGAAGCATAAAACTCTTACCTGTTTCAGTGGGACAGTGTATTAACCTCCATTGTGGTTCTCTGCTAAGTCCTTGCCAATGGATTACAATTATCAGACTGCTTAGCTTAGTGTTATCGATGGACCTAATGTGTAGTCAAAAAAAGCACCCTTTAAATGAAGACTATATTATGGTTCAACTTCTGGTGCAACGTTATTTGTTTGGAAGATTAGAGATTTCAAGTCTTATGTGAAACACGCTGAGTAAAAGTTAAATATTTTGTTTATCAGATGTATTTTAATAGCCACAATTAAGAAATGGGAACTAATCAAGGATTAGATCCAAGCATTTTTAGAGAACCAGAGAGAAATGACCGGAAGATCTAAGAGACAGCTAAGCTGAGGGATGCCAGGTACAAGTTAAAATAGCTCATTAAAAACATCTATGTTAATAGGACATTTCATCACCTAACTGAAAATGTCTTTTATATTTCACACAGTCATTAACTCGATTGTTCATGATTCTGCTCCTGGTGTAATAGGGGCTTTTAACAGGATTTTTTTTTTTAAGGGAATATCATCTGTGCTTTGTTCACATAATAATATAGGATAATATACATTCCCATAATCTTGTTAATGTATTGTTATATTTAAAAGACAAGACATTGAAACTGTGTATGAAAATATAAGAATGGAAGGATCTTTGCCATGTTGGTGTACAAGAAATCTTATTTTCTGTTCCTTGAGCCCTTAGTATTTAAATGGTGAGGGCTCCAGAGACTCTTGGACACATACATGCAGCTTAGTTGATTCTTGAGACAGATAGGTCTCAAGCTGAGAGAAGAAATGATATTCAGAGATAGTTCTCAAGTAATAAAATACCTAGATGCTTTTAATTCTAAGATAAAAATATATGATGGGGTCTCAACTGCAGGACTGTTAAGTTAATTTACAAAATGCATTAGGCATTTTTTTGCTCTAATTGCACTGATATTATGTTACTTTGGTCTGGTATTATGTGCGTTGTTATTTTAGTACTGCAGTTTGGAGAACGTACAGGCAGTCACACAAATAATTACTGAAACACAAAGGAGCAAAAAACCCCCAAGAAATCCCACCAAAAACCCCTGAAGACCTACATCTCTGTGGACAAAACTGTTGTCGGTGCTGATAATGTGAGAAATACTTGAAGAGAAAGTAGAAAAAGCCGGGAGTGCAGCTGTGTGTAATTAATTGGAGGAATATTATAATAACTATTATTAGGACAAACCAAACAATACTTTCTGGCAAATATTTTTGTAGCAACTTAAATCATCAATGGAGATGATAAGCCACTGTCGCAGGGACAGCATTAGTGTACTAGTGATGATCAGGGGCAGCAGTCGTCGGAGGGTGATGGGAACGCACCCACAATAGAAACCTCCTCGCTCTCACCTCCCCTCTCCTGACATGTCATCGCAGGTCTCTCACATCCCGGGCAGGCTCCCCTCGCCGTGCCCCAGCCCAAGCGTGGTGTGTGTGCAGATGTGCAGGCTCAGCGCTTTGCTCCGGCTGAGAACCCCCCGGGTGTGGGAGCAGCTTCCCGGGGCCCTCCCTCGCCCTTTGCTGGACCTGGACCTGCTCCGCTCCCGGCTGGTCCCGCTCCGCAGCCACTTCCAGCTGCGTGGCTTTTAAATGTTACCATAGCGATGAGTAGTGGACACTGCCACCTTTCTCTCTTTAATTAAAGAACAGATGCAGGGAAAGCTGATCTCTCGGTGACCCTCTTTAAGCTGACATCAACACGCTAATTGTTTTCAATTCTTTTCTTCCCCTCAGCAGTCGCAGCTCTGTCCTTCGTTCCTATCAAGGTCTTGCCTCTGGTTAGGTTAAAGAAGCAGTAACTCTTTTCAGAGTCTCCCTTTGGGGACTGTTTCAAGCTGTGGCTGCTTCAGAGTGACTAAAATCTCTCCTATCCATTAGCAAAGCGGGTATAGAGGAATGGATGCTCCTGCCTGTGATGGGAAACTTTAGGCTTTCCTCTGCAAAAAACAATCTTAGCAATAGTGCTAAGCAGGATTTGCTCAGAGTATCCTGAACAGTGTGTGATTGTGAAATACAGACATGCATTCTTCCAACCTCCCTTCCCCTTGCACCATCTCAGTGCAACACAATCCTTGCTAAACAAACAAGGCAGTTGTGGCTGGGATGTGTTTGACTCAGGAAGAAGTCTCTTGCCTTCTAATCCCATGTCAGCCCTTGACTCACAAAGCAGCCTCAGCTCTCTGCCTTAGTTTCCTCTTTTATAAAATAGCACTAGAATTGCTGTTCACCTGTTATAGAAAATAATTGTGCTTTCTCCAGGTGTTTTAATACACAAAATATTTTATAAAGAAGAACTGCTGCTAGAACAGTCAGTCTTCATCAGCAATTGCTGTACAATGGTGTCAGGGATTGTTATGGCTTTTCTATAGGGATTGAAATTGCACATGGTATTCATGTTAATGATAGGCAAAAAACTACATTATTTAGTGGCTTCTGCTGTATTATTTGCCCTTTTTGTTTAGCTTCAGGCTAGAGTCAATAGGCAATTTAGCTGGAGAAAAACAGTCACCAAACAAGAAAAGGGATATTATTCATCCCATGCAGGTGTAAGTAGAACAAAAATAGTGTCGGATACCAAATTTAGACTTGCAGAAAGCACTTGCATCATGTAAGTTAACTGGTGATTGCCACTGGATGTCCTCATTGCTGAAGTGAAGAGCTCGGCTACAAGATCCTAAAGATCATCAGTGACAAGAACCCTTGAAATGCAGGAGGCTATTCAAACTGTTTATACAGGGAGATGGAAGGGCTGATATTCTTTGTTGTTGTTGTCTCCTTTATCTCTGGGCCTGCTTGAATTGGAGCAAGATCTCATTTTCATGATAACCTTACAAGGCAGGAGGTAATTTATACATATGAAATACATCATTCTAACACATTCACAACACTCCAAAAAAAATAATTACTTTAACTGTAGAGCCAAGCTATCTGATGAAGCAAGATTTACATTTGGGCTCATGAATTGCTTTGTGTATATAGTGCACATGGCTTCTTTCCTTAGCATTTTGTCTATTTAAATGTAAAACAAACAGAATTTCTCAGTTGGTCCATGAAGTTCAGAATCACTTTGTCCATCATGTAAATAATCTGGCATTTCTTTGCGTTTGTTGTCTAAGAGGAACATAAAACCGTATAAAATACTGCTAAATATTTTGCTGTCCCTGGAAGGAAAGATGGAAATTTTCTTTCTGCTATCATCAGCCTCAACTCAGAACTGAGGTTGAAGAATAAAAGGCTGACTGGCCCTACCACAACCCAACCTAGCCACTATTCTGTTACCTGCAAATGCGGTCCTTTTTAAAATACACAAACACTGTGGCCTCAATAAGTGTTTAAAGCAAGTGCTTCTCTACACACAGATTTCCTTTGTGTCAAATAAGCAGAAATTACACAGCAGTGTTGAGCTGCACAGTTAAAGGCCTAGTGAGCTCCCCTGGAGTTTGCTGAGTTTTAGGACGTAGGACTGTATTTTGCTGCATCGTGAGGATAAAATGAAGGTGTGAAGTTCATATCTGAATGTCAACATCCCACAAGTAATCTTTTAATGTATTATGCTCCCACTTTAATTTGTCTGTAGGCATTTGAATTTTTCTGTATCAAGTCAGGGAAAACTGACAGGCACAGCCAAAAATGCATGTTGGCCTTCTATTCAATTGAGACAGTGTGGGGTTTCCTTTCCCAGCAGAATTTGGAGGCTCATTTATTTGACTGTAGCTTAAAAATGGCAGACTATTCATTTGAACCCAAATGCTAATAATAACACTGATGCAGAAAGACCTTTAATAATTTTAAACAATGGTGATTTGTGACTTCATTTATTTATGCCAAGAACATGAGTGCAGAGGGAAGTGTTTTGTGCTGTTATAAATTGCAGAATGTAAGATCCAGCTTAAGGTAAGACTAAATGCTCAGTGGGTCAGTATGTTCTGTCTTAATTTGAGCTCAGCCACAGTAAGCATTTTCTGCAGGAAATGTAGCTGAAATGAAGCTGAAATGTAGCTTCTCACACTACTTCTAGGGAGAGCATCTGCATGCTTCTGAGGTTTCATTGCAAGTTATTTGATGCTGAGGTTTGCTGCATTATGACAGTGATTGTAACAATATTTTGGAAGGAAAGTGATTTGAACAGATTAGTAATTGGACCACCCATTTTCTCAACATCAGGAGGCCAATTTCCCTTTGAGAATTGTCAACTGCAAAACCACAATGCTCGAAAATTTATCCTAAGTTGCATATTTGGCTGTATTTGTTTTCTTAGCCTCCAAATACTGGTTTGATATTTCCCTTGTTGTTGACAAGTAGTTGACAACACACCAAGGAAATAGAGCCACAGCTTATACGAGGGCCCCAGGTTTTCTTACAATTTTTGAAGGTCATTGCTGTTAAGCATTTGATTTTTGTCACGTGCAAAGGTCCTGAAGTCAGATTCTTTAATATAACACACTCCCATATTCGAAGACCACAAAGAATCCATTTGGCACTTTAGCAGTGATGCAAGAGGTTCTTACAGCAGATTTCAGAAGGTAGTTTGCCACTCTGTAGTTAATATAGATGTGACTATGCATGTAAGCCAAAAGTTCTTGTGAACATAACACACGTTTTGAATATTTTTAATTGAATTTGGTTTTATGTAATTATTGCCCCGTTATAGTATGGATTTCTAATGAAAACACAAAAAGCTAAAACTCAACATCCAGTTTTTGTGGGGGACTGAGCATCAGGTCTGCAGTCAGCTCCTGCCTTGTGCTCAGCCACAGGTTCTGTTCTCTTTTGAGACCAGCAGACCATGCAGATTCAACAGACCAGCTGCATCCAGTGTTTTGACTCCTTGAGCCCATGATCCTGCCCCATTTTAACACCAATATAGCCAGCTTTGTTTCCTGACACACCTTCAACACTCATGATAAGTGTCCATCTCTGTACCCTGAGGGCCCTCCACACTGCATGTGGGTCGTCTTCAGAGGGAGGAAGGAAACTTGGGAGTCATGTTTTTGCTTTTCTCAAATGAGGACTGACTATTTTATTTTAATTGCTGGACAAAGGGGTCATCAAATTCATATACTGCTGCTCAAATTAGTGCTCTGACTTCCTAGCAAGTTGCTGGAGCTTTTGGAGCTGTGAGAATGACATTGGGGTGTGGGATGGGAACCCACCTTTACATCGTGCTTTTTAAAATACTGCACCTATGTGTTGCTGGTCCAGCTCACTTCTGTGATCTGAAAGGGAGTCTGTAAAGCTGAACAGGGGGAACATACTCCCCTTGCCTATCATAAAGCGTTATCCTGTTCCTTGTCAGTGTGGAAGCAGTACTATCCAGATCCTCTGCCAAAAATAGGGTGGGTTGGCATGATGGAAGGACACTGTTCAGAATAACTGCTGGAGCTTGTCTGCGTAAGGTTGATTTGCCGTGGGATGTATGGAGGGATTTACTGTCAGCTGTAGCTACTGGAAATAGGAATCCCAGTTAGGAAGCAGGCATTACACAAGTATGTGGTGAAAAGACAGAAACTCGTAAAGCTGCAAGGGTCCTTTTGTAAAATGCGTGCGAGTCGCCAAATGGGACAATAGCAACACTGCTAATTCATTTAATTAATATGTAATTTACTTGGAGTAGTGTTCATTCTAGTCTGTCTTTCTCAGAAAGATGTTTTCTGCTGTGGTGAAGCTGTGATTCATTTCCATTTCACTACTTTCATTTTCATGGTCTCTTTGTTAATTGTCAAGGCTTGTTTGATGATTACAGTGGCTAGTAAATGCATTGCTAAATTATGGTCATACACAACAATGGAAAAAAAAAAGACCCATTCATTTAGGGTTTTTTTTTTTCCCTTTTTCTTTCTGTCTCTCTTTTTTCTTTCTTTCTTATTTTTTTTTAAATTTTTTTTATTTTTTTTTATTTTTCAAACAATAGCCTGTGTTCTGGTCACTAGCAAAAACAAACAGTGTAGTATGTCTCCTACTCCATTTGCTTTGCTCCTTCTTTATTTTCACTTTTATATGCCTTTTCATGGGGTTACATATATTTGCTGTATGGCAGTCTGGAATGTAGAAGATGAAGGAGAGCAGGAGTTGGAGTGCATTGAATGTCTGAGGATGTGAGGGGCATACATGTATCTCGGCACCACTTAGAGGGAACTGCAAATCCCTGAAGCATCCCATCACTCCTGGTGCGTGCTCCTCAGAGGAGGTCCCCCTGAGGAGGATTTCCAGCTAGGCTTGAAAGGCATTAACTAGCAAATTAGATAATTTTGAACTTATGTCTGCTCTGCAGCAGAAAGGAAGGATGTCACTCAGTGGGCCAGAAGTTAGGGCACAAAAATTTGGAGGAAATGTAAGCGCCATCCTTGTTCGGTTTGTGCTCTCTGTGTGCGTGGTTGTATTAAGTTAAGCTGTGCAGAAGGAAATAGAGACTTTTGCCAAGTTGGTGTCAAAACCAGGCATTACCACAGGCACTTTAGTAAAAACTCTCCGCAGAGGATGATATCTGTATGCAAGCCTTTACATTTTTTCCTTGGTTTTGCTTTTGATGTTTTGCTCCTGCTCCACAACAGCAAGTATGAAAATAACTCCCTTCAGTCTGTCTCTAATTTCAGTCCTCCTCCTTTTTCTGCAGAATCGTGGCATTTTGAGCTTAAAACATCTTTGCTTTATAACATATGAAAACTTTTTGCCCAGCCAAAGATGAAAGATTATTTTTGGCACGTGGTCAAAAGATGGCTTTATTGTGCCTAACCCATGAGACTTGTTTGGTCAGTTTAACTGTGATGTAGTAGCTTTCCCAAAGCCATAGCTTTTTCTATCAATACATAGCTATATTGATTTCAGTTTAATGAAATATTTATTTTGCCTGTTTTAGAAGTGTTGTAGTTTGAAAATATATGTCCTGGTAACAACAGTTGCATAATTTATTCTTTAAAGCATCAGAATATTAGATAAATTTTAGATGTTACAATTAAGAAGTTGTGTCGGTAAATGAAATCTTTTGTGCTGTCTATTAAATGCAGTTCTGATTGACTCAGCCGAAGTCATTAGTGCCCAACCTGTGTTATCCAGACATTTGTCAGATATTTTAGTTCATTTCATTTCATACAACTTGAACTACGAAGGCAACCTTGTCATTGCAATTTTCACACTCTTTCTTTTTCTTTGTTCTATATGTCAGTGAAATCTTATCTCTGCAGTCTTCTGTCATAGGTTAATAGTCTGGAACAAACTTCATTTAAGACTCTTATACAGGGAAAATGGAGAGAGATTATAGAGAAGAAAGCTGGTGGCCACAACCACTGTTAGATAGATGGTATCTCACAGGCTCTGGTAGTTTTGAAATACCAACCAAAAGTGTGAGAGAGGAAGAGAAGAGCCATCCTCAAAAGATTGACTCACTCAGTTCAGGTGCCTGGTTGAACCCCTGGGACCTCCTTTCATGTGACAAAGTTCAAATTTTGTATGAGCTTGCATGGCTTTGCTTTTAAGGATGGGACAAAACCACAAAGGTCAGGCCTGGATTTATTTGTCCGGTGTTGTTGTTATTGTACATATAAATCTACAAAAGTTTGCATTGATTCCTGGAAACTCTATGAGATAATTTTCTTATTTCACGGTCTTAAAATAAGATCTGCACTTGTTTTTCTTCAATTCATCCTTTATTGACAGGTAAAGTTACTTCTTTTAAAAAAGAAATTGTTTACATGTTCCTGTATTTGTCCCATTTCCAATGCAGTTCCTGTTCAAAGTGACTCAGAACAGCTTATTAAAAGCAATTATTTCTGCACAGAAAGGTAAACTGCCAGCAGACAAAACTGTTAAAAGAAAAAAGGGAAGATCTGGAACAAATCCCAGTTGATCTGGAATCCCGGAGGGAAGCAGAGAACCCCAGAGTAACATTTGCCTCTGTCCCCTTCCAATACATGCCCTCTCTGGTAAGACTGTGAACTTTTACTATCCTCTTTGATTATGTGTTCAGTCCTGGAAAGAATAAAATTTGCCAGCCTAGGTTCAGACAGTGAGGGGACATTCTCCAATTAATGACTTTTCTACTGTTTCCTCCAGGACATTGTTATTGTTTTTAACAAATAATCTTTACTCTTGCTTAATTTCCTGTTTGTTCCCCACCCATTCCCTTTGCTTCAACTGTTTGCAGTTAGCCAGGGTAATAATAATCACACTGTGATTGATTTCAGGTTCGGAAAATGCAACAGGATTTTTTTTTTCCCCCCCATTTTTCGTAAGATGTATCACAAACCACAGACTCAGAACTCTTGAAATCCCCAGAGACCTTCATTCAGATTCTGGTAAAAGAGCCTTACGTTTTACCTGCTCTGAAAAAAAATCCTGCACAAGTGGCTCTCGAGACTCTGCATGGATAAGACCTCATAAAGCAGAGCCTCTCAGCCACTCACATGGGCGGATGTTTACAGATACAGCTCGATAGGGATGTCAATAGTGTTATGCTGGTGACAGTATTGGCTTCCTGAAATGAGGGACAGCATTATCCCAGCAGAGAAGAACTTGGGAGCCTCTTGTAGGTTGTAAACCTTTGGTGTACAAAACCCAGACTTTTGAGCTGATCTTCCCCTGGTGATATTTGTAACTGTCCTCTGATCTGAACCACAGCAGTTCTTGGCTGGGGATCCCCAGCTGTGTGGTGTGGTAGGGGAAGAACTGCAACCACGGGTGGGGTGTCTGCACCCTGAGTGCCCAAAACCTGTGGAAAGCAAAACTCCAGGACTTTATACCAGCAGGTCCCCCGGGGTCAGATGTTTCTTACCTTTTCTGTGCAAGGATGGCCACAGTCTTCGTAAAACACGAGTCACCAGGGAAAGAGGTGCTGGGAGACTTGCTTTCCCATGTCTGCTCGTTGCCCTGCTTAGCCTCTCCTCTTTCCTCTCTCCAAATATTTCTAACCCATCTCCCTTTTGAAGACCCAGAATGACATGGTGCTGCAGGCCCGTGTGGTATCAAATACCAGCGTGCTGCCACCACAACACACCTCACACTTTGTGTGAGTGGCTTCAGAGGAGCAGCCGGCAAGAAGTTACTTCAGCTGGTTTTATTTTTCTTCTGATTACTTTGTTTTTGTGTTATATATCCCCCTACACTCCTTTTTTTTCCCTCCATATATATTCATCCTTTTCTGCTTTATACCTCTTATTTTATTTATTTTAAAGAATGTTCAGTAGTTCATAGAAAATGTTGAAAGATATGTTAGTTTGCTGGGCAGGCCAAGGTCAGTCAGAAATCATTCTGTGTTCACCAGGAACCTGAGGGCTTTGGGAATGCCCTAATAGTCACAGTAGCTCAGGTTTGCAATTTTAACACTTCATCAGTGTTGGGTGAACACATAAGAACACATAATACAAAACCACAAGAAGACCTCTGACAAACAGAACTTTTTCTTTAAAACCAGGTTGACATGAATTATATGGAAGTAGAAAGATGAGGTGAAAGACTGTATCTCAGGGAGGCAGATTACAAGTTTTGATAAAAGTGAACTTCTTACAAGTATCTTTTGCACAAGCAGAAAAAAAAAACAACATTGTGGAAGCGTGGGTGATGTACCAGAAGCATTATTGTTCATATTCTTTGAGGAACTGTTTGTTTTCTCCTATTGTATGTTATTATCTGATCTCAGCAATTACAGTCTCTCCAGTGGAATTTTATGAATGTAACTAAGATTTATAGGGTGCTACAGAAGAAAAATATTTTTGAAGTTGTCAAACACTTCCTGTTATAAGACTGTAAAGTGTTGAATGCCTGCCTTAGGCAGATTTATTGATTTATTTAAATTCACTGTTCCCTAGACATCTGCTTTGGTCACTCTCATAGAGAAGGTGCTGGGCAAGGTGGACCTTTGGTCTGACCTCAAACTCTCCTTCTTGTTTGTTTATTTTTGTTATATTGAATGATATGAGAGAAAAAATTTGTTTCACCCTTGAAAAAAAAAAAAAACAAAGAAAAAAAGAAACTAGTGGGCTTTTATTCAAATAATCTCAATACTCCACAGCAATGAAGCAAAGACAGAATTTTCCAAGTGATTGTCTGTGCCTTTGCCATGACACTTTAGTATGTGCTTTTGAGAGATGCTGAGAAAGAGGTGTGGGAGTGAGGGGAAAGATTTGATCTTGGATGGTGAAGATTTGCATCAACACTGCTAGACAAGAAGAGTGGGACTGATCTGAAAGAGGAGTGGAGAAAAGCAAGTAGGAAGGATTTAGGGGAAAGGGCAGAACAAGTACATTTTATCAGGAACATGGGATGGATGCCCTTTTGCTGTCATCAAATGTCTCTGAAAATTTGGTAGAAGATTCCCTGTGTAAGAACCACAAGGATATGAGTTCATTTTTGCCCTTGGTTATGTCATTAGCAGAAGAGCAAAGGTGCAAGAGGCGGAGCTGGAGGTTCTGAGCCAGGTGACAAAGAGGTTGTTGGCAGTGTGATAAATATGGTGAAACTGTTGTTTTCTCTGTTTGCCTTTTTGAACGATGTAGGAAATTACATGCACAAAAGCTCTGTTAAAATAGCATTGCTTGCAAAGTCAAGCACTCCAATTACGTGTCTGTGTAATTTCATTTCAGGATTCCTGTATCTGTACATATGATACAGTCTACAATTATAGGATCACGTACAGTTTTTCTTCTGCGCAGAACCTCACTGACCACACAGAATGAAGATAGTCAATTAATGAGCAGCTGCTCAAGCTTCCATTATTTCTTGTGTGGAACAATATCCCTACAATTTAGTCGTGTATCATTCTTGCTCTGAAGACAGAATCACTTACTTTTTCATAGTTTCTTGTGTGGCTTTGTCGAAGAGAACATCTAGGTACATCAGACTTCCACTTTATCGTCACAATAGGTGTGTTGGGAAACCTGAGAAAGGGCGGTATCTCAATTTTACCGATGGGAAACTCAGAGGCAGAAATTTTGCTCATATGGGCAATCTAAGACGTGAAGATACTAAAAGTAATCTGGTAATATATGTTTCTTTCAATAGTAAATATTATCTAACATTTCATATATTCAGAGTAATGCATCACATTATTCAGGTTGCACCTGTGGGTGATATGCAGAATGACAAAGAAGTTTTAAGTCACACGCCCAGAAAATGAGGAAGACAGAGTTAGGGATACCTGGGAAGGTCCAGTTGCACAGGGGACTTCACACAGGCTATGGCAAGGAGGGGATCCAAACTGCTCAAGCAGGATCCACCTACCTATCTGCTAATGTAAGCTTTTGTTTCCTTCCTTTCATCCTTTACCTCATTCACAACACACTTCACAGTCTGCAAAAAATGAACCAAAGCCACATTCTCATTGACAACCCAGGCTTGATTTGTTATGCAAGAAGATTTGTTCTGTGCAATGGTACAGAGATCTTGTGGAAAAAAATAATCTGTGATCCTGCAATTAGTGTATTGCAATTCATCTACATGATGGGGCTAAACAGAGGCTGTACAGGCAGTTATTGTTCTTTGTGTTGAAACTTTTGATCACCAGATTTTGAAGCCTTTGTAGCATTTTGCATGTATATCATGTATATCTCTTCAGACTAGAGAAGGTGGTTACAACAAAACCTTCCTTTCATCTTCCTCTTCCCTTCGTTGGCCTCCACACCGGTTATCAGCTGATGTTTTTATTATTTCTTAGGTTTTCTACTTTTTACAGCTCCACTACAGATATTTCAATGTCCTGTAATTTATTCTCTCTCTAAATGTCAATTTCCTTGCTGCTGATTTGCTTTCAGATATAATGCCTAAAGCAGGCTGTCAGCCATTCTGAAAGTATATGACTCTTCTCTCTCAATATCACACAAGCCAAGTTTGGCTGGAAGGACAGGGGAAAACTAAATTGTTCTCATAAAAGAGAAAACATAGCACTAATATATCTTTATACTGTGTTCAGGTATCCCCTTTGTGTTATTAAGGGTACTCATGATCTTGTGTGTTTTCTCTACAGGGGATCACATTAATTTATATTTATAAGGTCTCCTGTAATAGATGCTTTCCAGAAACATAAAAGTGAGTCCAAAAGTTCTTTGGATGCCATCAAACCAGAAATAAGCACTGCATAGTATTATCCAGCAGCAAAAAAAAAAAAGACCTCAGGATTCAAAAAATGAATGATAAAATTGTGTGCATTAACTAGAGGCTGACCCTGCCACCCTTGTGGAGCTCCTGTGATTCCAGTGCAAGGGAGCTTTGTAATCAAGCATTGTTGAAAGCTTGGCTCTTCCTCAGACAGAGAAGACACTAAGATATCAGGAGTGTGGATATATTTTTGTATATACAAATATTTAAATGATTTGCTACAACTCAACAGGTTGCCAGTCCAGTGCCCTGTCAAGGTTATTGCTCATCCCTGTCTGGGTGTGGTAGCTCATCCCAACTGCAAGGAAATGAAACTTGGTGGAGTAAAATAATTTTAAACTGAGTTTTGTTACCTTCTATTTGTAGAGGGTTGCAATTCATGTTTTTCTAGCTTGGCTGGTGGACTTAGATATGCAGAAGCTCTTCTGAGTTTGCTCTTTGACACTCATAAGTATCATTTCACTTCAAAAAACATGGTTTTGGTTTTTTTAAATTTATACTATAACTTTCATGTATCACTCTGTATTATGCATGTGTGTTTTTAAAGGTGTCTCAGTGTTCCATATTGTATTAACAGTGTGGATGATGAGAGTTTGAAAAAATCAATCGATTTTTTTCCACCTGTCTATCCTGGTGGTGCTTAATATCCTCTTAGATTTTGCTGGCTGTGTTGTAGGGAAATCAGTGTGTTATTTTACTTTACTTTTTTTTTTTCCCTCTCCATAAAGAACATTTCAGAAAGATAGGTGATTGAATCCTGTGACAATAGAGGCATAACTCTTGAGTGTAATCCAAGGTTTAAAGGGCAACAAAAATTGACTCCATTTCAGTGATTTCCAAGGTGTGTCTATGAACAACTTTAAGTCCTGTCTGGGACACCTGGAAAAGTCTCTTTCCATCACCTGAGGGACTTGGCTGAGAATCATCTCCTTGCTCTATCAAAGTGCGTGTTCTGGGAGGCTCCACAGGAGTTGCACAGGCATCATCAGTCCAGGCCTTTCTCTCTCTTGGGAATTGAGGTTCTCCTACCAAAGGGCAAAGCTGGACTTCTCACTCTTGCCTCCTCCCACATGCTAAGTGCTGTCATATAATGGAAAGAAGAGTTGGGTCTGGAACAAGAGGTTTAAAATCTGAGTTCTAAAAACAGTTACAGCCTTGATGAGGGTCTGTATATTTAGTTCACTTGTAATTGGTTTTAATTTGTTGCATCTTTTTTTAAAACACGTGTGATTTGAATCTGAATGTGGTTCGCATTAGCTTTTGATTATAAAAATAAATAATATCAGATTCAGTAGATTCAGCAGTTTCTTTGAGAATGGTGCTTCCTGAGCCCACCCAACAGTGGCTTTTTCCAGAATGAAGCGCTTCAGCTTGTTAAGCCGTAACGAGGAGGCCATCACCTGGAGGACTAGAGTCATCTTCAGGGCTGAGTAGGCACAGCACCAGCAGTTGCTGGGAAAATAAGCACCTCTTTTCTGGGCTGTCAGCAGTGCTGGGATAGATGGAGCTGTGGCCCTGGGCTCAGGTTGCATATTTTTAGTAAATATTTTCAGATTCCTTCTGTAATATATTAGATCAGCATCTGAAACAAAATATACCCCTTTATAGGAGACTTAGAGTTGTGCTCCATATATTTCTGCATTTCTCTTCATTTATCTCTCTGTTTTTTTGATTGCTAGATCATCAATTAGCAGCATAAATTTCTTCTAGGATCCAGATTAACCTATTAGAGCTGAACAGATATTTTCCAGAAGTATGTTAAATTTAGTGAAAGTGTAGATCATAAAGCATAGGGCTAAGTAATTAGGGTTTTGTCATGTGTTTTGGGGGTTCAGGAGAGATTTAAAAGTCAACTTATCTACTAGCTAGCAAACAAAAGCCCTAATTGTGGCTTAAAAGAAGACCTAATATAAATTTATATTAAAGCTCCAGAAATGAAGTTTCCAAAGAACGTGTGGTGCATCTCTTGAAGATAATGACAATTTTTATTATGAAAAGTGAGCAATTGCGAGTAAAACAAGCTAAGAAAACACCTAAACATTTATTTACCTAGCTAAGCAATTTCAAAGGCAGGTTCAATACAGTATGTGCTTGTTAAATGCTGTGTTATCATGTGGCTTTGAAGTAGACTTTTTTATTATTGTATTCTTTCGTTGGAGTGTCTTTTTTTTTTTTAAATGCACTTTCTTAATTTTTTTTTTCTTTAGAACACAGAAATTCTATTGACCAACAAACTCTCAGGAAATCCTTTTTCTGGCCTCTTAATTTATTCCTGCAGTTTGACATAAGCTTCCATTTGTAGGCAGAAACCCTTGGCTATCAGCCTATAGATGATGCTCACATGTACAATCAGATATTTAAGTTTTACTCTATCAAATAAGAATGTGCTAATGGTACTGACTCATTTCTGGGTCTGCATACAGTCAAAATGTGGGGAGCAAATTTGGAAGGAACTTAGTGGTATTTCTTTTCCACATGTCTGGAACCCATGAGTCAGTACTCCAACACATACATTTTGCTGTTTAAATAGAATATGCTATAGTTATTTTTTTATATTAAAAATATGGTTTATCATTCTATGGAAGTTCTCATCTGTAGATCTCATATAGACTTACCAGTTAAGTAACTCGTTCCTGGTGGTTCTTGAGATTCTCCTAGATCTTAATATACCATTGGTTTCAGCCTGAATTAGATGTTTAGCCTTTGATTCAGATGAACATTCATACTGGGCAAGGTTCTTAAAATTAAGTCCATACTTATGGGATTTCCTAAAGTGTGTTGGGATTTAAGTACTTGCTCATTTTCCTTGTGAGCAAAACCAGAATTTTGTCCCTGGCATCATGTTAGATCCTGGAAATAACTGTTTCAGGGACACTCAGTATCAGAATTGAGTTTAAGTGTGTTTTAGATCCTGGTGGGGGAAGAAACCTCCAAACAAACAAAACCAAACAACCACCAACCAGCTATCTATTTGAAGCCCATGTTCTGTAATTCTTCACTGTCCTGAGAGTGTTGAAGGTGTGGCTGACTACACAGAGGACCTTTTGAGAACGGGCAGATTCAGCATTAGAGCCACACGGCATTCACATTTGCTCGCCTTGGCTGTCGTCTTCCAACAGTGTGAAGGGCAGAGAGGGGGAAGCAAAGCACTTTCCAGTGAAGGAGCAGTTCCTAACAGTGGTGGAATTTGGAGCAGTTCCTAACAGTGGTGGAATTTGTCTCATGAGGCTGGGGGTCAGTTTTTTGGGATGGGAGGGCAGGAGTCTGCAGCAGCTAAATGCCATGAAAACAGCGTGATGCAAAATGGAAGAAAAAAATTGCCAAAAAGGTCAGAAATAGAAATGAAGAAAAATCATCATCTCATCATAGGGTGAACACTCTGAAATTATTCTCTAACGATGAGTTTAATGGCATTTGACTGTCTGCAGGTTAGGTTGCTGCGTTCCCTGTTGTCAGGCAGCGGGGTGGGGGGGGTCGCGATTTCGGATTAACTAAAAAAAGATGTGTGTGTTTTGGAGGTGCGTGGGTGAGGCAGTGCAAATGTCAAGTTAAGTACTGGTTATAAACAGTCTTTTTAAACAGCAGCACATTTTCATTCAGATCTTTTTAGGTTGTGAAGAATACTGTATCTCTAGCGCATATTTAAAATACATATAAAAAAAAAAATCTTTCTGGCAGTGAGCTCGCCGTATCTAGTGCAACGTTCTCACTCTGTCTCTCTCTCTCATCCTCATCTGTTGAAAGAGTAAAACTTCTGAGGTACATCTTCAGAAATAGCAGCAGTAGCCAGCGCAAATGTGCAGTAATTGATTTGCTGCTGCTGTTGTTTGCAGTTGAAGCAGTTAAACCTTCCCGAGCAAAACCCAAGCCGTGCGGGCGAGGCTTCTGCACTGTTGTTCAGACAGCGAGTTTTTCTAACGCGGCTAATGGCAAACGATACGATGAAAAATAATAGCTTCTGGTTTATCCTTTGTTTCCATTTTGCACTAGAATGTATACCCAGCCATGCATATGCAGGCTATAATGTAGCATATTTAATCTTCCACTTCGTCTCTGCAGCTTCTCTCCATATACCAAAATAGCGAGGACTGGAGTAGCTACTCTTTCAAACAGCACTTACTGTTCTTAGACGGGCTTTTTGTTGTTTTTAGAGTTTTCTGTTTTTAATCTGAGCTAAGTTTGAACAACTGTAATGGTGGGAAAATCTATCCAGGGTTCATTCTTTTTTACCACGGAATTGGCAAACCAGGAAGAATAGACTTTGTCATGTGCAAATATAGTGACCATAAATGGTGCTGGAGGCTTTCTCCATTGTCCTGTGACTTTGCCACGAGAGAAAGCGCGCGCGAGAAAGAAAGACACGTTTGATAGAGTTGTGAAGAACGCCTGAATGGCTATTGGGTGTTGGGCATTGTCTGGCGGTGACCTCAATTCGGTACAGTAGAGACCCTTGAAAGCACTGTCTGAAGTCACAATACCACTATTCTCCTCCGCTCCCCAAAAGGGATTAGTTAAAAGGGTGACGTTCCGTGCAGAGAGTTCCAAGTATTCCCTGAAACAAAGGGCCCTGAAATGTTTTTGAAGTTATTTTTAATTGAGTTGAACTAATTTAATAAAGGTCCCAAGAAGGAGGGGGGAAGAAAAAAAATATAAAGGAATGTGATTGTTTTATGATTCCTCGCAGATGGAATGGACATTTATAGCATACTTCTTCTTTAGTCTTCCAGAGAACAGTAGCCCCATTTACAGCTACTGTTAGCAATTTAAAACTGCTCCAAAATGAAGTCTTTCAAGAAGTTGACAGCTTATAAATAAATCTGTCTGATAAAATTGAACATAAACTGCATCTGTGGTTAGTTTGCCAAAATTAATTCTACATTTAATTAGAGATAGCAGTCAAACATATTTAATAAAAAACAGTCTTGGAGAGTAAATCAAATGAAGTCAGATTTTAGCAGATGCTTTGCTTTTTTCCCCCTTTTTCTTTTCTTTTCTTTGCTTTTTTTTCTTTCCTCACAAGGAGTGATGAAGTGACCTCACCTCTGTGATCCTCAGATATTTAGAAGAGCAGGCTGAGGAGAGGCCTGGGCAACCCATGAGATTATGTAGGAGAAGCCATGAATGACTGGCCTCAGACAAAGGGGGGTAATTATGGTGCTGCAATTTTTATTGATTTCTATAATTAGGATTTTCAGCAATGTGGCTGTGTTTGCTGTAATGTTGAAATGAATTAATATGCCAATTATTAACCAAAAAGCAAAATTTGGGTTTGATCTGGACTTAAACTCTCTGCAGCCCACAAGTTCGGGTGCATTGGCATAGGTAGACTAGAAGTTAGGCTGTGCTGTGATTATTAATTTCCAGAATTGTGAATGAAGTTTTATTGTCACATCTTGAAATTGAGGAACCAGGTCCCTGCACAGAAAATTTATATTCACTACTTTGCATTCTTTTTCAGGTGCAGCTCATTCATGTCTCTTCAAAAATATGATTTAATAGACTCCTTAGCCGGTGTAAATAGGTGTAGCTCCCACTGTGTAAAGGGAGTCTGGCTCTTGGCAACATTTTAAAAAATACAAGGAAATAAAATAATTCAGTGTCCCAGTTCACAAAATAAAGTCAGATGAACTGTATCAAAAGCATTTGATCCATTGCATTTTAAAATTAAGTGGAACATTTTTCTTTTATAATCCTCCCTCTCAAAGCAGCTATCTGTCTACCACTAAAAGAATCCAAACTTTATTTAAAGCTCAGACCTTGTATAGGAGATTTTAGCCCACGCTGTAAAGACATTAAAAACTTGTTAAGGTTACTAGAGAAATCCTGTCTGCTTGGTTTTTGTGTTTGTTTCTTTGTTTGTTTGTTTGTTTCCCTTTTTATGATGTAGGAAATTATATTTTTTAGACATAAGGTTGAGTGCGTGAGCTGATAATAGACTATTTTTCTTTCAGGAGTTTAGGTTGCTTTTGTATATTTTACATCCCAAAATAAATGGTCACTGTTTCCCATGTGGAAAGTGTTGATTAACCATAACTACAGCATTCCTTCTTCTCATTATTCTTTTTTTTTTTCCTCTATCATTATTTTCAAAACAGTTTAAAGTTTGTAGAAATAAATAAATTAAAAAAAAACCACACCAAACAAAAAAACACAACGTAAAAAACATACAGGAAACCCTGATAGGTAGCATGGTTTAGATATCCCTGGAGGTCACGATTAAAACCTTATTTAGTTAACCTTGTTAAAGTTCTACTGTTACCAAAACCCCAAATGACCCAAATTATACATAGGAGCCCCTGACTGAGAAATGTGGAACATTTTTAGTACACTTTTTTGTTAACGCGCTGTTGCGGCAGTGCAGTCGCTTGCAGACTGAAATAAATGTTTGTTTCTGCTTTGAAATGCACCAGAAATGGATCTCTTTGCTTTCCTTTTGACCCTTAAATTATGAATGGTAATGTTCAGCAGGGACTGGTTTTTAATGCCGTTTATGAGGATGTCGTGCACGCACACATGTACATCTCATTCTAGGGAGGCTGCAACTTGCAAGTCTAACAAATCACAGTGCGCCCAGTGCCTTAAAATAAACCTCACCACTGTTGACTTCAACTTTCTAGGAATCGTGGCTGAAATTGCCAGAGTTGTCTATGGAATTTGAAGTCACTGGCCTTTTTTAAATTTCTTGGGAATCCAGATATAAAATTCCGCAGGCAGCTCTGAAATGCTCGGCTCTTCTTATTCGAGCAGTGTTTCCTAATTCCCAATACACTTCAGGTTAGCTGGGTCCTCAATCCATAGCACTGGTGTATATTCAATCTTGTCTTGATTTAAATGTTGGATTTGACCCTACTGACATCTGTTTATGGCATATGTGTAGTTATTTTCGAGAGCACTCCTTGGGTGAGACAGTTGACTTGAGCGTGACTTCATATGGTTAATTATGCTGAAAGAAAAGCGCTTTGCTGAATCAGAGGCTCCAACACTACTGTTTTGTGAGAAATATCCTTAGAGGTGTTTTAGGAATGATATAGGTGCATATGCTCATTACCTGCAACACACGTTCATACGGATGTGGGTCTTTTAAAGAACAACTGATTCTCCAAGATCTAATGTATTTCTTTGAATATGGCCTAGTGATGATATATATCATTCTTCTTTTTAGCCTTCATAATTACTTATTCAAATATTTCCTACTTACCCACATTTTAAAGTTTTCAAAGGCTTATCTTTTTTAATGTGATGTTCAAAAGTGCTGTGTGAAGGTCATTAAGACTAAAAATTGCCATTTTGAAGCCAAGCTAGAGATTTTACTCTTCACTTAACACACAGTTACGATTAGAATTTGGAAGGAAAAAAAATATCTCTTACATAAAGATGTCTTTAAAAAGTAGAGCACCTCCTTACAGAAATTAGCTCTTGCTTTTAATTGCATATCAGTGCTTGAATCTGGTGTGGATTTCTGAAGTAATAGGATGCTTTGATGTTTTATTAAATATTTTTAAAAGGTGGGACTTTCAGAGAACTAAGCATGCATATTGTATTTCGTGTACCAAGAACAGGATAATTTCTTTCCTGTTACCAGTACTCAAGGAGTCTAATATGGAACTGTTTCTTCAATTTTTATAGTTTACTTTTAGCACTTGATGTGTAATAGCTCTTTTTTAAAAGGGATTAGCTTAATATAGGTAAAAAGTAAGGAGTTTCTTTACATAAAACAAAGCGAGGACAGGCTTTCCTTTCTTGCCCCCAAAGTGAGCAAGTCCATCCTATGGTGAAGGACACTTTCTGCACACATTGAAATTGTAGACAGAATTGAAAATCATAAAGTTTCAGTCATTCTTCTGCAAAGGAGCAGACAGCAGAATCCCTCAAGATTTTCTGATCTTCTGTCATTTAAATATGACTGAAAATCTCAGGAGGGTTTGCTTTATGATTTGGTTGATTGGTTGGCTGGTTTTTTAATAATTTGGTACTTGTTAGTCACATCCAGTACAGAAATAACATAGCTCACTTAGGTTTTCTGCTATGAGAAGAGGACTAAGGATCATTAACAGCCACTTTCCCACTCTGTACTTGTCTTGCAGGACCTTTGGAATATGTGTTCCATTATTCCATCTCCTCTGTCTGCTTCATTCTCTTTTTTTATGCAGTGGGAATAACTGTTTGGTATCTGCAAGTAAAGATGTATTTGCTGCTCTTTTCCTTTTATTGCTGTGGTGGAAAAAAAACAGGAAGTTCTTCACTGTGCTGTTCATGATGAGTGCAGCTTGGAGCAGCAGTAAGAATCTGCCTGAACACTATGATTCAAATGTTGGATGAATCTTTGGGTTAAGTGTATCAGTGTCTCTCAAATGGATGGAGGGGACTATTACATGATAAGTTAAACTGAATTGGAAGTGTTTGAGGCTGCACAGAAAGTCATTCCCCATGTAGAGTTTCCTGTGTCAAAGGCATATTTTGCTTTTTTTTACAAGAAGCAAACAAAACGTGCATGAAAGCAGGAGATGTTGTCACTCTACCTTAGAGCCTGGTTTGGATATTTTGATAATATTCTGAGTGGAGTCAGTGAAATCGTTTTAGGGGCAGATGATGCTGAGCAGGAAAATAAGGGTCTCTAATCTGCCAAGCTTTTCAGGAAGCTGCACTTCAAGAAAATGTGCCTGCAGGTCCAATAGAACTTGAACATGATTGCTGTGTTATTCTCTCCAGAAAACTGGCTTTGAGTATTTTCACTGTCATTAGCTTTCCTTCCTGATTGGCATAATCTAAAAAAACTTGCCAGAAGGGTAAGAGAAGGTTTGATGGCAGGGGGGGAAGGAGGAAAGGCAAACATGCTGTTTTAGACACCCCACCAATCTTTATTGCAGTGTAAGCACTTCTAACTTAAAAATAAATAAATAAAAAAAAAGGTTGAAGATGTTTAAGTGAAGAGTGAAGAAGTTTGAGCAAAGATATAGCAAGCAGATTGACTCAGATGGAATTGCTCCTCCTCCTACCAGAAACCCTACCAGAGTTTTGTGAACAGAGATGAATTACAGGAGGAGGCAGAGTGTTATAATATATAAGATTTGTGCAGGTGCTGCTTATGCTGGATTTTCATCCTTTATCCTGTACTTTGCAGAAAAAGAGGTGCTTTGAGTGTTGGATGGTATTCTTTTACTCTTTTTAAGTCACTGACTGGTCGGAGTTCCTCAGGCTGAGAAACCCTGAGGACTTTAAAACGAAGTGGTACTGGCAGATAAACATGGCTGGGGAATCACAGAGTAATGGCTGCAGACTCGATCCGATGCTCAGTGTGATGTGATCTGCACTCTTTGGGGGATGAGGAAGACCATTCCCATGGGGCCAAGCAGGTGTGATTAGGGAGTCAGACAGCACAGTTTGTTACTGAGGACCTAGAGGCCTTCTCTGAGATTTTTATTTTCTTTTTCTCTAAAATATGATTCAAAATTGGAAGAGGAAAAAAGTGTTCTTGAAAGTTTTACAGTTTTTTGAATTACATTTTTGGTTGCATTTAGACCTGCTGGAACACTGCCGTTCCTGTATGTGGCACTTGAAAAAACCAAGCAAAACATTCCCCTGTAGCCCTATTTCAGGGACTGTGGTGTCTACCCCATCTGGGGATCGCTGACTAGCTTGGATGAAAGGGGAGGCAATAAAGCAATGGCTGTAGAGTTCTTTGTGATCTATCTTATCATCATTATAGACAGGTCACTAGTGGCAAGTATTTGCAGGATATTATTGCCTAATGTCTCTAAATCAAACAAGACTGTGTCACAGAAATTAGTTATGAGGATGATTTCAAATCTGAGTAAAGCTGGAGGTTTGGTTTAGATAAGAGGCCAATACTGCTGCAAATGCAGAACTGGTTTGCAGCTGTGAAAAGCAGGATTTCTGACTTGGACTGACTGCTGGTTTTCAGGTATAGCAATTTTAATTAAATTCCTGCTCTTTCAGGAAGTGCTTTAATGAGAGGAAATTTTTTTTTTTCCCTTCATCTGTATCAGTGCTGGAAAATGAACCTGTTCTGGTCTTGGATATTGTCTGCATTTGGCAGGCTAATAAAGGATGCATATCAAGGAACCTTAGTGTAGACCTCTGATTTGGGGTTTGGAACTAAATGATCTTTAGGGTCGCTTCCAACCCAGGACATTTTATGATTCATTGGTTTAATTTTGTGTAGTTCCATGGGCAGGATGAGAGTTTTCAGCAGTTTCATTTGAAAAAACATGCCTGCCTGCATAGGACGTGTAAAATGTCCAATGTGCCCTGGGCTTGATTTGTCCTTTAGGTCAGCAGAGATGGCTCTGAAGATGGAACCAGCCAGCAGCCACTGTTCATCAAGCCTCTAGAAGTTTATTTCATATTGCAGCTTTGCTTACCCTGTGCTTAGCTGAGGGGAGCCTAAGCCTTAGTGGCAGAGAAAGTACTGATTCCCATGCAAATGTCCACAACCAAAGCGATCATCCATTCAGCAACTTCTGGGCTAGTACCCCAAGGAAAAAAAAAAAGAGTTTCGATTGTCATGAAAAACTTAACCATGTTATTGCTGGTTTGCCCACAATGAAAAATAACAGAGAAGCTTGATGTTATTAAAAGAAAAAAAAGAAAGTCACTCCATCCCTGAAGAAAAGCCTATTTTTGAGTAAACCCCAGGTCTGAATCTTTTTGAAGATTGAAAAGATTTATACAGTTTGATTAAAGTTCACCTAAGAACCCACATTTTGGGCTTCCTGCTTGGTACTTATGAGAGCCTTCTGAGGATTGCTCATCACACCTGGAAACCAGACAAATTTCCCTCCTCTGCACTGGAAACTCCTGTACTTTTGGCTTCTCTCCCATTCTGCATTTAATTATTTTGAATTCCAGCACACCAAGCCAAGTTTAACTGCTACTTTCCTCCAAGTATCCTTTATTCCCCAGCTCTCATGCTGCCTGGCCTGTCGTGGTGTGCAAGTGAGCAGCAGCAGCAGTGTGACAGGGAAGAAGGTTTGTTAAATTAAGACCCTCTTAGTCCCAAAGGAAAAGGGTTACTCACTCTTCCATAGATGAAAAATGACCTCTTCCTCTCCCCTTGCCCCTGAGGGATATTTTCCTGATATAACAACATGAAAACTTGGCAGGCTCCATGTGTTAGATGACACTGTATGTTGATGAAGAACATTTCTGCGATATCTCAGCAGGGGCAGACAAGATGGTATTTGGAGAGCAAGAAGAAAAGAAGAGGGAAGAAGAAAAGAAATTGGATGGGGGGTAGAAGTGCAAGGGTCACACGGGCTGCTGGTTTTAACTCGTAACCTGCCAAGACTCACATGCATGACACGGGCCTTTAAAAATGTGTGACAAATACCTCAAATGAGGGACAGGACACCAAAGCATGGGGAAGGCAAAAAGCAAAGAATGAATCGGGAATTTGTGGCCTTAGTATGTTATATGAGTTGTAACCTTGGCCTGAAAAATTTGATATTTCTGATGTCCTTAAGGTTACAGGATTAAAAAGTGAGAGTGCCAACATGAGAGGAACAGAGGTAAATTGTTATTCTGAATTATTTATTTGTTAGGAAATAATGCTTGGGTACAATCAAGGATAAAATCCATTTGTGTGGAGCAATATCCATTCACAGGCAGAAGAAAAAAAAATAAAATGCAGTGGCTGCCACAGTAATCAAAACAGAGCTAAACAGAATTGGTTATAAAGTTAGGAGTATACTTCATAGTGAGCGAGTGGAGAGCTGTGGGGCTCCTACTAGTAGAGAATAAAGCTGCTAACAGGAAATACTGTTGAGATAATGGAATTTCTTTCTTCCCTTTTTGTGGAGGGATGAATGAGAGATTGAAAGAGATATTCAGATTTTAATATATATTTAACCAGCTTGATTCACTCCTGGCACAGGCCCATTTACGTCAGATTTCACCCAGCAATTCTTTCATACTTTTTTTTTTTTTTTTTTCATTTTCTTTCCCCAGATTTATATCTCTACAGATCTTTCTGTTAGTCAGGTCTGATATACTGCATCAGTATGATTTCTAACAACATGTGTGATTATGTGTGTGCATGATTATGTAGTTTTCCAAGGTAGGAAGTATCGATGGACAGTTAGTCATGTAACTGTGACTTTGGGTTAAACATCCCTTCTCACTTGATTCCAATGTATTTTTAAGGGAAACTACCAAAGAACGTGGCAACAAAACAAGCTGAAGGCTCTGCTTTAGGAGTGGCACCATGAATATTAGTCTGCTGTGTGGGTTGGGCTGGGGAAGTACCGCCCTCTGAGCCGTGGAGCTGGCAGTGGGCTCCACTTGTTCCCTGACGCAGGCAGAGTGGCAGCTGGAGGTGGCACAGCAGGAAGGTGGGATTGTATTAATGCCTATTTTATTTTTTAAAATATTCCTCTCTGGGTTTCATGAAGCAATCAGCACAAAACGCTGCCAAGGCAGCTCCAGGCTCTGGGGCCCATCCCACCCATGGTTGTGCAGGGCTACGTCCCTCTCAAGCGGAGCCCAAGGTGGTGGATTGAGGGGTCTCCTCACTGAGTGAAGGGAGGGAGATATTCACGAATACATTTCATGTGAATTTCACAAATTAAGCAAACCAGTTTTTGCTAATAGTTGCTTTAACAGATGTTAATAAAGGATTTTGTCCTGTGAGACCCCTTCTAACCTGGCTAAGCAATTAGAAGTTGAGGTTTACACATTAGGATTTACCCCCAAATTCCTGATATTTATCAAGTGTTTTTGACATGATAATGGCAAACTGAGTTTCATTTTAACTGTGGTTGAAAAACAGATGAATTCTTGCTATCCAACTACATCTGTTGTTCGCTCTTTCCAGAATAAATATGGCAGTTCCTGATGCTGAAACCGCTGGAAATCTTGCATTCATTTGTGTTCTTGAGATGGACCGTGTCCTGTGGGTTTACCTGGTGACACTGCTCATGTACTATTTATTTAAGATGCCTGGCTATGAAAAGAGTTACTTGGTGCAAGATTTCCAGTGCTAGTATTTGCCAGCCTGGCCATCTAGAGCAAAATACCTTGATAGTTTTTACTTAAATGTTTCCAAGCGGATTCAACTTTTGGAATTGGTGAATATTTCTAATGCCAAGGGGTTCCTGTAGGAGACATATGAGAGCTCTCTAAGCAAACCAGCTCATCCTGATATAAAGTAGCACACTGGGAGCTTGATCTAGGGGCCACTTCAGAATAAGAAACTGAAATAATTTGCAGCTGAGGTAGAGTAAAATGCGTAGTGCATTTCAATCCCAAACCTACAAATTTTTGTTTTGGTAATATTTTTTTAGGTAATTTGGAGGCTTTTCCCTCCTTCCCTGGCATGAGTGTGCTGGTATAACACTGGTAGAATTCGCTGTGGCAAATAGTACGTGTTCATTTCAGTTGTGCAGTGGGTTGGGACGTGGGATAAAGGTGCGGGGACAGAGGTGGAGTGGCATAAACATTTAAACAGTCCAGAGGGGTGAAGAAAGGCATCTTTTGTCTGCCTGGTTCCAGCAGAAGTTCTTGCTTGTGCTGCTGAAGATAGCCTGAGAAGATTAGAAGAGGCTCAGCTGGGGCAAGACAAAGGGAGACTGTGTAAAGCAGGATCAAGCCTGTTTGCTTAGCAGAGCTCTCTGTCTTCTTGTTGACAGATGTAGCTGGTGCAGTATCAGACCTTGCAGGCTCCTCCTCTGGATTGTCAAGTGACAATGGTTGCGGTAGTAAATGACAGTGTAAAGTACTCCATGAATCCTTTATTTGTTTGGCAGTTGTAGCCTGGGATGGGGATTTAATATTGAATGGACTCCAGATTGTCTAAATTGCAATCACAGTGTTTGTTTAAGCAGTCTGTGGGGACTGCTAAAGCATGTTAACTTTTGCTTCCATCCTTTTCATGTTGCAAAGTACTGAGGTAAGAAAAAAAAAGGATGAAGGGGATTGGAAAGGAAAAGTTTGCACTGTAAAAACATGAGGATGCAGTTCTCCTTAGCTGCTGAGGACTCATCAAGAGTTTCAGGTCACTGATTTAGCATGTACTATGATGGACAAAAGCCTTCTGCATTACTTAAAGAAGAGCTTTTCCTTTGGCTGGTGCACTAATCTGTCCAGAGTACATGTGCCTATCTCAGCTCAGTTAAGTTGCTTTCAGTGCCAGATTTCAGTTTGTAATGTCAGCAAAGAGCATGTACAGTAATTTGTACTTCGATAGCATTGTGGCACCTAAAAAAACGCCAGACCAAGTCCACAAAGCAAAGCAGGGGACTATCTAGTCAAGTCATCAAAAACTGCCAAAAATCATCAGCTTTCCTTGATTCCTATTTCAAAACATAAAGGAAAACTCAATCCCCTTTAGGAGCCAGAAGTATCCTGAATGTAGCCTTGCAGCTAAGTGAGCCAAAAAGGTTAGGGAAAAAACGGCCAGATGTAATGAATCCTAACTATAGAAAAAAGTGTTATTACAATTTCTGGGACAGAGGAGGGTTTTCTTTAGCAGAAAGGGCCCTTTATTTCATATCATGGCTCAGGACACACGATCACGTTGTAAGTGCTAACAAACACATTCAGTAACAGGTCGCCACTTGTTCAGTCAATAAAGACCCTTTTTTGCTCCATGTTTTGCAGGATCCTAAGCCTCAGGTATCTTTAACAGAGCTGTAAACAATTATATGTGGCTGTGTGTTTGCCCTGCCTGATAAAGAGGACTTTAATAACCTCGATGCCACATCTGGAGCACAATCCATCTTTACTTCTCCTCTCTAATCTTGCTATCCAACTCAGCTGCCTTTCCCCAACTACCCGCTGATCTGCAACTTTGTCTCCAAAAAAACTTTCCAATTCACTACACTGAGTATTGTTCCTCATCTGGCCCATCTGCAGCAGGAGAAAGGTGTGGAAATAACATTTTTTTCCATATAATACATGGTGATTGAGACTCTAACTCAAGCTTCACGGTGGTTGGGACTCTAACTCAAGCTTCATACAGCTCGTCTGAAGATCATTGCCTGAGGCCTTGCCAGTGAGCAGTGGGTTTTGCCAAAGTATCCTCTTGCTTGCAGAGGTACAGGAATAAGACACTGGTCTGTATTCACCATCAGCAAGAAGAGAATGCTGTCATTTTCCAAAGGAGGGTTTCTTTCTCTGAGCACTTTTTTCTTTCCTTAAAGCAATCACCCTTTTCAAAGCTAATGGAGTTTTTTCAGTGGGAGAAGAGGTTAGTAGTAATGACTTGATGTCTCAAGTGGCATAAGGACCTTAATGTTTTCCAAGGAAATCTTGGCTGTATGAGTTTTGCTGATCCCTATGCACTTTGTGTGGAAAACACGAAAGTACACAGATGATTTTGTGTAGATTTCTCTCTCTTATTTAAAACCAAGTAATGTTTGACTCATAGTTTCAGAATTAATATTTTTTTCATTTTATTATGCAAAAATTTAAAGTGTCTGTTACTGTACTTCTCTGTGTCTGTAAATATGTAATCAAAAAACTGGCCAGGTGACAATTTTTTAAAAACTTCTTTATTCATATATCACTAGTCACATCATCCAGACTTGTACTGGAGGCCCAGTTTTCAGCAGGCTATGGTAGCATCAGCTCCAAGAAACCAAGACCCTAGTTCAGAGAAATACCCCCTTGTGTGAGTACAGATTTAAGTACATTCCCAGATACAGATACTCTGAAGCATGTCCTGAAGTGCCCTCTCCATTCAGGGAATAAGAGGAGGCAATCAGTCTTGGTAGGTGGACGTAAAATCTTGAAATATAACACAGACTCTGCTTGAAGTTTGGTGGCTGATGTTACTGCAACAGCATGAAGACTGTTAATTCCCAAGTTGCCATATTTTAAAACTCTAAAATAGATCAATTTAACGACAGACCACAGCTTTTATTTATAATCACACTGTACATGCTTTCAGAGTTATGTGTCTGCTGTACTTAAGCAAGAATTAAACCAATTCTAATGTCTGATTATTTGTTTTTATACTTACTATTGCCATTGTATAAATGGAAAGCTGAAAACCAGTATGAAGTAGTTTTGAGGTCTTTACTCCCCTGTTCTGACATCCAAATTATACCTTCCTTCTTTTTTCATTTCTATTTTTATTTACTTTTTCCTTTATTCCCCCCCCCCCCCACAATGTCCTTTCCTCAAATGAATGGGAAGAACAAATCCTCCTGTAGTCTAGCAGAGATCTTCTCTTCTTTATCCTCAGACACATGGTGGTCAAGGCTACAAACAGTAAGCCTCCCCCCTTCATTCCTTCAATCCCATGGCAACACTTGTGAGCAGGAAAAAGAAAAAAAATCTCTCCACCAATCCCAGGATAAATTTTTCATTCTCAAAAATAACTGATGTGTTTTTAACACGTTTAACATGATGGGAAAAGGTTGTTCTGTGTGCAGTTGTCACTAACTCTGCGTGGTGTTTGTGCTTGGATAGTGGTTTGCTGCTTCCAAGTCCTCCCTGGTTGCTGCAGGGCCCCAAGCTTTGCCTCACCCACCAGCTGGGCAGCAGCAAGAGCAAAGAAAGCAGCAGTGTATGTATGGGACAGCAGCTCTGCTTTGTCCTCTCCAAGGGAATGTGGGTGCTCAGGCTCAGGGTGGCTGTCAGACCTGACAGTCCTGTTGAAGTCTAAATTTTGGTAATTGCTTGATAGGCACCTTAGTTCATAGAATCACAGAATGGTTTGGATTGGAAGGAACCTTAAAGATCATCTAGTTCCAATCCCAGTGCCGTGGGCAGGAGACCTTCCACTAGACCAGGTTGCTCAGAGCCCCATCCAGGCTCAGGAGTCCAGTTGGGTCATGCTGGCTGACAGTCTAGTACACACTCCTCTGGCAGCTGTTTGTACTAATGTGAGAAACAAATGCTTTTAAGGTGCATGTAGAACAAATCACACAGGGCTCTCTCTGAAAAAGCTGTGTGCATGCCTTTGGAATATATGAACGTGCATCTTGCTCGCTATGCGGGTACGATATGACCCCATTACTGCCAGTAGTGGGATGTGTGGTATGCTATCAGTTTTAGATTAAGAATGTACCCAGTGTGTTCAGCAGCAGAGCAATTTTAGGTAATGTTCAGTGCTAAGATCCTGACTCAGCAAAAGACACGAGCCCTGTCTTCACTTCTGCCGGAGTCAAGCTAAGCATGTGTTTATGCGCTTTTCTGGCTACAAGTAGCTAAATTACTCTGACTTTTGTGTGGCTTTGGTGTGTTCCTTTTATTTCTCCTTTTTAACTGATATTTTTTAAGTGTTGTGCCAAAGAGACAGTAGTGCCAGCTATGACTTTTTAACGTACAGATGATTGACTCAGTAGACCACAAGCGCTTCTTTGGAGCTGTTACAATCCCATGCATTAGAGCCTGCTCGGGGATGGAGGGATGCTATATTTCCCACATTACTGATACAGTGGCTCTATTGTGTTGGAGTGGCTGGTGCGCATGTGTATCGTTTCCATCTGTCTGCTGAGGCTCCTTAGGAAACTTGTGATGAGAACTAGTTACTGGGCTTGTGCAGCAGCCGGATCTGAAATGCTTGCTTCAGAAAACCGTGGAAGAGCATGAATCACGAGACTGTGAAAAAGAGCACCCCTAATGCACAAATCAGCCCCAGCCTTCCCTATCCCATCCCTTCCCATACCTATTATTTTATACTAATAATATATTTATACTGTAGTAATGTCAATAAAAATATACCTTATTCATTTTAAATTAGCTAAACATTCAGAACATTTTTAGTAATTGCAGCAGTGTTTCAAGTATTGCTTGGTTGATCGGTTTGGGATAATGCATTTGTCCTTTTTATAATCAGTGAATATGAGGAGCTGTAGAGATCAGTGCAAAGCCAGAAGGAACCATTACCTGGGCTGTACATTCTGCCTGCCTGATCTCCTCCTTACGACAGGCCATAAAATTTCACATTATAATTTTATCATCAAAACTAGAACTGTTCTGTCAGTTCCAATATGTATTTGAGGAGTCCATTATGTAGAAAAGAGTGTGTTTTATAGCTCTATGAAAAGCACTGGCATAGTAGATCATGAACAGTATCTTACATGTTATTTAGAGAGAAAATAATATATGTTTTAAAACTGTAAACTCTTGTATAGATCTGACCTTTGGCCAAATCCCTTGCAGTGTCAGCTTTGAAAATGTTCAATCAATCTAAATGTATCACAGGGGTTAAAAGGAATAAATAACCTACTAGTCTTTTAGCAGATAGAGGGTTGGGTCATTACAGTTATGGAATTACTAAATTAAAACCTCATATGGTTTAAAAAAAAACAGAACAACAAAAAAACCCCCACAAAACCAAACCAAACCACAAAAAAACTCCAACAAGACTAAGAAGAAAAGAAAACCACAAGAACAAATCATGATTTACACTGTGAGATTTTCATCATTTATATACTAAAGAAAAGGGGAAATTTGGACCAGTAAAGAAAGAACATTAATTGGTCTTACAGTTGTGTTTTATACAGAAACCAACCATACAAATTTGAGAGGCACTGTCATTTTAGGGGAGGATCACAATGCCCTAATGCCAAATTATATGACTTTGAAGACCAGGGTATTAACAGTCAGATAAAACTTCACAGCATAAACATCAAGGTCATTTGGTTAAGGACTAATGGCAAGAATGTTTGCTATACCTTGTCATCTCCTCCCTTCCTCTAAGTGAGAAAGAAAGACTTGGACATTTAGGTGTCTAAGATTACGACTAATGCGACAATATGAAAAAGGCAAATTGGCTGCAGGTTTGGTATTCCAAAAAAAAGAAGGAAGGAAGCCATCGTACAAATCATGTAGGATGTTGTGTGCAGCTCCATTTATGTGTGTTTAAAGGTATCACATGGTTTCTCTGGTATTAATGCACCAAGAAAGAGAACAACATTTTAAGGAATAAGAAAAAAGATGTTCATACGTACAGTGATGATTAAATTTCAAGTGGAAATTAGAAACCGTCTACAGGTAGTTCACATCTCTTTTCAAGAGAAGTGCCCCAAAATTGTTCCCTACAGAGATCTTACCAGTGATGAATAGAGTGAGAGATTGTCTTCGTGTACCTTCATGTATCATCTGATTATACACATCCCGGGGCGATGCTGGCCTTTTTCACAGTATCATCATGTTGTTGACTTGCAATTGACTGTAACACCCAGATCCTTTCCCAAGGAAGTGCTCCCTAATCAGTTGCTCCCAATCCTGCATTTATGCAGTTAACTGTTCTACCTAATTATAGTTACATCTTCTTGTCCCAGTTGCATCCTTTTCAGACTGCTCCTCCAATTTTCAAGATCGTTTAGAATTCCAGTTCTGTCTTCCTACTTGCCATCTCAGTTTGATGCTGTCTGCAGATTTCATAGGAACACTCTTTATTCCATCGTCTAAGTTGTTAGTGAAAATATTGATTAGTACCAGATTTAGGGCAGATCCTTGTGAAAAACGACGCTATGCATTCTCTTACATTTAAGTAATGAACCATGAATAATGTTTTTGTTGTTTTCTTTGTAATAGTATATTGTTTTCCTGTCTTCCCTATGAGAGTTCCAGCAAGACTGTCTCTCTTGAAGATCATATACTTTACTTATGTGAAGGTAGTGTCAGAAAGTTTCAAAAAATGAACCACAAAACAAATATGGCAACTATTACTCCTGGTGCTCTGTAAAGAGCTAGAAGTAGACCAAAGAAATGAGATTCATTTAGCAAGATACTTTCTTGACAAATCAACACTGATGTGTATTATTTATCTCCTTCACAGCACTTGTGCTTACCAAAAGTTTGTTTATTTTTCCTGATTTTCTGGGAACTGAAGTTTGTAACTCCCCCAGTTTTAATTTCTTTAAAACCAGGTAAGCTTTTATTCTTTTCTGCTCATACTTCCCCAGCTCTTCATAAGCTTTATGCTAACTGCAGTAGAATTGCTTCAGCTACTTGCACAAATGCCTTAGGACAAATGCCATCAGGTATAGCCATTTGCAGGTAGCTTAAATATACTGAAATGACTCACATTGCATTGATCTTGCCCCAGAATATTTAATTTATTTACAGTATGTTGGCACAATCGAAATTTTCTTGTAAAAAAGTTTAATTTAGTGAAGGCTATTTTTCAAACAAAAATAACATAGCAGACAGTTCCTGAACATCCCATACTAAGAAATATGGAGCCTGTGTTAATTTCAGCTTCTGGGCAATTTATATTTCAGCTCTATAAAAAAGTTTTTCTGATATTAGTACAAGTATTAAGCTCTCCTAGTAAAATATTTAGTAAATAAATGCTGGAATATTGGATGATGTGCTGTTAAACATTTGGATCTTTTCATTACATCTTCCCAATAGTGCTGCTTAACTGGTGCTGCCACAAACCTCATCTGGTGAAACGTCTCTTAGGAGTGAGTCCTTTTCCTATATTTGAGTTAGGGCCAACTAATGTTATTCAGAAAGGGGATTTTTGCAGTGTTAGTTCAGTTCCCAGTGGGTTTGTGTTATGATCATCACCTCCTGACCAATTATGTGGTCTATTTTGACCATTAGTAAGTTCAAACAGTTGACCAAAGTAAGGCACATCCAATAATCAGTCCTCTTAGACACTCATCCTCAATCTTTTTGTGCTGAAAACAAAGTCAGAGTTGGGTTTTAAAAATAAGTAAATAAAAAAATGGCTTCCTTGGGAGTGGTTTTGAGGGTGTTTTATTTGCTGCTGTTCTTACCTGACCATAAATTCCCGTTTAAGGGGGCTATAACTGGTCCTTGAAAGTTTAGAGATGAGATGATCGATGTTTTGGATTGGAGAGTTCAGAGAAGCTGAATATTGTCCTGGCTGGAGTTGCAAGGCAATAGTATTGATTTGTGTTCAGTGTACATATGGATGCCCTACAGATGCGTTCTGTGCCCATTAGGTTCTGAATGGGGAGCTTTTAATTCTTGGCAAGTAGCAGCACAGTGCATAGGCAGGCTTTTGCCCTGGTTTGTTTGTTTTAAGTAGAAATAATACCCTGTGCCTCCATTTAAAATTAATTGACCTTTTGTTAGAGCGAGGGTTGTGCGTTCCTTGCTGTGGAGTGACTCCATTTGTCCGTGCGAATAAGTGCAAACCAAGGATTATATCGGGCTATGGCAAAACTGAGAGGCAGGTCAGATTTAATGGAAACATCAGTCATTAACCCTTTTACAGCAGCTGCCCAGGGAAATCCTTGTGGGTGAGAGTTGCGTTGTTATGTTACCTAGCTCTGCTGAGCCCCGGGGAAACGGTGAGCCTAATGCACCTACTCTGTCTAGCAGGGTTCACTTAGGAGCTCTGCGAGGAGACAAACATAGACCTTTGCTTTTGCTTTTCACAGAATATGAATCAATTAAAGCTGCTAAGTTCCAGGCTTTTACCATTACTCATGGTCCTGCTGCTTTTCCACTGCTGTGCCAAGACAGTGGGGAGTAGGTACAGGGTGGGCAAAGGCACGGAACAGGAATGTTAAAGTATGTTCCTTATTCTGAATATAAAAATGAACAGTTTTTTGAACTTGCAATTATAACAGAAAAGGGACTGTTTTTTGTTTTGTTTTGGTTTGGTTTTTTTCAAACTGCTGGAATTTCCATGCTTCCATGTGATTTGCCCACCGGCAGTAATAAATCCAGGTGGTTATGAGGATATGTATAAGATAAACTGAAAAAGCAAAACAGTTGTTCATTTCAGAATTACAGTAGCTCTTAACGACAGATAGTTGCAAATAAATAATGACTAAAGTGAATGTTATTTTAAAATACTGTCTGCATGAT
Organism: Pyrocephalus nanus; assembly: GCA_038380795.1. Classification (NCBI taxonomy): domain Eukaryota; kingdom Metazoa; phylum Chordata; class Aves; order Passeriformes; family Tyrannidae; genus Pyrocephalus; species Pyrocephalus nanus. The sequence continues at coordinate 63,760,031 of CM076262.1, read as the reverse complement.
GATTTTTCTACAACATAGAAGCAGGCATGATCTCTGCATGATGTTTTTTTTTCAACATAGAAGCAGGCATGATCTCTGTCCCTAAAAGCCTGCATATTTTACACAATGGAATGAAACAGTTTCCTAAAGTAATGTTCGACCAAGGAACACTCTAAATCAGGTATCGTCTTGAATAAGATGCTAAAATTAGAAGGCTGAACTACCTCCTTTGTTGAGTGGGAAAGCATGTCCTATTCAGTCCCCAAATTTTGGTGCAAAGTTGGTTTCATGTTTCTTTGTTCTGCTGTTCTTGTTGTGTTAAGTGGCAATATTACAATACATGGAAACTAAAAGCACTGATTGTAAGTTGTAGGAAAATAGAGGGGTTTTTGTAAGCACTCCCACCCATCTGGAACTTGCTGCTCCCATATAATCAGTCACAGATTGTTAAATAAAGTCGACTTTACTTCACCCTGAACTCTTGCTCTGAGTAGTCCAAAATAAGTATTGGATCCCCTAATTAGAACTGAATAATCAATTGGCTTGCATTACCTGCTGGCCTTCAGAGGTCTGTAGCCACTTTTCTATTTCCTTCTGGTCATACTGTATTTAATGAAGGGGTTTGCTGGCCAGCTTCCACATAGGGTGCTTGCATTCTTGGTGAATACAGTTAGTGTTTTTATTTATAATTTGTGCAGTGCTGCTTTAAATATTTTATTATACAAAATGCAAATGATCTCCTTTAGCTTCCCTTTGTGGACGAACCTGTTTGCTTGACTTTCTGTATGTGTGTCATCTTTCCAACTGACATGTAGCAGTGTGGGATCTCACATTTGGATACTTCTCACTTGGCGCCGTGCTCATCCTTCCACTTACATTTTGAAGAGTAATTTCATATTTTCTTCTCTATCATTTTGTTTGCCAGCATGGATGAAAGCCATTCCTGGAAGGGGGTGTGCATCGGAGCTGGCACCGAGCAAACCACTGGCATAGGGAAGAGAAGCTGTTCCTGTGTCAAGAAGGCTTGGGCATGTCTAGGTTGTGCCGCCTATTCCACTCTCAGCTTGTTGCCAAAATTCTGTGTGCTCCCTTATGCCAAGACCTATTGAGAGAGAGACTGTCTGTGAGTGTGTGAATTTATAGATATTTAATTAATAATCAAGCAGATAATTTCCATAGCAATTGCCTTACCTATGGTGAGGAAAGAAAAGGAAGGTACGTGCGTACGTCCTGTACTTAACCCTTGACTATAACCACGATTTGATTTCCCACTTGAGTGTGACAGGTGAGGGGTTTGTTTGTTTGTTTGTTTGTTTGTGCTCTGGTTTTTGTTTAGGGGAAAATTTATGAGGAGTTGTTTGTTTTGCTTAATTGATGCAACACAGGGTTCTTCCAAACCAGCCCCCTCATCAGAAATCTTTGTTCTGAGAAGCCTACTGTAATAAGGATTTATTGCGTGTAGCTCTGTTAATGTCACATGTTGGTGAGAGTGTGCCACAGATACTCCTCTGCATTTGAGCTGAACATGAATCTTTCAGTCCTAACTGGTGAGCCATGACTGTTTAGTTTGAGCTAAAGCAGCTTGTGTTTTTAGCTGTAATTCTTTGTTAGTCATTATGAATGTTAGTCATTACAGTGGCTAAAACTAGACTCTGTTTTTTGGCCCTGCTGCGAGAAGGTGAGTCAGGGTAAGGCATTTGTTAGATGAATTTGCTGAAGCTGCTGATTTCTTCTGAAATGTTGACAGGAGGCAGCACTGGCTCCAGCCCCAGTGAATCGGAGAGGTGCTGCACACCCTCCTCCCTGCTGAGACCTGCAGCGGTGAGCTGTGTCCTCTCCTAAGGAGACCCGGAGACATGGGATCTAGCAGGGGAGCTTAAGAAGTATCATATAGCTGAGACCTGAGCATGTTCCAGAAAAAGTTAGCTTACTGCCTGGATCACTTGAGGAGCAGTGATCTACTGACTGCTTCATCCACTGTCCACAGTTGTCCTTCCAGCATTAGGAAGTTGCTGGTTTTTCTTGTTGAGATTTTTTTGTTAACTTAAAAATATTTATTTAGTTTTTAAGCTGTCATTATCCTTTGGGTTACTTAGGCATTTTTCATCAGGAAGACTCAGTCTCCATCTTGTTACAGCCATTTTATCAGTCCTGAAGTCCAGGGAGATGAGCAGAGACTTCTCTCCTCCTTGGTACAAAGCTGCCATAATTCTCATTCCTCTGCAAGACTCAGCTGCTGGGCTAACACCATGTCAGCTGCCTATAATTATTGGTGAGGCAGCATATGACTGTCCTTCCATCACCCCAGAGCTCACCAAAGCTACAAAAACGAGGAAGAGAGGAAAGGGAGGCCATTTTATTGAGTACTATATGCATGTTTGGCAGTGTGTTTGCCTGTCAGACTGGGAGCACTGGGCAAAGCACTGGGAGGGACTTCCAAAAAGCCCATCCAGACCTCAAGGCCAAGTGAACAAACAGTAGATAAGAGGTGGACTGTGAAACAACCACCTTTTGCAGAACTTCAAAGTGATTTTGAACAGTTGTAGTCTAGTCACTGACTCATCCCCTCCTCCCCCTTTTCACTTTTCCTGCCACTCCATGAACAGCATGTGAAAGCACTGAAAGAAAATAAGAATCTTAAACTCATAAACATACCTGCCTCCCATCTGGCATTCATCCCAGCAGCCTGGTGATCTCCTTAGTTGTCCAGCAGATAGTTGAAAAACAAGAGTCCTGTGAAGATTAGCATGTCACCATATCCCTGCCAGATGGCGGTTAGTAAAACATGGGCAAATTGCATTGGCTCTGCTTCCATCATGACAATCACAACAGAAACACTACAGTGTTGCAACATCGCTATTTTTTAAGCTAAGAAAATGAAGGGACCATAAAGTAGGGCAATCGTGAAATGCTAAACACCACTTAAACCTTAATTGCAATGAAATCAGTAGACTCTGAAGAGTGGCCCACAGGTTTTAGCCTCTCACTCAAGGAGTATGGGGTGAACTTCAGGAAGTCAGCACTGGGCATGTTTGCCTCACCACCCTGTTTGAAAAGCCCTTGCCAACTTAAATTCCATTTTTAATCCATTTTTTACTAAATGGCCATTCTTAATTTGATAAGCTTTTGAGTCTTCAGACCTCAGCAAAAAAAAGGAATAGAATTGAACCGTAAAGTTTGAATCACGTGTTTTTAAGCCAGGACACTGAAAGACTCCCAATTTCATAACAGTAAGCAATTTGAGGTTATGTAGAAAAAATAGAAACTTCAGCGTGCAGTAGGACGTCAGGCTGCTGGTGTCATGTGCTGCAGTACAGCAGCACCTCAGCTAGAAATTTGCACCCCAAAATGCAAAGGTCAGTCTCTGCTCTTCTCACCTTGTCATACAGTGGTACAATTCAGGGCTCAGCTGAGCCAATGCAACAATCTCCTACTGCTGAAAGGGGATGCCCTGCTCCTCCCTGCTTGAAGCCACTTGGTCCCATGCTCTTCCTTGTACCAGTCATGACATTTTTTTCAGAGCTCTGACGAAGTAAATGAGTTATTTGAATCAATGTGCACACACTCCTCGTGTTTCTGGAACGAGGAGCAAGACCCCTCTTGCCACCTTCCAGCTGGGACAGAAAATCATTTTCCCTTAGGAGAGAAGAAGCTGGCCTGACTGCGCATGGGAGCATGATGTGATGCTCAGGGAACAGAATTCTGGAATGTTGCTCAGGATCTCTTCTGTGCAGGTCAGAATATCACAGGACAGAGGACTGGCTTTCTGTACCACACAGAGCTGGCCAGCGCCCGGTGTGGGATGTGGTACTGATCCAGTAATGTGCCTTAGTGTCTGAGGTAGCAAAAGGCTACCATGAGGAAGCCTGAACTGCATTTTGACTCTCGGTGTTGACAATGCCTGTTCAGGTTGTTTGAAAAGCCATTCTTCCCTTTTTCCAAGTTCCTGGCCCCGTCCTGAACAATTTGTTTTAACTGGTTTCAGAAAAAAGTCCAAAAGCATCAGAATCTGCTGAGTTATCCAAAGACGTTAGAGCCTTCATAGGCTTGCTGATTAGCAGCTAATTTGTGACTGCAGGCTTTCAGCAGGCATTTGAGTTCCTTCTGAACCATCACGGGTGAAAACGCTGTGGGGAATGACTTTGGCAAAACAAAATTCAAGATCAGCCTAAGATGAAGAATTCAGTCTGAAAAAGGTACTTATTCTAGTGTTTGGGTGTGTTTTAAGCAAAAGTGCCCATCACCTGTGTGCTTATCTGAAGCTGTGAACAACTTCCTCCAGTCCAATTTCAAGGATAAAAGCAAGTGTGTGGGCAGGCTGAAGCTGCATTCCCTGCTCAGAGTAAATGCACTGCAGGCTGGGATGCTGGCAAGGTATGTGCCTCTGCTGGCTGGAGAATTAGCTTTGTTTGTTGCTTTGGATTCGTTTTAGGTCAGGTAAATGTGGAGAGAGATGGGCTTTATTTAGCCCCTTGATGAGTCAAAAAGCAGTTTGGCAGCTGCAAGGCTGTTCTGCTCTTGGGTAGCTTGAGTGCCATGGGTTTCAGCGGCGCTGCAATGCCTAGCACAGATCCTGCCCCACCTTCTACAAGTTAATTTTCTGTGTACTTAACAACACCAGGCAAAGATTTGCAAATCCTTCTACAAGCACCAGAGGAACTCAAATGTAATTCATTTAAAAACTGTTGTTTGGTTTTCAGCATTTATATGTTTGTTTGTGTTCAGCTTTCTTTGCTCTTAACCGCAGATGTATTCCACGTTTTCATGCTGCTTGTTCTGCTGAGCAACCAGAGACTGAAAGTCTTCAGCAACGTTTTTAGAATTCTTGTATCAGTTTTGCTAACTGTTTTTTTTTCTCTCTCTCTTTTTTATTTTTTTTTTTTTTTTTCTTGAGCTTAGGATCTATATTACCTGGCAGTATCCTGCTTCAATTGATAACATTAGCATTACTAGCTTGGCTTGAATCCATATCCAAGAGTTATTCCGTCAGCCGTTTATTGCTGGCTGAAAGAAAATGGGGGATCTCCTCCAAACCAAAAGTTTTTACATCGTATCCTAATTTCTTACCTTTTCTCCATCTCGCCTCTGCCTTTTTTTCTCTTTTCCTGCCCTGAAGCCTTAATCCCTGTTTCTCACCGTTGCTCTTAAATATGCCTGTTCCCCTCAGGCTTTGACCTCGCGCAAGCAGTAAGCGCAAAGCCGTGTTATTTGGAGTGAAGTAACACCAGTAGTCAGGAAGGAACAATGTAGTTCAGGCCAGACAAAATAAATCTCGCATTTCCTGTCAAGAAACTGGGCCAAAAGCAATGATGAGAGACAGAGGGGGCAAACCACGTGGCTCAAAACTAGAGACATATGGGTTAGAAACAACCGCAAACCCTCACTTAAAAACAGAAAACAAAAAGCCAAGGCATTGGATGAAAGGGAAATAATACCAGCTCCTTGGCAATAAAAACCACACAACGTGGGGTCCAGCCAGCTTTCAAACCCATTGCATGTGCGGCACAAGCAGGGTCTGAATTTGCTGCTACTGTACAAGATATTAATTGTCCTTGGATTAATTTATTTAATTGATGCTTTGTGTTGTAAATTAGAGCTGATCTGACTCTGGCTTGTTTCTTCACCAAGCTCCCTTCCAGACTGGAGGAGATGTGTTGATTAAAAGTTGTTGCTACTTTTGTTGTGGTTTAGTATCTCTGGCTGGTTTGCATAGCAGGGAAAATCTCAAAATCACAGAGGTTTTGTGCTGTGACACCCTTTTCCCAACAGTCAGCCATTCATCCATTGCTGCTGGTGCAAGTGAATATTAATGAGGACATGGATAAAGCGTTCAGGATTGGTCCCCAAACCCCTGAGAGTTTTGAGCATGGGTTTATTTCTAGAAAAAGGTCTATAGAACAAAGCCAAACTACAGAGTTAGGATTTGAAAGGTGTTTTATTTTCTTTCTGGGAAGGATATTGATGTGTGTGTGTGTGGAGAGTGGTGTCATCTGAGGAGCATCCCAACACGGGGAACAGTGAAGATGGTGAACAGGGCTCTTTAGGGTGGTTCCCATGTGGGCTAGTGTTGGATCCTGATCAGTTTTGGAGACTGAACTGAAAGCAACGCACCAGGTGGTGTAAGAATGTTTAAACAGACACAGCACTTTTGTCTTCGAAGTACTGTGCAAATATTAACTAATTAGATTGTTTTCCTCCTTCTTAGGAAGAGTTTTTAAAATAGTGGTCAGGAAACCTGGGGATATGATTTATTTAAGTGCTGAAATGCTTTGTATAAAGTCCCTCACAGGAGGCCATTAGGAAGATGCAGTTACTTTAGGATGTGAAAACCCTTTGTGGTGAAGAGGCAGGAAGCAGAGAGCAGTCAGTTTTCTTATGGACAAAGATAATATTTGAGCACCTCAGTTTTAAGTGCTGAGAGTTCAAAATGAAAACATCCTGAAGAGGCGAAATTTTCTATCATGAACTATGTTTGGGTTAAGTCAGTATAGAGAGGGGAGATCTGTGAGGCACTCTGTGAGAATTTGTCCCTTTTCAGGAGTCAAGTCAAATGGGTGGAGAGGAGACTGGCAGGATGGAGCTCCTTTTCCTGTCCTCCTGGGAGAAGTTATTGGCCTGAGGAGGGCATATTGTGCCCCTAGAAGGCAGCATGAAAAAGATGCAAAAGGAAGGGGCTGTTTGGAGCAGGAATAACTTAGGCTAGAAATAAAGAGAAGCAGTGTGTGAACGTGTAGTGATGAGTCCCTGTGCTCCGTTGTCCTCTGCAGAGGTGGTGAGTGTGCCCCATGGAGCACAGCCTGCTCCCAGGGGTGTGGATGGAGCTGCTCCCTCACCTGGGAAGGATGAATGCAGCAGGGCTTGTGCACAGAACAGTCCCACCACAGCCTGTCCTGTGGGCTTGCCTGTGAGGACAAGCCTGGGATTTGATCACCACTGAAGTGAACATCCTGACAGAAAGCTTAACTGATCTGACACAAAACTCCAGCCACAGAGTTGTCTAGCAGGATATCAAATAGCAATATATTCAACCAGTGAACCACTGTGTTAGAACAACACATCTTCAAAACAAACTGAGCACGCCCTGCAGGTATCTTTGTTTCTAGGTATTTCTGAAAGCTCTCCTCACACTCTTAACTCTTTCAGGTGCTGTACATCCAGCACAGATGCTGGATGAGCATGCACTGAGACATGCTCTTTGCCTGCCCCGGTGTGGTTAACTGTATCAAAAAAATCACGTGGTAGTAGGATGAGGGCAGCAATTGTCCCTTTGTACTTGGCCACAGCTTGAGTGCTGTGTCCAGTTCTGGACCCCTCACTTCCAGAAAGACATTGAGGGGTTAGAGCATGTCCAGAGAAGGGCAATGGAGCTGGGGAAGGGTCTGGAGAGGAGTCTGTGTGAGGAATAGCTGAGGGAACTGGGGCTTTTTAGCCTGGAGAAAAGGGGGCTCAGGGGAAACTGCTCCCTAAAACTACCTGAAAGGAGGTTGTAGCCAGGTGAGGGTTGACCTCTTCTCCCAGGCAATAGGGATAGGACAAGAGGAAATGGTTCATTAAAGGGTTATTGAGCGTTGGAACAGGCTGCCCAGGGAGGTGGTGGAGTCACCATCCCTGGAGATGTTGAAGAAATGATTGAATGTGGCCATGGTCTAGTTGACAAGGTGGTGACCAGTCAAAGGTTGGACTCGATCTTAAAGGTCTTTTCCAACTTAAATGATTGTGATTACATGATTGTAATTGCATTGTGCAAGGTAGGATTTTCTTAGCAGTTTTAAGAGGACTTAGCTGTTGGCTCTCTTCCCACCACTCTCTTTTGTGAGCTGGGAGAGGAGAAGGAAGGGAGGTAACACTTTAATGGGGAGTGATATGCAAATGCCAGGCAAGATATTTGTACTTCTGTAAATTCTCTGCTGCTTATGAAGTTTAGAATAAAAATGGTTCAGTAGTGATAACTGAAGGCTTGGAAATGGGGATGTGAACGTTACCATATAATTGGAATAAAACAAATAAGGAAGCTTTGGACAAGGGCTTTATAGCTTCTTTTAGGAAAAGAATAATCCAAATTTCCATCTGAAGCTATAGTTAGGTCAGGCAAATTTGCATCTAGAATAAGATCTTTGATTTTTAGAGCTCGAGGGCATCCAGATCTGCACATAGGCTCATTTTTATTGAAACCTGAATTTAACTCAGACCCCACTCATTTGGGAGTGAGTTTGCTCGTGGCAGACTAACATGGATGTTAGAATAAGGACTAAGGATGAAATTATCACACCATGTAACCTCATGTAAGTTAGGTACTGAAATTAGGAGCCAAAGGCATCTGTATGATCCACAGAGACAGGCAGGCTCATCCAAGGGGGCTTCAGAGCAGCCATGCTAGGGACCTCCCTTGACTCTATGAACAGTTAGATGCCTGAAGTTAGGCAGTGTGAATACCCACTTGGGGACCTGATGAGTGAGTTTTATCTTTTGAGTTCACTTTTCAAAGATCCAAAACAACATGAGAAACTCTAGACTTGCACTGGAGCCAGGACTTGAAGAACCTGAAGCATAAGATTTCCTCCATTTTAGAGATGATCGTCTTGGATAATGGTTTTGAATTTCAGAGTTCTCTGTACCAGAGTTCAACGTGCATTTCTGATCAAATTCAGGGTTAAATTCTCACTTTGAATGCACACATCTGTTAATATTTTAACTCATCATATATCAGAATTTTCCAGATTTCCTGGCAAGTCATGCTCAGGATGAAGTCTTTCCAACTGTGTGTGTTCAAGGATGTGTTTATAGATATGGGTATATACAAACACACATGCTCTGGACAGTGTGTAGGTGAGAAAGATGTCACAAAGAAAGATTCTTCCAAATTATTTATTGCGAGAGACAGTAGCAGTCTGATGCGTTTAGATCACCTCAATTAATTTTAAAAGATCCTATTGGACCAAAAAGTGGTAATGTTTGCTCTCCCTCCCTAGGCTGGCATCAGCTGGAGATTCTCCAGCAATGTAGCTGGGAAATGGGAAAAAGTGGTGAGTTCTTCTGGCTGCAGACCTGATGGTACCTTATTTTCTGCAGACTCATACCCTGAGTCTAAAACAGTAGATTTTTGTGCAGAGGGACAGAGACTAAACCTTGCAGGGAGCTGTGATTTGGAAAGTTTCAGCGGTTGCATGTAATATGTTTAGTCTTTATCTTTTTTTTTTTTTTTTCCCTTTAGAAAAGGAGGAAAGTTCATGCAAATTGCAAAGCCAAACATTGACAATTAAGGCCAAATTCAGGTTGTCCCTCCAATCACACTTCTGCCCTCTTGTGTGAATGCCCTGTGATACACTTTTGAACTGCAAAAACCTGGGCTAGTTTTCCCTCTTCAGTTCAGACGATGGACACACAGCAGGACAGGATTAATAGGCAAGTTGAATACCACTGTTTCCTAAATTTGAAATGCTTGATTTTAACCTTTTTTTTTCCCAATATTTTTTGAATGCATGCTCCGTTGTTACTGATTCCAGAATAGACACTTCACTGCATCTGAAGAGACGAATTTCTGTCTCATACAGTTTCTCTGAACTTACTGGTTTCATCAGGGCTGAATTTGGCCCATTACACCTAATGAATTGTTTATTCCAAAATCAATGTTAATAATGCTGGGCGCTCTTTCTAGTCTATTAGACTCTAGGCATTCATATAGTCTGTGTAAAGTTCATGTGAAATTATACTTGCCTATTCTTTATTCATACTTTTGTTTAATAAATAATCCTTCAGCTTTTCAGTAGTTGGTTTCTGGGATCCTGTTGGACATCTGTATTTATCATTTAGGAAGCCATCATCAGTAAATCTTTCTCTCCTCAGATTTTTGACAGAAAGCCCAGGGTTTTCAGGATTATTGACTGCTTCTCTGTTGAGTTTGGGGCTTGATTTTTTTAAAATTTTTTTAAAATACATTTTTAATGTATTCTCTTGGTGAATTTGCAGTATATCAATTGAGACATTGTTTAGCAGCATGTATGGCATGGTTAAGGCAACTGAGAAGGAAAATCAACCATCCACTTGCTGAATCTCTGTATTTGCTGCAAGGCACCATTTCATCTGGGGGACATGAGTGACTCACAGAGGTTGGAGGGATTCATAATTTCCATACTACATACTAGGATTTTCTGACTTTTGTATTTATCATTAGAGGCAACGTTACACAATGTCAAAAAAAAAAAAATAAATCCAGCCTTCATAATGTGCTTTCCTGGTTGTAAATGGGGCTGGATATCCTGTACTGAAATGTCAGGTTAGATCCTTTGTAAACTCTGAAGCCTGCTCTCAGAATAGAACACTTCTGGAGTGTATTAAATTGGTGTTAATTGAGAAACACATATGCCAATGACATTTTAAGCTACGCTAAATAAAACCAAACCTTTAGCAGGTCCCTATCACAGAGAGATCCTGAGATTTCACTGAACCTGCTGCTGCCGTCATCTTTTTTCCATCTATGCATATGTTGCTTGCAATGATATATGGTAACTCCTGATGCAAATACCACTCATGCTGTTACAGCTTAAAAGGCCCAGAAATAGAATGCAAACACAATGTCTGTTTTTTTTCTTCTCCATGTTATAAAAACCTATGACCAACAGCCGAAAGTTTGATTCCTTTTCCCTGCAGCTTTCACACCAGCTGACTTCAAAACATACGTTTAGCACTGCAAGTCATAAAAAATTCATCAGTTTCTTTCTTTTTTTAGGGGGACTAATTCTGCAAGTGTCTCAGGGTTCTCTGGTTTCTGTTGCAGCTGAGCCACAGGTCAGCACCTCAGGACGGGTCCCGTCCTCAGGCAACCCAGTGCCCAGTGCATGCACTGTCTCCACTTCCCCTGTATCAGGCCCTAAGCGCATCGGCAAAGTACGTGCGCTTTATCTTAAGATAAATAAAGCCATTTGAAAAAAACCACAAAGCAAAATTGGGGTTGAAGTCCCTATTGTGTCAATATGCTCATGGGATGTGGCAATATTTTGTTGCACGTTTTGATTTGTTACAGAAAAGAAAGGGCAGCCTGGGAGTTACCTGGGGCTGGGGCTGGGCAGCGCTGGCCGCGCGGCAGCTCAGCAGAGCAGCGGTGAAATCCTGCTCTCGTGCAACCACACAAACTCCTCTCCCAAACAGCCCTTGCAGGACTGCTCTTGTTAGAACAGCTGTCTTCTGCTGCAAGTTAGGGCAAGAGGTCAAGAGCCGTTTATGAAGTCTGGTACCATTAAGCTGGCATGATATAGCTATGAGTGAAACTCTCGCTAGCAGCTCATTGATTTTCAAGTGACAAAGCCCACTACTGCTTTGCCAGTCAGTGACTTTTTGCCTTTGAACCACTCCCTGCTAACAAAAAAACTGCAAAGACTTTTTTTCCTCGAATAGATCATGCAGCCTTTTTTTTTTTTTTCTTTCTCTGTGGACAAGGAGAAGCAGTTTTGAAGGTGCATTATACTGCCAATAAGCAGTGGCAGTATAATGTAGGACCACTCTTGGTGAGAATATGATTTGCGACCATCTCGTATGTCCTGAACATGCTTAAGCTTATTTTTGACTCACTGCCTTTATGAGAATAGTTTAATAGATGCAAAATCTTTGAAAGGAATTTGGTGTCCATAACACCCAGGCTTGTAAGTGCCTGAGTGGAGAGGAACAGGGAGGGAGTCTCTTCCCTGACTACCTGTCTCCCAAATTGCCTGAAGGAGCAGTGAGGGGGATGCTTCTCTCAGGATAGGTGCACGAACTGCTTAGCTGTTGCAAAGTCCTCCTTATCCTCCTATGGCCTCCAATAAATCTTGATTTCTCTACTGTACAGTTTCAGAGGTTCATTATACATGATGCAAATCTTCTTCCCAACTTGCACTTACTTCTGGTGTTTCAGATAGGGCCTTGGGTTGTGCAAAGTCTGGTAGAGATGTATCAGTGGAACTGTGTCATCACGTGGTCAATCACTAGGCTGTGCTCCAGGTCCCAGTAAGCTGGATGTTGGCCTGTGGTGTCTGTCAGGAACAAAACTGGAGTTTACATATACAGTTATCTGATAAAAGGGAATGAATGAAGCATTTAGTTTTTGAAGTGGTATCTCCCTACCAAGTCTTTTCTTGTGTGAGAAGTATTAGACTGTGTTTGGTAGTTTCTAATTCAGGATGTGTATTTTTCAAGTCAGACAGGTTTTCCTGTTCTTTTCTGCTGTGTACTCCTGTACACACGTTTTCAAAATTATTATGTGCCTACAACATCCTACAAACATGGCAGCATCTTTATTTGCATTTCACAGATGAGAAAACACAGAGTGACTGAGTGTTTTGCCAAGGCCAGGCAGGAAAACCGCAGCAGGAGTAGAGAGGATTCCCTAACTGCCCATTGTGGGCATTGTCTTTCCAGCCTATCTGTCCTTCTTACTTGTGGCACAACTTCCCACCACTGTCTGTTGGAGCGGCTCTGGAGAACAGGAGACTTGCAGGCTGTAGTGACTGTCCAGCAGTTCTCCACACAGTCTTTCACAGGCTGTGTGCAGAATTTGATTATAACTCCCCTAATTGGCCACTTCCTTGTCATTGTTCTGGCTGCCACCTCTCCTGTTAACGGTGCCCCTTACGTTGGCAGCACCAGGAGGGTAATGCTGTGTTATCCTTGAGAATCCCCCTTTTCTCCTTTCATGTCTCAGACAGCGTAGCTGCCTCGCAGTCAGCGTGCCACAGCGGTGTTACACACTCCAACACACCCTTATTAACCCCGGACTGGGGACTCTGTCGGTGCTGACTCTGTACGTGCAGTACTTGGGATGTGCAGATTTGAAAATAAAATATTATGCCCTGTCTGTCTGCTTGTCCACCTCTCAGGCTGTCCATCTGTCTTATGGACCTACATGCGTGCTGGAATAGCTTAGGGAAGGTCAGAGGGAGTTCAGGATCTCAGAATAAAAGGTCAGTTTTTGTGTTAGTGCGTGTGTTGCTCCAGCTAACTGATGAGGCGTCTTGGCAGGACGTTTGACTTAGAGACAGCCCCATTTGTTCAGAGGACACGAGCGCCCTTCTTGTGAAACATGGTCAAGAGTTATTTGCCAGAGGTGACTTTTTTATGGCTTTCTTGATAATAATGTTGCTTTGCTGGAAACCTTGCAAATATTTCCAGTGATTCTGCTGGACTTGTCAGAGATAAGTGTGGTATGCACAGCAGGGCCAGAGATTCGGTTTGTGTTTAATTGGGACATCTGTACAATTGCACATGTTGTAAAAGGGGGAAGCTGCATGTGTGCAACGGGGCTAAGGGGTCTTGAGGATCTTGGGATGGGAGCACACGTGTGGTGTGGTTGCCAATCCAGCTTGGAGATGTTTCAGTTAATACTTTTTTCAATTTCAATCAAACGTTCATAGATTTGTTGGAGATTAATCCCGCCCAAGCTGAGGATTCAGTGGCTGGCATGGTGCTGGGGTCCTGCACTTTGGAGCCATTGGTGGAAAGAGAGCAGTGAGGTTTCCAGCAGCAGCCCTGGCTCACTGAACAACCATTAGGCAGGAGGAAGCCCCTGGTGAGGTTAGGGACAAGACAGTCTATACCAAGGCAGGTCAAAGGGTGAGCTTACTGTTTACTGAATCAGTAAATAGCTAATTATTCAGTCCAGCAACAGGCAAAACCCCACATGGGATGTAAATCCTCGGCAATTCAGCGTTATCTGGCAGGGAATGGATTTGAAATCTGAGGATCCCTTGCAGTAGCAAAGGGGAGCTCTCTGCACTTTAAAACCTTTTAGGGTCATTGTACCGTACCACGGAGCCATTAAGGAGCCCTCACGTGCCAGAAGCAGTTTAACAGGCCCAGTGTTGGGCACTTAATTGTGTCAATAATTATTCACGCATTAGCACCAGCTCCTCCTTAAAGTGTGTACTGTGGTGACTCATTAAGTTATTACTGGTATTCATTACCAGTAAAATTAGCCTTTTTTCAAAGTGTAAAATTTATGTTTTATGGAAAAAATATTGCTAGGAGTGCAACAGCTTTGCTCCACTCCCTGCTTGGTGCAGAGGAAAACAAGACTACGTAGAGATGAAGCAATATTTTTTGTCTAAAAAGAGGCCCTCAAATTAGAAAGAGTCTTGTGGTTTTTTTGTTTTGGGTTTTTTTTTTTTCCCCCACAGCGGGTTTTATGTACTTGAAATTGGGATAGGGGAGAAGGTATGTTCCTGCCTGGTTTTGGCTGTCAGTCCTGTATGTGTAAGTGCTATTTTCTGGTATCATGAGGGAGAAAATACCCAGTGTCTTTTGATTAATAAAGTGTTAATGTATATGCAGCTGTCCTTACATTAAATGCGTCACGGTGCACTTTGTTTCTTTAAATGCTGATCATTTACAGTGAGCATGTACAGTATATGTGCCTGGAAGGAGAGCAATTGTTATACAACTCCTTAATCCGAGCCATGATTAAAACCCCTTTTGTTGCTCCCTCCCTGCATTACTCCAGCCTATCATCTTCTCTGAGAAATCATCTGGCAAGTAGAAACGTGTGTATTTTAAGAGAATAACTCCTTTTTAAGCATCAGTTTTGCTTTTGTTCTGCTTTTAGAACTTAGTTTTTTGCATTTCAATATGCAGCACTGTTCAAAAGGCGTAGGAGGGTCATAGCCATTTTTTGAGTGAATAAGGTATAATTGAAATATGATGTATGCAGATATCATCACTTCTACAGCAATTATCCGGATTGTTTGTTTAGTGGGAATATACTTTCAAGTAGGGGTTGGTCAGTGGCAATCACGTTGCGTGACATAGCTGAGAGAAATGGCAAAGAATATGTAAAGTCTCACACTGGGAAATTTTACATTGCACCGAGTGTCTACGAGGGGCAATCATTAGGAATTTTGAAGGTGAGGGCCATGGTTATTTCAGAGAAAAATGTAAAGGAGGACAGGGAGGCTGGTGCTTAGATCTCGGGGAGAGGCTGGGGTTTGGCATTCTGTTTCATGTGGAGACCAGCAGCTAATGCGGTCCTTGTTGAAACTTGAAACAGCTCTATTAGTAGCTTGATTGGGGAGAGGAGAAGAGACCAAGAGTAAACAAAAATGTGCGGTCTAGAGATGGGCTTAATTGTGCACAATACATCTTGCCTCTGTGCGGCTTATTCTAATCACTCCAAATGGCAACACACGCTCGCACACACACACACACACAAATTTGATCTGCTCAAGCAGATAAAACTGCTATGTGTATAATACTGCCAGGCTAGGAAGAAAAAAAAAAATGGACATCTGTTTAACAATTCTCTATTGTAGACAGGATCATAGAAACACTGTTGCCTGCCTGTCGTGTTCAATCAAAATGAATAAAATGCTGATTTAAAAAAAAAAAAAAAAAAAGAGAAAAAAAAATCAAGCAGAAGAGCGCCTCAAAGTATTTGCTTGCACTTTTTTGTTTTGTTTTAATTTCAGCAGCACGATGAGGAGGGGGAATCCCAGGGGCAGGAGGAGGTTTCAGGAACAGTGAAGGGAAGATTTTGTTTTGGTTTGGTTTTTATCCTCCCTACAGCCGAGAGAGGCGAACAGCAGTCAGAACTAATTGTAGCTCGCTCAGGAAAGTCTTCATTAGCACTTGCCACACATGGTTACCAGATGTGCAGAAGAAGGGGTGGGAGGAGGGAGGAAGGGGTATGTGGAGAATGGGCTACATACTTAAACCTAATAATCTGTCTTTTGTTTTCAGGTCTATTGTGTTGGGGAGGGGAAGAATGGGGAGAAGGAGAAATCCTGGCTGCTTTTTGATGCAGCCAGTCCCTACTTAGCTGAATGGCATTCCTTGTCTTGCAGCCTCCTCCAAGGGAGGAAGAAACCCTCAATCATGGCCAAGTAAAGAGGGATTTATTTATTTTATTTAAAGGCTATCAGTGAACCATTATTCCACTGAACTGAACTGAAAGTATTTGGATAATCAAACTGGTAAGCCATTATCTTTCTGGCCAGCTTGTGAATTTAAGCTGGGGTTTTTTTGTGAGCTTATGGCCTCACAGAGCATCAGTGGGGCTGTTGAACTCTCAGTTCAATAGCAGCAGCATCTCTGTTCACGTGTACTTTGCCAGTGAGCCTGAGATGCCATCAGTGAAGCCAAGTCCAGCAGGAAGGTAAGAGCAGCTCTGTGGTCCTGTCCGTCAGCCCTGAGGTTGTCATCTTGGTCAGATGTTTAACCTTCTGCCTGTTGCTATTAAAACAAATTAAATAGATCTTCCATGCATAGTGGCTGTTGCTGCTGCAGACCAGATCACGGTTTTGCCACCCACAGAGATGATTTTGACCGCAACTAATGTTAATTTTACTGCAGATGTTACCAGACATATCACTAGTTTCTCCTTAGGAAAAAAAGCATCCTTCTTTTTCTTATTTTGAACTGGCCATCTCCAGTGGGATCCTGTGAGGGTTATCCTTGACATCTCCCCCTGTTTAAGCAGCACTGCAGCTTTCCTCCCCTCTCAGTCCCTGCAACATTCCCACTAGGTGCACATTTTTCATACTGGCATTGTCTGTGCTTGGGCATCCCCTTTTTCCCTCTACTCCCCTCTTCATTCCAGTGGTAGGAGAACATCACTGTGTCTGGTTGACAGGGCTTAGATGACTCTCCAAGCTCTGAATAATCAGGGCTGAAGGTTTAATTATGGCACTACACATGATATCCACAAGATTTGTCACTCTGGTCATGTGAGAGAACAGCACTAGATGAACTTTTACTAATTAAGCACTCTGTTTCTTTTCCTTCTTAAAACTGGAAGAAGGTATAAATATGAGAAATCATTTATGTTAATGCAAAATAGAGACATTTTTGGAATCTTAAATAATCTGAGTTGAACCTAAATCTTTGTGGCTCTGGCCTTGTTTTATCCAGCTCAGTTTGCCAGTCTGTAATCTCATCCTGCTTTGGAGCCTGGAAATGTTCTTGCTTGCAATCTCAAAGCAGAGCAGATGTTGCATAAATAGAAAATAGGTTGTGTGCACAACCTAATCTAAGTACAGGGCACAGAAGGAGGTTTGGGTGAATGTAAGCTAATCAGGGCACAGATCTGCTATACTTTGGGACTTAGGACCAAATTTTTTTCCAGATCCATTCTACTTGCCAGATCCCAAATATGCCATTCATTTTTTCTTCCCACTGCACGGCAACTCCCACTTGGAGCTTTTTTCATTTTTATGAGAATAAAGTAATGCCTGTCAGCTCAATCTCACAAAGCAAAAAGCTTCTTACCAAAGAATTGACCTATTCCATTCTTCCATGTTTGACTGACTTTTCCATCCAATGATCTTGTTATTCCAGGTCCGTGTTATTTTAAGTCCTGAAATTCATCTTTCAGATTCCCTCAAAGAAAATAATGAAGCCAAATCAAGTAGATGACTTAGTTGCATCTATCCTGCCTACTGTAGGATTGTAGAGTCTCTTTCAACCTGTTGAAGCAGAGTCACTGGGTGTATGACTTCCATTAAATAATTGTCAGAAGTTTATAAAATTAATAAATTAACTTCCGGAAAGGCCCAAGGAAAAGTTTAATAAAAATATAACCTATTTACCATTCCAGTTTTGCTGTAGCTGCTATCGCATCAGTTGTTTTCTTAATAAAATTAAGTGCCATATTTACAGTTTGTATAATGCTATACCAAATTATTTACACAAGAATGAGCTGTGGTTGTGCCAACATGCATTATGTAGAGACAGTATCTCCACTTAGAGTATTTAGTGTTTAGAAAAAAGCAATACTGCAAACTTGATGTTTCTGTGAAGTTTTCTTTTTTTCTGGTGATGCATATACATATGTTTTTTTTTTTTGAGTGCTTACCCACTGAATGGTTTCATGTGTAAGTGTACCCACAATGAGTTTCATGTGTGTTACTGCCTTCATGGTGAAACCACAGCCATGAAAAGCAGGTATCAGCTGATTTTCATCGTCATGTATTCCACAGATAGAGTAAGTAAAATTTGAAACGGCTGTTGATGGCTCAGATGCCTGTGCTCACCACTCAACAGGTTTATAGGTACTTGGGGCTTCAGCAGAACTTAGAAGTGCTTTCAGAAATTTGGCACACTGAATGTAATTTTAAGACATTGTTCATATTATGAACTTCGTCTTTAAGTTAATTTAAACATTTTATTAACTTGGAGTTGGAAAGCAGAAAGATCAGATTTATTTCCTGCTTTTTCTGTGTTTCCACATTGAAGTCAAGGTTTCAGGCACAAGGCAAATATTTTTATGCAGATGCAAAACTAATCAACCAAACACGAAAATACTCCTGTGGGGTTTCCTGGAGGCCTTACTGGGGATACTGAAATGCAAATAATATATAATGCAAATAATAAATAATACAGTATGAGTATTGTAAGACAGTAGGGTTCAGTTAGGAACAGAATGTATTTGGTGATCCACATGAGCTGGAACTGCCATCCTTTTTCTGGTACTCAAAATCGCATGTTTTTGCTGCCTGGATCTTCTATCAAGCTTTTTTTACCCTCACAATGTTCTTCTATAATGTGCTCCATCAAAATGCATGTTTCCTCACAGATGATGTCATTTAAGCGGAAAAAGAATTGTAAATCCTTCTTTGGCCTCCTGTCGTTTTTTTCCTGGGTAGCTGGCTGAGCTCAGACTATTTCTCTTTCTAGTAAGAAATGATATATAAGTAATCAATATCATTTTTTTATATGCATGTCAACAGTACTGCATGTAATTAGAAAGTATCCAGCACTATGCTAATGCTACACAGTAATTGCATAGGGCAGCATTTTTCTCCCCATGATCTGCAATTTTTCCAGTACAAAACAAGGGACCAACACGACAGGCGGGAAAGTTCTGTTGTAATGTTAGGAAAATCGAGAAGAGCAAGTTTACTGGGGAGAGTACAAATAGCTTTTTCTCTTTTCCAGGGTAATGACTTGGAGATAGATATGAAGTGCAGCAACATGAGGTCCATCTTTTTGTCACCTCAAAATGAGGTTCCTGTGGTGTGCTGTCCGGGAGGAGCCAGCGGGCTGCTCAGGGACAGACGGGAGATTGCAGCCTGCTTTGTTTGCGCGGCGGGAGCAGAGGAGCCTGTTGCTCCCAGCCTGCTCTGACTTCCAGTGAGCTTCCAGTACTTATTGATTTGCAGGTGGTGACTCGAAACCTGTCAAGTTTCCAGAAAGGTTTGGGACGTTCTCTGGTTGGGTCTCAGCTGAGACCAGAGCAAGGCAAGGTGGAAATTTATGTGCAGAGAAAGGTGGTGGTAAAGTATAAAAGTATATCTTGGCATATATGCCATTCCTCCCCTTTTTTTACCTTTGAGAAAGATATGGGATCAGATTCATATGTTTGAGTGATCGTAATCTTTTTAATTTTTAATGATTGAGCATTTACAGTTTCATCATACACACGGGAAGAAACATAACTATGAAATAAGAAGCACTCCTGACTGAATAAGTTTATTTTTATTTTGTTTTGCCTGGTTCTGTTTCAGTGGCAAAACAGATTAGTTTCCCAACACAATGCCTGCAATTTTATCACGAAGCTTACAATATGTAATGTGTCTTGCAAAACCCTGTTCTGAGATAACACAAATGTGTGAGAATCTCTACCTCCACTTGTGGGGAAAAAAAAAAAAAGTTTTTACTACAGTGAATTGCAGTGGAAAACTTGAAAATATGGTGTTGAGGCACCCTAAAGAATTAAGAGAAAGATAAAACAAAAGGATCTCAAATGCATTGGAAGGCATTAAGGTATGGTTTAGGGTGGGAGGTATTTTGTTTATAAGCATCACTATATATGGCAAATGTTGGGACTTTTTAAGTCCTGGTCTGATGATGTTGGGGTGGTTGGGAGGAGTAGTACCTAAAATATTCTTCAGATTGTCTCCTCAAGTTGTTTAGTTTCTCCCATGCTAGATCAGTGCCTTATCCTTGGTCTTTCCCTTTTCCCCAGGCTCTTAGGTCCTGGTAGTGCTTCTTTACCATGACCGCAGAGGTCTTGGCTTCTCTCTGGTCCCAGTGAAACCAAGGTGATTGGGAGAGCAAAGCACTTCTAGTCCTGCTTTTCCCTCCCCCTACAGGCTCAGCCTCCATCATTTTTCTGTTGATTATCTTCATTTAGATTTGGCCCCGGGAACAGTGAGCTGTGCTGAGGAGTCATCTGTCTTTTGCATTATATTTTAAGGAGAACAGAAAGCAAATGACACAGAGTATAAAATAAGTACTTAAGTAAACATTTTAATCTCACTTGGGGCAGTTTGACAAAATAATGAAAACATACCACGTGCATGTGTGTCTGCACATAATCATTGTCATCCTCGTTCGCTTTTATTGTCAGTATTCCTGGAGGTATTTAAAGGAAGTGTGGATGTGGCACTTAGGGATGTGGTTTAGTGGTAGACCTGGCAGTGCTAGGTTAAGGGACTCAATGACCTTAGAGGTCTTTTCCAACCTAAAAGCTTCTGTGATTCTCTGATTTTAGGGAATGTTGTGCCTGTGATTCCGGGCAAGCCTCGGCTCATGGCATCTTGCAGAGTGACTGAGCCGTGTTGCTCTGCAGATCCCACTGGCTTAAAGAACAGCCTCTGTGTGTGAGCAAGGACCTGCTTTTACACAGTATGAGGATCAAGGTCTCAAATGCTGATTCTTCAATTTCATCTACTGAATTTCAACCTGTTTCTGATCTGTGATGGAGCAATGAAAGCAATGCTTCTTTCTAGAGGTGAGGCAGTACAGTAATCCAAACCAGGAAAAGAAATTATGTCCCAGATTGGCTTGTATTTATTTCAAATTCTGTGCAAAAATTTTAGTAGATTTTTCTTTTCACCACACCATGCAACTATGACCTTTTTTCATCAAAAGGAAAGAAGCAGCAGCAACAATAATTCACACCAGTGCACTATCAATTCTTTATACCATTAGTGAACTTGAAACAAAATTAAAAATGCCAGAAAAAAAAGATAACTCTTTGACTATAGGGACTGTAATGTCCAGGTCATTTCTTGACTTCTGTGAGCAAATTTCTTCCAGTTCAGGAAACTCAGAATTATTTTCATTTTGATAAGAATGGAACATCCATTCAACAGACAATAAAAGCTGTTTAAACCTGTTAAATACTATGAAATAGATGTGTACAGCTAATTAAGGTATGTGTTGAATAGTAATTATGTCATCCTGAGGGATTTACAAATAGAGTTGAGTTAAAATTTGATTCAATCTTCTATCATTCACAGAAGGTGCAAATTATTATTCATTTGGCGTGCTCTGATTTCAGTTCTAAAGGTAATCCAGAAAAAAGGGAGAGGGATTTCTGTTTTATCAGCATTGTTTAAGAACTACGATCCCTTAATTATCACACTGTACCGATAGTCTGCTTCCCAACTTACTGAAGCAGTCATTCAGCTTTGAAACTAACAATTTACCCTCCAAGCAAAGAAAGATGTAAGAAAAAGTGTTTAGTCAGCATGCAAATACACCAAATTGTATGTTTTGGCTTTTGTTGGTGTTCATGTTTCTGAGCTGTGCAAATGCGAATCACTTACACAATACCCTTCAATCAAAGGCATCAAAGCAAAGGAGACAGATTTCACAAGAAAATGGGGGAAAAAAAAAAAAAAAGGCAAAGGTGAAATAAGGCTTCATAAGATCCAGTTCTTTCAAGGTTCTGGAACCTCTTTCCAGACTCTTCCTTTGTAAGTAACATGGATAGACTCTTGATCTTACTACTTGGTGTAATTTCTCATCATGGCAATGAAGAATTAGGTGGGATTCCTGATACTTTGTGAAAGTATTATAGATTCTTTTACAAGGAATTTGCTGCTGTGTTTCTTGATTTATAACAATAATTGGCAATCCTCAGAATTACCATTAAAGCTCGCCAAAAATGAAAAAAGAAAATTGTTTCATGAAATATTTTTATGTCTTGGAATGAAAACTGTCTCTTTCAAGGAAATCAATAAATTCCTAAGAATCCAGAAGACTCCAGGACCTACAGCAGTAGTGGTAGAGTACTTGAAACAGGTTAAGTTTCTGTTCTACATGAAAGGGTGGTCAGGCATTGCAACGGGCTGCCCGGGGAAGTGCTGGAGTCACCATCCCTGGAAGTGCTTAAAAGACATGTAGATGTGACACTTGGGGATGTGGTTTAGTGGTGGGCTTGGTAGTGCTGGGTTAATGGTTGGACCTGATGATCTTAGAGGCCTTTTCCAACCCAAATGATTCTGTGATTTGGACATTCGGCCTCTTTAGCTGCTGGGACTTCTCTCCTGCATGTCTGAGCTGCCATGAAAGTGTTATAAAAACAGATAATTTCTTGTTAATATTTTTTGTTTGCTGCATTTTATTCTTTTCTTAAGCAGGAAAACCTTTTCCTGCAAAATTTTCTCACTAAACCTATTTCTTGCATTAAAAAAAAAAAAAAAGAAAATAAAAAAAATCAGACAATAGCCATATAACTAAAAGTACAAAACATTACTCCATTTTTTCCATACACTAAGAACATGTAATCTGTATGGATGTGTTGGCAGCTATTGTTTGGACTTCTTGGAAGGTAAATTTAGTGTGCTTAGACTGGATATGTTTGTTGTGTGGTTTTATTGCAAAAAGATAAATGTTCTCCTGCACTACTTTTTTTACAGTAAATGTTTTCCTACTGATGTCAGTGGGACTAATTATGTACATTAAAATGGCATTGTGGGAATGAGGGTTCTGTATCCTGCCCTGCTTTATGCCAGCCAGAACTGAGGAGCAGCCACCTCTGAGAGAGGGAGAGCAGCAGCTGCCCAGCAGCTCTCAGAAATGGTGTGCAAATCCTTTAAGTTGAGCTTAAACAAAGGTGCTGGACTTCTCTGGAAAAATTATCCAGACGTAAAACCTAATTTGTTGTGTTCTGATTTTACCTTTCTAACCAAAGTGGCATTTTGGTAAGGTGAATAGGAGAACCCACATTATCTTTGGTTGGTTGGGCTGGGTTTTTTGGAGAGAGACAAATGGGCTTGACATAACTGGTTTTCTCTGCACATCCCATCGTATTTAATCTTTTGATACAGATGCTTGCTTACAGTACAGTTTGGAATATTATCCCCTGAAAAACTGGCCCTAGTTGTTTCTTGCAATCTGGCAGAAAACTACCATATTTATGTGGGGTTTTTTTTCATGCAGACTCTTAGAGTGCTTAATAGGGGTGGCAAATATTGTAATAGAAGTGGAAAGTATTCCCAGTTCTTAGCAAGATAAGGAAATGTTGTTTCTTATCTGTGATTTGAAAAGAGATGAAGGGTCAGTGAGGTAGAGATACGTGAAAGCTATTGCACACTTGGTAGGAGCTGCAGAGGAGGAATATCTCTCACCCAGCAGCTTGTTTGAGTGGAAGGGAAGAGAAAGAGGCAGCTCCTAAGTAAAGAGAGAGGATTAGAAAAAATGTCAAGTAAAATCAGAGAAATTTGTTGGTTTGTTTGCTTAAAGAAACAGGTACACAGCTTTGAGACGGTTACTGAAAAGAAAAGAGCAAGTCGAGGGCAGCTTTAAACACTTGCCTGTTGTTGATGCTTTGGGATTTATAAAAATTCATAGGTCTTTGGAGATAGCTGAGAGAAGCAAGGAGAATGGGACAGGCTCTAAGACATCTTTGATTTTGAGGGATTGCATGGAAATACAGGGCAGTCTGCTGGTTCTCAGGTGTAGCTTAGCCAGGACTTGCCTTTTCTTCCCACCTGCATCAGCGTAGCTGTGTCAGAGAGACAGGCAGTTGTGCTGAAAATGGAATGGAGAAGGTTTTAGGCTACACCTGTCCCATCAAGAGCAGCTCCTTGGAAGCTGTTTTTTCTCAGCAGTGTGTTCAGGAGCTATGAAAGTGGGCAAAGTTTGATTTCAAGATGCAGAATACGTGTGCCAAACTTGGTGGTGGGGGCTGGTTGCGTCAGCAGAATTAAATAGATTCTTCTCCTCATCCTCAGCAGACTTGCAACTGATTATCATCTAAAGTAAGCTGCAGAAGCTGCTGGCTGCTTGGCTTGTGCTGGCATTTGGGTTGGAAAAGGAGCTGATGCCCCAATATCTACCTGCCTCTGCTGCCTTCTGTAGAAAACAGAAGAGAGCTGTCCTAAGCACATTTTTGTGCTTACAAATACAGCAGTGGCTGTATTTGGTCATTCTGGTGAGCTATTTTTTTCTTAACATATCAGGTTTTGTCTTGCATTTATTTGCACACCATTTACCAATAAACAAGAGGTGCATGTCCTGTACTGAGAGGAGTAACAGCCTCTTATGGGCCTGGGGACCTGGGCTATGAACTTAGGTCCTTAAAAATTCGTGAGTGTGTGCTAACTAGAGAGTAAGTCCTTTGAGGAGAGACTCTGGTTCTTTAGCTTGGAGAAAAGAAGGCTCAAGGGAGTCCTTATCACTCTCTGATACTACCTGAAGGGGGGTTGTAGCCAGGTGGGGGTTGGCCTCTTCTTCTAGTCAGCAAGTGACAGGATGAGAGGACATAGGCTCAAGAAACACCAGGGGAAGTTCAGGTTAGACATATGAGGAATTTCTTCACCAAAGGCTTACTAAACATTGGAATGGGCTGCCCAGGGAGGTGCTAGAGTCACCATCCCTGGAGGTGTTCAAGAAATAACTGGATGGGGCACTTAGTGCCATGGTGTAGTTAACAAGGTGGTGATCAGTCAAAGGTTGGACTTGATGATCTTGGAGGTCTTTATCACCCTAAATGGTTCTGTGATTCTGCATCTGTTGAAGAAAAACTTATTCTTGAGTAATTAGAATACATGGGAAATGTGTGGCCAGGCTTTTCCCCCATTAGACTGAGAGCTACAAGCTTAACTAAACTTAAACATGAAAGTTGAAATTCCATGTGCAGCTGACATAAGAAGCTGAAGCTTCATGTGCAACAGTATTGCAGGGTGATGGTGTGAAACCTGAGTGGAGGCCATTCAGATTTTATGGAAGGAAGCCCTTGGCTTGCCTCAAAGAAATTGCGTGAATGAATACCAACACCAAACAGTCATTTTCCAAAAAGGTGCTGCAGAATGTTTCCCAGTGAAGATTTTTACAATCGAGTCAAGGACTGTAAAGTCTTTAAGTGTATGTACTCAAAGGCTATTGTCATTTATCTATATACGATGAATTATTGCATATAGATTAATGACATCTCTCTTAGAGAAGGGACAGGCTGAGGGAGCTGGGCCTGTTCAGCTTTAAGAAGAGGCGGCTGAGAGGGACCTTATCAGTGTCTGTATGTATTTGAAGGGAAGGTGTCAGAGCATGGACCAGGCTGGGCTTGGGGTTGCCAAGCAGTAGGACAAGAGGCAGGCAGAAACTGATGCACAGGAAGTTCCAGCTGAACATGAGGAAGAAATTTTTTTACTCTGTGGGTGACCAAGCACTGGAACTGATTGCCCAGAGAGGTCATGGAGTCTCCCTCACTGGAGATATTCAAGAACTGTCTGGACACAATCCTGTGCCATGTGCTCAGGGATGACCCTGCTTGAGCAGGGAGGTGGTACCAGATGACCCACTGTGGTCCCTTCCAACCTTAACCATTCTGTGATTCTGTTCCATATCACAGAATAATAATAACTTGAGGCTCAGAATTTATTATAAAGGAAGAGGATTTTTTTCTGAGAGGGCGATGTCTCTTTGGGACAAGGAGATGAAGAACAGCTCCACAGCACCTGGAGTAAGAATAAAGGAAAGGGACAAGCTTGTCATCCCATTTATTCTTACTGGGCTGTGTGCACAGCTTGCCTTCTTTGACAAACGAGTACATAGGCTACAGTTTTGGAGCTGCACACTTAAAACTTGTATTTTACTTTTGCACTGAAGAGTACAAGTAGCTAAAATAGCTTGTAGTGCATGTTGCTGAGCTTCTAATAGTAACAGATTTCAAAAAATTATTCTTACTTTTTGGAGCTGGTAGAATGCTTGAGAGATTTATTTCTAACAGAATTTGCATTCCATATAATTTGGATTTAATGATGTGGTATAACATAAGCAAAAGAGTTCTGAGTATGTGACTCTCCTTTCCCATGGCACAGTAGGTACTTCATTTTAATTTTTGGTTGCACGCTAAGAAATCAATATGTAAAGTAAGAGTGAACTGATACTTAAAAGGAAAGCATCAGAGAAGTTGAATAGGTATTTACTGCATTAGTATTTAAAACTGGAATATTTCTGGGTGGGAAAGGGCTTCAGAATGGGCCAATTCACGAACCACTTCTTCCCCTCCAACAGCTAATTCGGAGACAGTGGGTGTGTAAGCAGCCCCTTGGAAAGAGGACCAGGTGTAGTTTCTGACAGAACTGAATGGAGATGATCCCAAGCTGAAAGTCAAAACAGGATCTTCTTTTAAGTTCACCGAGTGACCTACAGTTTTATTCCAGCACCTAACACAGGTAAGAGACTTCTACAGAATCTGCACCTGCATTTCCCAAGGTGTTTTAATATGTGAATCCTAACTCTTATCCATTGGTGCCTTCAGGTTTTGAAACTACTGGTACAGTGCCAGGTACCAGTACCAGGTTTTGGGTGGTTTTATTGGGCTTTAAGGTATCTCTTGACAAAATCAAGTCAGAGTCATGATGCATTTGTCAGCAATCCTACAGCAATGAGTTCATACACAGAATATGTTTGGGACCAGAATCTGAGATTAAAAGAGAACTGTTGCTTAAATCTTTGTATCTCATTCCCCTGTAAATCAGAAGAGATTTGTTGGAGTTAAGCAAGAGATCTACATCAAGGTAGGAAGTGGTGTTGGCTCTTGACCCTTTGCTGGAGCTGATTGCTGAAGAAAGCACATTTGGTCCTGAACTGCGTTGCTTTACAGAATATGCAAAAAAAAAACCCGGCAAATGAAACCCTGAGAAATTCCAGCTTGGCTTTTAAAATGTGGATAAACTCTAGGGATCTGTCTTAGAGAGGGCACCTGCCCCATCCAGTCTGGGCCAGCTGCAGGCAGCTGTATGGCAAACTGATGGTACTGAGCTGATGGGCAGAGCCCTTTCTGGAAGGCAGGAACTGGTCTCCCTGTTTCAGTCTCCACCTCAAAGCTTCTTTCTTATTCCTTTTCAGTTTCTATAGGCTTGGTCTTGGCATAAGGGGACAGGTCCCTTAGCAGACTTGGACTTTTCTTTATTCTTTATATAGAATAACTGGGAAGTTCATATAAAATGCCCTGCCATGTGAGTTACTTGAGAAGTCACATTTGGGGGGAGCAGGAGGACATGATCTGTGTCTGCTCACTGGGGGGACAATTGATTTTAGATCATGAAAAATGACAGCTGGGGGTGTGAACAGCAAGGAAATACGGGATTTTATGCTCTGTGGCTTAGTTTTGGTCAGATAGGTCTTCAGAGTGGGAAAATCCTTCTTTCCCAGCTAATGTACCCGCAAGACCCCTGTATTAAGATGTAGGCAGAGCACTGAATGTGTAAAACACATCCTGTTTTACACACCCCAAGTGCTGTTTGTTGCATGTGACTGTGTGATGCTGAATGAAGCACAGCAGTTTGTGGCTTCTGCTGCTGCTGGAGAAGGCCCCCCTCAAAATGAGGAGCTGCCTGTGCAGCTGCATGGGCAGTGAGAGCCAGGGAGCTTCCATGGGGCAGCCACAAAAGCTGCTTTCTGACAGATAGTGTCCTTATTCCTTAATCATTAGCCCTAATGAAGGGGTTTTGTCAAAATGGAAAAAAAAAAAAAAAAAGGAAAAGAAAAAAGAAACTGAGAAAGAAAAGAAACAGACAAGAAGGAGAAAAGATGGGGAATAGTTGGGATTATCTCTGTGCCGTCTCTCAGGTCCAGTGACAACACGACTACAATGGGTAGCTTTCAGGACTGCATATGGTCTTCCTTCCGAGGGAGTTGATTAAGCGACTCCGGATGAAATTGAAATCCTGTGATTTGACCTTTGTCTGGCCTGGGAGGACTGCAATTCGCATAACAATTTCCTTTTGTTCTTTGTTTGGAGTTATTAATCCAACATGAGCCTCGAATTAATCAGGGGTAGTGCGTTGTTACATTTCTAATTCACAGCTCCACTGCTTGTGTCTTTTTTAATTAAGGCCGAATGATAGCAGGCCTTAGCCCCTGATTGCAACACTTACTAACCACACATTGAGGGATGAAGAGGCTAAATAGGCAGAATGAGATTACTTCAAGGTTTCACTTAATTGTTTTCTTCCTTTAAGTAAAGAGCACTGAGTGAACGTCATTAATGCCAGGCTGGGAGGTTGTTTTTTTTTAATATGTGTGTTACGTGTGTGTGGATGTGTGTGCAGGGGCGGGGGAGGTTGTGATGGGTGCACCAAGGACTCAGAGCTCTAATGGCTCAAGGGTTTGTAAAATTGAAGCCTTTGGTTATTGATTTAAACCATTCCTCCCACCTCCCCTGGGGGCCAGGGGCAAGGGAAGGAGGAATTGAGTTGAAGAGCATTAAACTTAAGTTAGCTGCATGGATTTTCTTGTCTCCTGCATGAACCCGTTTGTTTATGTATTTTTTTTCTTGCCATTTGCTACTGGTTCAGAGGTAGAAAACGCAAGAAGATTGAAGGCTATCAGAGATGCTAAAGAAATGTGCTGAGACACACAGAGGTCTCCAAAGCCTGGGAGTGGTAATAATGATAATAAAATAAAGGCGAGCCAGTTGTGTCACACACCAGATCTTGCCCATACTCAAGGATGTTTGAGTCATGCTTCAAATGCTGCTTGTAAATTTGTACTTCCAGAGCAGTTCAAGGCCAGAAGGGCTCAGGTGCTGTTCCAGGGGAACAGTGTAGATGATCTCGGTTAGATTCATGCTGTGTAACTCAGTCTGTGTCAGCCACTCGGGATGCTGGAAAAGAAAATGCACTGAGTGCACATTTATTTACACAAATAGTTCTGCTAGCTTAAAGAAAAAAAATAAGAAAGAAAGGGATGACAGGATTTGTATTGCAGGATCAGGCCCAGTGTTTTGGCCTCCTATGGTGTGGTACATTGGATATGATTGCTTTGGAGAAAGGTTAATATTTATAGTCCCAAACCTTCAGATGCTGAATATACAGAAATCCCACTGAATTCAATTTGTGCTGTGTGCCTGCAATATCAGATAGAGCTCTGTAATTGTGGGAAACTAACTCTGAGTGACTTATTTCATCCATCCAAGGAGCTGGATGGATGGGGGAAGCACTTGCTTGGAAGAGTTAATGTTTCTGTGTAAAATGGCAAGCTGGTGTTAATTATACCAGGCTGTAGATACAGAGCTGTTGTTCTGACTCTGGCATGGGATACACAGGGCAGCCAACACTGTTCCTGTTTTTCTGAATTCTTGATGTGTAGTGTCTGTTCCACACAGGGTTATCTAACAATGCAATGATACAACCTCTAGATAAATTAAGGCATAAGCTCCAAAGGAGGAAAATGTACCAGGTAAAAGCTTATTTCTGTGTTTAGAAATCTAAATTGTAAACTGGATCCGCTTTTTTAGATGAGCCTAAAAAGGACAGTCTATATTCAGCCTTCCATAGAAATGTGTATAGTACATGGAAACAATAAACAAGCTAACACACAAATCTTTAGGCCTTGCTTTCAGTTGGTGCAAAGAAGCACTGGTGACTTCTGTGATCAGTAATGTCAACACAGGATTTACCCTGAATTGGGTTCACAGGTTCAAAGGCATTTTCTCCACTTTCCTGCTCTTTTCTTAGGTGATGCCTGATCCTGTGTGTCAGGATACTTCTGGTAGATTGCCAGCTCCCGTGCTGGGAGACGTCAGTGGGATACGAAGATGCTCAGCATTGGTTGGAGTAGGGCTGCCTGACAACTAATTCAAGTACCTTACACAATATTTTGTTTTTCAGAACCAGTTTAGATGCTCTTTCGTTAAATAACACCTTATTCTGCAATTGAATGAGACTTTGCATGGAGAGAATAATATTGAGTAAGCACATGAGAACCTGACAGTCAAATCACTTACTGTTGTTTACTTCCATTTAAAGACTGAAGGCTTACCATTTGTCCACCTTGTTCTCTTTTTTCCTAGAAATCTTTATAGATGTTTGTTTATAGCAGACACCATTCCAGAATCAAAATTGACTTTTAGTGCCATTCAGTGTTTTAAATCTGCGTGCTTTTTTTTATTATTATTGTTTGAATGTTTGCTGCTGTTGATTTAAAAGTGTCACATTACACTTCCAAAGGGTCTCAGGATGAATGGGTTTCCCCCATGTGTTTCTTGTGTGAGTGTTTTGAATAACATCTTAAAAATCCAAAGCCCAGTCTGTTCTGTCTCATGGCAGTGGTCATTAGAATGGGTATATTTGGGGTACTTCTAAAATCCCCTCCTTATCCTTGTACAGCATAATGTTCATCACTGATGTATTCAGTAGCTCTCCTGAGCAAGTCATAATACCATTTAAGTGCTTTGAGATCCTTAAAGATGAAAGAAAGTCGTATCAACAGATGGCAGTTGTATTACAGTGCTTCTTGGGATGGTTAACCCTCGACGTGAATTGTCTTGCAGGACCTTGCTGTACAGCTAGGGCCAGGTACCCTGGCAGTAGTTTTCAGCAGTTGGCCTGCTCTGTATAGTATGACATTTCTGATTCCTTTCAGTTACTCTGTGAAGGAAATTAGGCTTCTTGCCATACTCAGGAACCAAAAGACCAGGCCAGGGTGCGGGATAATGCTTTCCCGTCCTTGCCCAAAGTGGCTATAGTTGCACTTATTTGAGGGACAATCCACTGATCTGTAGTTCTTGAATATTTGCAGCTGCACCCATCAACACGGATGAGTCTACACATGAAAAAAGGACTTCTGCTGCTGTTCTTCCTGACAGTTTTAGACAATCTGTTGCTATTTATTAAGTATTTCTGTGAGATCAAAACTGCCCTGAACTGTCCTCTCTCCTCTGGCTCCAGCAGGGATGTACTCCTCATGTCTGCAATGACAAGTCACCCTTGTGCAGCAAAACTCCAAATTTCAGCAGCAGTGCACCAGCCTCTCCTCCACCACACGTGGAGGTGCTGACACTCCTTCTCCTTGAAACCAGTGGCAGGTCGGCCCCGGCCCGTTCCATTTCTGTGCTCTCCCCTGTCGGACATAAGGTAGAGATTACGATTTAATGGTCCTTTGAGTTGCTCGGCGCTCCTCCCTCTGCGCTGTCTCCCCGCGATCCCCCTTCCCGCGCCCTCCCTCTCCCCCCCGTCAATGGGAGCCTTTGATGTCGCACAAGAGAAGACTGTTGGCTAACAGTCTGGAGGCTCCTTCGTTTGAGCTCACCACCACATGAAAACAAATGCGATCCATCATATTTCATTAACTAGCTGCCCCCTGTTCGGGTGCTCTTTTTTGATGTCAGAGCGCATCCTGACAGAAATCAGAAAGATATGTGTGATTAAGACCAGTACTAATAGTTAGTGCATTGTATTGTAAATTACCTTTCTGGGCCCTGGTACTTTATCAGCCCCACTGGCCTTGGCTTGGGTACATTTTTGACTACTCTGTATATACAGTGTATTAGCGCAATGGAGATCATTATGTGGCCTGTATTTGAGTCATTTTTATTTAAGATGCCAAACAATAAGCTGTTGATTGGGGGAACAAGAGGCGAACAATAATGTTCTGTGTCACATAATACACCACCATTTTCCAGCTTTGCTTTAGAAGGGCCCTCTTTATTGTTTTTGTATAAAAATGGTTCTTAGGAGGAGGAATATTTTGCTGAGGTATGTCATTATTTTGCAAATTTCTATTATCTCATCATGTTGTCTTCATTGTAAATTGCAGCTAATTAGGAACCTAGTTAGAGCCCCAGCTTTGAGGCTGGCTTTTTTGTGAAAAGAGCCCACCGATTACCGCACTACAAGAGAGGAAGGGAGAGAAAAAGGAGATTAATCTGGTTACCTAGGCGACACTCGCTTCCATCTGCGAGGAACAATACATTTTTGTTTCCTTGGCTCAGTTCAGATCTGTTTTGTTTAGGGGGGAAAAAAAGAGGGAGAGAGAGAGAGAAGGGGAGAGAGGGAAAGAGAGAGAGGAGGCAGCCCCACAACAATGCTGGACTCTGTCTGGCCCCGGCTTACCCGCTTCCATCCCTCCGCAAGTTCGGGGTCTCGGGGGAGTGGGAAGATGAAAGAGATAAGCTCCAAAGTTGTCAAAGGTCGTAACCTTGCCACACAAAGCCAGCAGTTTTACTTCTAAATCCCCTTCTCCCGAAAAGCACTTAATGAAATAATATACTGTGCTTCTCAACACCCCGTAGTCTTTATTAAGCAGCAAGGCCCCAGAGATGGTGAATTTAAGGAGTCGGTTAAAACTTCTGACTAAACAGTTGCTGACTGGGAGCGTCTACTGTAGATGTGATGGGGATTTTCCGAGCGACAGAGACAACTTTTCTTCCACTGTCTCTCGTTAGCAGTATTGTGGCTTCTCTGACACATGTTTTATAGCTGCCTTCACACAAAAGGCAAAGGTCTGTGAAGGCAGGGCAGAGTAATTTTTTTTTTTTTTTTTTTTTTTTTTTTTTTTTTTTTAGTTTTGTTTTTAATTTCTTTCTGGCTGCCTTCACAAGGTCATGGCTTAACAGATGACAACGACCTATATCTTTCTTGTTGTTCATCAAACTATTAAACCCTTGCATGGCTTTTGCATAAGGTAGACAATGCAGCCGTGTTATTTGCTTCTTGTTTTGGAGCAGCTTGCCAGAAAAGGGACGGAGGTAATAACCAGAGCTGATAGAGCCTGGCTAAAAGCTCAGAAATGCTCATGAGCTCTTGAACTGAATTGGCTAAACCCACAGCCTTTTGATAAGCATAATGCTTTCTCCAGGTGTTATGTCATCATGCATAATGTTTTACTATATAGTAGCATTATGGATGATGACATAAAGTCACAAAAATATCAAAGTTACCAATTTTAGCTTATCTGAGCTTTCCAACCCTGAACTGTGCTGCTGATAAAATCAGAATAAGTATCAGGTGAACAACCCTAAACCTCCTATTCTGCATTGCTCTGAAGTACTGTTCTTACATCTTCTTTCTCTGAAGAAGCTTCTAAGAGCTGCTTCAGTGACTATGTGTTGCTCCCTCTGTCTGAAAATGATGGTCATCATGTTAAAAAATTACAAATGTTCAGGAGGAAAGAATGAATGAAGGTACAGCCCCTTGTTTGGCTGGGGAGCGTGAGGCATCTTGGAAGTGAAGTCATTTGAATTTCTAGTTCTGCCAAGTGCTTTCTGTGGGATCTTGGTCAATTAATATGGTCTACTTCCGCCTCAGACCTTGACCTATAAAATTGGCAAAGCCGTATTTCTCTACCATGGAGGATAACTTGAGTCTTAATTAAGGACTTAGGAAGAGTTTGAGATGCTCGGATGCAGGGCTCTGGATATATGCAGAACATTTAATCCTTACCTATTCTGTTTCAGTAAGTGCCTTGTTGGGTACACCTGAACCAGTTCTTCTGAGAAGAACTCTCATGGGAAAATTAAATTAATCCTACGTGACTTTGTTAATTGGAGAGACTTGCTGAGATGTTTTGCAGACATTTGGATGGAGCAGTTGTCACCTTACAGACAAATTAGCCCACTGTCAGCTTTTGTTTTACAAGCTCTGAGGCGAATGTCCTCAGTAATTCTGCCACACATTAAAATGTGGTGAGGGAGGAAAGATGGCTCTGTGTTACCCGTGTGCAAAAAAGAGAAGGACAATACTTTTCAGTACACAGATGCTACTGTTCGAGGCAAAGATTTGGTGAGTGAAGTAGCAATTAGAGACTTGGCAGTATAAAGAAAGGAAGAGGAATATTTTGCAAGTTTGTTTAAATAGCAATTTTGTATTTTAGTAGTAATGTTAATTCTGAAGAATTAGAATGCTCTAAAATTGTAGTGGGGTGGAAATTTTCACCCATTAGTAGAAAGAACCAGCATGACTCCACATAACAATTTTAAAAGGTTACTTTGAAGTACATTATAATTTGAAGAGACTTCAGGGTTATCCTTCCTATTCTTAAAGATGGGTGGGGAGGGGCATTTAATAACTTTCCTTGGCCTACATTGTTCTCTCATCTTGTGGAAAAGGTTGATAGTGATGGCGTGTGGACAGGGTCACACTCTGTCCTCACTTTACTCTTTGTTAAACAGACATCGTAACATGAATAAAGGCATATTACTCCTACTGGGGTGTGCTGCTTATGCATTTGGGCACCAGTGACCATTATCTCCATCTAGGAATTATCAAGGAAAGAGAAAAATAGAAGAAAATGCAATGTCAGTTTAAGTGGCTGCTGGGGAGAAACAAGAGAATGGTTTGATCTGATCTGGTTTCACTTGGTCTCAGAAGATCAGGAGTCAAGAATCAAAAAAGCATTTTCGAAAAAATTTCCAGGCTGATCTAAGCATGAAGAGCTTTGTTGAATCCTGAAGCTGCAGAGATGGAAAAATCTACACATAGAATTCTTAAATAAAGTGTTGGAAAGGTTAATGTCTGCTTCAGCCCCGGCATAAAAAGTGGGGCATTTATTGTCAATTCTGTACCACTGTCACTGCAACAAGGAATGCTGTTTCTATGTATGCACTTCTAAGTACACATCTCTTTCATTTTCTTGAAATGGAGGAGATCTGTTATTCCAAAGAAGACCCTGTTTCCTCTCATGTCCTGGCACTGCTGCTAAGGTCTGCAGTACTATATGCTTGTCTAGGTAGACCTGGTTTACAGCTGAGATTTTTTAATGCCCCAACCAGTTGTTGTTTTTTAGATGGTGAAGGTGAGATGTGCTCTGCACTGCAGCCTCACAAGCTGTGGCACCAGTGGACTGCTGCCCCCCTACTGCCAGCCTGGAGCACAGGATGGGGACAGGTTTCCAGAGAGTAGCACCAGGACCTTATTCCTGGAGACTCTAATGTTTCCCTGGAAGGTCTTTCTGTCTTTATTCCTAATTGGTAAAATCCGCCTGGGTCTGTCAGATCTGACAAAATAAAACCCAGAGGGGAATATTTCTGCAGCTTCACATGGCAACTTTTGTGTTGTGTTTTGGAGCAACCCAGAGTGTCATCTTATTAGTTTGAAAGCTCCTCAGAGGGTTTATGTTCAGGCCAGTCCCTTATCAGAGCCAGTTTAAGAAATTTAGCTCTTAAATTCTGTTCCTTTTGAAACTCTTTTTTTCTGTGTTCTGTAATGGTTTCCCTGTGTTTCCAGTCCATTACTGTCAGTTCTTTTTGGGAATGTCAGATTGCATAAAAGTTGATATAAACATTCAGCAGAGCTTGAAGCAACCCCTGAATGAATTTTGTCTTGGCAAACCTACTCCTTTACCAAAATAATTTCTGAATAATCACTGCAAGGATGAAGATCTGTTTTATTCTAAGAATTGGTAATTATTTTTCATATAGGAGTTTGAAGAGATGTAAAGAACTCAGAGGGACAAGTTACAGCATGTAATGTTTCTTGATCTGGCTCTTCTTTAGATAATTTTACCTTCCTTTTCAACATAATGAGAAATTTCCCTGGGAGAATAGGATGCATTGCAAATGTTTGCCACATAAGCAAGCCCACAATTAGCCACCAGCAGTGGACAGTTTGGCTGTTTAAACCATGGTTAGAGTCACAATTTAGGTTGGAAAGAACCTCTGAAAGCCATCTGGTCCCACCCTCCACTCAAAGGAGGGCCAATCAGTTGGAAATCAGTTCAGGTTGTTCAGGATCTTTTTCAATTTCTAGGCACCTCGTTCAATGCTGTACCTCCCTCACTGTCAATATTTTTTTTTTCTATATATTTGATAGGTATTTCCTTTACTGTAGTTGCTCTACTGAACAGCATAGGCTGGATCTAAAAGCATTTTAGTCACATCTCAGGACCATGTCAAATGTCATATCTTTTCAGTAGAGGGCATTTGCATGCTACAGGATTGAATGTTAGTGTAATTATTGGCAAACATGGAAGATGCACACTGTGGCTGGATCCCCTGAGATTGCAAAATTATTGGGGTGTATTGGCTCTCAGAGAATGTGACGCTATTGAGTAACCACCTCTCTGCCTCCCTCTCTGTTTCTCTCTCACTAATACAGTAACCTCATTTCTGACAGTAGAGAAGAAAGGATGGGAGGAAAAGAGAGAGGAAAATCGTTCTTCTGAAGCAAATACAGTCTAAGAGACCAGTGTTCTGAACACACATGAGCTGTAGATTGTAATTTAGTTTATCCCTTTCTAGGCCACGCCACATCAGTGGCTTGACTGGGGGCAATTGGAAAGGAGTTCAAGCAAACAGTTGCTGATCACTTTTACTTCTTCCTTACTTTATTTTTATCCACGGTTACCCAGTGCCAAAATGAGAGGACTCTTGTGTATAATTTGTATTTTCTCTGTGAACAGGGAGCTATGTTTAGATTCTCATGACTGAATAAATTTCCTCCTGATAAGAGCTCTCTTTAAGACAGGCCCTATCATGTGGGCACTCTGTGAGACCGTCTCTCTGTTCTACTTCATCCCTTTCTTCTCCCTCAAAAGTGAAAAAGACCAGTAGAAACAGATTTTGAGAAAATATCCTTGGTTTAGAGGGTTTCCCAGGTTAATATGGAACCAGCAGAATAACTGTGCCTTCCTCTGCAAATGAAACTGTTCTCTATTAGCTTTTGAGAGAAGCTGACAGATACACCCTCTATTTCTTCACAAAACATATGTTAGAGATCTTTGAAGAGGACTTCAATACAGTGCACAGAGATTTTGTTGGCTGCTTTGTCAAATGCTTTGGTTCAACAGCCCATAGAATAAAATAGAAATGTTGCCAGCAAGTACTATTAGAAAATCATAAATCAAGTCCCAAAATACAAACTTGGCATAATAGTCCTGATATTATAAAATAATATATCATGCATCCTCTTTTCTTTGCCTTTTTGTTTCTGGACTTCTCCAGTGCATTCAGCTGATGCATTCTGGGCATTAACATTAAACCTCAAATTTTCAAAAGTGAATGTCATTGTGAACTAATGTGATCATTTGATCAGAGACATTTCAGCTTTGACAGAAGCACAGACACTGGAAGATTTGTGAATAATGAAGGGTGAATCTCAAAAGATTTAGGAAGTCAGTTCAGTTTGGATCAACTCCTGGGATCTGGACTGTCTGTACAATTCAGGCAATTAAACAGGTTTTCCCATGAAATTGGTGGAATTTTGCCTCCTGCTTAGTGTTTACCAACATGCACATATGTCCTGTGATAGATGATGACAGGAGAAAGGCTTCATTTTCATGGAAGTACTATGACCTTAGGGAAAAAAAAATTGGTTACAGAAAAGTTACAGCATCACTGTGGGAGGAGACTGTTTAACAGAGGTCCATCAAATATCTACTGCAGTCAATTGAGATGCTTTGCAGTAGATATTTGATGGAACTCTGTTAAGTCCCCTCCCACCGTGATTCTCCTTGAGCAGGTTTACAAAGCCGTCCTCTGGATGCAAATCAGCTCTTTACTTTGTTTTTGAATGTTACACCTGCTATAATTCCTGGAAAATTAATAACTGAGTAAGCAGGGAAAAAAATAGTTTTCCTGTTAATTGCTATCTCTTTGTTGTATATTTGAGAGATTTTTTTCTCCTCCTGATCCTGCTAATATTTAGTTGTGTGCTTGGCTACGTGTAGGTCAATAGTTTGCAGGTCCTGAGTACAACTTATTGTCATTATTGCTGAAAACACCCTTTTAGACAACAAAAAGGAAGTGAAAAGTAACAAAAAAAGAATGTAAAGCATAGGTGTTTAAAGTATACACAACATTTATCAGGCACTCGATTTGGAACATTTTATATATATATGTATTTGTAATTGAGCCATTTAAAAATGTCAAGTTGATTGGCTTCCTTTCAGAAGATGGTTTGGTGGTATTTTCTTTACTAGTGCCCCCTGTGGACCTGCATACATTGATTGCTCTTACTTCAGGCTTTCAGTGTGGAATTTTTTCGTCACATTGATGAGTAATTGAAAAAAAAAATACATGGAGGGATTGATGGTTTTCTATGCTTTAAAAAAAAAAGCAGCATTCTAAGATTGAAACAGTAAAAGACAAGGAAATTAAGATTTCTCACAACTTTTTCCTTCTTAGCTATGCTTGTGTACGGTGTTATAGTCAAATTCCACAAACTAGGCTGATTGCATACACTGGATTGACTGAAGGCTTTTATAATTTAGTGTAAAATCAAGTACACTGTGTACTATTCTTCATACTTTCTCAGCTCTTTCTGCCGTCTCATGTATATTCTGGCCTTTAAGGACAGTCTTTCTATAGATAGTGCTTTGTAGTATGTAAATGTTTCAGCAGCTAGATGATGTCTTTGGCCAGCAAGTCAATAAAACTTGCTGTGAATCTGCACATTTTCTATTGCATTCAACTTTTATGCTTCCAGAGTGAAGATGATTAACTTTTAAAAAGTTTGGAGAACTTGACTTTAAACATTGTTGACAGTTGCAGGAATCATTGGGCAGCCTGACATAATGTTATTCATGATGAGAGCGCTGTCAGCACAGATCAGGAGTGGTACCAGAGAGAAATGTAAGGCGATATTTTTGCTATATTTTGTGGGGATTTAGCTGTGCGACTTCTATTAATAATGGGAGTTTTGCAGTTAAATCCCCGAGCATTGTCCCCCCCGAAAAATGCTGAAAACATGCCCTGTAGTGGAGCTTGAATTAAATTTTATGTTGGCTGTTGTTTGGACATTGAAGATCATCATGTCTGAGCAGTCACTCTGGTTCCAGTTTCCTTCAGGTGCTGCTGAAGAGCGAGTAGGGAATTTGTCGTGGCTTAACCCCAGCTGGCAACTCAGCACAGCACAGGCTCACTCACATTCCCCCTTGCGTGGGATGGGGGAGAGAATCAGAAGGGTAAAAGTGAGAAAACTCGTGGGTTGAGAGAAGAACAGTTTAATAATCTAAATAAAGTAAAATAATAAATTACTGTAATGAAAAGGAAAGTAACAGAAAGCGATAAAAATAAACCCCAAGAAAAACAAGTGATGCAAATGAAAAATTATTGCCCAGCACCAACCAATGCCCAGCCTTTTCCTGAACCCCTTGGCCAGCTTTCCTCCAGGTTTGTATGCTGAGCATGATGCCATATGATCTTGAATATCCCTTTGGCCAGTTGGGGTCATCTGTCCTGGCTGAATCCTCTCCCAGCTTCTTGTGCACCCCCAGCCCACTCACTGGCAGGGCAGCTTCAGAAGCTGGCAAGTCCTTGACTTGGGGTGAGCACTGCTCAGCTACAGCTAAAACATCAGTGTGTTATCAATGCTATTCTCATCCTAAATTAAAAACACAGCACTCTACCAGGTACTGTGAAGAAAATTAACTCTATCCCACTCAAAACCAGGGCAAAACTGCAGTAGTGGATGGATGGAGGATTCTATGATTTGTGATCTCTTGTTGCTTTCTGTGCATTTAAGCATCAGCAGATACATCTGTCTTCCAACAAATGCACTGACTTTGGGCAGATCTGATCTATCAGTATTTATATACATTATGACTGGTCCATCAGGATCCTGTTCTGCACATTGTAGTTGCACGGCAATGCCTATAGTCACGTTTGACAGAATTTCTGAGTGAGTTTGTTTGGACCTTTCTTTTCCTGGGTTATGTTCCTGCTGAGTTTCCAGCATATTGAATTTTAGCTTGCTTCAGATAATGCAGATGACATTGATAACTGGCCTGGAAAAGTCAACATGAGCAAAGGGATGAGATGATCTACTCTGTAATAATTTTCTTACTCTCTCTCCTCCTCCTAAAGTAACCAGGATTATGCAAGGCTTGGGACATCAAGCAAAGGAGAGGGCAGTCTGTATGAGAGTACCTCAGCTTGTGAAGGCAGCTTGTTCTGTCATTCATTGTTGTGCTCATGCATTTAGGGAGGGAATGAAAGGCTGATGGGAATGACCAGCAAGCCTCAGTAATGAGGGCAATTCATACAAAAATGTCTGAATTTGCTTTTAAATTAGTTTGTTTCTATTCCTGTTCAGGGTCTACAGAAATGTAGGGACTTCGTGTGCTTCCTTTGCCAGCAACTGTATGGAAGAAACAAGGAAATGAAACCAGCTCAAAAATATTTTGTAACTGCCATTGTTCACCTGAGTTAATGTATTTCCATGGCACAAACAGCCCTGCTGTGAAACCATGGCTGTGTATCATTACAGAGATCACCTGTGTGGCTGCACAACTGATTGGTGAATAAAGCCATAGGTGTTGTCTAGAAACCCAGCCTAGCAAGGAGGTACAGGTTCTCATTGTCTTCAGAAAGTAAACTTTTTTTTTTTTAGGATAGAGATTATATCTCTGTGTTTGTATAGTGTGCATTATATAGTGAGTGCTAATGTAATGGAAATAGTCATAATGACAACTTCAGGATTTTTTTATGGCCACTAAATGTTAATTGTCTAAATGTTTCCACAACTATTTTTCCTTTTTCTTACCTTTTTTTTTCCTCATTAAATTCTGATGCAACCTGGGGAGGGGGAGAGAAGAGGAAACAGAATGTATTAATCCATCAAAAGCTGTGCTTCTACTGAAGGGTCTCACATCTCAATTTTAAGCCACAGCTTCAATCCACTCTTGTTTCTGTTTACCTTTAAAGTATTTTCAGTCATTGTATAATTATAAAATAATTAGCATACTTCAAAAACTACTATTTTTGTAAAGCCAAGGTTTCTATGGTACAAGTTTTTTCCTAGCTGTGACAAAACACTCTTGAAATTAACCGTAGCTTGATGAGATCAATATAGAACTTGTTAAACAGGAGCAATCTTTGTGCTGCTGTAGCTGGTTGGTGCTGCTGGTTACCTCAGCATTTCCCACTGCAAACTGAGTTTTCATGTGATTTTTTCAGCTGTCCACACACCCACTGCAGTGATGTTCACTTGTACAAAATTTCAGAGTTTTACTACATGGTGTCTATCAGATTCAAATATAAGACATTTGATTGAATTATTCTTCCCTAGAAGCTGGGGGTTTTTTCTCTTTGTATCACTATTTTTAAAGTAATTTGTTAGACTCCCTGGCTATTCTTGATGTCAGTTACCTTTGTTTTTGTATGCATGTCTCCTAAATATTTAATTGAGGCTTGATCTTGCAAAGTCCAGAGTACTTACATGACTAAATAGGAGTAAGTGCTTTGTAGGATGTTCAGCAGGAGTGCTGGGGCAGAAGCAAACCCTAGAGCAGAGCCAGGGTGAGCTCTCAGCTGAGGACTGGCACTCAGTACTCATGACAGGCAGGGACCCAGGGATTCACCCACTGTTGGGGTTTTACCTCATTTTGCTCCAGTATAGTGTGGATATGGGAACGTTTGTGAGCATTTCCACAATTTTCTTTGGTTAATGAACTGATGCTTGAAAAATTCTGTGAATTCTTGCAGAGAAGTACACAGTGTGCATATTTGGACTTTGTGTGTGTTTATAAGCATGCAAAATATTTATTTATTCCAATTTGATGAAGTGATAGTCCCAGTTTGAAAGTAGTCTCCTGCAGATGTACTGTAAAATGACTGAAAAAAATCCTTTTTAATGCCTCAGACACTGTAATGTGCAATCCATGCCCCATCCTCTAAGCTTTTACGATGCTAAAACTTGGAATGGCTGCAGAATGTCAGGTAAAAATCACCTTTATATGTAACAGTTTAGGACAGTTATACATCTTTATGCTGATTATGAACAGTTCTGGTCTCTATGGCAAGTGTTTTAATTTAAAAAACTTCTGTGACAGACCATTGATTCTTGAAAAATGGAAGTGTGGCTTCCAAGCCTGACTGTGTCACAAGATCAGCCACAAGTGCACGCTATCACAAGGTCTGAAAGCAATCTAAATCTGGCATTACCAGGTGTCTTTGGGATTATAACACATGCTCAGCCCCATTCTGACATGGGATAGAGAGCGCTGGGATTCCTGGCGGAACTTTGCCATCTCCTGTCTGTGAGCTTCTCCTCTCTTTGGCTCTCCAGCTCTGTGATGTAAGTGCTGAGGATCCTGGCCAGAGAAAGATTCCATCTTATGGCTCTTGAGGGCGAGGTACCAGCTGCCCCTGCAATAATGAGTGTCACAAGCTGAGTAACTCCCTTTGAATTTCCCTTTTATGCTCAAGGAGAGCTGGGATTCTGACTCTTGAAAGGCTGAAGCAGCACATGCATTTCTTTTGAATACTTTGCTGTGGACTGCTCAGCTGATCACAGTTTTTCTGGGTGGATGAGAAAACAACAGGATGATAGAGATATTCTGATTGCATGAAGGCCTTGGGCTATGGTGTTTAGCTTGTCATACTGCTTCTCATATTATGGTTTCACTCCTGTCTGATGAACAGACTGCCAAGAGAGCCTTAAGTGTCGGGAAACACTCTCAAATTTCATGTACCTGGTTTTAATCCTATTAGTTAGCAGTGCGCTAAAATTCCTGACTTTATTTTGGTTAGTGTCCAGGGGAATAAGGAGGGTGATTCTTCATCTGCATCACACAGGGCTGTGTGACAAGGTTTGTGTTCTGTAGGGTTTTCTTCCCTCCAGCAGAATGCTGCTGTTGTGCATGAATTAATTCTTTGACTTTGGATGGTTATTTGGGTCTGGGCGATTATGTGATCTTTGAAGGCAACTCTGTGTGGTTGGTCCACTTGCAATTTCAGCACTCAAACTGGATGCATCTTCTCCAGGGACCAAATGACAATCTGAAAAAAACCCTGCTTGTATTACTTTCAGATGAGCATGAGAGTCTTTGTAATAAATAGAAATTACATTGCATTAGACACCAAGTGTTTCTTGTTGTTGATGATACCCTGTTCATCTTTTGTTTCCTTTCTGCTGCCATCCGAATTACCAGATTTATTCAGATAATGACTGAAGTTTGTCCAGTTAAACCAAGCACTCAGGTGAGAAAGTTTATATTAGGGAGTGACCTGCTTGGTGTCCCAGTCGCTGAGGACTTGGAGACACAGATTCCTTGTACCATATATAATCATTTCCTTTATGCTTTTAGCACAATTTGTATCGAGCTAACAATTCAGTAGACGTGAATTGTTATGATCTGGCTATGGAAAGCACAAACACAAGGCAAGTTTTTAGTTTTCAGTTCGTATTGGTGTACATGAAAGATAACCCCCACAGGGCCTCTGTCTACAAGCACTTGGGACTTCTCAG
This sequence comes from Pyrocephalus nanus, assembly GCA_038380795.1. NCBI lineage: Eukaryota > Metazoa > Chordata > Aves > Passeriformes > Tyrannidae > Pyrocephalus > Pyrocephalus nanus. The sequence goes on along the minus strand of CM076262.1, from coordinate 63,716,949 downwards.
AGGAAAATGTACTGACAGATCTCAGGTCAATACCATAATCATCCCTCACAGAGATTGATTCTGGACATACTGTAGGTAATGGATATATTTTTGTTCTGTTGGGATTTATGTCACTTTGTTGTCCAATTGTTCTAGACATTTTGTCCATCAAAGTAGGAGCATCTACACAGAGCAATAAAATAACAGCTTGTCTCCTTGGATCCAACAAACAAAAAACCAAAAATGCTTTCTGATCATTCAGGCTCTTCCACATTTGTAGCACTTAAAAGATTTTATTGTAGTAGCATTTATTGGCAAGAGTTGGCTGGTAGGGGCTTTCTTCACTGGGAATGAATGCAGCTCCCTAGTCTTCTGTCCCTAAATGTGCACCTGGAAAAAGGTAGTAATTTTACCTGACTCCTTTCTGGCATGTTCCTCTCCTTTCCCCACACCACCTATGGCCCAGAGTGGCTGGCACATTGCTACAGAGCGACTGCAGGAATCTGATAGTGTGACAAAAATAAGGCAAACTGTGCTGGTGTGAAAGGAAATTGCTCAGAGGGGTTAGGCCTGCAGCAGAAGATCTTGGATGACCTCGGTGCCTCTGGAAGTGGTGTAGGGGACCTCTTTGGGAAGAGTCAGTCCTCAGTCAGGCAGGCAGGAGAATGGCAGAGCAAGCTGTGTGTATTTATGAGGCTGGATTTAAGAGGAATCTGACTGAAAACTTGAGGCCTTTGGGTATAAACTCAGTCACTCGCAGCTCAAATTCTTGTCTCATCCTCCTTTGCTATCAACACATGTTGTGGTTTTCTTTAACCTCTCCTGCATTTCCATTTTGCCTCCTTCTAGCATCCCCCTCTGCATGTCCAGTCTTCTTCCTCTTTCACTGGTTCTTTCAGTCGTTCTTATTTTCTCTAAGGAACATCTTTTTTGTTGCTATTCTTATCTAGCCAGCAGGAAGAGCTGCTTCTAGTGCTGAAAGTTACTCTGGCTCTGGGGTCATTGAATCTGGCCCGTCGAGGTATCTAGGAGAAACACTTGGTATGTTGACATACTAAGATGAAGTTGTCATGATGGCTGTTTGGAACACTGTCTGATTTGACAGTATTTACTTTCCCTGCAGTTTTGGTTGAAAAGAAAAACAGTGTGTCTAGGGACTAAAGCTGCAACTTGTAGCCTGGACCTGGTGCTCTTAAGAAAACATTATTTTTTAAAAACAGATAGTGAAATGGTTTTCCCTCATAGAAGATAACATGTTAGTGATCTGTGATAATTTTCTGAGGCTAATAAACTTCCAGGCATCGTGCAAACAGTCTTCACTTGTTAAGCCAGAACTTTTTAGGTGAGGGTAATGTATTTTTAATTGTAAATGTTCCCTGTTAATAACCAGATATCTAACTAAAATATATGAATGTAGTATGTTCTATTATATTGTACATGTATATGGAGCCAATAATACTTGTGAAATAGTCCCATTCTTCCTGTTTCAAAGAAATAATGTTAATGCTTGTGCAAGCTAATGAATTGAGCTCTAGGGACTGAAACTCTCTGTCCATTCACAGAGCTGCTATACCAGACAGCAGCAAGTTCAGCCACACTGTATTACAGGAATGCCCTGCTTTTATGATGGATTTCTTCTGTAGTCAAATAGGTGGCTCTCAATATGATTCATTCCTTGGCCCATTTAGTTACTTGGACAAAACCAGGATTGTCAGTCCCAATCCTGAATGTAACTTGCTGAATGTTGCAAACAAGCAATAATCCTATTGAAATCACTACTCAGAATTAGTAACTGAAGAGTGATGTATTGTTTTGGTACGTTTCCCTGATCTAGGAGTATTCTTAGCTGGGCTTTCTTCCAATCCTGTCATTTGTGCTAGGTAGTGTCAAGAAAAGAGCAAAAACTGCAGCTGAATGCTGGGTCACATCTTAATTTCCAGTGCAAGTCGTGCTTCTTTTTCTCTGTCCTGAAAAAAAAAAAAAAAGAATTGAATCATTTGAACAGGGGGATCATCTAATTAATGTAATATCAATAGATAATACTAATCCTTAAATGGTGCCAACTGTAAATTCCTACCTCTTTTGATGTGTTACTTAGGCATAATTTCATTTCAGCTGGAAAAAAAAAGGAAGGGGTCAAATTGTGCCCTTACAGGCAAATCCCAAGGCAACATTTACATCTAAATATACAACTAGGTCATAACTAATCACTTGATCAGTCAGTGAGCTGCCTGATCTTTTCTGCCTGGCAATCAAAGGGCAGATTCTGATACCGTTTTGGTAAGTAGCCAAATTGGTTTCATCTACATGAACAGATTCATAAGAACTTTAATGTGAAGGAACTTCTTAACTCACATTTCATACATGCATGAAAGCCTGCAGCTCCCTTATGACGTGTGTTCTCCGATCTGAGTATTGAAACAGTGCTTGAGTCCTGGCAGCCCACAGAGTTTCATGTGGATTGTAGCCCTCAGCAGTAACACCTTATATCATTTAAAAAAAAAAAAAAGAGTAAAAAACTTATCCCCCAAATTCCCACAGCTTGAACAGCTCCCGATTCCAGCTGCACTTCCAGAGTTTTTCCAGAATTCTCCTGATTGTTTTGTCAGTTGCTAACTCTCCAGCTGTTGACAGGGACATTCTCCTCTAGTACCTATTCAAACCAGAACCTAACAGTACATTTTAAAATCTTTTCAGTTGCTTTTTCCTGCCACTCTGACATGGAAATCCAGAGAGGGAGATCAGAAAACCGGGGACTTCTTGCTCTCATAAACCTCCAGGAGTGCTGGCTACTAGTCTGCTATGTGTTGCTTTAAACTTTACAATGTTTTATAATCTGTTCAGCTGTATGGTCTCCTGTGATCTGCAAACATTAAATATTTACATTAAAAATCTAATGCATATCATAGGAATAGGGAAAGGCATGTTAAAGCTTCACAGAACAAATTACGTGAAGTGGTTGGGAAACCTCAGAGAGTGTAATAACCACAGAGACTTTCTTCCTGCCTTTTCACTGGGACCAAGTGGATTGGTCAGATTAGAGTGCTGTGCATGTCAAGTAGGCCCAAAATATTAGCTATGTAGAGAGTTACCTGCTGTGTAGATGAACTTACCCTGTGCTGTTAGGGTGTACATGAATTTAGCTTGAAATCAGGATGGCTTGCCTGAACCCACTGAGGCCATTGGGACTGCTTCTTCTGAGTAACACTGCTGTTATTTTTTAACTGAAAGGGTCAACTTCGAGAGCCTAACATTTGTTAAAATAGGCAAATATTGCTTCAGAGTGAGTGCTTCAAAGAATAGCAAAAAAATCTCATCCTCAATTTTTTACCTTTTCATTCCCAATGCAATCCATTATATAACATTGTGCACTGGCTAGTATTGCCACCTCTTTATAATATTAACCATCTCTCTCTGGTTGAGATCAGCTTCATATAATGCTTTTGGAATGTGATGCTCTTAATTTGCTATGTTTTATATCTAAACTATTGTGCATTGGCCGCTGACCTGCCATCAATCAACTCAAATGCCTCAGTGCCCTTTCAATCCATTTGTGTTTTCTCTGTGTGTGCTGAGAATTAGATTTAAAGCAGTGTGCCAGTGATTAAACAATTACTCTGTCCTCTCTCTTACATATCAATAATTTGAAAGAGAAAAAAGCCAGCTCTTCTTTTGTGTGTTTGACTGTGGCCTCTAGCTTTGAATCCAGTATATGATGACAAAGTGGTGTCTGCTTAAAAAATAATAATACTGTAACACATGTGGCCTTTTCAATTCTATTTGGGGACCTCTAACCATAATAAAACAAAGAGAGCAATTTAATGCAGGCTTTGATAATGTCATTTTCGGTCACCTTTTAATTAATAAACATGAAAAGCCTGAAATTGGATAGATCCTCTGAACTAACAATGGCAGCAATGTGAACTCATTTTCATAGACAATTTTAAGGGTATTTGAAGGTAAGTATTACTGTTTAGGGAAAGGACTGGGATGACTAGCTACCAATTAACAGCCACTATGATGTATTTGGGCCAAGACTGCAGGACACTGATATTATAATGCTCTTTGTGTTAGCAAATGTTTTATGCTGTGTAAGAACTAAAGGGTAGGAGAAGTTTCTAACTGAGAACTGAAGGAAAGCACAGGGTAGCTGACTTCCCTATCAAGTTGGAAGAAGGATTGGCTGGGAGCCTGAGACATGTCTAGTGCATGTCTTCTCTTTGTCTCCACAGACCTTAGGGAAGGGTACTGCTTCTCCATATGCTCACTGTGGAGGCAAAGGCGCAATCCCTGCTACTGTAGCTGGTACCAGTGTGTGCACTACCCTTCAGATGCTGTTAAAATAACCACTCGAAGTGAGTGAAAGCCCATGGGAACTGTATGTTGGTTTTTAGACCCCAGGGCTTTTGTTTTGTTTCCTGGTATTTCTGGACCCCATGGAAGCTCTGCTTCTTGAGGAGATCTGTTCCCAGACTTCCCCTTTCCAGGAGCTCATAAAATAAGGGAGGGAAGACACAAGGAGAGGCAGAATCACTCTGATACTGGAAATTACTTTCCATTGCTTTTCCAGTTCTCTCTCTGCATGTGTGTGATAACACATGCAATGTATAACCTGCAGCCAGAGCTTAATTCTTGGTATTTTGACAAATATAAGTTTAGTCTGGATTCCTGCTTTGAGCTAAAATACATAAATGAGCAGCAATGTGACTAGGAAAAGTAAAACTACTGTTTCAGTTTACATACTCCTGAAGAAATGATGTACAGTTGCCTTAATTGGAACATCAAGTGCTGATTATGATTATCAGGGGAACTTGTCTCTCAACCAGGGCAGTACTGTAACTAGAAGACTTGTTCTTTTCCTGAAGGATCAATCTATTACTGATAATCACTGTTTTGCCATGTAGCATTTTAAGTTGCATGTATCTTGCAAAACTGTATTTTCACGTAATTTTTAAATGCTTCAAAATTCTATGCATTCCTAAAATTGAATTCATCAAATTACACAAGAAAAAAATCCATCACAGTCTATCTAATTGGGCAGATAATAACCTAAAGGATGATCTCTGTATCACAGTGCTCTCTTTCTGATCTGAAATGGGAAGAGCTGGTGACTTTGTTATCGTGACTTGAAAGAGAGCAATTCTGTGCACTGATACAAATTATAAGGGAAGCAGACGAAGGGATCCTGAATACACATCCAGGAATATACCTGCCAGTCTTTAAAAAAAAAATATGTTGAACTTGAATCCATCTATTGACTACAGCTCTAAGATTTGGAGAAGCTGCCTGCCATTTGTCAGGCTGTTCACAGAAGTTGCCATCAGTGATTCCCCAACTCTACATAAAATTCAACACCTTGTTTGTAAAGTAAGCAGGAATATTCACTGGTGACTGTATTTGCCAGTTGATTTCAAAGTAAGCCTTTAGAATTCATTATATTAGACTAAATGCCCAATCCTTGAAGAGATTTAAGATTGTGTCCATCTTTGAGGGCCCCAGAATAAGAAGGATGCAGACCTGTTGAAGTGAGTCCAGAGGAGCAGCATGAAGATGATCTGGGGGCTGGAGCACCTCTCTGATCAAGACAGGCTGAGAGAACTGGGGTTGTTCAGCCTGAAGAAGAGAAGGCTCCAGGGAGGACCTTGTAGAACCTTCCAGTTACTGAAAGGGGCTACAGGAGAGCTGGAGAGGAACTTTTTACAAGGGCATGGAGTGATAGGGCAAGGGGAATGGGTTTAAACTGGCAGAGGTTAGGTTTATATTAAATATTAGGGAGAAATCCTTTCCTGTGAGATGGTGGTAAGACACTGGAACGGGCTGCCCAGAGGACTTGTGGATGCCCCATCCCTGAACATGTTCAAGGCCTGCTTGGATAGAGCTCTGAGCAACCTGGTCTAGTGAATGGTGTCCCTGCCCAGGGCAGGGGGGTTGGAACAAGATGATCTCCAAGATCCCTTCCAACCCAAACCATTCTGTGATTTAAATTCCTGAATTCCATTGATTTTAATGGAAGTTAACACCTAACAGATTATGTGGATGGGTTTCTAAGTGACTGTGGTGTTGATATTTATAGTACAGGTTTCATTTGAAATGAGATGTTGTTCTTTGCCTGGGAAAAATGAAAAATAAATACCATTGAGAAAACTCGAAGGATGTGCTCCTGTAAGAGCATCATCCATTCCCACTGAAATAAGGATGTTTTGTATCCCACAGCCTTGAGTCAAAAATGCTTCGTGGATATTCAGGAGTGGGATTTGGCTCAGCTACTAATGCAATACAGAAGTAAAGGCATGATTGAACTGAATGGAAAGGCCACTGAACTGAGGAAAAGGCACAATGAACTGAAGGGAAACGCCATATCAATTTGAAGTAACAGGCACAATTTAAAACCTACAGCTATCTAGATTTTTCCCAGCAGTGTTCTCTCCTGATACTACCTGCACTCACACTGGTGAATTGGTAGGAACACATCCCAGAGTAATCCATTTGCAAGCATCTTTTCTAAATTGAAAAAAAGAGCAGTTAATACATATGCAGAAAGGAAAATATTCTTATCTCATTAACAGACTTTCTTTAAGCTTACTAAGATTAGAATACTTAGTTATTTCAAATTGGTAAAACATGCATTCATTATAAACATGATTATAATGATAACTTTGTAGATAATAATCAATTATTTAAATATGAATTATTTCCCTACATTATAGTCATGTTTTCAGCTATAATCACCTCGGGTGCTCAATTCCTCCCTCCTTTACAGCACCTCTGGCTGTGTGTGGAGCATTAACCATTTGCTTCCAGATACAAACTGGAAGAGCACCAAATCCACAAAAAAAACTTCCTGTGTTGTCCTGGCTAACAACTTAAATATGTGCCTCCTTTAGACTGCCTTAAGTGGGAAAAAATTCCATGCAAATGGCCATCTTAACCCTCAATTTTTTCCCCTTTCATTTTTATAAAAAGCTGATGAAAGTGCACCAGGAGCAATGCTCATGGGCTTAATAAATCAAAAACTGATGCCCTGGCTGTTTGGAAGTACATGCAATCATCCATTTTTAATAAGAATTCTGAGAAGATTAGCACCCTGCAACAAGAGCTTCATTTACAGTGTTGCAAGGCTTAGCGGCACAGTAAACCCTCCTGGCTTGCATGTGCTCCGTAACTCTAGATGACAATATAACCAAGTTCTCTGCTTCTCCTCGTGGTGTGGAGAAAATCCACCTTGAAATACTAGCTCTCTTGAGCATGTGTAACATGCTAAACATTTGTAAGATAGACTATTCACAACATTTATGTGCAGCTAGTGGAATTTAATCTCTCTTATTCCTTGCTCCCAAGTCTTGTCAGTTTTTCCCCCCATTCTTTAGTAGTCTCTTTAATATGGTTTGCACATATTTAATATATTCCCTCTGAGGTTCTCAGCATACTTTCAAGAGCTACTTTTGCCTTACTGTGATTCTGCAGTGTATCTAGAATGCAACAGCACTATAATATACTTTTTTTATAGATACATAAACTGAAACATTGAGAAGTTAAATGATTTGCTGGTGGTTATGTTCAGAGTCAAAGACAGAAAGGAAGGAATTCATAAAACTTGACTATCAGCATCCTGTTTTAACCTCCACATGCAGTGGTGCAATCCATCTCACCAAACTTCAGATGCTTTCAAAGCAGATGCTGTGCCGAAATGAGCTACCTGTTCTGTCTTTCTGGTCAAAGCAGAGATGTGGGTGCTTCTCAGATACAGCTCACCAGATCCTTTAGTTGTTATTTAGAATGGGCCAAATAATTTCTGTCCTGTGAGACCCCCCTGTTCTCTGCTAATTACAAATGGAGTCGAGATTGAATACTGACAGCTATGCTGAAGATGTGTCATGTTAGGTGAGACAAATCCCATCTGAGCTTTCTTTCCCATAAATTTTAATTCTGAGTGTTAAGTGGCTCTTTATCAAGGTTTCAAGAAGAATACTTTGGCAATAAGATTAATTAAATACTTGAAGGGAAAACTTGGCTGCTACCAGATTTAACTGAGGAAGAAAAGGTTTATTGTCACAGAGCACTGAGCTGTGTATGGGAAGAGGAGGAAGTTTTGAGCAAATTTTTTAGCATGATGGGTCAGTGCCTAAGTTATTTAGGCACCAGCAGGCTCAACTGGAATTTTAAAATGTGCTTAAGTGCTACTTCTAGAAGCAGTTTTAATGCTACAGCGTGATCTTCTAGTTACATTTTAAGGCATTTTTTAGAACCTGGCCCCAGGTACTTAAGAAAAAAAAAAATCTATAGATATCATAAGGGAGGTTGAGCAAGAGAAATTCATATTTCAGAGGGGGAATAAAATATACTAGAGAAACTATACTACATCTGGGCATGGTGATTTATATGCTTGTAGGGATTAATAACTTCTTTACTTCATAACTGCTTCATAGCACAGCTGTGTCTCTCAGTCTGTACTCTCAGCTTTCAAAGGAGCAGCGACAGCCCTGGATGGAAGTCCATTACTGCAGAAGGTGAAATGGTACAGTTGAGCCATTCCTAAGCAATAAACCCCAAAACAATGGTAGTCTGCAAAGCTTGACAACGAGGTATATGAAGTTGTTGAAACTGTGGCTGGACTGATAGTTTGTCTTAATATCTAAAATAGCTTGATGGGTCTCTGTGAGACCACTGCAGAATAATCTTGAGCAAATGTATTTCATTGCTTCCATCCCGCCGTGGTCTAACTGCTGCCTCTTGTTTCATAACTTGCAAAATGCCCGGGGCAGGAACTATGATTTTCTCTGTGTTTATGTAGCAACTACCATCCACTGGTGGCTGAGGTTCCTAGGCACTACCGTTATAATAGTTCTGTTCTGATAATTGCACAGGAATAGAGGCAGACACTTGAAATTTCATATATTCCTAGATGGCTTACTGAATTACAGGAATATAGAGGCAAAGAAAAGAGGGGGAAGAAAGCAAGGATGTGAAGAGTGTTTTTTGTATAATGTGTAATTTTTTGAACAATATCAATCCTTAAAAATATGCACTCATGTTTAGAAAGTTTAGGACTTGCAGAGTAGGGAAAGATCCTATGCTGATGTCTGAAAATGTTTCTAATGGAATTTGGCTTGCTTCAACAGAACACAATGATAGGTGTGTTTTATGTTGGGCTGGGAAAATAAGGTAAGAATTTCATTATGAATATCTTTGTAAATAGACCGTTAATCATCATGATGGATATAAAGTTGAAAACATGGCATAGCTGGCAAGCGCATTCCTTAAGTGAATCTAACCTGAACTTAATAAAGAAATGCCAAACTAACTGCAAAACACTATTCTGCCAAGATTCAGGCTCCAGTCAATCATCCTGCCAGGTGACAGTGTGTTTAATGCTAGGACAATATATCACTAACAATCTCAGCTACTACCAGCTCAGCAGAATTAGACTATTTACTGAACAAAAGCCAGTAAAGTACTGCCAGTGGCACAGAAGTTGGAGCTGCTGCTATTCTTAGAGGAAGATTGGGAACCAGAGCCCGCACGGAAAAGGAAGTAGGAAGATGGGAAGTAGACAGCCTTGCTCTTAAAGGTTCCACACTTGTATCCCTTCCATGTGGCTGATGACAGTGCAGCTGGTAATGCACACAATTGGTATGCCTTCAAAACATGACAGCTCCTCTCTAAAAATCTGGAAGAGGTGGGATGACTCTTGTCCCCTTTTACAGTGTTTGAATGAAAAAGCAGAGATGGTATTTTTTATGTCTCAGTTAAGCTTAGATAACTGTCTTGCCAAAAAAATCAGAAAATTACTGTTTGTTTTCTCAAGTGTTTTTCATTTTAAAATGTGCAGTTGCTTGCCATTATCTGTTCTACCCTAACCACTGTGTTGCACTTATGTGTATTTATTCTCTAACTAGTTGAAAATGTTTGTTGACTCCTGAAAGTGAAAGAGGTGTGTGAATTTGAAACAAGTGCAAGGGTACATGTGATTATTTTAAAATATTTTTTTTTTCTCTAAAGCGTGTATTCAAGCCCTGGAATTTCCCATGTGCTTCTAGACATAAACTTGGAGTTACAAATAAACTTGCATGACTGAGGAAATTTGTATTATTTCCCATGACTTTGCAAGCTTCAGGAAGCATTAAATGCTATTTTCCTTTGGTCCTTTGCCTCCGTGCTAGAATCGATGCCCAAGCTGGGAATGGCTTTGAATTCTGGACAAATTTTTAGGGTAGAAGCAAGGAGCTGGCCAATCATGGTATCAGTAGGTCAGATTACAGAATGGCACATGGGAAGGCCGGTGCAGGAGGTATCTCTGAGAGGCACCAGCTCCTATCGAGATCCTAATTCCCCAGGAGCCCAGAGCCCCTGCCTCACACAGAGGCAAGATACTGCCAATCAGCTGATTGGCAGCATGTTGCCTCTTTGAGAGGCAGCGTCTGTTGGCTCCTGCAAAGTTCCTGCCAGCATTCTTAAACTCTAATTTGGGAAAGAAAATTACAATCTGGCACATCACCGTTGGAAGGTTGCCGACCCCTGCTCCACACTGTACGAGCGGCAGCTTCAGGGATCAGTGGTATGAAACTTCCTTTGTTTCGTGTGTCAGGAGCAGGCGCCCGAGTGTGGCTCCTCCACAAGGCTGCACGGCCCCCACTGAAGGCAGCAAAGCCAATGGAGTTGTCCACGTGTTGACAGTGAACAAATTGCCTATTCCTTTTGTTGCTGGATGAGCCACTAGGTAACCAGATTGATTTTATGATCCCTTACTGAGTGTTCAGGACTGGTGCTTGAAAAAGACATCTTTTATCTGTCAGCCAGTAAATCTCACATTGAGTTGCAAACATACTGGAGAGCTAGAATTCAGCAAGACCGTTTTTATGAATAGAAACATTTTCAGAATAGACACTCTCCTGAACACACAGTTGTTTTACAGGAATTAAAGAAGTCCTTATGGTAGATGGATAAGCCAACTCCGGATAAAATAAGAACCAGACTATACTTTGATCTTCTGTTTGAACAGAACCTTTTAGAAGAACTGAAAAAGTTCTGAGTTTTGTTGGTCTTTTTGCCTTCTTCCTTGCTTTTCCCTTTTCAGGCTTAATTGGGAGTGAATATTATACAATATAAGAGGTTTGTTTGCAGTATTATTGACATGAAGTATATCAGATTTGCTATAAATGGTTTTTCTTGTTTATCAGCATTACTCAAGATCTTGGACATTGACATGCATATAAAGCAGAATCCTCTGTTGACCAAAATCCAAATACCACACCAAACAACATATCAGCTACAGTGGCCACCACTGTTAACCTCATCTTTTCACAACAGCCACAAATCCAAAAGAACACAAACGAAGTATGAGAAAGTTTCTCAAATGAATGTTCATGACACTTCCAGGTCATCCAGTAAGTAGTATTCCATCCCTTGTACTATCTCTGCCTTTTCAGTAACCGATGATTGATGAGAGGATTCCAGAGGTAGCTGCAGAATGTAGCCCCACTGTGATCCTCCTCTAGTCTGAACTTTTGTCTTGGTTTCTACAAATCCTTGCTATGTATTAGAGAAGTTAATAACACACAATGACTCAAAGAAAATAGGCTCTCAATGAGAGAAATTGTGGCTGTTGAACAAGAGTTTCATGAAAGGAAAATTCCAGATCCATTGGTCAGTTCTTTTAGCAAATCTGTGCACTTACATGGAGTACTCTATATTTTGAAAGCACTGTAAAAAATAACTAGTGGATTGTCTTGGAAGCCCTAAAAAATAACTACTGGCTTTTTTTTTTTTTTTTTTTTTTAGGATGGGGTTGCTTAGTGCTAGGTTTGACAAGACCTTAAAGACTTGAGAGAAGCTGGACCAACACTGGCATTATAAATTGGGGAATTCCTATCCTTAGAAATCTTACCCTTGTTACTTGTTAAAACTATTAGGCAGCTCGTCTTTATCTCAGTGATGTTTTCTATACCTAGAGATTACATGATACGTATTTTTTGGTGAAATCAAAAAAAGGGTTAACTGTATAGTCGAAATTGTTCAGAAATTACTAAGTAAGTGTCTTTAGAGTGTTTGTTTGAGAGGGTACCCTGATGATACAATAGTACTCAGCTCATACCATAGTGCTGCTTTCTTATGTTGTCTTGGCTGAGTGCGACGTTTAACTGTACCGAAAGAACTGGGTGATGAGCTCTGCATATATCCTGGTGTGGTTTGACAGTAATACTTCACAAAAATTAACTCTCGCCACTCCTTGAACATTTGAGTGGCTTTGAGCAGATATTAAAGGTGTAGCAAACATGTATTTTTCAGAATCAAAGGTACTAATTCCAAGAGATTTCTAAATACCGGGATCAAACTATGGAGTTTACGTGTATTTCCAGCCAGTTTCCTGTCAGGGAGCTCTGTTCCAACCACATCCATTTTCTTTACACAGGGAATATCTTGTTCCCTTTAATTGGAGCTGCACTTAGTCTCAGATCTGCAAGTGTTTAAAGTGAACAGTGACAGAGCCTAAGTGCCTGAACGAAATCTTGTGATCCCAAGAACCTCTTCTTAGCTTCTGTCTACACTGATTGTGCTGAAACTTCCCAATTGCATGAGATCCTTAACTTAAAATAAAGTGCACTCAGAAGTGCTGCTGTCTCGGTAGAAATGAACAGCGTAGCACTTACCTTCCTCAGAGATCTCCCCGGATCCACAGATGAAGTGCTGCTCTGTGGGGTTAGTCTCTCCTCCTGCTGGGGGGGGGGGGGGGGTTCAGATTTTTGTTTCCCACTTTTGAGCAGAGTGGCCCAACCACCAGAATGTCAGGGAGTCTGGCTGAGATCTGTAATGTTTTTAATGAAATTGTTCAAACTGACCAAGAAAGAATAAAAGAGTAATTTGGCTGCAGAAAGATTTTTCTCTCCTAGCTTAATGAATTAGGTAATGAAACAGTTTTAATACTTCATCCGTGGTCATTTTCATGTAAAATGAAGAAAGAGGCTATGGAAGAGAGTCTGGAAGCTGTAGGGCCATCTTCTCAGTTGTGTGCTTTACCTGCCACACTAGTGGGTCATCATTGTGGTACTTAACTTTCCCATAAAAGCAAGTTTTCAGCATCTTGTAGCAGCTCCTAGAGGGACTTACTGCATTTGACTGGTTGGTATCTGCAGCTTTAGTACCTGGCAGCTGAAGCAAGTTTTTGGGAAAAGCAGGGTGAGTTTGTAGCCTTCAGGCAGAGGAGGGCTGGCCCCAGTTTCACCATTCCTGGGTGTTATCATTCATTCCTAATTGTTGAACTGTTAGGTGTGTGGGGCACAGAGAGCTGTAGGCACTGCCCTCCCTTCTTCCTCCTCTAGAAGCATTCAGAGGATTGAGGTGATCCCTGCTCTCCTCCTGAAAGCAATGGCCTGATGGGGTCCAAAGGGAGGAGACAGAGTTGAATTGTGGAGTCCAAAGGCAAGGAGCAGTCTCTCAGCAGCAGTGAATTCAAACACCAATGGGGAATAGTATTTAAATACTGTCCCCACAGTATAATAAGCTTTCTTATTGACTGCCACAGATCAGGCTGTGTCTAAGCTACCTAATTCTATGTAGTATATAGACAACTTATGTGTGTAACTGGGAACAGTGTGTTCATGGATGAGTGATCTGTTCCCACTTGACTCTGTAAGGAAGATGCCTGTGATGTTGATTTTTATTTGGTTTGGGTATTGGAGGCTGTTGGGTAGGTTTTGTTACGGGTGGGTGATGAAGTAGGGCTTATCAGGGTGCCAACGGGCTGGTCGCTCCCAGGGGCCTGGGAAATATGAGGGCTTCTCCCACACTGGCTGGGCAGGAGCAGGGCAGCTCCAGCTCCAGGCATGGGGCACATCCATGGGGCCAGGCTAAGGCTAGTCCCAGGTTTGGCAGGGCTGCAGGGAGCTGAGGACTGGCCCTGCTGTGGCATCACTGGGACAAGGGCTGATGGCCTCGGGAGCTGAAATGGGTTCCTGAGCCATCGGCGGGGTGGGGGAGTCCTGGGGATGGGCTCCAGGCCCTGGCACCTGTCACCAGGCAGTGAGTTAGACCTGCTGTGTAGCAGCTCCACCAGATGAAAATGGTTCATTTTTTCCTGCTTTACATTTTCTGAATAGTCTAACGATAGGTTTGCTTTCACATCCTCTGAGATTAGTCTTTATTTCAGACAATGCTTTCAACACTAAAAGGGTCATAAAAATAGACAGTTCCTGAGAGCTTAGAAAGAAAAACTGCTAGTCTCTCATCCTTCTCCCTCCCCCAAATTATTTGATAATGGAATGGGAAGCTTTCCCATAATCTTTCGCTTGATTTTTGCTAATATGAACCTGTCAAAGATCGTGGCATTTCCTTAGTGTGTGATGTGGAGCCAGCTGGAACCAAATAATCCACCCACGTTTTCCATCATCTTTGTATCCTGATAGGAGCTTCTGCTTAGCAGAAATGAGAAAATACCTGTTATTTCTTCCTTGCTGTCATGGTGGCCATACTGAGGCTGTTTCCTACTTGGCTGAAGTCTAAATAGATCTGAATAAATGTGACCAGATGAAAAATAAAGGGTTTTCTGCCTGGAACCCAGGCCTTACTCATATGACAATTCAAGAGAAAAGTAATGTAAGAAATTACACTTTCCTTTTTACTCACTGCCCCAAATAAATATTTTCAAGGATGTAGGAGCATTCCTCCTTTGGCTTGAAGATGCAGAGATTTGAGTCTGCAAAAATACATTCCTTCATCCCTAACCTTACTCCTACAGAAAGGAGAAATACCACTCTTTTGTAAGCATGTGGACCTGCTTACCAGAGAACATGAGTAACTTCTATTATAATTTGAATTGTATTCTTCCTAACAGAAGCATCTACAAGGGTGGACAGCCAATGCAAAATACAGCCCCACAGCCCATTGGTTTTAAAGCCTGATGGCTCTGCAGCTGGAGGAAAGAATCTCTTCCATTTCACTTTCCCATTTCCAGGCTCTCTTTTGGTCTGTATTGCATCTATTTTAAGCATTAATGTTTTGCATGTAATATCTCTCAAAGTCTAATCCATTGCTATGGACCCACCTAGTGACGACTTTATAGATACTTTATATTTATAAAGGCACTTTGCACTTTCCTTTTTTGTGATTTTTGTTTGGTTTGAGAGGTTTTTTTGGATGTTTGAAATGGATCACAATACCCAAAATGAATACTTTCTGTGAATGCTCCCTTCATTCATCTGTTTATTTAAACACTGAGAAAGCAATGACACTTATGTGGCTACTTTATGTGGATAAAAGCATAAGCCCAAGGAGAATGGTGACACTGTTCAGTGGCTAACCACTAATATTATAGGTGCATTTTACATCACCAGAAGTAAGAATTGTCTGTAGTCTGAGTGTGAAAAAACTTTCATTCACTGGTATGGGAATGGAAATGGGTCAGTATCAGCTTCCAGTTCAGAATGATGCCAAGAGGGATCCTGGTTTGTATTGTAGCTGACTTAGTGAATGTTCTAAGTCTGAAAACTTCTTTAGACTGTAAAGAATTAGGCAATGTGCGTGGCTTTCAGCAATAATCTACCACCTCGTGGCTTTATGCTGTGATCTGTTGAGATTTTTGGAGAGTCAGCAACATCTGACACTTTAGCAACCATCGGTAAACATCTGAAAATCCTAGAAAGGTGCTCCTGGTTTATGCAAGGAGTGAATGTAGTCAGGCTAATGCCACAAAGATGCACAGAATTTACCGTCCCCATGATGAGGGATCCAGCATGGATGGGCATGGGAAATGGAGTCTGTTGCCTTTGTACTGCCCATGTAGATGGGGGTGAGCCTCCTTCCTGTTATTCCCAGTGTTCATCAACCTGCAAATCTGAATAGTCCAACAGATTTGCTCACTGCAGTCCCCCTCAGGTAGTAAACTCACTGTGTTATATTAATAACTGAATATTCACATCTGAGCATCCAGTGTGATACACAGATATTGTGTGTAACAACCATTAAAAACACAATACTAAGAATTTTTCATTGAATATCCTGTATTTTAGGGGTAGGCTACATACAGGTCCTGCATGGATATCTGAGAGAGGGGCAGAGAGATTGTGTATATTTACCAACAACAAAAGCAGTGCTTGCAGCTAAAATTTTAGTACAATGAGACATTTTGTAAAAAACAGGTCTTTTTTAAATAAAAACAAACAAACAAAAAACAAAACAAAAAACAAACACCTGTAAGGTGGTTTTGGTTAATGTTGAAACTTTTCAGTCTGGTTTCACATTCTTTCTATCCCCCCAAGAAAATAGTGCAAGCCACGCACAGTAGCCACACAAAACTCTGCAGTCAAATTTGTAAATGTAAGTCATTGGATCATTTCTAAAAACCCACAGCATTTCTCCTTATATGGTCTAGTCCAACCACGTCCAGAGACTATCAAAACTCTTACATGGTGCAAAATCTGCATCTCATAAAATCTCTGATCCAACTCCCGGCTGCAAGACCCCAGAGTTCCCTCAGTTCTGGAGAGCTGATGCCATTTCACACGGCCTTGACAACAACAGGCTCTGATTTTAGAGGCATCCTTGGTAAATCAATGTATGGTTAAAGTTTATTAACCCCTGAGGGCTTACCAAGTTTAGGGTATGGACTTGGCTCCAAGTGGAAGACTTGATTTGCACAGCCCATTATACAGTGTTGGGAAAGGAAGTGTGGTGTTCAAATAGGTGTGGCTTAAAACTGGAAGATGTCATGGTTTTTGCTAGCTAGAAATGCAAGAGAACCCCATCCAAAACAAGCATAATATCTTGGGGATGGGTTGGTCTGTTGAAATTACATGGAGTAAATTCAGGTGTTTTTTAAAAGGCCGCCCACATCAAGTTTGCAAATAATTTTCCCCTCAATACTGTAATATAGAGTAGTAGTTAAGGATTGTTTCCTTGGTATTGTAACACAGAATAATAGGTAAAAAGGATAACAGGTTTGCTGAGAAATGAAGTTATTTCCTCATATTCTATCACATAAGACTCGAGAGAAATCTAACCTCTAGCCATTCTTTTGCAATATTAAGGATTAGCTACTGTCAAAGAAAAAAGTGAAGGAAAAGTAGGTGCTAAACTCATCAAATGAAGAGCAATAGAGTAGCAGGTAAAGTTAGACATATCAAAATGTGCTACTGTAAATTGATGATGAGCTCAAATAGGGCTGCTAACTTAATATGTAGTCTTTCCTTTTAATATTGGCTTCTAACCCGTAAGGTTGAAGAAAGCAATTTTTTCTGCTTCTCTTTAATTGAACAGTAGAATTGATGCTGAGAATTAGTCTAATGACTTTTCTTTTCTTACTTGATAAATTGGTTGAAATAGTAATAAAAAATAAAATTAGGAGGCATATAGATGAACATTGTGATACTATAGCTATCCATCAGCATAGCTTTTGTAAAGAAAAATTATGTATAAAGGTAATTCCTTGAGCTTGTCAACAAATAATAAAATACAATCATTAGATTTTCTTTTTTTCCTCCAAAGAAAGTTTTTGAAAAAGACCTTTACACGCGGCTGTTAGAAAACTAGTTGTGAGATAGAAGTACTTTCAAGAATTAGATAATCTGAGGGACAGAAGACAAAACTCGAAGTGTATTATCAGTGTCTGGTGTACAAAACTGCAATGGGGTATGCAAAGTCTGAGTGTTTAAGTGGTGTTTCACTTACATGTGTTAATGAATTGAAAATAATTGTGAACAGTGGGACCTAAACATTTGTGTCTGAGGCAGAATCACTCAAGTCAGGGCTGGAGAAGACAGCAGAGGACTCTATGCAGGAGGGATGGGCAGGTTGGCTACACAGGTGTGGTGCTGACAAAGGCAGAATGTTGCACTTCAGGCAGAAAAATAGATGTGATGATGCTCAGTGCTCTGTTCCAGTGTTAACTCTGACTACCTGGGAGCAGAAGGGAAGATGGCTTGTGTGTTTCCTTATGGAAGACTTAATCAAAGTAGGTGGAATGATCCAAAGACAAGAAAGTGGAATAAGAAATAATGCAGAAAATACTAGAGTGGCATATTTCAGTAGCAGGTCCTTTCCTGTAACACTGAGTTTGTGTCTGTATGAGTTAGGCTGCCTGAAGAATCTGTATAGCAGAAACAGAAGTTCAAAAAGAAGCAGTGCAAATTTTAATCTCTGACTGACTTCTACATGAAGAAAGAGCTACAGACTATTTAGAGAAAAGATAAATTATGAACCTTGAAGTTTATGAAATAAAGAAAGGAAGAGATCGATTACTTCTTTTTACTTTTTCAGTTATTACAAGAACAAGTCAGTAAAATGAAAACATATAAAATAGAAAACAGTCTTTTATTCAACTTGTAATTCAGTTTTAGTTCAGAAGTAATGTATAATTATGTACTTTTATAAAGCAAAGTATGTGGCAGAAGTAAAGCAGTCAGCAGGGGATGAGGGACAGGAATAAATTTGCCCCCTGCTTCCTGTTATAGAATGCTTGTCCAGTCTTAGCCCACCTGGATTTGAAACACCTAGAACATAATATAGTGGAGAACTGACTCCTGCTTTGAAACAGGCTGTAGTTTGTGTCTCACTTAAGTTCTGTGGTGATTTTTCAAACTATCATAAGGAAATTTGCTTTTATTAAATGAGGTACATTTTTTTTGTGCAATGAAACACAAAGCTCTGTTAACATCATTTTTCAGTGACCCTATGTGTCATGGCCCACAAATCACTATAAAAACTGTGATCTTTTTAAGAGATTGTAGGCACAAAGCTCTGTATGGTTGCTTTTGTGCCAAAGGCCTGTCCTAGCAGCCTACAGCAGGTTTCAGCTTTGACTACAGTATCGGGGCCCCTTTGAGAAATTTATGGCAAGTTGCAAAATCAATAAAAAGGACAAGGCCAGTTTAAAAAAAAAAAAAAAGGGAAGAAGAAAAAAAGTTCATGTCTCTGTCTCCTATTTTCCACCCAATTTGCACTTCTGGAGACACCTGCTGCCATTCTATTGCTAGCCCAGAATTCCTTAAGAAAACAAGTTTCACCTGTGATATTCTCACTTGTGAAATCCTTGCCCAGATTTTGAACCACATTGCTCTCAAGAAAAGGCAGTGGCTACATGCAAATACCAGGAGAAATGGTTGACAGGACTGATTGTGTGGGGTCAAATGCTAAAAAGGTATGTATGAATGTGATTTCATTTCCTGAAAAAGTGTCAAAGGACTGTCTCTGAAGTCTGATGTGGTGACACTCACTGTTTCTGCATTTTGATGTTTTTCTCTGTATGCCTCAGGCTCTTAGCATGCAGAAGTTGTCTCATTTATTTTATTTTATTTATTGGACGGGGGTCAGGCACTTTGTAAATTATGGACTGCATTCGCAGTGAATCAAAATATTTAGGTTGCTTGTGAGGTTCAGTCCTTGGCATTGTGTCACTAATTACTTTTACACAACTCTGAAATAATGATAAAGGGAAAATGCATCAAAAGAAAGAGAAATTAAACTTAGTCAAACAAAACAAAAGCCACATTAGAAAGTGTTATTTAAAAGGAAAAGCGGGTGACCAAACGTGCAGTCTGGACTCAGTACAATGTTATATGGCAAGAGAAGAGACACTCAGCTCTGGACCTTCTCCAGGCAGACAAAAATTTATGACATAAATTTTCTTTGATAAACATTCCTGAGAAACCTCTTTGTATTTTTATCTTAATGAATGTTTGTCTCAATCCAGTGCTCTTTTTTTTTTATTCCTGTGTTGTTGTTTTTTTTTTTTAATATATATTTCCGTTCTGATTCTTTTATATTCTGAATATACCTCAGTGGCAGCTCTTGAAGATCTGTCTTACAAGCTAATTGGTACTAGAAGGTAGTCAGCCCTGTACCTGGATTGCATTAGGGCTTTTGAAGAGTGTCCCCAGATATTCCGATTTTCCCATATTTATGCTTCAGAACACTGTAGCAGTATTTTCTCAGTTTTTGCCCATACAAGGTACAGAAGCATTCCCAGGAGCTTTCAGCATGCTACCACGGCAGTGTTTCTAGCCTCTAGCTGTCCCATGTAATGAGAGATGAGAAGCAAGAGTTAAGTCTCCATAGAAAGAGCAATAACAACAAGCCATTGGTCTGTTTTATACCACACTTATGTATTTATTTCTCTGTAATAGTGGCTGAATTGAAGTCTGTGTGTTGAATGTAGGAGTTCAGATTTTTGCTTTTACTCAGAAGTGGAAAATCACTTATAAAACTGCATCAGAGCACCGTTAAAATAAATTGAGGCTTACGTATGCTTTTGTAAGTTTATAAATGAAATGTAACTTTACCATACTCATTGATTGCTGTTTCAGGTGTAAGATAGCAATGTGTTTTATAACTCCTTCCCTTGCATTTATTGTCATTAGAATCACTGCTTAATTTACAGATTGATCTTCACAGTGCCGTATTTAACAACTTAAATATCAATAGAGTGCATGTAATAAACACTGATTTGTATTAGTCTTATCACAGACATAATGTAGGGACCTCATGTATGGCACAGTAGAAAGGGAATATATTTCCAAATTTGTTCTGAATTTGACATTTCAGTGTTTATATTTTTTGAAACACTTGATAACAGTTACATGAATCCTTATGATTATAGAGACTAAAAGGGAATAAATAGATAAGCAGTTTACAGAATGTAAGGATGTTGCCTTTCTTTGTGTTCTTTGTCTAATTGCAGTTGCAGTCATAACTGTAGACTGGTTCACATAGAAGATATTTCTTACAAAAGATGTAATTCTTCACTGCTCGTCTAGTTAAAAAGTGAATAGCAAACGATAACATTATTGGAATGAAATTCTTATAATTCAACAAAGTTTATAAAATGGAGGGCAACTGTGAATTGAGCTGTCTGTGCTTGAGTCATGTACAGCTCCAAAGAGTTCAATCTGGTTAGCTCAGAGTGGCTGTAGTTCTATGCCTAAAGTGTCAGAAACGATTGTAACAGCACTAAAAGAAAACCATTTCTAGTAAGAGAAGCAGACAGGAGATGTACGTGTGGGTGGGGAGAATTTTGATTGCAAACACCAGAGCAAACCTCATCACCACAAGACGAAGGGTGGAATGCCTTCACAAACCCCACAGGACAAGGTGCTGTGGATTATTCCAAAACACCCTTGCACTTTTTAATTGCATATTGCTTGATAGTCAGTGGAAGCAAATCTGTTTTAAACTCAGCATCCTTGGTGCACAGGTTAGTAAGAGCAGACTGTAGTGGGAAAAGCAGTCAGAGTAGAAATACAGAGACAAAATATGATGACTCCAACCCTGTTCAGTGGATCAGTTAAAAAAAGAAACACAATTGTTATGGTGGAAGTGATGAAAATGTGGTGGTGAAGGAAGACCCACTGGGTTAAGCAGGAAGATCTCAATTTCAGTGCACTGGCAATCATGCTCAACAATTATTACCTACTACAAATAGATCAAAGTTGTGGGTTTACGATACTTAGGCTGGGAAGCTTATGTTTTGCTATAAAACAGGTTGATTGTTCTGAAGAGACTTGATTTCTACCAAGCACTCCTCCACACACGCACCAGGGAGAAAGGGAGTAATTTCCTTTTGATGGGAGTTGGTTATCTGTATGAAACGAGTTGGGTTCATCGTCGGGGGTGCTGTGGCAGGCATTTACATGTTCAGAACGGTCATTGGAAATGACACTGAAGAGGAACATCCCTGCTGGCATTGTCGTCAGGGAGGCTGAAGATCGGATGGGCACTGACAGTAGACAGACCTGTCACTCAGAGAGGAATCATCCCGACCGGGATGGAGGCAGAGCAGGGATTCTGCGTGTAAGGTGAGGCTGTGGGCTTCAGTCGGGACAGTATGTTCCGTGCAAGGTAACTGCACTGAAAAAAGAACAAAACAAAACAAAAAAAAAGGCTTGGAGCAACAGGTCCCTATTTTAGTAACATTTTATGTTGAGAACCACAACGGGAAACTGTAAATTTGAAATCCAGTTAGCTCCTTAAATCATTTCGAGCACAATTCCTATCCATGGATATGCTCTCTATTTTTATGACTTTTTTTTTTTTTTAAGCTGTCCTGCTTTTATTTAATTTTTTTTCAAGCTGCTTCTATGCAGACCAAGAGTACTAAGACAAACAGTAATGAGATCCTGTAGCTGACTGACAGTATAGATAAATAATACAACAAGCTATACCCAAAATATAGGGGGGTGGAGGGGTGAGGGACCAGTGCATGACACAAAAATCAGGGATGTGTCATCTTACTGATTTTTCTCATTTTTACAGATAAAAGTTACTTGTCACTAAAATAGCTATGTAATTTATATGTATTTACATATGCCATTTTTCACTTCTAAAAAATTCCTACTTAAATTATAGTTTTCAACTATATTAATGTTGAGGTTCCTGTACCCTGACTGATGTGGAGTGGACAGGGAAAAAGAGTGCCAACCTCCTTTTAAAAAATTGATTAGGGACTTTATTGTGATATTTAGGGAAATTTGAATTCAGATTTTAGATGAAGGTTCAGATTTCCTCTTAAGGGTAGCATCAGTTCTCTTTTAACAGAGAGGGTTGCAGATGGTAGGGCCCTGCTGAAAGTGCAAGTAAATAGCTGATAAATGAGGGCTTCCCACTTGCAAATGAGACGGTTTTACTTTTTCCTTGAAGAAATTCAGTAAATTGAAAAACTCTAAATAGCACAGAAATTTCAGTCCTCCAGACCGCCTTCTCCTTCTCAGATTTTGCTATACTATATTCAGCATTCAGTTTTGCCAACACTGAACATGCCTGATGTGGCATTTACATTCTTTAAAAAAAGCATAGATTAGTTATATTTCTAAGAGTTAACTTCTCCTCTTGACACATGTACTTAATTCCCATTAATGGAAATGGCAGCTAGGCATGCACACTGAAAGGAAAAATCTGTTCCTAAGCATATGATCCAAACTGCATTGTAGCTAAACATTTCCATGCTCTGAAGTAAGCACTCATTATTTGCAAGATATTCTTCATAGTAAATGCATCAACCCCACTCCATTCTCCCTCCGCTCTCCCGTAACCTGTTCCAAAACACCCTTTCTTAGAAGTCTTACAGATTCATTCTTAATGCTGCAGTTGTTTTGAGTGTGTGCCTAAAAAAGAAAATCCATTTAGGATCTATGGAGTTTTGCATATTTTCTGTGAGAATTTTCCAGTAAATCATTCTGTGGAACATCTTACATTTCCTTGGACTTTGTAGGTCTCTATTATTAAAACCTACAGTGGAAACAACAAAACCCAAAAAGCTCTTTTTTTATTTTTCCCAGCACTTCCTTTACTTACTGTATTGCAGTATCTGCCAAAGGCACTAGGCTGAAGTGCTATCATTTGAGGATTAAAAAAAAAATAAGTTAATCTTTCATTTAAGGTTTTCCTTTTGCCAGTGTGCTTGTATAAAGACCTGTGAATTCTGTCTGTGCAATATTCCAGAGTTATGGTATTTCTAACTTGAGCTGGGTGGATAATTGATTTTTTGGTTCACCTCTTGAACTGGAGAACCACAATAGCGAAAAAAAAAATCAGTTAAGCCCAAAAATTCATATAGGAGTTTATGATTTGAGTTGTTTCCCTTCATCCAAATGAAAATCAGAGCTCTTCTGTTTAGTTCAATGTAAATTGCCCTCTTTTACCAGGACTTGTTTGTTTTGGGCACCTCTTGAAGGAAGCAAAGCAAAAGAAGTGCAGATTCACTGGTGAGGAAGCTTTCATTTTTCTCGTCAGTTGAAGATATTATAACTTATATCTGTATTCTCAGTTTGGGAAGAGAAAACTGAGGGAATCGAATGTGAATGTTGGAGGTTGCAAGTGGATTTTATAACTATGACCCACTCAGTAAAAAGAGGCATTTTTATTTATTTATTTATTACTCCTCAAAAGTTTCAGAATAAGATAAAATTTTATATGTTAAAAACTGGACAGAGGTATGTTACATACATTTTCTTCTTTTTCAGTGAGTATTTATCCCAATTTCTCAGTCTTTCCACTTTCTGATATGGTAGCAGCCTTTGTGATATGTCCTGGTAATTTCTAAAAAGTAAGTCCAAAACTTCATATGATTTCTAGAAGCATTTCAGAGATTCCCTCAAACCATTTAAATTGCTTTTTTTATCTCTTGCAATTGTAGTTGAACTTACTATGAGAACATTATTTTATCAGAAAGTCTCTACAATAGGCTGTTAATAATCTAGCAAGTACAGTATAAGGATACAATAATACAATATTAATAACAATAGCAACAGTACCTTTTTCTTCTCCTTTTGAGACCCAACTCTGTTTCCCCCCACTCAGCTGGGAGAGGGAGCTCAGTAGTTTCAGAAAATGACAAATGGGAAAATGTAACAGGGAAGAAGGTGTAGGTACCTGAGCACAAAATGTTTTGGGGTAAGAGTAATTGTAAAGCAGGGTATAGGAAAAGAAGGGTTCATGTCAGAAGCATTCAGGGGAATGATCTCTACTTCCTTCCTTTCTTCCATTTCCTCTCTCCTTCTCAGCTCTCCCTCTTGCTCAGTTATCTTAGTTTTCTCTCTCAAACTTTTTTTTCTTTTTTTTTCCCCCCCCTCCTTTTATTATGGTTCTTTCTACTTCTTCCTAGCCTAGCCCACATCCTCTCCTGTAATTCCTGATATTGATGCTGGTTTATAATCATATTAGCTGAGAGGCAGCAATCCAGGAGTGCCATC
Source organism: Pyrocephalus nanus (assembly GCA_038380795.1). Classification (NCBI taxonomy): domain Eukaryota; kingdom Metazoa; phylum Chordata; class Aves; order Passeriformes; family Tyrannidae; genus Pyrocephalus; species Pyrocephalus nanus. Next base: position 63,692,299 of record CM076262.1, on the reverse strand, counting down.
GTCCTAGGCATAATACCAGCTTGGGGGTGTATGTGAGCTCTAGAAAAGCTCAAATAGGAAACGATATAGGAAGGGGTAAATGTGTGTGAACGGACGAGGGAAGGACGTGGTAGAAGCAGGGCAGTTGTGGAGTGGGGCCGAGTTGAAAAAAGGATATGAGAGCTGAGTGGAGCCAACATATGGTCAAGATAGGGTATTCTGGTTCTACCAAATCTGTTGAGCTGTAGTGTTTTGGGTTTTTTTTTCAATAAAAGATGGTCTTAATTTTCCTTCATCTGGGGCTTCTGTGTAGCTTCACTCTCTTAACTTCTCCCAAGGCCAAGCGTGAGGAAACAGGGGAAGCAAAGCAAGAACTGGCAGAGAAGGAACAGCATTTGTGGATGGGCAGTGGTGCATCAAGGGGAAAATGAAAGACCAAGAAAAGGGGCCCTACAAATGTGAATACAGCAAAGAAGTATGTTTTAAACAAATAGTAGATGTAAAAAAATCATGTCTCTGTGGGAAAAACAGCTCATATACTCATATATATGTGTTTCAGCAGCATGAGGACTGTTGTAGACTGTGAGGCACGTGGGATCTTTGTTTCTCATCCTTTTGCTGGAGTTGGCTAACTGCGTCAACTTGGGCAAGCTACTAAGCCTGCCTGCATCTCAGTTTCCTTATTTGAGGCCAAATTCTCCTACTAAGTAGCCTCCTACTCCACACAGAGATTTGCTGATTTGAATGGAGCCCCTGTGGAGCGAGATACTTTTCAATACAAATAAAGTTTTGGAATCGGCCCTAATTATATTTATTACCTGCAGAGGAGTAATGTGAGACTTAACATGGTTTGAGACCCTCAGATGAAAGAGAAAGTATTTGGAATTGTTCTTTTTAATCATCTGCTGCCTTTTCAATGTCTACTTCATGGCTGTCCTAAAAGGGCTAGCTACTAAATAACAAGTGAAAAATCCTTGTACATATTAACTAGGTTTGTCAGGCTCCTGTGAATGGACCTCTGTGGAAAATATTATTTGCTAGGGGCTACTGAAGGAAGTTGGTTTACCCTGCCCCACAGTGAGGAGCCATTAGATCTCCCTCATGCCAGAAGTTGACAGATTGTATGCGACTCGGCTCGGAGCGCTGTGGTGGTGCAAGGCAGGCTGGAGGCAGCCTTTGCAGATCCTCTTTTATGAACTGCAACGACGGCGCCTTCGCAAACTTGGCTGCGGCGTTTTGCTCCGCGAATGGTCTAATGCTCTTCGGGGACGATGCGCATAAGTTGCGAGTGGGTTTGCTCCTCGTGATTAAAACAATCATCTCAGGCTTCCAGCTGATGATGCCTTTATGCCAACACTGGACTGACTGGCCCCTGCGTGAGCCTGCTGGTTTCTAACATATGCATTGAGAGGGAAAAGGAGCGAATTAAACAGTGTAGCTGTCGGATATTAAAAATAATAAGCTTTTCTGTTCGGCATTTTCTTTAAGCCAGTGGGCATGAAAATGTTGAACATCTTATGGCCACTCTCTGCGAATATGTGTGGATATTTCATAAAAGTAAACTTGCTGTCTCCGTGCCACTGTGAGGCAGGGATAAGAGGGGAGGAGAGGGGGCAGTGGACCTAATCAAACTGTTGTGGGGTCAAAACCTTGTGTTTTTTAAAGGCCCTTAATGTTGTCCAGCTGCAAATTAAAGGGGGGGGGGGGGGAGAAAAAGAGGAGAGAAAGGAATTAGGGCAGGGGAACTGGAAAGAATGGAGAATAGATACGTGGGTGTGTGTGCACGTGTGTGTGAAAGAACAGGGAGACCAATTTTTTTCCTCCTTTTTTTTTTTTTTTCCTTTCCCCTCCCTCCCCTTACTGCGAGTTCAGTGCCAGGCCGGACACGGGCCGCCCAGACTATTGAGGCATTGTGCGCTCCGCTTCCAGAGTAGCCCCCGGCTAATCCCCGCGGCTTGGACGAGAATTTCCCCGCGGCGTTCTCCCGGCCGCTGCCCCCCTCTCCCCGCCGGGGCGGGCTGGGGCGGTGCAGCCCTGCCCGCCGGAGCGGGGCGGGATGCGGTGTCCCCGGGGCGGGATGCAGGGGCTGCCGGCACCTCCGTCCCCGCGTGTCCGAAGCCCGTTACCTGATTGCCTCCCTCGCCTGCCAGATTTTTATCTAGATAATTGGAAGTGCGGCGGAGGCTGCGCTCCGCCAGCCAGCCGAGGGGCTCTGCAGCCGCGCGTCGTCCACCTTGTTATCAGGGGCTGTCTGGGCAGGGGAAATGAGAGAGAGCCACGGCCGAGGGACTCCTATTGCTCGCCCAGAGTGGGGGAAAGAAAGGGGAGGGGTGTGTTTAAATAGAAAACGAGAAAAGCCCTAGCAGACGAACGGAAAGTTTATTTTTGTTGTTGTTTGTGCATGCGTGTGTGTGCGTTCGTGTGCGCGCCCGCTGTTTTGGCATGTGGCTACCTTTTCCCTTGCACACAACGGGACTGTTTGATGGAGTTTGGAGCTGAGGAAACTTTGGGTTTGTTGCCAGGACGGTTCGCAGCACTTTGTGGAAAGCAAGAGCTAACAGTGAGACCGACAGAGTGAGTGACAAGTTGTTTACAGGTTTCCTTGAAGGGGCCTCTGCTATATTTCAATCTGTCAAAGTTGCTTTTCTTCCCTCAGAACAATGCCTGATTGTTGTGCGGGGTGTGTTTTTTTTTTTTTCTTCCCCTCCCCAAAGAGAGAGAAAGAGGGAGAGAGAAAGCGAGAGAGCGGGGAGGGAGGGGGGAAAGGAATGAAAATTCTTCGGAGCACAAATGCCTTTGGTAGCATTTTTATGTCTAATCTCTTCTCCCCTATTTCAACTCCGAGAGTTGATAACTGTTTCAATTTAATCAGTCTGCTCTTGTTTTATCTTCTTTCTCCACTGATCTTCCTCAGCGCAGGGGATTTGCTCCTGGTTTGCCGGTTTAGGTAGATTGTAGGGCTGCCTTTTTTTTTTCCCCTCCCTCCTTTCCCCCCCCTCCCCCCCATTTATCCCCCTCCACCGCTCCACGTTTTTTTAGGACATTGAAGGAGTTGACTTTTCCCGTTTGGCGGCGGCGGGCGAGCAGAATTAAAAGGAAAGGACAGGCCCCCGGAGGTCGCCCAGCGCGGCGGGGGGAGCTGCGCGATCATCCTGCTGCGAGCGCGCTGCCCCTTTAAGAGACTGGTCAAGGAGTCCTCGCTCAGAGCGAGCGAGCCGGGAGGGAGGGAGGGAGGGAGGGAGGGAGGGGAGGGAGGGAGAGAGCGAGCGAGAGAGAAAATCAATCGGTTTAGAAGGTTTGGACTCACTTGACAGGTTCAGTTGGAGGCGACCATAGGTGGCTGCTGTGACAAAGGGAAATTGTGCTTTTCCAGCATGCTAACTGACCCTGATTTACCTCAGGAGTTTGAAAGGTGAGTCGAGTTGTTGGGGTGGGGGGTGTGTATGTGTTTGGGGGGGGGGTCTGTTCCCCTTTTATTTTTAATTTTTTTTTTGTTCTGTTTCGTGGTTGGTTGGTTCTTGCATTATTTTTATTTTTATATATATTTTTTTTAATTTCCCCGAGCACGCGTGTTCGCGCGCGTGTGCGCGCGGATGGGCAGCGGGGACACGGACACGGGGACGGGCGCGCAACTCCGGCGCTCGGCGGCAGGAGGCCGGGGAGATGCTCCCCCCGCCCCGGTCCGTCCGTGTCCCCCCCTCCCTTCATCCCCCCTCGCGGTACCTTGGCTGTTCCAGCGGCGTGTCAGTGACGGGGGGACAGGGGCGGGCGCCGCCGCGCTCCCGGCCCCGCCGCCCCGGCGGTGCGCCCGCGGCGCGCAGCTTTGTTCCGCGGCCGCGGAGACTGCCGTGCCCTCCTCCTGCCCACCCTCCCCTGCCCCGACTGGCCCGCCGAGGCACCTTCCTGGGCAGCGCCTTCCCGCTCCTACCCGGAGACTTCCCCGGGAAGCGATGAGAGGATGCCCGGTGGCGGCGAGGCGGGGGGTTCAACTTCCAACCTCAGGGCTCCCGTCAAACTTGGGAAGGCGCTCCGCCGAGCACATGACCTTTTGTTGATCTAGCAGGAGCGATTATTTTTAGGCAAGTTAACATCCCGGCCCTCCGTCAGGAGAACATCTTTCTGCCTGAGCAGAGAGGGGGGGGAAAAAGAAAAAGAAAGGAAGAAGTGAAACTCTTGCCTCCAAGTTTTGGTCGTCGCCTCTCTCGCGGAGTGTCAAGAGCGGGGTCTGGGTATGACGAGCGGGGCTTGGGTATGACGTAGATGTGCCCGTCTCCCCCTGCCCGAAGCAGGAGCCTTCCCTGCCTGGAATTAAGTTTTTGCTGTCACTGGCGACGGCTTGTGACCTCCGAGAGTTTAGTCCTTATTTCATATAATCTGGCACTCCTAAGAGGTTTTGAAGCGTTCTCTCAGGCGCTTGTACACACGTCCATTGATGGTCCCGCATCCCTTCCCTCCGGCTTCTTTTTTAAGAGTTATTAATAGCCCCTTGTGCGGTTGAGGTAAACAATCCAAACTTTCATTTCTAAGCGGTAAATAAAAGAACGCCAGGATGCGCGTTACTGAGGTTTTTCTCATCTTTGTGAAAGCTACCTCCTGTATAAACATTTGGTTGTATCTGACTATGCAATACAAGCTAGGTGCTAGACCAGCTGGTTAAAAATATGCTAAGTCAAGCTGTTCATCGTTCAAAGCTACTGAATTTGATAGTAAAGGCATAGAAAAGAAGGCAAGATAAAAACATTTTAAGTGGGCTGAGGAACACGCATGCAGAGAAAGGACAGGAAAGAACGCTTGAATTAAAAGATCAGAGAAAATTGAAATTGGGAAACGCAGAAAAGAACTGGTTTAACACTTTCAATCCTTGTTCTGCAACTAGAACGCTTCCTTACTAGAAAGCGGAATTGTCTTGGTTTCTCTACTCCAAGGTCATCTTTAATACAGTTAATTTTCCAGACTTACTTGGAATACTCAATGTTTTTCTTTGGTTTGTTATCATTACAATAATAGAACAAAATTGGTTTTGTTTGTGTCCACTGTGTTAACTTAGTTCAACTACCTGAGGAAACTGTTACTGTTTGTGATGTCAGATTTGATCTAACATGATGATGGTGATGTATTTGTCTTGTTCGTACAATCGATAGATGCAAGTATTTCATATGCTTCACTAAGATTATACATAGAAATTTGTAAGCAAGTGATCTGGATTATTCTTTGAACTTTGTGATGAACACAATACTTGTAAACTCGGTGAAGCAGAATGAAGTCCTTTCATTTTCCTGTTAGTGGACTTTTTTTAAGCTGAAGTCTCTCTGCATAATAAATATATGTATATTTATATGAATTTTATATATAAACAAATCAGTTGGGACAAAACATCTTTCTCAGAAATAGAATGAGCTTCCCTACTCTCTTTTTTTCCCCCTCTAGGCATACGTTTCATTTTCAGAGATCCCAGCTTTGCTCTTGTAAACATTCTAGTTAAATAATCAATACGCTGCTCTCCTTTTGCTATGCAGATAATAGCAAGCAGTAGAAATGGGAAGCAATAAAAATGAACCTGGGGACATACAATTTTTTTGAAAAAAAATTTTTTAAAACAATTTTCCCTCTGCAGTTGAAATTGGGAATACAAACCATTATCTTTGTTAATCATTACCATTTGTTTACATTGTGTGTGTTTGACTATAGTTACCCACACATACACAGAGAAGACACTGTCCGTGTAGTACATGTGTGTTTGTCAGGGAAAAGCCATGAGGACACACTTTATCTCACGCAGAGATGCACAGATCCTCACACACGAGCGTGCTCGCAGAGTTCACGTGTGTGTATATGCACGATGCACAGATGATTGTTTTTTAGACTACTATGGCAGGTTATTTTCTCAGATTCTCAGTACGCACAGTTCTTGGAGCGCATTTCTGCGGTCGCTTGGGGTCCAGCGTGTTGTATCTGCATGACCCACTTCGGTTTTATTATTACTATCCATCTCCCGCTATTCCTTTTTTAAACCTGAGTAGCAGAGTACAAGGAGATACAGATTTGTCAGGCAAAGTTGTCTGCAGTTCAGATCTCAGGGCGCCTGTGTGTATCTCAGGAGGTTGTTCTTCTTTGCCGGTCGTCTTTCCCGTGATGTTCCAGTGTATCCCAGTAAACTGCAAACAGTTCAGAAACTTTCAGTCACCCCAGCTGAAGGCAGCTGAATCAAGGGCACTTCTCTTGTGTGTCTTGTGGCCGTTATTGGGGGGCATTTATGATAAACTTGGAATGAAAATGATCCTCAGTGTCTGATTAATTCATTCAGCATCACTGGTAAATTGTAGTAGGTTTTGTGAATTAACATGTATAATTAATTACCGTGCCAAAAATGTGAGGGTTTTCGTCCTTTCCTGAGAAGTTCCTTGCATGTCTTTCTCTCTGTTTGTGGCGGTTCAGCTGCTTGATTGAAAGGAGCATCAGAATGTGTACGCTGAGGGGGATGATGTTTGCAGAAACGTTGTAGGAAGAAATTACAACTGGAATCTGCTCCGTGTGTTACACAGGGAAAGGGTAACTTCAGAGATGTACACTGTGACGTACCTGTGGCACTCAGAATTGGCTCTAAAGGTCTCAGAATAACTCTTTTGTTGTTTGATTTTTCTCCTTTTTTTTTTTTTTTTTTTTTTTTTTAAGTTGGGTCATTAAATACAACAAGTATGGCCACAATAGAAATAAAGTTTACTTCACTGAGGAAAAAGGTAGAGACAATGCAGCCAGAACCATTGCGGACAGCTAGGAGATTTACAGAATGATAAAAACTCAGAAATGCCCAACATAAAGTTTTAATATCTTAATAAAATCTGATTAATGAAAAATAGATAAAGTGACTGCTTAACAATGTCCCTAGTGTATGGAATGTTCTTAAACCCAAATTAATTACTGCATATTTACATTTCTCTGTAGACTGAGAGAGGCTACGCTAGGCATCCGGACAGAGTGACTCTCTTTCTCATTATATTCTTTGGTTTTAATTTTAATTTTTATTTTTAACATGCCAGCTCAAGGTACAGGGGTATGCAGTGTTTGTAGAAGGAAGGATGGGTTGCTGCCTCCGTAGGAAAACAGGAAGAGCTAGAAAAGACAAAAGGCGTGGATGGGAGCAGTGGGGATGGGGACAGTAGAACAAGTTCAGCGTTTACAGACACCAGTTCTGTGCTCTCGAAACCTTCTCTGTGCTAGTGAATAGCTCGTGGAAAGGAAAGGCTCAGGGATGTAAAGCAACTCTCTGCTAGGAGGAAAAAAATATACTTAGCTGCTTCACTGCTGCACTGCACGAGTCATTTCAGACTCCCACTGAATTTATTTTGGGGTTGTACCAACACTGTCAAATGGAGAAATCATTTTCCTAAAAGGAAACTTTGCGTATTCCTAAGTGCTTTTCTTAGCTAAAGTTACCCTAAAAGCTTTCTTCTGCTGCATTTGCAGAGAATTTTGGAGAGAGATTAATACCTTTCTATTAACCAGCTTGCTCAGAATGATGTCTCACTCTCCTAAACTCTACCTGTAGAAGTAAGAGTGATCATTTCTTCATTTAAAAGCAAACAATAAGATTTCTTTATTATCGGGCTGTGAATAGCTTTTAACTTCTGTTGAGATGTTTTAAGAAATTGCTTAAGTCTGTTTTAAAATTGCTTAAGTCTGTAGTTCTAGGGATCTGAGACTTGAAGAATATTAAATAGAGTGCCAGTTAAAAGTTTCAAATACTGTTTTTTCACAGTGATGAAAATTAACACAGTTTTATTTTTCTGAGATAAGGCTGAAGGAATTAATGCATTTGCAGACTTCTCGTTATTGTCCTGCATGCACTAATTTAATTTGTTGTGCTCGTGCTTAGCGAGGAAGAAGTTGACTGTTACAGATTATGGATTTTAATGAACATCTCAATAATTTACCAGTTGCTGAAATTGTGAACTAGACTTGGAAGGCAAAAGCCCAAATGAGAGAGCTGATGAGTGACACACCAGCCCGCACAATTCAACTGTTGTATTCATTGCATTTGAATCAAATTGGGAGTTTGGCATTACTAATTCTGGGTGGCTGGCTCATCATATGCATTCAAGGAGTTAATTAAAACACACACAAACACATGCACACAGTCTCCCACAAAGCATCTTGCGGTGTTTATGTGCATAGTGTGTTTGATTGGTACTTTTAGGTAGGAGAGGAATTGTTTTTCCTTCTCTTGCTGTCCAGAGATCTTAAATATGTAGCTAGTTTACAAAATATTTACTACTTCTCAGGGAGCTTTTAACGAGCATTTATGGCTTTATCATTTAGGAGGCATATAGTTGAGTGAGTTAAACATGAAGTTCCCTGGTAGGATAGGCTTATGTGTCTGTGTAATGTGGTGTATCTGTGGCTGTATAAAATACACTTTTAACAGTATTTATACAGGAAAAAGAGTATCTCCTCCCAAGGAAGATTTATAGTTTCTTTGCATGCTTTTCATACTACACTTAAAGACCAGGATACGTGCATGTTTGCCTGTCAGATACTCTGCCTTCACAACTGTTGCAGAAGTCAGTGTGGCATCCTCTTGACTTTCTGTTTTACTGTATTTTATTAATTTCTCGCTCAGGCCTGGTTGTAGCATAATTAACTCGTAAGAGAAGGGGGGAAAAACATGTTGTCATCTTGTACCTGTACACGCTAGAGGTATTCAATGCCTCTGAATTCTGCTACTGTAGTCAAGAGCAAAGAAGCGCCCACAGCAATTAATCAATAGCAGTAGTACGTCTGTGCTGATGACGAGTTCGTTGTTTAACAAGTAGCATCCCTAGAAGCAAAGAGTTTTTCCCTTTTAAAGTACCTGTGGATTGTTATCAAATCTGGAAAGTGCGTGAAGTCTCCTGTGCTCCCTACAAAAGGTAAAATTACGTTGCACGTGTGTGTATTCAAACCCACAAAACTGCACATTAAGCAAACTCTCGTCACATCATTGAGTTACCGAAACCAGAACTTACTTCTCGAACTCTTGAGACGGGTTGTGGTTTTCTCTGGAGCTTTTCGGCGGGCCCTGGGCAGCGGGCGAGGGTGAGCGGTCGCACACTCTGCACCTGATGGGGACTTATTTACGGTGCTCGTACCTTCCACGTCTCCTCCCACAGACCCCCTGGCGAAGCCCCGCCGCCGGCAGCCTCCATAAAGTTTTCACCCACACCTTTGCCGAGGGTTATGATGCCTGCCACACGTCCCACCTCTCCTGCACCCTACCAGGGGCTGGCTTGGTCCAAGTGGCTTGAGCCTTGCCTGGGGCCAGGGCTGGGCTGTGCCTGAGGCCAGCGGGCGCCAGGGCCACAGTGGGGAGCCCAACGCGCCGCAGCCCCCGCTCGAGAGACGCTGCTTGTCACCTCCGCGTCGAGCCCAGCCTATGCCAGCCTGAGAAGCCAGGAGTCTCTAAAAGTTGTTCCTGAGCCCACATGTCCTTGTGACAGCGTGAAGTTCTGCACGCGGGAGTCGTTGGGAGCGAGCAGATCTAGACAGGGTTTTGGAGGAATTTTGGTGAGCGCTGCTTGCAGGGGCCATGGTACATGAAAAGAATATGAGTGAATGGAAATTGTGAGGTGTGCAGTGGTAATTCAGAGAAGCTGTCTGTCTTTTTTTTAGGATAAGTGCGAAATTTCTTTTTTTTTTTTTTTTTTTTTTAACAGAAAAAGGAGAAGAGACACGTTGAATTCCAACTGCTAGAATTATCAGACATTAATATGAAGTTCAAGTGCTGTCATGGTATTGGGGGAGCTGTTGTTTCTTTGTTTTGAAAGAAATTGGCTAACATTTTCTGACTCCCTGGTTTTGATCTGGCATGACACTTTTCTTCAACTTATATTTTTGTCACCTTATTTAAAGAAAAAAAAATAATTCCAGAATGATGGTATTGCTGCTGACTTTTGGAACTTGGAAAGTTGAAGTGAAAATGAGAAAAAGCTTGGGGCTCGCTTTGAAAGTTTGAAATGGCTTTGACCTTGCTTCCCTTAAAAATACTGTGGGATTAATCAGGTAACATTTCTCAATTCTCAAATTGTATTTATATTTTGCTATTTTTAAAATTTAATTTATGTTGAATATTCCAGATTTCCTTTTTATATTTTTTTTTTTTTAGAGACCAAGTATTGAAATTCATGTCAGCATCTGCTCTTTGAGATCTATAATAATTTTATTTTGTTTTGCCAAGTACTTTTGGTTTTGTGTTTTTTCAAGTTCATATAGACTGTCCCAATTTTGTTGTTTGGCGTTTTTTTCCTAGGATATGGACATCTGAGTGCTGTTTGACCGAAACATACCATAAAATGTTTCCTTAGTGCTAATTTTTCTTTGTGGCTGTATTATAGTCTCATTTCTGTCTTACTATTCTTAATATAACTCTGTTACTTTGGGGGGCAAAAATAAAAGCACAGTTAATAGAAATTTAATTTTCTTTTGTGAATAATCAGAGTTCTTTTTAGTGGTGAGGAACTTGGGAGGGAAGTATGAACTATTTTTGTACACTTAAGAACATTGTCTGCATGTTCTTCATGGACCTTTGTAGTTCTAGAGAGAAAAGACCTAGGAATCTAGTTCCTTTTGGTTTCTTTGGTGCTGGACTTTATTGTTTTAAGGACGTGTGAATGAAAAAAATGCCCCAAGTTTCATTGATACATCTCACAGGTTGATCATAGGCAAAGATAATGTATCTGACAGTGAGCTGGAGTTACTCGCCATTGCCAACTCAATATGTAGCAGGAGACCAAGAGTAAGGAAAATTTTAGTGGTTTGGAACAATTATTAATATTGTTATTCCTTTTTTGCCATAGATACATGAAAAGATTCCACCAAACTGTTTTTTGCCATTTAAAACAGCGAGCCTAACAAAATCTCAAGGGTGTGTGTACGTACTCCTATGCACAGATGCATTCGTGTTTGTTCCCTGTGGTTTGGTGTGTCCATTAACTGGGTTGCATTAAGTTGCAATACCCTCGGTTATTTTTGAATCCTGAAGAGACTGTACTTTAAGAGTAGGGTGTGATGGAGCTAAAATTCAAGAGAGTCTGAAATACCAAAGTGCATCTCTGCACACGATTCCTATAATTTGGAGGTATTCCTTGTTTTAAGAGAGAGAATGCTCAGTGAAGGGCATGAAGCCTATGGTGTCCTCTCACCTTAAGGGGTGGTCTGCCTGAGTTAGGGTTGAAGGCACTTCAGCAGAGCTTTGTGCTGGGAGGGAGCTGCAGTTCTGTCCATGCTGTATTTGATTGTGGAGAAGTCTTCTGTTTTCAGATAAATTCCCATAGCGTCCTAATTACATTCACTTTGTAAACCAAGACTGAAAACATTTGCTCCTAAGGTTTAGTCAAATTTCTATTCATAGGGTTTTATCCCTAAATTTCAATGCAATGGCCTCACTGGGGCAGAGGCTTTTTTGGATAGAAATGAGATGTGTGGGAAGGTGATGGTTGGTAAGGGCGGAGGGAAGGATGTTCTTACCCGTTTGGCATGTCTATTAACAAACTGGGTCATTTTGTTGTGTTGTATTTACATGACTTGTTCCTGTGCTGGTGTGAAATGTGAATCACCAAAACATGATGATCATTTAAAAAAAAAATAGGCTAAATGAAACATAACTGAAATAGAACTGAAAGGCTAAATGAAATCAAATGAAAACAGAACATGCAACATTATTCTTTTGATACAGTTTCCTTCTGCAGTTGCTGAGTAAAGCCAAATAGTTCTTTTTTTCCACTCTGTTAAAAATATCCAGGCTTTTGAGTTTGAGAATCACAGAGACATAGAAAATATATCTCTCACTTAGGTTCAGCTTTTGATTTGCCTTTTGCTCATGGGTTTTGGACACTTAAGTGGATATTTATGGTGTGTTGTAAAGAAGGCTACTGATTCTCATCTTTGTTGAAACCATATGAGCATCAAGTTGATTCGGGTTTTGCAACTGAGATTAGAATTTTGCAGAATTTCTCAGTGGAAGGCTCTCATCCTTTGCTTATGTTTGTTCTGCTCACTTTTGCTGTTCTTGCCTGAACTCTGAAATTAATTGTGTGATTCAGGAACCTGAATTAGGCTATGGCGTTTGCATGAAACACCAGGCAAAGTATGGGAAAAGTACTGTGGCACTCTCAAGTATGCAGTGCATCTCTTTTATAGATAATCTGCATGTGTATTAGTGTCATTGATTTAGTGTGTTTTTGTAGAGTGCAAGCATCCTGAATCAGGACCCCATTATGCTTGTCACTGTACAAACACAAAAAAAGAAGGTTTCTTTCCATTCCACAGAGCAGCCTTTGTGCTTAGAGCTTAGAGTAATATCAATGTGTCTTTGTATGGGGAAAATTCAGAAATGGAGAGTAGGTAAGAGATCCCTAGCGTGGTTCATGAATGAGATTTCAGTCCTGAAGCCATGCTTAACAATTTATAAATTAAGCAATGTATGTGCATGTGTATTCTCTCTGTATTTTTTTCTTCATGCATGTATGTAGAAGTTGCTTTACTGTTAGAAGTACTGATATTATTAATAATAGATTCATACTTCCCATAAAGTCTTTTGATTAGGAATTCAGAGCGTTTGGAAAGCATTGATATACAAATCATGAAGATTTCTGTGCACTTTAGATTGAGAAGCAAGATTAGCCTCAACCTGTAGATGAGAAAACTGAGGAACGGTGTCACAAAATCTTTTGCATGTGTGGATATAAAAAGTAGAGATACTGACTGATGGTTCTGTTTTTTAACCTCAAGACACCCTCCTTTTCCTTCTTGAGATCCTAAGAACTGCAAATTACAGACTTCTCTCTGTCCAATTATAATTTCTAAACATCTAATTCTGGCAAGATGAACTATAGTATTCAAATCACTTAAATATGTAAAATAGGGACCATGGAGTATAATTAATAAAATAAAGTAAAGAAATGTTTACAGCCGCAGTCATATCATTGAGGGCTGGGAGGGAATACTGCCTGTAGACCCTCCAATTACCTGAGTGTGCTTCTGAACTCCCCACCTGGAGGCAAGTGTGGATAACTGGAGTTAGGAAGCAGCAACCGCCGTGTTTAAGCAGTAAATTGAGAGACAGTGTGTGCTACCCTAACTTTCATCCTGGAGAACAGTTAACATCTTCAGCTGTGTGTGCGAGAGCTGTCACATGTTTTATAACCTAAGGACCAGGCACGAGGGGAGTCCAGGAAAAAATTCTTCACATGGAGAGTATTAATGTGAGGAACAGACTCCACTGCAAGCAGCAATGTAGACAGCCACAGTGAGCAAACCAACGAGCCTAAAAGCAAAAACCACGCTGCAGAACACAAAATGCATTGTGATTCTTACCCGCACGTTTGACATCTGTTTTTTAAATGTGCAACGGAGATCCAAAACGAAGGAAAGGATACAGCCTTATTAAAAGGGAGGAATTACTTTCCTATTCATGTTAAAAGCTCTTCTAATCTGTTTTACTGGGGTTTTTTTCTCGTTTCCAACTGAGAGTAGAGCTGAAACACTGGAGTCTTTTGGTAGCTTTAGATCTGGGCTGTGTGTTGCATTGCTTACTACACACTGTTGAGAAAATTTGTATACGCTGAAGGAGTCCAGGTGGATTTGGTCTCTGTAGTCTAGGAATATCATGACTGATCTATTAAATTATTTTCTTTGATAAGTTCTTTACGAGGGATGCTACTTTCGAGATAATGGATTATGATCAGGCCAGTTCCATAGTGTTTCAGTACTAGTAACTCAGCAGTGTGTTCACAAAGACCTATTTTGTGATAGGACCAATAAAGGCATCCTTTAAAAAAGTGCCCATTCATTCTGAGTGTTTGGACTCAGTAGCACTGGAGTTCAGTGTCAGGTCCTAAAAATGTAGGCCTAATTAATTAATGTTCTGCTCAACTCTATGAAAAAGGCAGACCTTCTTCACCCCAGTAAACCACGATGGCATGAAATGGTGACTCATGAGGAGATCACTGAGCAGAAGCCTGACTTTCCATCAGATGGAAGTTGCAATGCCACCAGAATTTCTAAAGCATCAGGAGGGATTTCTGCAGGCTTCAAATCCATATATTTTGGAAGTTCTGCCTTGGGTGTGCTTTAAAGACAGGTTAACTATCTACTTCTCCTTAACAACATGTATACTTGGCAGATTAGAACAATCAGAATGGTGATGATGAAAATGTACCTGAATTATGTCAGAGCTAACATCTGGGCCTTGGTGGACTTGGCACTGTACGCAAAATCAATCTTTGTTTTGAAACTGTGTTTCCTAAGGTAGTAATTCCCAGTTTTGGCCACCAAGGTCTATAGCGAGACCTCTGCACAAAAATGCCTTTTTCCAAGTATACATTTGTTTGATAACCTGGGTTGTCAAAGTGTGACCTTTGTTAATTTATCACCAGGCAAATTACTGTCACCCATTCACAGATTCCATGAGAACGCCAGGCAGACAGCAGAGACCCATGCTGGTAAGCATTTCTGGTTTTGCTGTTTGTGGTAATAAACAACCTACTTACAAATGAGTTGACCAAGGTACCTGCAACTGAGGTGACTTGCTGTGGGATTGTCTGGCGTAACAGCAGCAGATTGATCAGCAGATCCTTAAGAGAGCTCATTGGCCTTGTCTGGAACTGATTCTTCCAGAGTGGCCGAGCTTATCTTACATTTTCATTTGAGAGCAACTAAACGGTTATCAGATAAGAAAGGCAAAGTCTTACTATTAAAAGGATCCATAGATTTTCCTGCCTGATGTTCCTTAGAAAGATGAAAACAAGGAGAATGCAGTTTCTGCTGTTGTATTTGGGTAGAGGCTGACGTGGAGGCCTGTAGTTTTAAAAGCAGCTATAAAAACTTAGAGTGTAATAGAAATTAGAGCATTATTTAAAAAAGAAGGTAAATAAAATAGCTTTTAACATACATGTGTAGTCTATTGAAAGGCCATCCAAAGCAGTGATACCGATTTAAGATGATGATCTTTTGCCTTAATTATACATCTGGGAGGTATTAGCTGAACATTTTGTGGAGAACTGTGAATACCTTAGTTGCCAGTTGTCTAAAATGCAGCTAATGGTTGCTTCGGTGCCAGTGTTTTGATGGCTAGAACCTAGGCCTGAATATGAATACAAAGAACTCCATCTAAAAAAACCCCGTGTGCGCACACACTTTTTATACAAAACAGATTTCAACCATCTGCTTGGCACTTAGCTTTGCAACTATAGGCTCTGATATGAAAGGGAGCACTGTCCAGATTATGAATGGTATCACTTTTATTGGTACCTTAGAAAAATCCTAGTGTTTTAGGAAGCTTGTGTAGCCAATGGTTTTCTTCAGTGGAATAATGAAAACAACTGCCTTAGCCAAAATTTTGTGCCTTTCGTCATTCCTCCGACGGCGACGTCTCCCTTACCCTTGCAATAGGGAATTTGTAGTGAAGAAAAGTTTCTGTTCTTCACCTCAGCATTTCCAAGTGTATCAGAGGATTTTAGATGAGTGGCCCTTAGAACTGACACCCCAGATGGTTTATGACACAAAGCACTGTTTGCTTAGGAATACGTTGTATAGCAGAGTCTGTTGCCCAAGCACTGCAGAGCGTGTCAAATCAGCATGGAAGTTAATGGACCAAAAGCCCTTCTGAATTTAACACTTTCCCATTTGATCTGAATTTACAGCTTTAAATCAGGGCCGCAGTTTTCCTTTAGTGGTTCAGTGGTGAAAAGTAAAAGTTGATAGCATAATTTACAGGCATATAATACAATCATTTTGACCCAATTCAACTGCTTAAAGGTATAGAATGAATGAAACTGACATAAAATTTTTTGTAAAAGTCAATTCATGAAATACATATATTTAAAAAAAAAAATTGGAAAGTTGGGAGGTTTGTATATGTAGTAATTTGGTCCTCTTACCAGTTCATGTGCTACCCTTAAGAAGAGGTAAATGCAAAAAGTCAAAAATCTATGGAGCTTTCACCCTTTGTTAGCAATTAAGGTAATATTTCTTTGCCTTTGCTAGATTTATCCTTAAAATATGCAGGACAAAATAGTTTCTTCTTTCCTCTTCTTCTTTGAAAGGACTTGATAGCATTTTTCCTTAGGTGCATGTTTGGAAAAAGATGGTAAAAATGCAACCTCCTGTGTGTAACAAAGCCTCTGTGTTTGGCCATCCATTTAGTGCCGTGTCACATTAGTACTGCATTGTTAACACCTTTGGACAGGGCTAAAGGTTCCTTGCTGCTGTGTCTAGGGAGCTGCTTATGTCAGATCATAATGTTGGTGGATGCTTTCCTCAACAAATGTACTTTTGATTTATGAGTAGGGCTGGTTTGTTTGCTTCAGAGGTGTCAGGAGGGTGAATAAAAGGACTGATTGGTATTTACGTTCTCATTTTATAAAAATTTCCTTTTCTCTATGTTATGGCCTTGAGAAAGTGATGCTTTTAACTGTTATGTTTTATTAACCTGAGTCTGGCTTTTTGTGGAAAAGATCCGAGATGCTGAAAGACAGATAAAGTTGGATTTCTGTGGATAAAATTATGATAATATTGGAAACTTAAAAGCTTCTGCATAGTTTTAGTTGAATCATGGAGTACGGACAGCAAAAATCCTACTCTTTTAAAAGTTGTATGTGAAATAAGCCTTAACAGTATTAATGTTATATCCCTAGCCAGTGAATGAACTTGCAACCCTCTGTTTTATTCCCATCCTGTCTCTTCCTTTGCTCTTTTCCTTTTACCTTCCCCCCACAGGCAGTCAGGCTTGCTTTCCACATTTTTGTGAGGAGCCCTCTTATTCTCACAGGTAGGGATTAAAACAATAAACCTGTTAATCTTAAGGAAATTCTGAGGCCTTTTAAATGATGATCCCGATGTAAAGAAAGCCAGTTGTGCCACTGTGTCACCATGCCTTCCCATAGCAACTCTACTGGAGTTACTTAACCATCTCATTAATGAAGCAGTTCTTCGTGTTGTGTGCCATAAAATGGGTTTCTTCAGGAGTGGGAAATAGCCTGTCTACTATTGAGCATTAATGATTGCACAAGAATAAGCTCCTGTATTCAGAGATGGGTGAGAAGGAATTCTGTAAAAAACGTGTGGCTTCATAATGAGACCTTTGCTGTTAAGCCCTCATGTTCTTGGAAATTTTAGAGGGGAAAGTCTCCTTGACCAGTGTCAACAATTTGGTCATTTTCTTTGCCTCCCCTCCTTCCTTCAGCTAATATAGCCGTATTTATTGTCAGTTTATTTTCTGTAGATTCCTCCAATCCACTGTGGTTGGAAGGGAGTTCCGTAGTGAGTGCATGGCGAGGTAAATTTGAGATGGCAGTTGGTGGTGTGGGAGGGAGGGTTGGGAGAAGGAGGAGGCAGAGAGGGTATGACAATACAGCTACAGTTTTAAACAACCTGCCAATTGTCCCCCTTTTCATTAAAATGGCAGCTTTCAAGCCAGGTCCCCAAACTGTTTAATTTGATTTACACTGTGAAGGCTAAGTTCCCTCATGCTGTAAATAAGAGCTAAACAAATAGATTGCCCTCACCTATATTTTTTTCCTTCTCTTTTTCTTTTCTTCTTCCTTTTCTTTCCTCTACTAAAATTATAGTTGTATTTCTTTCTGACCTCTTTGTGTTGGTTTTAAGGAAACTGCCCTTCCCATAAAGTTTAGACATCTGACTTATGAAAAGCCTGAGATAGAGAGAGGATGGTTTTCAGAGGAGGATGCACTTGGTAGGTCTGTGACTGTCAGCCAGTTCAGTGTTACCATCAGGTTACAATTGCATTTGCATTAAATTAGCTGGGTATGAACCGACCAGGTTCAGAGGTTGGACTTTGACTCTCTTTGTGGCCTGTTGTTGCGTAATGCAAAGTAAAATGAGGTTCACAATATGCAGGTACCAAAGAGCTGTGGAATATCAGCCTGCAGGTTTCTTTGACTGTCTGGTTCCAGCGTGTGAGGGAAAGCGAGGTCAGGTACATGTCAGTGCAGGACTTTGGAAATCTCTTGAAGCATTGCATGCTGCTTGTGCCTTCCAGGAAGCCCTAGATAGATACAGATTTGAAAGTCTCCAGAACGAAGTTGGCTCCTACATTTCAAAGGCTACATAACATCTGCATTTTCAAAGATTCTGATGTCACATTAAACACTGAAAGCGGGAGAAAAAGATGAACGCATGTATAGGAAGAGTACAAGATTTTCATAAAGAAGTAAAAAATTGTTTGTGAAAGAATTGCATGTGAGCCAGCTAGTGCAAAATACTTGTGTGTCCTTTTAGAATTTTGGAGCCATTAAGTGTTTTTAATAGTTTGGCTCATGCATCTAATCTGTTTGGAAATATACCCCTTCCAGGGGTGTTTTGGGGGAAAATTGGAGCTTGTTTTCCTCTTTCCTTATTTTTATCTATATGAAATCTCGAAGTGAGTTCCAGAAATAAGTTGTTTGACCCCTTTATAAAGTGTAG
The DNA here is from genome assembly GCA_038380795.1 of Pyrocephalus nanus. Taxonomy (NCBI): domain Eukaryota; kingdom Metazoa; phylum Chordata; class Aves; order Passeriformes; family Tyrannidae; genus Pyrocephalus; species Pyrocephalus nanus. The sequence continues at coordinate 63,673,864 of CM076262.1, read as the reverse complement.
TTCGATAAAGCAATACATGTATATTGTAAATGTGAATATTGTGCAGATGACTTGGTTTGTCTTTGAGGTGAAAACAGCCCCATTGAATAGGATGGTATATGTGTAAGGGTGAGTCTTGTAGTGTGTTTTTTAATTTTTGAAAGCACTTTCAGAGAGTAAGAGGTAAAAGTTTCATCTCACCAGACACCAAGTGCCTGTGTCAGTCCGATTTTCAGCAGTTGGATGCTCTTATGGGTAGTCTTAGAAAAGAGGACAAACACTGAATAAGTCCAGAGAGCAGTGTTTGCCCCCACCTCCAAAGCTTTTATTACTGGCTCTTCAGCAGCCCTGGGTAGTGGGAACATCACGGGAAGTTTGTTCTTCCTCTCTCTTTGCAGTGTCGTTGTGTGAATAAACAGAGGCTGTGCTTGTCACTCGGCCTCCTTGCACAAGCCCCACATTCATGTACGATCGTAAGGCTCTGTCCAGCTCCCACTGAAAACAATTGTAAGACTCTCATTGACTTAACTTGGGTGTTGGATTGGGCCCATTAGACGGGAAGAAAATAAAGTGGAAGCGTTGTTAATGATTCCTATTGATGGTTTCCCTGGCACAAAGTACTGCGGTTAATTGTTTTTAGGCGAAATGCAGTTGCATCTAAGTATTACATTTATTAGCTTTTCAAAGGAGGAATAACCAAACTGGACATATGGGGTGTTTGAAGTGTGATTGTGTGAGACTAAGATAATTTCAGGAGAATAGCTTAAGTCGCAAGATATGTGTGATGCCCTTTGTATACAAGATGTGGGATTGTGGAATTTATTTTGCATGCGCTGGTTCTCACTGAGAAAGGATACAGAATGCAAATATATAGTCATATTTAGAATAAATGAGGAATGCACCCTCCCTGCTGTAGACTTCAAGACCCATTAATCAGGCCTGATAGTGATGTGATCTCTGGAAATACTTCAGTTAAGTAGGTTTAATCCTTATTAACAGTAAGTTGCTTGAAACCATTTTGAGTAAAGTCTGGAAAGAAGTATGGTAGATTGAACACACAAATAAAGGGCAGCCCTGTTAGGCTTTGAGCGACTTTGACTCCTTTGAAGTTCTCTAGGTTTTGGACCTGCTACAACACCAAGCCACTAACAAAAGACTTTTCATCTTCATTTTTTTCTGCTGTAATTTTCAATGTCATTTTCACATTAAATAGGGTACTACTTATGTTTTTGGTATTATTTAGGCGTTGCCCCAGCCCTCACCATGACTTGCTTTGGACATGTGGGACAGGCAGATTAAACAGTCTGCTTTTCTTAAGCCTTATTCTGGATTGTTCAGGTTAAATGACGTATGTAATTTCTCCAGGTTTTGGAAAGTTTCCTGTTGACTTCAGAGTGATTTAGCTGTGGATGACTGTGATCCAGAACACGGGGATAAGAGAGGGTAATGCTTGTTCTAGTGCTTTCTTCTCATTCAGCAAGGGGGTGGAGGGAAAGAATGAAGTGGCATGGCTTTTGTTGCTACTGTTTTTGGGGAAATGTGTTCAAAGAACTATTTTGGAAGATGATGGTGAAGTTGTTCCTACTATTTGCACTTCATTGCCAAAACGTTGTGCTCTTGTATGAGGTAATAGCTGTGGTTTGTGGCGACATTATGAAAACATTGGTTTGTTATGATGATTGCAGAAAAAATCCCAGCTACATGGTAACGTATTTGTAATATTTTATTGAAGTGAAACATGGAAAATACAGCATAGGCTGGAGTCCCCTTGGAATGATTTCATGTTTCGGGAATGAAGAAGCAATTGTGCAAAACTGAAATGGATGTACATTGCATCAATTAAAGAATATTTTGGGCCATTTTAATGTAGTTTAGGTTTGGGTTTTTTTATGCTGGGTTTTGGTTTTGTTGGGTTTTTTTAGAATCACTATAATGTGGTATGTTCATTGGGTAGTAAGATGCATTTACAGGGCTAATAATCCAAATTAGAATGCATATTTTCTTTTTGTCCTGTGAAATAGAGGCAATATTAACTAAAAGATAACTGCTGCTGGACACTGTTGTACAGTAAGTAGTAGCACCTTACAGGTTGTAGAGTATAGTCATTAAAGGTTGTCTAAGTAGCTAGACAGGCAAGTAGGCCACAGAGACTCAACATCTAGTCTTGAGGTAAGGCACTCAGCAAAATAAACAGAAAGGGTTTCATGCTGTCCCTTTACACACTCCAACTGGACAGGCTCAGCTCCTGGGTTTTTCCTGGTTGTGCTGACTGAGAGGTTTGAAATGAAATTTTGAACTTTTAGTTGCCTCTTTGCTCACACAATGTATTTTTGTTTCTTAACTGATTTGAATTAATGGGCATTATAAAGTCTGAAAGTTTGTATATCTTTTATGGTTTGGGGTGGGGTTTTTTTTAGTTTATTAAGGGAATAGAATTAAAGTAACACATTATGGCCATGACACTTCGGAGCTCTAGGTGTATAAAACTGCTTGTTATCTTCCTTTGACAATTTTGTGTGCCTGCTAGGTGCATGTGTCTTTCAGTTCTTAAACTCTGCTTCATCTGCAGTTGGTGTCTTCCATCGTGTTCAGATAGTCAAGTCAGAACCTCTAAATGTTTAGTTGGAGTGGGTTGCAAGAGAGCACCGGTGATGTGTTATCAGATTGCATAAGAAACAAGTCCCTAAAGAGGAGTATTAGAACAGTATGTTACTATACCAGCAAACCAGCTCTGTTGTTTGCTTTATCTTTTTTTTCCTGTGACTTTTCTCATCTTTTTATCACACATTGCAAAAGACTAACATATTTATCTTCTATGAGCTGAAACTTTTGCAATATTTTCTTAATGCTTGTTGTCAGTGACATGTCTGCTGTAAAGCAGAGCAGGATCTACAGCAGAGATGTGATGAATGACCCACAGCCAGTGACTGTGATGTGCAATTGATTTCTGTTTTTTGAAGAAATACCCTTAATAATTAGTCATTTGGCTGAACTATCCTATTCTTCTTTATATGAGTTGTGTACAGAAAGAGGCATGATACATGTTATTACTCATATAGCTATGTCAATAATGATATAAACTATATAGATGTGACAAATGGACTAGAATAAATAATGACAAAGAACTGGACTAAAATATTTGCTTTAGGTAAATGCTGGCTCTTTCTGTTGTGTTAAAAAAGCTACACTACAAGAACACAATCTCAGAACAATTATGTAATGTAGTAAGTAGTAGCAGACTATCAAAGCAGGACAGTTAGACTTACAAGGTATGGGTTTGCCAAAAATCACCACAGATTAATCGATAAGGAGATAATAGTAACTTATTGTCCTGATATTGTAAAGCTCAAAATGAGATGCCCAGAGTTTGTTGCAGTCAGTGGCAACTGGAAATGCTGAGATCTTTGCAGGGTTAGACATCTTCCTCACGTGCTTCAGAAGGTGCTATAAAGTCAAAAGGAGCTTTTAACTCTTCCAGATGCTACAACCTCAGTGCCATAGACTAGTTTGGGTTGGAAGGAAGCTTAAAGATCATTTAGATCCAACCATCCTGCCATGGCCAGGGATGCCACCCACTAGATCCACTTGCTCAAGGGCCCATCCAGCGTGGCCTGGAAGCATGAAAACACTAGTCTGCAGAACATCCACATTTTGAGATGGGGTAAAAAGGAATGGGAGAGGGAATGGCATTAGAGGGAAAGAGGGAGATGGGATGGGACTGCTTATGTAGATAAACTTGTATGAGAGATAGAGATAGCTGCGTTTTGTCATACTTTTTGCATTGTAAATGGATGATGACCTGATATTGGGCACTTAGTTCTTGCTTTTGGATTATATTCTTTTTAATTCTTATGGGGGTTTTCTTAAGTGGTGGTGGTGGGTCATTCATAACTGCTTCCTTTTATTCTGTAATCAGATTGAACAGGAGGATTTACTTGGCAATTTAAAAGTTGTGGAGGGTGCAGCTGGAAGTGTATAGGATGGCAAAAGAGAAAGGAAAAAAGGAAAACAAAGATTGGTTTAGTCCTTTCAAGGTGGACTGCTGTACAGGTTTTGGGATTCATCATCCAGTGGAAAAAAGCAAGAGATGGACCAAGGGAAGTAACTCTGTTTATTTGACTAGGCCTTCCCTTGACTCAGTATGCTATAATCATCTTTATGCCGGTTGTCTTTCAAAGTATAATTAGCCTGGAAGTGAATGTAGGTGGTGGGTGGTATGGCAAAGTATTTCTTGAGGAAAAAATAAGAAAAAAAATGGTCTGCTGAAGAAAAAGTCTTGTGTTGCCTTCCAGTTTTTTGGTTTGGACAGTGTATGCATCTATCTGCAGAAGCCAGAGATGTCCTGAGTGAAAGTCCAGAGAGACTTCACTAGAAACAGTCTAATTCACAACATGCCCCAGTTTATTACAATGATGATAATGCTTTGCACTTCTGTTGTGCCCTGCGTGCTTCGATCTCAAGGTGCTTTACCAATATTAAGGGATTAACTTGCACAGTGCCACCGCCAAATGGATATTATTACTGTCCCCCTTTACAGTCCTGGGAATTGAAGTACCGAGGAGTACAATGGCTCAGTTGTGCAATGCTTTTGCCTGGAGAGAAGAACTGACATTAAGTCACCCCACTGCAGTGAGAGGTTTGAATGGAGCAGGAGGAAAACTTGTACCTGCATCCTCTTGAGTGTCTGCAGCTCTCCACTTTGCTGTGTTCAGTTTGTGTTTGGTAGGCAAGTTTGCCACCTTGGAGGGACAGGAGGCAGAGATGTAATTAATTCCTCCCTAATTGGCATAGCAGTAAGTAATTCTGCCTAATCCATTCCTTGCTGTGAGGATGAAGTAAAGCTCAACATTGTGGAGAGGACAAGGGGAAGAGGGGGAGTAGGCAGTGAAAGATGGACACAGGCAGACATTTCTTATGCCGTTGTAGCCACATGTTGAAAAATACCTCCATACTTATTTTTCCCTCAGATTGCCTCTTGAGTTAATGAGGTGACATGCAAAAGAAATTGACAATTCATTTTTGAAAAAAATCACTAAATTTTCCTTTCCCCTTCTTGTCTTTCATTCAGTCCATGAGAGTCTCTGGAGTGTGAATTGTGAAGACACCAAATTGGAATTAATTTTGCTTTTTCATTTAACAGATTGTGTTACATTAACACCACACTATTGCCAAGCAGCAAACCTTTCCTTTCCTCAGATGTTAGCTACTAATACAGACTAAAGACTGCTGAAAGAATGGTTATACTGAAATGCTTTATTTAAGTTTATCCTCCCTTGTGGCTTGAACAGGCCCTGATTCTGCTAAGATGTATTCACATGAGCAGGCTCACTGAGTTTGCTTTTATTGCTTTCTGGCAAGTAGGCTGGATTCTATTTCATATAACATCGCCCAAGTTAGAATTTCAAAGCTCCCTCAGTCCTCAGAGAGACCTCTGCAAGGCTCTCTCCTGTATCTACACAGGCACTAAACACACTGAGGACACAATTGAATTAATCAGGACTACTCATGTACAGAAAATCAACCAAGACTCTGTTAAAGAGATGACAACTTTGATATCATGTTGTTCATTACCAGCCCAGGAATTGTTACTGCTCATGTAACTGGATTATTAAATTGTTTAGTGATGATAAATCTTGCTTCCAATATTAAGCATGCATTGAGTGTCTTGGTGTAGTTCTGAGAAGAACTAGCTATAAATGACATTGCAGGATGTATTTTCTCTCCCTTAATTGTGTTTTGCTTACACTTCTGAGTGTGTTTTTTAAATTTTCAGTCTTACAAGTTTAGCCCAGGATCTGACAGGCTGAGTTCTCTAATGCTCTTGTCTGGTGACCAGCATTCAAATTCTGCAGGTTAAATTCTTCTCCTGAAGATGCCTGCCCTTCTGCAAAATGGATGGATCCTGGAAGTAAGCTGCATAGATTCCAGGGAGGTTTAATCTGATTCTGCAAGTAATATGTTATTCCATGGTATGAGACTAGAACAAAATGCTGTTCAGTGGTCTGTAGAGTAGTTGGTTCTACAGGACTTAGGAAAGGAGTAGTAGTAGTGGAGAGGCCTCAAATCAGAAAATGAAGCAAACGAAAAGATGTACATGACTCTCAGTGTATCCCATGCTCAGGACTGTGCAGTGAGTAGGGTAGAGCAGTGGCCCATTCATTGGCACCATCTCACTGAAGAAAATACAAGTCAGTTCCCTTCTTTTTTAGCAGATTTGTGTCTCGTCTCTCTGTAAGAGACTATTCCATTTCAGGCTTGCTGCCCTTTGAACTGGAAATTTCATATACATTATTTAAAAGACCCTGTGCTACAACTGTAAGACTCAATTATATGAATTTGAAAGAACCTGAACAAAGCTATCTTTGAGGGATGGCTCTTCTTTCAGCTGTGATACTGTTGCCTTTTTCCATCTTTATGACTAATCCCAGTGCCTTTGGAACCATTAGGACTCAGGGTGGAGTTGCTGCTGATGGAGCTTATGAACCCAGTAAATAGTTGGTCCTCTTAAGTGTGAACAAAACTCTTTTACTCTGTGTGTGTGTATGTTAAAGATGATATGTGGTTGCATATATGTAGAACATATATGTAGAACTAGCCTGCATTTCAGTTTTTATGAAAACAGAAATATACATCAGTGCTGCTGGGAGTGCCATTCTCATGAGTGAAAGGCTTCAGGTGCTTCTGTGTCGTACAATTCACTGGGGTGACATTTCACTTGTTGCAGGTTTTTTTACCTGTAGAGCATTAAAAGAAAAAAAACACAAACAATTATGTGCTTTGCAATCATACAGCCTTTTTGGGATAATGCATTTCTAAAAAATTTCCTTACCTGCCTGTGTCTTCCCTCTGTTAATTATTTCTTTCCTGCAACTCTGATGTGCATGACGGTACACGATCAAATGGCTGTCAGGCTTGCAGTTTATTGCTGTCATGTTTGGGTATCCTGATTGTTTTTTAAAATATGATTTTTCAAGTGTGTTTGGTCGCACTGAAGGTGGAAGATTTGTGACATCTATGGCTGCTGCAGTAAAGTTAACTCACAATTATTCATTTAGTTCAATGGAGTTAAAATAGGAACTGTGAGAATTTTAAATATTGTACATAGTACTGTCTAAAATTCTCAAAATCATGTGTAGTGTATCATATTCAGCAATTCTAGAAAACAGTCATCAGAAGTTTTGCATTAAGGCTGAACTGGATTTTGACAAGCAGAAAGGTCCTGCTCTGTTTCTGTGTGACGTGGACCTAAGGGTGGCAGAGACTTGCAGCTCTCTCCTCACAAGTTAATTTCCACGAAGTGTGGAATGATCTTTTAAAATTTTTACTGTTAGATTTGTAAGTGTTGACTTCTAGTAGAAGAAAATCAGAAAACTGCAAAGGGGAAAATGAAGTGTGTGTGTTTGTCAGCTTGAGTTTGGCAGCACAAAACAGTGTGTGCTTTATTAAGCACGGTTAAGTGGGTCTAAATTAATTGTAGCTGCCACTATATGTGGGAAAGTATAGAATGTAAAATATAACATTAATAAGGATTGCTTGCCTGTTGGTGGACAACGAATTTTTTAACTGCCTGGAAAATGGAGTTGCTGGACAGGATTCACTTAACGAGGCTGCTGCCTGCCATGTAACTTCGCTGGGTTTAATAATGGCTGATTACACAGGTGGCAATAACAACAATGGTGGATTTTCTGAGAAATGCATTATTTTCACAGTGCCGCTGATGGAAGAAACGCTTAGTAGCAGCTGATAATTAATGATCAATTTGGAGATTATCACAAACAATTTACAAAGGTTGACTTTTCCTTTAGAAGTCCCTTTGGATAAACTGGATGGTAAATTACCTGCCTAAGGCTTTCACTTTACTTGTGCTAATAAGATGAAAATGAATGTGTTTGAAGAGTTCTGAACTGAACTTTTCAGACTGTCTGATAATCCATACAACTCTTCTTTAAACATCTTAAGTGAGTGAGCAAATAGAGACTATAATAAAATTGAAAACCGTCATGTGGGCACGTTACCACCCGGTCTAAGTAATGGGGCATGACAAATAGGAGGCACTGCTGTAGAGTTCATATTTTCATTTTATGGCATACATTAAATATTTGATCACCAGCCAGCAGATAAAAAACAATTGGGCTAAGAGTATCATTTGCAAATAGAAGGGTAAGATTTAGACAGTCATAGTCTGAGCACGGGATGAAGAACTTCTATATCTTAATCCATGCTTCAGTATCTTCTCTTCACGTTGTGGTGTGCAGACCACTTAAAATCCTCTTCTGTGTTTTCTCAGGCTGTAAAAAGTAGTTAGTAATCCGTATTTACTTCAGAGTGGATAATAATCCTTATTTACTTCACAGAAGGGATATGTGAAGAGTAATTAGTATTTTCTAAGTGCTTTTAAGGATGAAAAGAGTAGTGCAAGTATAGAATGCTGCCTAGTAAACTGTGTAAAAGAAAGAAGGGAGGTAGGATGAGGCTTGTAGAATTTAAGCTTGTAGGTGCTTAGACACATTGATGGGCTCCTAGTCAGATTTTCAGAGTATCCTAATATTTGAATTATATTTTAAGGTCTCTTAACAGCTAGACAAACTCCATGTTTTTGGCACTTTAATTTAAACCTGACTTGTGCTTTATATCCATGGTGTGGAGGAGAGAGGCAGCAGAGGGAAAGGGGCAGTAGGGGTGTAAAGAACTGGTAACAGGTGCACTTTCTGATCTTCCCGCTCTAAAGCAAAGATGGAGATGAAAAGTGAGAGAAAATAGTACAGAAAAGTAAAAACCTTTGGACACCTGATGGGCTTTTCTACAAGGAGGGGTTTTGCAGACTCCTGAAAATGCCAGAGTACAGCTGTATGCTTGGTCATGTTGTGTGAGTAGATCAGTAGAACCAGAAGTACGCAATTGGTTGAAAATGTTCTCCTAGCATTAGTTTTATATTTTTGAGACTTCCTTTTTGTGGTTAACATGTTTAAAACTTAAAATCTGGTACACTTGTGTGAGTCATTAAAAAAAAAAAAGAGAAAAACTAAACAGAGGATATTTGCTTTTTTGGGAAATGAGAGGACAAGTGTCTCAATGAAAGTTAGAGTAATAAAGAAAATTCCCTTTCCGGGGAGTTCCATCTTTTTAGTATGCTTTTATAATTAGTTATCCAGGGCAGAGGTTGGAAAGGGGGCTGGGTTTAGCTTTCCATCATTATCTACTGGGGAATTACCACCAAAGCTATGCATAATGGCAGAATCTGGAAATCAGAATGTGTGACTCATTGTCTGAATTTGGTGGTGATGTGCTGTGAAAAGGTGGGTTAAAACTTTGGCTGTCCCTTGGGGGGCAGTACTGGGTAGTTCTGTAGGTAAACAAGATCCGAAGTGGTGTCTGTCATGGTTCATCTCTGAAATGGGTGTGACCATCAGTATTTTGTGATGAAGGTATGTGCGATTCCTTTAAAGTGGGGGGGGGGGAGGTTTGTTTTTGTTTGTTTGGTTTGGGTTTTGTTGTTGTTTTTGTTTAGGTTTTGGTTTTGGTTTGGTTTTTTAGTAAATATTATTTAGTAAATAGTGCTTAATAATAGTAAATTACGGAGAAGGGGGTCCAGTGAAACTGGACATTAATGAAAAGGATTGACATCTTCCTGCTAAATGCTGGGTTTAGGGGGTTTTGTTTGTTTAGGAGTTTTTTGGTTTGTTTTGTTTTGTTTGCTTGGTTTCTTTGTTTTGTTTTGTTTTACTTTTTTCTTTTTAATTATTACTGCTCAGAAAAGTATGAATAGATTTTTACATAAATATTGTCATTAGGATAAAAAAAAACATAATTAGGTTCTATTGGCAGACCCGTATGTAGAAACTTTACTTAGGTGTCGGACTTGATTGTTGTGGGACCCTTTAAACTCAGAATATTCTGTGATTCTGTGAAACTTAGTTTTTCAGTTTCAAAATGCAGTAGCTGAATAGAGAACCTAATTTTTGCCCTCACTTATGTGTCAGTATGCACAAAGCTGTTGGGTAAATTAATGATACAAGTCAGTAATGCAAACAGCTATCGCCAATAGAATGTTTTCTTTAAGAAAGGAAAATCAGAGCTTGCAGAGTGTTTTATAAAGGCAGTTAAACATTCTTATCTCTTATTTAGAAACAGAAAAACTGGGAGCCAGAATAGTTCAATAAATTATGTGGGATCACATGGAAAGTTGCCTGTCTTCTGAATTCTTAATGTTGTGTCTTGGTTTCATAGTCCATGCTGAGTCAGGAAGAGTATTTGGCAATAAACTACCTGGTCATAGTTTCAGTGTTTGTGCTTCTTCAGCAATTATCAATGCCAGAGGCCACTGCTATGCATCAGAAATAAATTTTTGTGATGTATTTCACTCAACCAGTCCTTTATCCTGGGTTTCATTTGAACAACTCTAGAGCTTGCCAGGTGACTACTTACCCAATGCAAAGCCATTTACTACCTTTTTTTCAAATAAAAAACCGGGACAGTAGACCTTTCTTGTTGTGTTTTGTATTCAGGATGTTAAACTAATGTAATTTATCATCAGCCTGTGATATAGAGGTGTTTGTTAATGTAATGGTACAAATGAATCCATGATTTTTCTGTGTCCCAGTCTATTGTGGTTGTAATGATTCCTTATCGATCATTGACATGGAGTGATGAGGCATCCTCTGAAGTTCATTCTGGTAGCTCTTTCAGATACATCAGAATGCTTTCTGTTCCCTTGACTATCTTTTTATAGAGATTCATATTTTAATTGTTCTCAGTGCCAAATCTAAAAGAGTGGTGTATGTGTGGGGAACATAGAAGAAAAATGAAGAAGTGGGAAGTAAGAAAGTTTGGCTGTTCATTTTTGTTGAAGAGGTAAGTTAATTTTCTAAGATGTTCTGCACCTACATCTCTTATGCCTGAAGGAATCCAAAAGTCCTCACTCTCTGCAGGGCCAGTGGTGCCCTTTGAATGTCTCGTTCTCCATTCAGTGGTAATTTTCCTTGTAATACTCATGACAGACGTTTTAGATCTGAACATCTGGATTCCGATTCACTTATAATATAATTAGGTGTATCCCCAGCAGGGAGAAGGTTTTTGATGGAAGAAAGCTATTATACCACTTGTTATGGCAATAGCAGCCAGGTTTACTTTACTGTAATGTATATTTATTTTTTTCAGAAGACTATAGCTCTCATCTGAAGTTGGACTTCGATGGTAGTATGTGCCTGCTAAATTGTTTTAATACATCTCAGTAAAAACAGTTCTAGGCAAGAGCATTTTAATGGTGATTTTTAAGTGTGTTTGAAGACACTGTGGGGACAGTGTGATGTAGGGGAAGAGTCAAATGTTTATTTGAAGATGTGTTTGAATGAATCTTCCTACATAAACTTGCCAGTGTTAAGAAAGAGGGGCTCTGCCCCTTTTAGATCACAAAGGCCTCTCAGTGGGGGATGGTTTTGGTAATGGAAAAAAACAAAAAAGGTTCCAGTATGTGGTGGAGGAGGTAAAATAAACAAACACAATGGATGATTGCTTCTCTCCATCAAGGCTTCTTTATCCTTGCAAGCTCAGTCAGTGGTCAGCATGTTGGACACCCCTCCCTGTTTTATCCATCCCTTTACTGTGGTCTTTGACAGAATTGGTTTATACAGCTGGGTCTTTGTGGAGCTGGATGGGACTGCAGTTGAACAACAGACAGGAAGGTAGACAAAGTACCTATGGAAGGTCCTCTGAGTTTTCCTGGAGCGAATGATACTGATTTGAGGGTTTTTCTCCTTTATACCCCACTCCCCAGTTCCCAGAAGTAGCACTTTTAAAGTAGACATCTTTTTTTGTAATGCTGTTTCCATGCCTGCCACCTCAGCCTTTCTAAAGTAAAATTTGAAACTCCTTATGGTTCTAAAGGAATGTTGTCTGTTTAGAATGGTCCCTCATTTTCCGATTTGTGGATTTGTTTCTGCGTTGCATGCCAATATGCATTTGTTTGTGCAAGGATATACATGTGTTACATGACTAATGGCTGTGTTTTTCTTACCTAACAGCTCCAGCAGTATCTAGGGTTATTGTTTGTTAGGCTGGGAAATTATCACCTGGTTATGTTTGTTCTTTCTCTTGCAATTTGACATGTATTTTTAGAATCAGATAAAGCAAAAAATCAACTTTCATACATGAGGAAGCATGTTAGTGCGTGCAAGCAGCAGTTCTGAGGAGTGTTCAGTAATGCTGTAAACTGACTATGGATCCTCAGGAATCAGAAAGTTACAGGCGTGAAAGGGGCCTGTACAAGAATACTGTGAGTGAAGGGATGTGTGTATGATGGGTGATTGTACCACACATTCGTCAATGTAGATTTTTAATTCTTATGCTTTTATGAATAAAAAATGGGAAAGCAGTACAACTGTTGGAAAGGAGACAACTGAAGAAGACTTCACAGTACGATATGCACAGTGAATGAGTGAGAGCCCTCACATCATACCATAAACTGCTCCTGTTTTATCCCTTATCCAGTCATCTGTTGGAACAGAGATGGCATGACTCTGTGGATAATCTGAAGTAGGAGGTAGGAGCGCAAAACTGCCTGAACACTTGAAAAAAGTTCATTTTCTCTTTTGGAATATCAGAATATCTGAGTAAAATTATTTTTATTTAAACAATTTTTGTTTTACTCTATTTGTATTTCAGAGTAATTTTCAGAGGCAGCAATTTTCACTACTTTCTGAAAGGCAACATCTGGGCTTCGGAACAATCTCTTTTCAGCTTTGAAAACTCTACCTCAAATTGCTTACACATTATAAATGTTCAAAATTTTTTTGTGGTGTTGTTTTTTTAGCATAATGGAAAGGCAATAATGTATTTATTCCCTGTCATTTTATCTTCAAGTTCAGTTTGATTTTTCTTTCTCGGGCTCTCCAGGATTATTTGTTCCTGGGCCAAGAACGCACCTGTCATGTATAAACCCTCCAAAAAGGGAGGAGCACACGATTGCATGTGAACAAAAAAATAATGAGAATTCTAGGCAGCTGGAATTAACCTGTTGGAAAGGAAATGTTTACATCCATTAGAGACATTGCTCTGCTTAAGTGTATTTTTTTGTTTCATACCCATGCACACACGCAGATGCAAAAACCATTTGACTGTGCCTCTAACGCTTGACGGTACATGTGGGTTCTCTGAGGCCCCGGTTCTGCTCCCGCTCAAGTGATTTAGAGACCCAATATTTCAGCAGTGCAAATTCATGCTGTCAGTGGATATGCATATGTACCTTATTAGCTTCATCAATTTTACCAGGAAACCCACAGGACATGTATGGATATATGTACTCATGTGTTTTCAAGGGGTTTTTGCCTTCTTTTGTAAAGTGATAGGCATTGTGGAAGTGTGGCTGCGAGTGATGGTTGGAGCAAAAGTTTATATAGTAATGGTAGAATGATACTGTAAGTTCTGCAAACATCAGTGGGTATTTTGAAAATTATAAGTGCAAGTAGATGTACATTTATTAGAAGCAAGCATGCGTGAGATATAAACTCAGATATAGGGAAATTAAGAGTGAAGTGGGGAGAATAAGAAGCTTTTTTTAAATTTCCTTGTTTCTGGTTTGTTCGTGATTGCACACAAACTCTGGTGAAGAAATGTTGTTGGAAAAATATTTAAAATTCTCTTTGTTAAGTTTTAAATTTAAGTAAAGGAAAGGGAAGGGAGAAGAGGGCTTGAAGCTCAGTAGCTGTTTCTCTGGCACTCACATTACTGAGCAATGATGGAAGAGTGGGAAAAGCTGTGTCATTTTACTGAAATCTTGATCAAAAGAATGACTTCTCGTGCTGAAATCTGGGTGTCTTTTGGAAGAGAGTTCTTTTTCTGAATGTTGATTCTACTGAAAATAATTCATCATTTAACAATGCTTGAAGAAAAATTTATGTCAGCTTGATTAGACAAAGACTGCGAATGACCAAGAATAAGCTCCCAAAACTACAAAAGTTTTGATATTAGCTAACTTTTCAGAATGAGCCCATGCTTCCTCAGATTTCTTTGTAATAAGTTAATCATTCGTAATTGTCATGATTTTAAAGCTTTTTCAACTCCTTGCCTTCATTTCACTCAGTGTCAGTGGAAATTAGGTATGCACGTCTGTGTGTGATGTATGGATTCCTTGTAGCATGCAGCACAGCTCTCCCACTCAGCGTCTGGAGAATGACTGACTTCTTTTCCATAGTTTTCAAGTATTAGTTTGCACAGTGAATTTTTAAGGCCTGAAATCTCTAATTATTTGACTAGATCCTCTTTGTAGTTCAGCAAGCAGAAGAGTGATGATTACCTAATGTCACAGTGATTGAGATAGTGCTTTCAGCAGTAAGCGGTTGCTAAAACTTTACATGAAAAAAAAAAGCAAAATGCTGCTATTTTTGTGGTAACTTGAGAAAAAATTTAAAATTATGGTAAAAAGAATAATAAAAAAGCAAGATGTATGAGGAGCTGAAGAGTGGGGGGAGGTATGTTTCTGATAGGTTGGGGGGTGGGGTAAAGGAAGCCAGAGTTAATTTGAGGATGCACTGGAAAATAAATGAGCTTGTGGATTTAATTCAAAATCATCCAAGCAGAGTCTTTTGCATGAAAGAAGCCAGTGATCAGGCTCAGTTTACTTGAAACATCAACAATGACTGCATCCTGCTGTTTCAGAGTTTGTGCTGATAGATGCTCATCGTCTTTGACACTGCACCATTACGGTTGTATGTTGCCTGTACCGTAACCAGATTTTCACTGTGTGCCTCTTCTGCTTTTAAGAAGTTCTCACAAAATCCAGGTTTAGAAGTCTGATTTCTTAGAAACATACTTTTCAGCAAGTAAAATCTCATCTTGTAGTTCCTGGTTTATAAACATACTATTAGGTTTTTGGCTCTTTTAGTTGACAGACTAGTGAAAAACAAAAGGCGGATGGTTGACATGTACCAAACAAAAACAGCATGCAGGTTCTCATGCTAAAACTGATTTTGAATATGTGTCTCTGGGTCAATTGCTAAATGCTCCTGCCTAGCAGACACTAATTACTGTGCAAAACAGGGACAATAATGCAAAGTCCTGTGTGAGATCTACAGAAGAATTAGGTAATATTCTTTGCAGTAATAGAATATAGTATCTTGATTGGGAGTTCCTTCATTAATTCTCAAATTCTGTTTTTGTTGACAGTCTGTTTCAGGCTACCGTATTTCACTAAACAACTTGGTCATGCACAATATTTCCCAGTTCCCCTGCTTCAAGAAGTCAGTGAAAAACTTTGTCTAAACACACATTGGGAATGTTAAACGTGAACTTTTTTTCACTAAGGTTTTTATCAGACTTGATTTTACAGTGGTTTTTCATGTGTAAATTCCTTGAAAATGCAAGAAAATGGAGATAAAATTTTAGTTGAGAAGATAAAGTTTGTAGAAAGTGTTGGGGTGTTTTTTTTTTTTTTTTTTTGCATTTTTGTAATAAAAAAGGGATTTGTTAAAACCCCTTCATTGAATGACACTTGTACAACTGTATTGTTTAAGAGTTTTAAAATTTGTCAAAATGAAACCATTTACCACTGAAATTTTGAACAGTACTTTTTCTCAAAAAGCAGTTTTCACAGTATGTGGAATATCAGGTTTATCATCCAAGCTGCTGATACTATACTATACTTAAAAAATGCAAACTTTAAAAATAGATTTGGGATAGCATATTCCCTGCCTGTTTTATCATTCAGAATCTTCTAAACTCTAGGACTATCAGAAACTGTTAAAATTACCCCATACAGGGAGGAAATCTGGAAAGCAAAAAGGGATAAGGTGTGAGCTGAATGAAATGGAAATTAATGGATGGCCTTAACCATAGGATTACTTATGGTAGCTATAATAATAGACAACTCCACAGAAGTATTACACAGGTTATGCCATAGTGATCTGGGTTTGTATTAACAGAAGACCCTTTTTGAATAACACAACTTATTTGTGGCATATGAGCATTTTAAAAGAGGGCTGATTGATATGATCTAAGAAAGTAATAATTAACAGATTATTCCATCTCAGTGTGAGTGACAAATGAGAGCACGTTTCATGCACAGTTTTTATTGATTAGCAGAATAGAGAGTTTTGCTTCTTTTGTTAGTTTTTCTTTTTTTTTTTTTTTTTTAATTGTAAAATTACTTCAGTGAAGAATTCCAAACCAGGCTGTAAATGACTCAAAGATATTGCCAAGCGAAGTCTGGTTTTAGTGGTATGTGTAGAAACAAGTCGGGCTTGCAGTTCCCAGTGGGACAGAGTGTGGGAGTCTGCCACCCTTACTCATGTTGAGTAATACCTTATTACACAAGTAATCCTGTCAAAATGAACAGAGTTGGGTTTTTTTTAAAGGTACTAGTTATTCAGTGTACATAAATAATGAATTAATTTGGGGCCAAAATGGAATGGAGACAGTCATTAGTGTTAACTGGCACCTCTTGCTTGGGCTGTGTGTAAGGAGAGATCATAGCTTCAATAAACCTGGGAATATGAACTGTTTTATTAGTGCTAAATGTGATCAGAGATGAGGCAGATGCATTGCTGACATTTTGGATAAGCTTGTGTTTATGCATCTCTACGTGTGTGTGTGTGTGTGTGTGCTTATACATCAGATGTATGTAGTATTGCTGCTGTCTGTAATCTTAATTATTTCCTGTGGAAAAGCAGTCTGCAGATTTCCAACGTGTACTGTAATTAGAGGGAAACATCCCTGCAGATCAGAAGGTCAGATTGAATTCCCCTGAAGTTCCTGGGACTGGTTTAGTATACAGCATTTAGTTTGGGTTTGGGCCGTGTTAAGGAGCAAATTCCTGGTGCTGCTGTTGGTAGCTGGAATGCCCCTCCACACTGCTGCTGATCTGCTCCTCTTGCCCTCGTGTATCTCTTCAGAAGGCAGCTCTGTGCCCGTCTCCAGCGTACGGGGCCGACTGATTTAAACTCTGCCCGTGAGAAGGACTTAGTTTATGGCTGCCAGAGAAACTCAAGAGGTGAATATTTTCATGCCGATTCAGAAACTGGCTATGCGACTCCAGTCAGGCGCTGTCACGCCTGGTTAGGGTGAGAAAACAACAATGCCTCTCTTGATAAGGGGAAAAAAGAAAGTCTTGCACAGTCAAAATTTTGACATAACAATTTAAATCATCTCTCTACATCCTGTGGACTAGGAGCTGTCAAAAAGGCAAAGCCTGTGTTTGAATGGAAAAGCTTTTTATTTCTTTAAAAAGTGTACCAACTATAATTATCCATAACTATGCAGGCCTGTTTTAATGCTGTTTTATAATTACAGGTCTTAATGCTAGATTATACAAAGTCATTTATAAATAGTCAGAACAGAGGGACTTTGGGAGTTTTTAACCTGTGGATTGCTATGGGTTGTGGCAGCTGACGAGATTTTGCCTGTGTATATATGGGGTGAGCTGTGTAATGATTGATGAATCCCTTAATTAACTCCCAACAAGTTAAGATTTATGGCCTCATATCTTCTTCTCCTGACACATCTGTGTTTGTCACTTTTGAAGACATGGATAAGCCACTTCTCCAAAAGCTTTTGTGGGTATCTGAAATGTTTCTGAGGTATTTTGCCTAGTGTAACAAGATTAGAGTTTTATGACATAAAATTTATGAAATTTTATGACATGAACAATTGCATTGGGAGGGATGCTGGTTGTGTGCTAGAGGGCACTATCTGCTTGAATACTGGATACCACTTTAGATTTATTTTGGGTATACAATCATGTATGAAATGAACCGAAACCAATGAACAAATGGAAATGTAGTAGGGGACACTTAAATGAGTTTCTGTTAAAAAATAATAACAATAAAAACATAGAGCTGCAGAAAAGATCACTTTTGTGAGACACTGAATTCAAGGGAAGAAAAAAAAAAAAACAAACAACAAGCAAAATAGTCTTATTTAGTAGCCTGAAATTATTTGGATGGAACCAATACTTGTAGATGGCACGAGGAAACAATTCATGTGAAGGGTAGTGTAGCTGTTATTCTCTCCAGTGGGAAAATCCAGCCATGCTGAAGTCAGTCCAAAACCACTGAGATCAATACGCACAGGGTATCAGTTTAAGCCTACAAAGAGTCTGTTATAAATTGAAGGAGAGTAAAGAAATACGTGGAGAAACTATTGTAACATGAATCACATAAAATATTTGTTAGACAAGAGAGAGTTATAAGAATGAGATTTTCCTTCCCTAAAAAATACCCAAATATTTTTGCTACCAAGAAAAGCATTTATTTAATCAAAATTTAACAAAAGGCTTATTTTTTCGCTGCAATTTCTGCATGTTAAGAAGCCTTTCTGAAAACAGAAATAAGAGTCTCTTTACAGGAAACAGTGTCTTATTTGAATTCATCACCAGAACTAAGTCTTCAGTTCCATCCTAACCGCTGATAAAAATCAAGTGTGGGGATACATTTCACAATTCCAATGTGTCTGTACAGTGGGCTGGGTACCGCCTGTGTCCCACTGTGTCAGAACTTTGCAGATTTAGGTTGTCTAAAAAATGACTCCTTAGCTATTTTTATTCAGTAGAAATGATTAATGACAGTTCAAAATGCAACTCTTCTTGCAAGTCTTAAGTTGCAGCAGATTTCATCTGCAGTGACACCCTTTTACATTCATACTCTGTTCCATTGTATTGCTACTTTTCTGAGTTACATCTTGGGGTTGTGTTGGGTTTTTTTAATCATATCCATAAGTTCATGTTTGAGAAAACTGGTGTTTCCTCTTCCATTGTAAAGCTTCATTCAGATTGAAAACCATTCTGAGTTTAAACTAGTTTGGGGAAAAGATCTTGAAGTCATCTAAGATGTAAACTGTTGTGTTATCACTGAGGCAAGATCCAGGATATTTGCAGTCCTTTGTTAAGATGAGATAATTCCACTACTTCATTAGAACTAGATCTGTGTAAAAGAGCTCAGTTTCAGATAATTTTGTTACTCAGAATTTATCTGTTTCCCTTTCCTTATTGTTTAGAATGGGAACTTGCATCTTAGATACAGAATTTGTGAAGACCTTGTATTAGCTCAGTAGGAAAATGAAGATAAATGAAAAGAACAGAATTCAGGGGGACATGGTATGGGAGCATTTCAGATTCAGAAAATGGACCAGTAAACCTGTAGAAATGATGAAAAACCATCTGTGAATGAAGTTCCCTTGTATCATGTTTCCTACTTGTGAACCTATCAGAGATTTGATCCTTTGCTACTATAGTCTTTGGTAGTTACTGTCCTTTTGGAAGACATTTCCAGAAGTAGATACAGATTTATTAATTTATTTATTTAAATCTTCCAGGCTCTTATGGAAATTTCACAGATAGAGAGTAAGAAATTTCTGCGACACTATTGAGGTTTGTCCAACTCATGTTGACTATGGATAGAGTGCATCCATTTCTTTGAGTGTTCTGGTCACTTGAAAGACTAATGCAGATTAGAGCCTCAATTTTGCTGCCTTAGCCATTTTGGCAAGTTGTTAGCCTCCCAGGATGGTGATGGCATGTGGCTTTGTTCTTTAAACTGCATCTTCTAGAAGCAAAGGAAGAAGTTTCTTCTCTTAGTATCACTTTAGTTTGGCCTACAAACCAACCTGTAGATTTTTGATTTATATAAAAAGCATGATAATCTTTGTTATTCTGAGTGCATGGAGGTGGACACCTCTATTGCCTTTCTTGCTTGTGTTTATAAATTCTCTGCAGAAAATTATTTCATCCCTGTTGGGTACAGTGACAAGCCGAAGACGATGATCTGCAGCTTTCTAGCTGAACCACAGTAGATAAAACTATGTATTTACTTATCAGGTTAACAGAAGAGCTGTATTATTTCTGTGTGATAGTCAAACTCTCCTTTGGAAGCAATGTGTCAGAATTCTGGGTTAACATCAATAGGAGTTTTTAACACAGTTTGAGTATATAGTATATAACCCAAATCATCAATACAAAGCAAGGCATCCTCTCTCTATAATTTATTGCCAGAGTGAATTGCAGTGGAGGCTTTTGTAGATGGTTTGCAATATTTTCAGTCATCTTATTGAATATAAATGTTCTAAAGTATAGAACATTACTGTGGAATAATTGACTAATGATTTTGTGTCCCTCCCCTTTTGTTTGCCAAAATTGAGACAACTGCTTCGTGCTGAATTTTAAAAAAGAGAGACTTTGTAAAAACCCTGGCTTCTATTAGGGCAGCGTTGAAATGAGTAACTGAAAAACTTAAAATCAATAGCAAATATGTATCTCAGTGATACAATACAGAATATGAATAATTCACATTAACTTCAGAAGGGAGTTGTATGGTTTCTGCAGAAGAAGAGCTTGAGATCTGTCACGTCAAACATAGCTGTAAAATGCTGAATTCAGTGGGCTAGTAGAAAACTGATCTCTGTCTTTATGCATATGCTTTGCTGCAGACACGTAGGTGGGAAAGCCTAGAAGACAGAATTCAGGTAGGATGTATGAAGTGTTAGTCTGTTGGACTAAGTCAAACATTAATAGAAAATACAGATTGCTTCTCTAAGCACAGGCAATAGGTGGTGTTCAGAACAGGCAGTGTGCAGCTGAGTGTAGGTTCTGGTGGGGATTTTTTGTCTGAGTTTTTGGTGGTAGCGGAGAGTTTTCTTGGCTGCGATTTTTTTTTTTTTTTTTTTTTTAATATAATCTAACTTGGCTTGGGAGGCAAAGCTCAAAATGAGATCATTAGAAACAAAATAAGTCCTAACAAAGGGCTGTTTAAAGTCGCTGTTTGTTTTCAGACCCAGTTGACTGCTGCTAAGAACCGTTCCGTGCTCAATATGCCAAATCGTATGGACATGCTCCACCTCACAGCAGCCCCACGCATGGTTCAAGAGGCTGCTGGGCTTTTGAAATGCAGTCCTTTAACTGTGAAGTGGAAAATCAAAATGGGGTAATTAGAATCATAAATACGAGATTTTTGAGGAGGAGCGTTATTCCTTCAGCCCATTTCCCCAACTTTTACGTACAATAGTCTTCGGTTTCCTTGTTCGTAACTTTTTTTTTTTTTTTAATGAAACATTTCTCTAGCTTGCTTGCTTTTCTTCTTTTGACTATGCCTGTAGGATTTCTTATTTCTCATTCCACTCTTTCTTACAGATGCCCCTGCTTAGCACAGGGGTGCATTATGCCATCCATGCACACACCCTGATTTTCATGAATAGTGTTGCTGTAATTAATCCCAGAAGTCGTCTGTGTTTTAGTACTTCACTGCACCCCTCTATTTTGAAGACTAAACTGGAAGAATTCTGAGTTCAAATTGTCCCTATAAGATTTTCAGTAGTGCTTGGTTTGGATGAAACCTAGATTTTCCAATGACATAAGCTTCTTTCAGTCTTTCTAAAAGTTGAAGATATACACATTGCTGTAAGAATGGTGTTATCAGAGAATCTGAAAAAAATCAGAATGTGGGTCTGAATTTTAAGTCAAGGTTTGTGTGTGGTTTTTACAGTGTGTACTCTGTGTATCTTCCTTGTGTATCCTTTTTAAATATAAATGTAAATTACATTTACGCGTATTTAAGATATACGTAAGAAGATTTGATAGGAAATTTTCATTCAGTTAGTACACCCCTGAATTTGTGTTGTCAAAAAGCGTACATTATTAATGCTCAAATGTTTAATTGCTTAACTATACCAGATCTGCAAACCTGGAAAGATTCTTACAACATGACTGTAACACTCTGTTGTTCACATGGGTGAAGTTTTATAAACACAGACAGTTTGGCTTGCTAGCAAGTTGCTTTATTGTATTGTATTTTATTTTACTTTATTTTTTTATCAGTTATGGTTGATAATGACATGCAGATGATTATTCCTTAAAAGCTAAGTTGACAATAGCTTGTATCGGGAGACTTTCTATCTTCTTACAGTCTCTTGCAAATGCAAAACCAGATGGGTATTTTTTTAAAGGAATTGCATTTCATTATACAGTCTTAGGTGAATTTTCATGTTTAAGAAGCCAGAATACAAGAGAGTGCTATATTAGTGTATTATTCTCACAACAAACAAGCCACTGTTCTGTTGCTACCTGCTTGGCCATTGTTCCCAATTGTGTATGCTTTGCAGTGGTATTTGGATGGTTTCCTGCTCTCTGCCAGCACAAAAAAGGCATTTCTGTTACAATGGCCCCTAACCACACAATGACGGCATTAAGGATTTATTTGGAGGTTTCATTATTTTCTCCTCTTTTGTTCCTTCCAGGATGTCTTCCAAGCGACCAGCCTCTCCGTATGGGGAAGCAGATGGAGAGGTAGCCATGGTGACAAGCAGACAGAAAGTGGGAGAAGAGGAGAGTGACGGGCTCCCAGCCTTTCACCTTCCCTTGCATGTGAGTTTTCCCAACAAGCCTCACTCTGAGGAATTTCAGCCAGTTTCTCTGCTGACGCAAGAGAACTGTGGCCATAGGACTCCCACTTCTCAGCACAACACAATGGTAGGTTTGCTAATGGTCTATTGTGCTTACATCCATTCTTTGAATTCTGCCTCTACAGTAGTTTGGCATCCAGATCTGTACTTTACGGAGTATACAATGCACAGTTACACGTACAGAACACGCTACAATACTGTGAAAGCCTTGACCTAACTGGGCTGCCTTTACCCTCCACTACAAATGCTAAATCGCTTGCAGTGCAGACTTCTCCTCACCTTTGCCTGATGGCATTTAGGGCGCTAAAATTTGTTAGCTGCAGTGATGTGAATTTGAAGTGTATGTGTTCAGCAAACAGTAAAATGGTTTTGGAACACTCTCAGAGTCACGTTTGGCATGGTGTCTGAAATATCACCCCAATGCCAAGTTTATGCAGTGGTAAAGCACGGGAGTCTGTATAAAGGGTAAAAAAGAAACTTTGAATTTTGATGGCTTTAAAAATTCACATCTGTTGTGTAATTCACATGCCACAGATACATACAAGAAAATTTGCTGTACTTACAGAACTAAAGCAGCATACTACTTTTGCACTTAAGAATTCCACCTTTTTGTGCACTCTAGAAATGGCACTGAGCACTTAATTCCTTACATTTAGCAGCTCTCTGGAAGTCCAAAACTGGCTGTATCTAAAAGGAGACAAAAAGAACAAAAAGCCAGGCCACGTTCCTCACTAGTATCGTAGTGCCACTGTTGAAATGTGGGCCCTTCAGGGGGAGTACTGTGATACATTTTTAGGAAGGTTGAAAGGGGCAGGGGGAGGCAGTGGAACCCCAGAACTGAGGCACCTCGACAAAGCTGTCTGTTGTGAACACGCTCACACAGCTCTTGCCTGTTTACAAATTGACTGTAACTTTTCTGTTAGTCCCCCACTTTGACAAGGGCACTGACAATTTCACTTTAAGTGAAGATAATGAACGGACCTGCATATTTGAAGGCTTTTAAAAAGGCATTGCAAAATAGGTGATAGTGTATTCTCATAAAAGCCTGCAACAGCTCCGTAGTGGTATTTAAGCCCTTACAGCTCATTATGCATATGTAATAAGCCCTAAGTAAAAAGCCTTAGGGATTATTATTTCTCATAGGACCAAGTCACTGGATATTCACTGAAGCTGCTCTCCTAGACAAAATAACTCACTGATCCTGATCCATTTTTCTTCCTTTTTTTGGGCTAACGCTTAAGTTCAAACAGTGGGTTGGAATATTTAATTTTACTCAGTGTTATTGCAACTTTACATGAAGAAAGAACAGCATTGGAGAAATTACTCATGGGCAGACATGTCATTATCTTTTTAGAGCTTGTTTACTTCCCATCCTTTATCTTATGTTTTATGGAGATGGAATTCATTAATACACAGTTCCAGCCAATGGGATGTTGGGGTATGTAACTGGTCTGTGAGCTTTACTGTATTTTGGCCTATTTTAAAGGAGTGTGTTGAAGATAAGAAGTAGTTTCTGACAACATGTAAGTAATAGATAAAATTGTGATGGCACCGGCAGTGTAGAATCAGACCCTAATGAAATAAAAACCTACTGTTTTCTAAGGAAGCCAGCAGAATTATTTTAACTACACCTCACTGAAACACTTAGCTGCACTTTAATTGATTTTAACTAACTTTTAAATTGAGAGTTTTTAGAGTTTTTATTTATAGTTTTTAAGACCAAGAAGTTTAGCTGAGCATCTAGTGTGACCTCCTGCTATGAAGGCTGTATTTAATGTGATGTCAAAACAGTGTGTTCTGACTCTTTGTAAAACAAGATACTGAATCATTGTGTGTTTTAGGCAGTTTTGCTGTAGTAGTGACATATTGTAGGCTTATCTGAGGCTTATCTTAGGGTTATAAGGGACTACTTTTGTCTTCATACATATTTAAGAAAATTGCCAGTTTATACTGAGTGTGACATTTTGGCAGTGTCTCTCTTTTAGTGAGTAGTGTCTTGTAAAAATCATCACCCAGGTAGGTCAGAAAGGATGTAACCTATGTGTCTCCAGAAAGAAGGAAGTGATCCTTGTAAATAAGATATACACAAAATATACATAATCACACCCTGTTCATAATCACACAATCTGCTGTTGTGGTGTATAGTTATAAGAAGGAAGTAACTGAATAACCTCTGGATGGCTTCAATTTGTGTGATTAGCAGTTATGAAAATCATTCCCAAAGGGTATTCACTTTGTTAGCGTTGCAGAGGTCATTTTTATACTGTTGAATTGACATTCTTTGTATCTTATAAGTCTCTGGGAAGCAAATCCGGGTTTATGCACATGTGTACACACCACCACAGAGTGCAGTCCAATACAGTTTTATTGATAAAAGCTCCAGCAGTGTCCTTCACACTTCTTAATAGCTTGTCAGCTGCGCTGCTGCACCTTCTGACTGAGCCGGCGAGTGACTACGGAGTTCTTATTTTGCAGCCACATGGCTGTCTTTGGCAGGGTACACCTTTACAGATCTCTCCAGTGTCACATGAGAAGGTTTCAGAGGTGCAGGCAGTCTGAAATCGTGTCGTGCATCACTCTGCTGCACCTGTCTAAACCTTACTGTTTTGTGCGTAATTGTCAGCTAAGACTCTTCTCCGGAGGGATTCTTAGGTAGTCATGGTATAAATCCAGAGAGGTCTTGCTCTGTTAGCTGCATGTACAACACCCATTTGGTTTAGGGAACAGTCTTAGCAGAAGAAAGCCACAGCGAAGGGATTTGGAAAAGGTATGGAATTACAAAGCTTTGTCATATCTTTATTCCTCTTGTCCCCAAAGCCATGCCGGCCGCCTCATATTGTGACTCTCAGCAATGAGTCGTGAAGGGACAGTTGGGAAAAGAATTTCAACCTTGAGAATCAATTACTTGGCCTCACTTTTCTAGGTGCTAATTGATCCTCTGTTTCATAGGTTACTTCCAGCTGTGCTTCCTTTTACAAGTCCTGCCAGCCTGGAACAGCCTAGGATCCTTAAGGTACAGGGCTGATTGCAGCACAGTTACAACTGAATGGTTTACCCAACTTAGGCTTTTGAAAATTGACTCTTTTGCACTTTACCAACTTACAACAACTGCCAACTCAGGCATCTCAGAATACTGAGTAAATGTTTATTAAAGGAGGACAAAATTCCTGGAAATAAACCTTACAACCTAACCAAAATTTGCAAAAAATCTGCAAAGCCCATCTTCCCGTCAGGATGAACAGGGTATTTCTGAGGATGCTGAAACTGCAGCCAGTGTACTGGGCACAGTCAGTGCCTGTGAAACTGCAGTTAGTGTACTGGGCGCAAACTGAAACACAAGAAAGTCCCTCTGAACATCAGGAAATGCTTTTTGTTGTGGGGGTGACTGAGCATAAGAACAGGTTGTCCAGGCCGGTTGTGGAGTCTCACCCCTTAGAGATACTCAAATGCCATCTGAACATGGTCCAGGGAACCTGACTCTTGGTGGCTCTGATTGAGCTGGAGGATTAGACCAGATGTCCTCTGGAGATTCCTACTAGCCTCAACCAAGGCAGAGGTAATTCTGTCCCAAACTGCCTTCCTCTTGGTAGAAGAAACCGGATGCTTATTTAAGTAGGAAAACTGTTCTGCCGATAAGAAATTTATCAGACTTAAACCAAAGGCTCAGTACAAAATACAAGACAAATCATTTGACCTAGAATGTATCTTGAGAGTCCCCTTAGGATGTTCATAGCAGGTCATAAGCTTAGTAGGGAAACACTTGAGGATTACAGTATCAATCAGTAGCTCTTTTGAAGAAACTTGTTAAGGCTACAGAAGGTTTATTTTATTTCTGTTTATTTGACTTACCATTTTGCTTGTGCTACCTCTCAAGACTACTTGTCTCACCAGTGGTATCTGTGTCCTAATTTCTGAAAATATGAGATGTCAAGGCTAAAAATACTGATTAAAGTATGCCATGGGCATGGTATGCTCAAATCCCACTGTTCTTTTTAATTATACTATCAGTATATATACTATCAGTAAAATGCTGGATAAGATTTAAAAAAAAAAAAACAAAACCAAAAAACCCCAACCAAAAAAAAAAGGAAGTACTGATCCAACTGTTACAGTGTAATTTTGCCACTGTCCAGTTGTTGCAAACTGTGTGTCTGCACTGCTAGCCCACATTTGTCCTGCATTTTCAATGGAATTTAGAATTAATTTTCAGCAGTGCTTTAAATTGATAGGAAATATGACCGTGCACTGTTAAGTAGCCTTGTTGCTTCACACTAAAAGATGTTGCATTTCTGTGGTGAGTGAAGTTATTCCTCCATAACTTGGGAATAATATTAAGAAAGCTTGGTCATAGTAAGGATAACAGTATTAGTGGTCTCCTGATGTACTGCTTCATGCTTTTCCTACATTTGTCCAAAATAAAAGGGTCTTTAATGCTGAAGTGGAATTCTCTTATCACATCCATCCTGGCCTGTGCTTCACCTGTTGGTCTGGAGTTTGTCAGCATGTGAATAGTAATGGATCAGAACAACAAGCGGCTGGAGCACTTAGCTACTATTCAGAACTTCCGAAGAGAATGGAAATCTGAATGCATATAGCTTTTTAAAAAGTCAAATAGGACTCTAATTATACTGAGCTAAAGAATGCCTATTAAAAAAAAAAGAAACACAGTGGTTTTAGAGAAATTTTAATTTCCAGTGTACCTTTGTGCATCAAGCTTAGGATAAGTTATTGTGATGATACAATGCACAGTGTTGTGAACACCAGTGCCGTTACTGTGCCAGCTCTAATAATGAGAATTTCATTGTTTGGGGAGAGCAGTCTCCTACACTCTAGACAAAAGTGTAATTACTTTTGAACGATGTGGAATGTGCTCAGTTTAATAGCACAGAGAATAGATTCACAAAGATTCAGATAAAGCTAGCTTGGAAGCCATATGTGCAATGTGGCAGTATGAAATTGTTAGCAGGCACCATAATTACAACACACACACACACACACTCACACACAATTTCACAGTTTAAACTATAAACTGTTGTTTTTGTAAGAGTTAAGACAGGCTTATCTGAACAGGACTAGTTCAAGTAAAACAAAGCAGAAACGGTGGTAAGTTTGCATTTGTCTGATGTTCTTTCCTTCCTCTCTTAATGGTAAATTGATATTTATAAGATGATGAAATTGCATTGTTATAAACATTGCATTATAAATGTCATCACAAAAGTAGCACTTGAAAGCAGTTTCCACATATCTGATTTCTGGCTTGTATCAGAGTTTGATCTTTACACTTGCACCATTTCAGAGAATTACTCTTTGGGCTATTAGGAAAGGGAAAAAATAAAAAAGAATCAATCAGGACCTATCAAACAGGTGTACAAGTTGCCTACTTCACTGTTTAGTCCAGAGCCTAGAAAACTTTCTGCAATCCTTGAGAACCTGTTGTGGTGGAGCCAGAAAAAGGTTTTATAACTCATGTATCTGCCTGACAAATATCTTCCATTTAAGTTGTGATAACCTGCCTGTCCTCTTTGATGTGCAGGTCCTGTATAGGGCACATAAACAGAAAAGACGTTTTCATTCTTTGGGTGAGGCAGTGATGGAAACCACAGTACAATTCAGGAGCAGGATACTAGTTTATGGAAATTCCCTTGGTTTAATTGACTACTCTCTTAATACAGTGAGTTTTGGTTACTTTTGGCCATGGAGAACCAGAGTGGATGTATCATTCCAGCTGAAGTCAACAGACAGAAAGACTGGAAGTTTGAGGTGACCTGTTTGCGCTATGATCAGACTCGGAAAGGTCCAAAGGTTGGTTAGGGGACAATAAATAAGTAATGAAGTGAGAAAACATTGTTTTATTTTTGGGGTTTGGTGTTTATTGTTTTATTTTTGTTATTTCATTTTATTTTATTTCTCCAAGCAGGAGGGTTAGAACTACATTTTAAACCAATGAATTAACAAATCAGGTCCAGACTTATAATAAATAAATGGCCTGGAATACAGGGTGCAGATGACTAGTTTTTAAAGGCCATGAAGAGAAATGGAAACAGCAGTTGTTTGTTTTTGCTGAAGATCATCTTACTGTGAAGCAGTCACGTTTTTAATGGATTCATTTGAATGCAGTTAAGCAGAAAATAATCAACAGAAAAGTAAACACCTTTGTTTTATGGAAGTGCTGGGAACTGTATGTATCCATTGTTTGCAAGTGATTATGTGCCTAGGAATCAATTCATTGACTTCATACTTGAAAATATCTTCATTTAAGCTTCTTGCATGAATACTAGTAACATTTAATTCAAGTGAATAGCAGAAAAAATCCACAGAAAAAAGGGATAGGTAGAACAGTAAGACCCACAGTCGGTAGGAATATTCGAACCAGATGGTCCTTCTTACGATGAAGAGAAAAGAACTATAAAGTGCCCTATCAAAAAAGTATGTAAGCCATAAAAACTGAAAACTTGGTCATCTTTCTAAGCAATCTGCCATAGGACTTCCACAGTGGACACAGGGGTTTCATTCCAAATGAAACCAGTAAGTAAGTAGCCTTCAGTAGGTTGCTCAGTTTGGGCTTACACGCACTTTCTGAGGTAATTTCACTGAGGACTCTACATTTTTACTGAAAAAAAAAGTTCATTGGCATGAACTCTGCTAGGTCAGCCTAGTGCTCTGCACAGGTTTTGTGGCTCGGGAGTGCAGCAGCGTGCCTGCAGCAGGACTTTGCAGCCAGAACCCAGAAGATAAGGACAAGGATGTCTGCCAGAGGGAGGCAGGAGATACCACAGATTTGAAACAAAATTTTGAAGCTACCAGTTTGAGGAGCACTGATGAAGACTAGGGTGTGAAGAAAGCCCCTTTAGGACTGCATGAGCAGCTTACAGCAACGATGTAGAGATTACATTTAAGTGTTCCTACTTCTTGATACAGCTTTTACTCTTGATAGTCAGTCCCTATGTGTGACATAACATAGGTGGGATCTATGGTATCTCCATTCTGTCGGAACTCAAACAGTAGCCATAGACTTTATATGGTTTCTGCAGTCGAGATCCATCACCTGTGGCACTCTGCCCAAATTTATTCTGAAATGCTGCCCTTTCTTTGGTGATAGTGAATCTTTACGGTGTTGTAGCAGACAGAAACTCTGCTGCCAGTTAAATGCCCCCGTTCTCCGTTGTCCTGGAAAGAGAAGGCCACAAAAATGTAGTTTAAGTTTTCATGCTTTTCCTTTCAAACAGTGATTTTGTCTCCTTGGGCCACTGTTGAGAAGTTTTTGGCCTTGGGCTGTCAGTGTAACTATCATCAGAATAGAGAGCAGATACTGGGCTTTCATACTCTTACATGACATGTGCCTCAAGGCATGGCTTGTGGGAATCAAAGTTGATTATGTTTTGCTTCATATGCAGCACAAACTTCTGCTTTTGCACACCACCTTGGCTCATTTTTGTTTCAGTAGCTGCTCATTCGTTTTAGAACTTCCAGAACAGTTTCCCCATGTGCTTTCTCTTTGCTCTACACACTATCCATACCCACTCTGAGAAGCTGGTGTGGCTTTCTCTCTTTTTTTTTTTCCTTCCCCTGCAGGTGAGAGTTTTTCTCTATTTCCAGCCTCATAGGAGCCAATATTACTCTGTCACTTTTTTTCTGCTTGCAGTCATCCTCTGAAAACCTTTTTCTGCCTTGCTCATTTTCTACCTCTGCTTGTAGTCATATTTAACTTAGTCCTTTTTATTATTTAATCCATTCTAAATCCTTTTAGTAAATAGCTCATATAAAGACATTGCACGGTAAAAATAAGTATTCTGCTATTTGCTTGGACAGAATGTCAATAAACTAGGGGATGGTTGTTGTTTTTTGATATGCAGCTCTACTTTCAGTAGAGATATACCAAAACTGAAATGCATTGTGAAGTGTTGGTCATGGTTTCTTGAATTCCAGGGTTGCAAGGAATCTCTCTGGTTATCAGCTCTGGCTCCTAGAAGTGCCAGAACCTTTTGCTGCTCTCAATAGTCACAGTCATGTTTTACAGTTTCCTCTCTCAATGTCAGATGTTTGTGTCCATGGTTAGGATGTTAGCCACTACAGTGACAATTTGAAGCATTTCTTAATTTTCTGCCCTTAAATGGACGAGTGAAATGGTCCATCATGGTTTTTGTGTTGTCTCTTTAAGTGTGTTTTCTTAGGTCATATGAAATTCAGTTGGATTAGGCTGTGCCAAGGCCAGCTTGCTTTCCCTTAATTTTTCTTGCCACTGCTAATGCTTTTGCAGATTCACCAAAAGTAATGATGGTTGCAGTGGTAATGAAAATGTGGCTTCAGGCTGTTGCTAACATTTAAAGTGTCATGTCATCCAGTCATGTTTTTTTCCTTTCATGTGGCTAACTGCTTCCTCTTGTCTTGAGTATATCAGTGAAATATCACCACCTTCTCTACTGCAGTGAAAGGGGTTATTAATTTTCTCTAGAGATTTGTGGCTGGAGAGGGACCTGTGGCAAAACAGATTTCAGTATGTGTTTGTTTAAGAATGGGAATCTGCCAAGGTGTGTCAACTCCCAAGATGCATTCAGAGACCTCCTTACAAGAGGACGTTGATGTGCTGCAATGTTTCGGAACCAGCCAGTGTTCCAAAGTGTTTAAAGACAATGAAACGGAGGAAACAAACTTTCTTAAAAGAGTCCTTTATGTCCGGGGTAGCAAGCTTGTCTGAATAGTTTGGCCAGCTTCGTTTCCAGATTCCCTTTAACACTCTTAAGTTCTTTGTTTCTTTTTCTGGTTTAGGTGCAGTTGTGTGACCAGATAAGGTGTTTTTGTTGAAGTAGACTCAGTGAATCCCATGAATTTAGCATCACTAGGTAAACTAATGGAAGTCACTGAGTGGAGTTCTGCCCAGTTTAACTAAGGATAGCTTTTGCCAGAGCAGTGTAAAACAAGGCTGTCATTATGCATGGAAATAGTCTGCTTTAGCATCCTTTTTTTTTTTTTTTTTTTTTTTTGCTTTGAAAACTGAATCCACCCCAAGGAAAAAAAAAAAGAGCTATAAAGATTAACTTTTTGTAGTTTGTACAGGCAGCAGGCAAATTATATAGATTGTCTGAAACATAGACCAATAAAATCTAAGATCAGACTGTTACTATCTTTATTTATATTGTACCCAGAGCATGATTTATTTTTATAGAGACAGAAAAAAGAAACATTCCTGCCCCAGAATGCTTAGCTTATGACCCTGTTCCTGCAAAATAATCTGGTTGATTGGAACCTAATGCTGATGGTAGCAAGAGGGAGGGAAGGAGAGGTCACTGACTATAAGTCCTTCTGCACATAGCTTTTTGTAGGATTGGAGTTTGATGACAGAAAATAAGAAATATTATAGCAAAAAGGTAAAATCCTTCTGACATTTCAAGTCTGAGTTACTGCAGTAGATTGTATGTGTATCTCTACACTAAGTCATGTCAGAAGTGGAAGCTTGCATTGCTTATTAATATTGCTAGCCAGAAATAATACAAAATACCTGAGCTTCACACTCTCTTCTATGCTGATTTTCAGATTGAATTTAAAGTGTGTTTCATCTCTGTAGCTGTAAGTGAAACTTCCCTCTTTCCTGTTCTTTTCATTTTAAACTGCTGCAGTCATAATCAGTGGAGTTGCTCAGGTTTGGATCCGTTTGTGTTTAAAAGACAGAGCATTTGCTGAGGATCTGTGGGTCCCCAGAAAACAACCATACACAAATGCAGAGCTTACTGGATTCAGGAGTCTGTTAGGAGCAAGTTACTTTCTTGTATAATTTTCAGTTAAATTTACAGGGTTTTTTTTTTTAGTATATGACAGCAGTCTCAATAGTAAATTTCTGGGGATTATAGGAATCTTGGTGCAGTAGAAGGATATTTTGGCTTTCTCTCATAGAGAAAGGAAGTTATTTATTCTCCTAGAAGGAAGTAGTCATTAAGACATAATGCAGTGTCATGTCAATCATGTCATTTTTGGGGTGAAGATTCAAGAGTGAAGACAAAATGTATACAAAATATATGTCCAAATGTAAGCTAGTAAATTTAGGTTTTAACTTCATGGTTAATGGAAGTAAATAGGGAATAGTGGAGCATGCTACATTTTGTCCTAGCATACCTTCTAATTAGGTCAGGGAACTCACACTCCAGAAGTGCCTATTCTTCTTCATAGGTTACAGCTGGGGCTTAGGGTGTTAGGCTCAGCTGTTGATCCCAGTAGTTTGTAAATCTGTAGTTAGATAACTTCAACTAAAAAAGCCTTGAGTGAGAGGTAATTGCCTGGCCAGAGCATTTGCTTGTTGTTAAATAAGAGTTTGCTACATAGTGCTTAACTCTGTTGGGAATATAAAGCATTCTGCATCTCAGAGCTCAAACCATTCAACTCACCTGAGTTTGTGTCCTGCATCTGACTGATGATAGAGTGTGAGTCCATGGTATATTCTTTACTTTTATAAGTATAAAATCTGCAAATACCCTTCCTTTTTTTTCCCCCTTCCCAAATTCTTAAATTCAGATTGTCTTGACACAGACAGTAGCGCTCACACAGTATGGGGGAAAGCAGACTGATAATTCACAATAGTTACATGTATAAGACTTGTTTAAATTATCTTTAAACCAATTTGATAAGTTATGTAGGAAAACAATTTTCAGAATTGTATATATCCACAAGCAGAATTGAAAAAAGGGTGATTCAGTTCTGCAGAGAATACATCTGTGGCAGATGATGTACTTTTCCTGTTTGCTTGTGGCCAGTGTAAACTTAGCTTTTGGGCAGTGACCATAGCTTCAGTTTTGAAGCTGTCAACATGAGTATTGGGCAATATATTGACACAGGGCCACAGCGAATTCCCAAGTTTTCCATGTAAATAAGCTAATTTGACTAAAATACTTTTATATTTTGGACCTGCATCTTTACATTGCTCTGTAAAATGTCCAAAGAGTTGTTGAACTTGTAATTTCATAAATATTAACAAAAATGGCAAGTTTTTGGTTTACTGGGTGAAATCAGACTGTATTTCCAGCTTCCCAGTTGTTTATTTATTGTTGGCAATTAATTTCTGTTGTCTATGGCTGTGCTAGTACAATGTGCTAGTACAATAGACTTGTCCCTCATTCGTGATGGTCTATGATCTGTTTGTGTTTCCAAACTCATGGAGCTTCTTGAGTGCAATACAGGGAGGTTAGAGATCAGTTCACCAGATTTTAGGCACAAAAGTAAGGTGTTTGGGTTGTCTTCACAGTTTATGGAAAAAGATAACCGCTCTGCTAGAGCAGCCTTTCCAATCTCAAAATAAGCATCTAAGACAGAAAGATAAATTACCCTCTGAAAGTGCTTGTCTGTTGACTATAGAGGAAGCCTTGATGACTAGTTTAGACTAGATGTCTAATTTGGGGCTAAAATTAGGTGAGAGTAATCCCATTCACAGTACATGGAATTCAGTAACACATATTCCTGTACAAATATCCTCTCATATATTTGTAGAAGTAACCATGTTCAAGTTCATCCCCTTTTTGGGGTGGGGAGGGAGAGAGTGTGTGAATATTCTAGCAGACTTGGTTTTTAACCAGTAGTGATGATATTTGGTGGGGTTTTAAGAATTGGATATTCCCTACAAGCAAATATTGTTGTGTATCTATCAGCAGTTTTAAGTTCAAGTAATAAATATTGTGTGGGTTAGCAACAGGAACTGGAGAACTGAAGTAATGCAAAACCCCTTGAAAAGGCTATTTTGAGAAGATTCTCTTGATACTGAAAAATGGCATCGAATCCAGGGGGGTTCCCCATTTAAAATGTAGGGAATCCTCAAATGTTACTAGAAACTTAAGTGCTTAATAAAGCATCCCTTTGTCTTGCTGCCAGCTGCAATGAACATCAAATTTTATTATTAAGTTTAATTAATTATGGAGAATGTATGTGTAACCTGTTGTGTCTGAAAGATTTCATTAAGTCTTGCTTGATGATTTTTGCGAGTCTAAAAGCTTAGTTGATAGACCTAGCAATATATTAGTTAAGAAACTGTAGTTGAATTCCAATCTTATTCTGCAGAAACCTGTCTGCTGTGTGTGTTTTAATTCTACTTATGTCCTCCTCTATGTTTAATCCAGAAAGTGGGTATATACATGTGCACAGTTTCACGTTTTGGCACCGTATTTGGTGTATTGTGTGCTGTGACTTGTATCATGCCTGCAGGCCATAGGAAAACGACACAAATTAAATGTGAAATAGAGAGGAGACATAATTTAAAACTTGCATGTTCTAGAGATGCAGTATGGCATATGAGAGTTGCAACATATTGCAAAAAATTCACCCTATTTCCCCAACAAGAAGACCATGTTTTCAGCTGTGCAGGCTGCTGGAGACACAGGCAGCTTTCTTCGCTGTTCGCTCGAAATAGCTGTCACTGCATTTTATTTGAGGCAGTATCATGACCACCGCTACACATGCTCTGTCTTCTTTTCGTTCCTGTCTAACTGCACAGGTCAGTGTTCTGCTCTGCCCTCTTCTGTGATTCTGTAATTATATTTATTTTACATAGACATGCGAGTTCCCTTTTCCCTTTTACATATGTTGTTTTGCTTCATGCTGAGAAAACTCCACAGCCTGACAGGGCGCTTTTTTTTTTTTCTTTTCTTTTTTTTTTTTTTTTTTTTAAGCACTCCAAATTCTATCCAGCTTTAAACTCTTATGTTTATAACCCTGAATATCTCTAAAATGTCTTTACCTAAAACACTTTATGGTTTTATTACCAGGTTTATGCCAGTAATAATATTCACATCAGCTTTCTTAGGGATAATCTTTAAGCAGAACCTAGCAAGAAAGGCTTTGAAAACTATCATTCCCAAGAACGCAAATCTCGGAACATGAAACATCGGTTTAATCGCCCTCTCTGACAACTTAACACGACAGATTGAAAAATACAAGCCGATATGGAAGTGGGATCAATGGATTATCAAAGTCCTAAACATCTTTTCTTGGGGGGGGAGGGGGGAAGGAGGGAGGCGGGGAGCTTTGGGGTCCGTTGGCATGCGTAAAACATGAAGTTTGCATAGCTTACCACAGATCCGATGCTGTCTGACTGGCAGGGAAGTTGAGAGGGAGAGAGAGAGATTTACATGAGGGAACTCAGGGGGCTTTGTCACGGCAATTGTATAAAGTGATATACAGTGCAAATCGACTCGAGCATGTCCCTGGATAGCAGGCGGTTTACAGCCTCTTCGAGCAGAGATTACTGCTTTATCTTGTCATACTAAATTAACGTGGCAGCACACTGTTAAACAGTGGTGACCTCTTCATCTGTGGAAATTGCTGCCTAGAGGAGAGATGGTATTTAAGACTCTCTTTTTCTCTCTCTCTCTCCCCTCCCCACTTTGTCTCCCTCTCCCCCTCCCTGCCTCCCTCCCTCTCTCTATCTTGTCTTTTTTTTTTTTTTTTCCTGTAGGGCCCTGAGGCATTTTTGGGTTAGGTTGTAACATTAAAGACAAAAAGAAAGAAAGAAGGGGGGAAGGGAGAGGCTTTTAACATCAAGGTGACAACAGCTATGTGTTAATTGGGCCTTTGTTGTTTGATTAATAGCCACTTTGGTGTAGAATATTAAGACAGTTGTTTGGACAACTTTCTAAAAATGACATGTCCTTTCAGTAAACTGGGATTAAGCGATGTTCTCTGGTCTGCACATTTTAACTCCTTATTGTTATTGCATTTAGTCCTAAGCTTACTGTTCTTCAGGCGTGAGCGTGCCGTCCAGGTCTGGCACCGTCCTCAGCTGGCATGAATTGCCGTAGTTCTCTCCAGTGGCACTCCAGTGAGCTGCTCTCACTGGTGCTGGTATTACTGAGGGTCAAGGTGATGAAGATACCTCTGCAATGCAGTTGGCCTCTTGTGTTAGGCTGTAGCAGCAGATTAAATTGGTTTGATTGAGCTGGTAGTGTGATATAGAAGAACGGGAAAATTAAATCTCCCTGTCTTTTTCAGAAAACTGATGTGATGAAGGAGAGAATACATCTATTCCTTAGACCAGGTTTTCTGTTCTTGACTTTTCTGTTTACTATGCAGTGATTCACTAAGGGTCCAATCCAAAGCTCTTTGAAGTCAATTTAAAGACTGCTTTGTCTTTAATAGGCTTTGGATCAAGGCCCACATGACCTTAGGCAAATTATTGCAAATCAGTGTTATGAAGGGCTTGGAAATTTGCAAGCATACATGTCCAAAGTACTAATTTTTGCTGTACTTTCTGTCAGCAATTGGGAAGCCAGGTGAAGCCAGGTTGGCCGGCCCAGCTTCGGAGGTACCCATGTGTGCTGAAAATGGCAACATTATGGCTGCATGTTTGAGTAAAGGAGGCCTTCCCTACCTCTTCTTCTGATGAATGATTTAGTGTTTAACAGGTTCTTTTCCTATGTTGTTGGGGTTGCCAGTTGACAAGAGAAAATGCTTTTACTTCAGAAACTCAGCACTGACTCTGGGATGCCATAGGACTTTGACTTCTTCACTCATATGAAGAAGGTTATAGAAATTTAATGATATCAGATCAAAGAGGACTTAAAGATCATGGAGCTCAGATTTTCCCTTGCTGTAGACAATTATTCCTTACTGTGAATTTCTTGAGCTGCCACCTACACACAGATTCATGCAAAATTCTGTGCGTTTTGTATTGTACATTTTGTATGTAACATTTTCAGAGGCAAGCTTTTATTCACTTCTCTGGGATGCCAGCACAGCTTATTTTTGCAGCAGAATATTTGCCATTTTAGATGCAATGTATCTGTGAACACTGGCGTTATCATCGTTTTCTTCGGATGAATTTTGAAGGCCACCGAGCAGAACATGTATGCTGGAGATACAGAAAGGACTGATTTCCCAATTTATTATTTGTAGAAATCAATGCATTTGATAATTTATGTACAGCTTACAGAGGCCACATAAGTGGCTCATGAATTGATCAGCAGCCAGCAAAAATGAAAGCTAATGAGCTCATTTCAATAGCAAGTTGCTCATTAGCAGGTAGGCTCACTGATCTTTCAAGTTTTCCAGTTCAAAGTCACATGCTCTTTCCATGTTCTTGGAAGGAGTAGTTTCCTTGCAAAGAACAAAATAGAAAAAGAAAATGCGGCAAGGTTTTGAGATTTTTCTCATCGCTTTTACATTATATGTTTACAGTAAATGCTTGATACTGGGCTGGAGAGGCAGCCACCTAAGTCTAAGTTTGTGCCCATCATGGTAGTGCCAACAGCTTTCAGCCGCCAAAATTGAATTTATTAGTGAACTTACAAGTTGCAGGGGAAGAAGAGTATGGAGGCCTCTTCTGTGCTTCTCTGTAGAAATCTACACATTCCCAGCACAACATTTTCAGCCCAGCTTTTCTCCAGCTCAAAAGTGAGGATGTGGGATGCCAGTGGCTGAGCAGGGCTCGGCAGTGTGTGCTTTACCCTGTTCCCAGTCAACACTATGACCCATCCCGGTTACTCAGCACCAGGCGTATGTCCTCCCCTCCCCTAGTAATAAATATTTGATGCCTTTCTTCAAACACCTTGGTGCTTCCAGTAGGATTTTTGCGGGGTGTACACAAAAACTAGCTTGTTTGGCTCAGTTGTTAGCCTTCTTGGTAGAGATGCCAAGAGCTGAAGAAACATGGGAATTAACCTACCCCTCGGAAGTACTCTAAGGGTCAGTACTGAGAGGTATTGTAGATTTTATGTCCTAAGGCTTGTAAACCTTGTAAACTTGAGAGCAGGGAACTGTTTTTAGCTTTGTGCTTTCATAGAGTACATTGGTGTCCAGTGCTACCATTGATTTTTTTTTTCCTTTAAGTAAAGAAGCAAATTCATAATTAATCTCTTTGAAAGTAAACGCACTGCTATATTTACCAAACCTTTGATAGAAAGTTCTTGAATCCTTATGTTATTTGTATATATAAGTATATATGTAAAAATATGTAGGTGTATATATAAAAACATATTTCAGCTATCTCCTGTAGACGTGAGGAATACACCACTCCTAATCAGACTAGAAAAAAACAGATTCTTGACAGAGTTGCCTGAGGCCCCTGCAAAAGAGGGACTCTCGAAACATATTTTTAAAATATTTTAAAAAAAGATTTTCCAAATCTCAGGAATAGATTTTCAACTGCCTGATTTGGCTTGAAATGAGTTGGCTGAATCAGTTTCTTTTTCTTTTAAGTAAGTCTATAAAGCTTTGATGAATCTGGCTCATTGTTTAGCACTTATCTCATGAGTAAAGCTTGAGAGGTTTGGCTTGAAACTTAGCAAATCACATCTTTGGAAAATGGCCCAAGCCTATTGATTTATCTGAAAAAAAAATAAAAATAAAAAAATCCAAAGCAAAACACAACTAAAAACCCTGATCCAGCTTAGTGAGTAAGTCCCTTACAGATCTATAGAGCCCCTACTGAATGAGCCCATCTATTTCTCACCATATGTGAGCCCTGCACTTCACGGAACTGTAGGGCTGAGAGGGATCATGAGAGGTCATCCAGTCCCAGCTTCAATCCAGGGATCAGCTGTACAAATGTCATTTCTTTCAGATAATAGTCTAACTTCTTGAAGTTACTCGGTGATGGAGACTTAGAACTTACCAGTCTGTCTGTCCCAGGGTATTTCTGTCTCTAACACTAGAAAGTTATTCCTACTGTGTGATCTTCTCTGCGTCAGTTTTATCTCTCTAATTCTTGTCCTAGCCACTGCAGCAAAAGGATATGTGCTCTTTTCTGCAGCAGATGTTTTTGTAATTGAAGAGTGATATCACATCTCCTCGTCTCAGACTTTTCAGGCATGGAGTTCTTGTCTTCATATTTTTCTAAATTTTTTGTACAGTTTTGTTGTTTCTCTGGAACTAGTTAGAGTGGAATCATTCACATTTTAACAGCTGTGTCTTCTGCATTACAACCGATGCCTTTTCATTAGTGACAGTGTCTGCACAGGTGAATCTGAGACGCAACTGAAAAACTCTCATCCTGAGTAAAAATACTCTGGGTACCTCAGTCTCCATTTCATAGACGGTGCAGTCTCGTTTTGTTCAATTAACTTGTAGTTACGTCCTTTGTGATGAAAGGAAGGCTTTGTGTGCCACTCCACTTTGCTCAGGTAACTGGCAGAAGACAAGTTTTGGGGCTGTGCAGCTTTGCTGAGCTGTGACTGCATAGCTGTGGGATAGCAAAATGGATTACAGTGCCTCCTGTGTAGCCAAAGAATTGCCAGTGAAGTCATGACGACAGAATCTCTGCTTACAGGGAGAAGGAAGAAGAAACGTTGAGTTTCCAAGACAAGGAGCTGGCAGGGAGGAAATCATTTCAGTTTAAGGCATTTGATCTGGAAATCAGTGGGAAAAAATAAACGTTGGCCCTCACGATGTCAATTATCTGAGTCACGTTTAAGAAGTACTCAGCCCTCTGAACATAATTGTTTTCATATGTACAAGATAAAGTGTGCAACAGATTTAAAATCAAAATCCATTTCTCTTTTTCATCTCTGAGGAATAAACTGTTTGTACAAGCTGAAATAAGGTAACTAATACAATGAGGGTTATGCTTTTCTGTGTTTTATGAATGTAATAAATCCTCTGTTAAAAAGGAGTTATCAAGTCAATCTTTCCACTTTATTAGATGACACTTAGTAGAAACTGACCTTGATGTCAGTCAACAGGGTGTTTTACTGTGTTTTGGGCTACTTGATGAGTAAAGCCTCTTCCTCCTAAAGTGATTCCTGCTTCCTTGTCTCCCAATTTTTACATTTTGAGATTCTTGCCTTGTGACCACCAGAAAGAAGGTACAAGCCAGCTGGATGAGCTGCTTGTATTCACAGAACTTGATTAATTTCTACAGTGTAGTGAAGTAAGTACTGATCTGAAAGAGAGAGCAAAGACTAGGAAGGTAGTTAATTTGCTGCATGCCACTGCTTTCCTTTTTTTTTTTTTTTCTTTTCTTTTTTTCTTTTTTTTTCCTTTTCTTTTTTTTTTTTTTTTTTTTTTTTTGAGCTGTGCTGTATTAACTGCAACTCCAGTGGTGAATAGTTAGTGTTTTCTTCTCATCTGTACATCTGAGAGAGGCTGGAGATCAGACTAGGGTACAGTGGAATCAAGGGGTGTGCTTTACTGCCAAAGAGAAACCAGTATGTGAGACAAGATGGCAAAGATGGGTGAAATTTCCAGTTGATCATGAGTGACTCTTTATGTGGTAAAGCCATTCTCTTTCCATTCTCCCTCCTGACACTTCCTGGTGTAAGACTTCAAGGAAACTCCCCTATCTTTGGAAGTGCAGAGAGCTATTGCAGTCAAAAAGTCAAAGTAATTGATGGCAGATGACAGCTGCTGATCAACTGATCAACCTCATGCTTCTTTTAGGAGTTCAGGTAGAATTTCACAACATTAGGATATTATAGAAATTGTTCAGAATTAATGAAATTTGAAGATCACATAGGGTTATAAACAACCACAAGTCCTGTAATAAAAGAAATAAAGATCCTGTGGAGGTAGGAAGATGACAATCAACTCACCAAATAGGAGTATTGTGAACAGGCCTCGTGCTGTAACTAAAAGCACAAAATAGTAGATATGACCAAACATGTCAGAACTCTTCTGAATTTTCTGTGTGTGTTTCTGGAGAAAGTCTTTGAAGATTCCTGTAAATACAGGATATTAGCTTATATTATTTCCAAGAAAGAAAATGGAATTAAAAAAACAACAAAAAAAAAACCCTCTGAGATTTTGTTAAAGCCAGTGTGAATTAAGGGACATTCATTTAAGATGGATGATGGTGTTAAAACTGACTGGAGAACTCACCCCAGGAATTGTGGTAGGCAATAGCTCTTCATCACTGGCAAAAGATCAGCTTGTTCTGTTACAGTTTCCTTTTTTGCTTCCAGATTTATCAGTTCTCTGTCGGGTACTCTTTTGAACTGTTTTGATAAATAATTGTACTTGTGAAGGTTAATGGAGTGTCAGTCCCTTATTTACTCTCAAGTCAAATGTGGTGCATGCTAGTCAGAAGTGTAGCTCAAGCTTCATGACCAGCTGACCTTAACGCTTTAAAGTGTGGTTATAGTCAGATAAATGACTGTAAAAATTACGTTAAAGAGTCCTATGTTTTCTGTCCTGCTGTGGCTTTTGGGGTCAAATTTAGTTGCATAAAAGTATGATATTTTTATTAATTGCCTATAATGCTATAACTTAACCTGGGGTTTGAAAATAAAGCTGTGTCTTTTTTTTTTTGCTTCGCGTCATCCCTAGTTATTAAGCATTTTGCAAATGGTACTTAGCTGACTATTTTGTTGACAATGTGTCTGCAAAGCCCTGTCCAATTCCTTCTTTTTTAGCTGTATTGACTTGTTAGTGCTAAGGGCAGATAAAAAAAATTAGTCAATAAAGCAAGCAGATAGATATGGCTCAGAAAATAGATCAGGAACAAATATTTTGAATTAAGGTGACATTTTAAAGTCACTGTTCTGCTTATCCTTATGTATTGTTGGAGGTTCACCAATTACAGAAGCCGAACACAGATACTTTCATGTAAGCTTCTACTAATCTTGCCAGTCTGAAATTGAGGCAGCCTTGCAGTAGTAAGAACAACCAGTAATTTCCAAAGGCGTTTCTTGTATGTCCGTTTTCCATTCTTTTTTTACTTAGTATGTTTACTGGATATTGCAAGAGTGCTTCTTTTCATCGGTATTTAAGCCATTGAGGAAAGCCCAAGGTAAACTACTAGTTGTTTTGAGAAATTTTTGCAGCTAATTCTAGTCATATTTTATTGAGTGTTCAATATGCATAAGCTGAGCTCTCTGAAACTAAGACTCCAAGGAGTGTTCCATAGAATAAAGTTTTTATTTGAGTAATAGCTGCACAAAAATTATTAGACACAAAGACTTGAAATGGAATGTGTTCAGGAAGTTAGATTTCCAGAACAGTTTAGTCTTCTGAAAAAGCGATCCCATTTTTCTCTGAAGATAACTTGTAGAGGTAAATGCAGTTTGTTCATGGAGATCTTCTGAAACTCCTGCTATTCATTCAGTGTTATGGCCAGCTCCTTTAGAGGACAAATGTGTGCTGAAATCTGGAGAAGCG
The DNA here is from genome assembly GCA_038380795.1 of Pyrocephalus nanus. Classification (NCBI taxonomy): domain Eukaryota; kingdom Metazoa; phylum Chordata; class Aves; order Passeriformes; family Tyrannidae; genus Pyrocephalus; species Pyrocephalus nanus. Next base: position 63,631,447 of record CM076262.1, on the reverse strand, counting down.
TGCTGATAATTAATATCTTAAGGAAAAAAAGTTTACAAAAAGATGGGGTTTTTTAGACAGTCTGAGAAGTTCTCCATTTAGTCAATGAAAATATAACTTGTGCATTGCTATTCTGTTCTATGGGCCTTCCTAATCCTGAGCTTTCTCCCTTGAAGATGATGCTTTAGCTGTTTTGGGTAACTGTGATTTATATATCATCTAACATTTTCACATTACGAGCTCCTTATATGATAACAGTATCTTGTTCTGTGTAGGCTAGAGGTGAACTTGAACCTACCGTGTAAATACTTCCTTATTTTATGGATCTGATTCCCAAATAATCAGCGGAAACGGATGTCATGATAAGGTAGTGTAAAACATGGTTTAAAGACAGGACAGCTGGCAGAGTATGTGTGTGCTCCTTCCAGGTTTTTTTCAGTTTTCCTTAAACATAAGGCCATGATGGAAGGAAGGAAGTACCACACTGTGAAGGACACAGCCATGCTTCCCAATTAGCATGTGGTACTGATGGAAGAAAATGGTCATACTAAAAACCATGGCTAATAGTAATAGCCATGAACATATGATGTTATTATATATATATATCTATATATATATTATATAACATTAACCGCTCAGGAGAGCAGTCAGTGGTCAGGTGTATCTAAAGTGGCAGCAAAGTGTCATTGTAACATCTTCTTTTGACCTGCTATTGCCAAAAGTTTCTCTGAACCTTAAGTTATGAGACACTTTGTAATGTTTGAATATCAGAGATGTAATATCAAAATGTACTGAGAAAGGCTTTATGTAAATGTGTAAGTGCAACCTCCAGTACTGTCAGAGATGCTGCAAGGAAGATTTGATGCCTTTCGAGAGGGACCAGTCTTAGGTGTCTTACTTTTGCCTGCTTGTACCTTGTACAGTACAAATAAGCTCTCAGCATAGTTCCCATTTATAATGTCATTTGCATGTGATTTTCACTCTTACTTCACATAATTGAATCTATCCAGGCAATTTATCTTTCAAATATATTATCTCTGCATACCTGTACATCTGAAAATTAAAAAAACTTAAGTCAAGAAATTTTATGTAACTTTTTGAGTATGTTTAAATATGTACACTGAAAGTGTAGACAGTCATAGACTGGAATAGAAGGTACAAAATAAGAAAACCGTTCAAAATGTACGGTAATTTCTTTTAATGTGTATGAATACACATATATAAAAAATGTGACTCTCACAACTGAATACCCTGTCTTTGTGTTCACCCCCTGTCTGTGTTCAAGGTCTTTAGGTGCTCAATAGGAGCTTTTTAATTATTTTTCCCTGTTTGATGTTGCTAAGTATAATGAATGGATTGCAGAGAACTTTTTGTTAGAAACCTTCTGTACATCAGCTTAGTGCTGGTAGGCACAGTGATACCTGGTTGGATCACATCCTGAGACTCACTTTTAGTAAGCTTAAGGTCAGAAAAAGAGAGATTTTGTAAAACCATGCTCTGTTAGTCAACCATTACTTCCTCATCATAAAGTAGGCTTACATTCTTTCCAACCAAAGTGGAGAAAATTGTGTCTTTCTTATTTGGGTTGGGCAATTCTGTGGGTTTTTCAGCATCACTTCATGATGACTGAAAACTACAGGGAATACTCAGAAATCAGTGATTCAAAGAGGAGCTTGGAGAAGAAAGACTATTTCCAGCAAAAGTTATTCATTCTCTGCTGATGGTGGGTAGTTGGCTGTGACTGTAAAAGGACTGATGTTCTTTAGGGTTTTTGATTTGTTTGTTTGGGAACATGATGTAAAACAATGCCCAAATTTAATTGTTGAAATATATAATGCACTTAATCAGCCACAGGAATAAGTTTTCTTTAACAAAATGATGTAAGAAAATGAGAGAATGAACTGCTTTAAAGCTAATAAAGATCATTTGTATTACTCAGAATAATTTAGGTAAGTGATGAGAAAGGGGAGGAAAATTAGCATTTCCGTACGGTTTGCTTACTGTGTAATTCTTAATCAGGAGTGTCACAACATCCCTTGATATCATCTTATCACAAAGGTCTCTTCATAGTAGGCAATGTATGCTACTGACTGCAGTTTCCAGGAACAGAAGAAAGAATAACTCGTCTGCAGAGTGAGAGCAACTGTGAATCTGTCATAAATTAGAATTTGTTGGGTTTTTTTGCATCATTCAGACACAGTCTAAATTGGCTCCTGTGTGCAGGGTCTATGTGCATTTTAAAACTTGTTTAATTGCTTCTTGAATGAGCTTTAGAATGGGACTGAAATGATAAAATGACATCATGCTGCTCCCCGGAGCAGAACATAATGTTACCGTTTGAGGTAACTAAGACCCAGAAGAGCAAACAGAGAATTGGTTCTTGGATGTTGAATGTGCTCTGCCTTTACTGTGCTTTGGAACCCAGCAAGTCAGCTCATGTCATTTCCTGACTTGCCCTATATGCAGTACCACAAAGGTATTTTGTGGGAATTAGTTAAACAAAATTTTGAGTTACTTTAACCTATATTATGTTTATGTATCAGTGTTATGTGGATTGACTTTTGTCCTACTAATTTTTATTAATTATCCTGATATATTTGGCATTATTTGATCAAACACCGTCCTCTGAAGTGCGTAAGACCCAAATAAGTTCCATTCGTACTCTGTAAACATGTTCTATGGAACTGACTTTCTTTGAATGTATTTACAAACTCAGAATATATATATTTATTTTTATTTTATGTGCAATCTATCCTCCAAAGTTGAGAACTACTTTGTTTACACCAGAATTCCCAATTCTGTGTCACTAAAGTTGTGGAACAGTTGTTGTTGGGAAGAAAATCAAGTTATAAAAGGCATGAGAAGAAGAGGTCAAATGAATTTTGGAGGGAAAATAGGTCTTTTAATACTCTTTAAAAGTTATTGCTTGGAAAAATCCTATGAATTATTGTTTGTGTAGCCATCACTTAGGAAGTGTAAAGGAGTAAGTAGTTGGCAAAGTAATTGGTGAGGTCTGTAAAAAAGCAGGTAAAAGAATAGGGAACTTGGATGAAAGCATTACAAAAATATATGAGGCAAACATTTTGAACCAAGAGAATTATTTTTTTTAAAATTCGTATTCTTAATGTGGCATCTAATTCTGCAGTAAACTCCAGTGAAGACAGTGGGGCTATTTCTTAAGTAGCTATTCCATTTTAATAAAGTTGTTTTCTGGCCCTTCTTGAAGATTCCAGAAGATTGCTTTCAGAAAAAAAGAATACTGTGATCTTAATCTCAGTGTGGGCAAAGATTATTTTGATAGTTATCATCCTTAAAGTCTAGTTGTAGTCTTTTGATAAGAAGAACAAATACAAGGTAAAAGTAGATAAACAGATGTGAAATGAGAAGGCTTGTGAAAAATATACAACATATAAGCAGCATGCAATTATTTTAAAGGTGTAGTGGATTTTGTCACACACCTGCCCTTCACAGACTCATAAAATGGTTTGGTTGGAAGGGACATTAAAGATCATCCTGTTTCAAATCCCTGTCTTGGGCTGAGACACCTTCCACTAGACCAGGTTGCTCAAAGCCCCGTCCAACCTGGCCTTGAACACTGCCAGGGATGGAGCATCCACAACTTCCCTGGGCAACACGTTCCACTGCCTGAGCACCCTTCTAGTAAAGAATTTCTTCTGTATATCTAACCTAAATTGTCTTCCAGTTTGAAGTGACTGCTCTTTGTCCTGTCACTACGGTTCCTGATGAAGAGCCTCCTCAGGTGCTAGAAGGGGCTGTGAGGTCCCCGCACAACCTTCTCTTGTCCAGGCTGAACAGCCCCAGCTCTCTCAGCCTGTCTTCATAGGGGAGGTGCTCTAGTCCCCTTATCAATTTTGTGGCCTTTCTTTATGTAGAGTATGTGCAAGATTCCTGATATTACGTGTGCGGGCTAAGGTCTTCAAAAATATAAAGAATGCATAATTTCCAAAGAGTTGATTATTAGAAGTTGCATGGATTTCAATCCAGAAGTATGCATGCATTGAGCGGTGCTTCCTTCATACAGCCTTTTCTGCATCTCATTTGAGTGTTCTGGGTGAAGTAACTATTAAAAAGAAAAAAAAAAAGTAATGCATTAAGTTGCTGAGAGAAGGGCAGAATGATTTTGTACAGTATGATTTTACTGAGCCTGTAGAAAGAGGCAGATGTATCGAATGTCAGAAAAAGATGGGTACCTTCTCTAAAACTCCAAAATGGCAGAGATTGTCAGATGAATTCCTTCAGTAGAAATGAGAAAGGAATTCCTAGGGCAATATACTCTGCACAGGTCTACTTGCTTCTTGTACCTTTTTGTGTAAGCTGGCTGTCAAAGCCTCCCAGTTAACATAGCAACATCCGTCTCTTCCAGTGTTCTGAAGTGGCTGGAAAAAATTGTGAACTGAAAGGAATATGGTTACAGTAGTCCTTTCCCAGCTGTAAGTTGTCTACTTCTTGGTACAGGATCCACAGGACAGCAGCAACCTGTAGCAACATCTTAGAAATATGGACAAATAAATACATTGTTATAGAAGTTTGAACAAGTGAATTACAGTACAGACATTGAAGTTGCCAGTGGTGGTCCAGGAAGAATAAAACCACAATACCAAACGAAGCGAGATAACAAACTGATACAGCTGGATCAAGTAATTCGAAATCCAACAAAAATTCAAATCATTGATGGGAGTGAGGCACTTGGAAAACAGTAATGCCGAAAAATACTTAGGTGTCTTAAAACAAATTAGGTAGTAGCTTGTCTTGTAGCAAGGCAGCAGAAAAGGCAGTAACAAGGTAATTGCCCTTCTCCTCATAGCTCTGCTAAGGCTGCACATGGAATAATGTGTTCAGTTCCGGCCACATTAGAGAAGTCAGAGAATTGGAGGGATTTCAGGTGCAAGCAGCAAATGATTAAAGAGTTGTTGGAGCAGATTTGTGAGGGAAAAGTGAAAGTAAAAGGCTAAATATGGCCAGTAATAACAAAATAAATACATGCTAACTGTCAAACCCCTCCCATGGATGGTACAAGCTCTAACATGGATGAAGAACAGTCCAGAGTGTTGAAAGCAGCAGCTGTATAAGAAGAATTTGAGGTTGAAAGGAAGTGAATATGAGGCAGTGTTTCAGTGGAGGTAAGGTTTGAGGTATTTTACTGAGTAGAGTATTCATAGGGGGAATGGGAGACTTCCCTTTCTGTTTGAGACATCTTGCTAACCCAGATGAAACAGTAGGACCACGTCAGATGTGTGGGCACAACACAGGTGTGCTGTTTTGTTACAAAGCTGCTTTTGCCACTTAGAAGAATCCCTCTGCTTTAGTATGAACATGGGCCTTTGTAGGCATAGGATGTTCTCTCCAGATCCTTCAAATCAGCTTCAACACAGAGGAGGCAGTTTTCACCAAATTGTACGTGGCTTGTCTTTACTCTCAGCCAAAGAAATGAGGTGAAATACATCTATGCTACTGGAGAAAAGACGAAGTGATCTGACATCCCTTTCCATCTGAAAGCTGTGGTGAATCGAAATAGGAAGTTGGGAACAGTCCTGGAGCCATTGCTGGCCTATGGCATTCCTTCTGTCAAATCACTGAATTCTGTTCAGATGGTCCTCTCCCCTTCTTTCAAGGAATTAGCACAGACAATGGGTTTGTTTCATGGTAAGAAAGCTGGTGATCAAACTGTTTTTGACACTCAACATAGGTTTTCTTACACTTACAAACCCGGAGTCGTCGTATGTGGTTAGTAAGCTTGTATTTTTACAAAGATAATCGTTTTATACTGCACTATTTCCAAACTATTAGAAGGATTTAATGTATGCTGAAGACTCTACCAAGCTGTTTTGATAAGCAGTCTTATTTTTTGTTTAGCAAGGTCTTAAGGGTGATCTTTAGTCCCTCAGGGAAGAGCTCATAAAAGTCTTAAAAGTGCTTTTGCAGAGCTTTATTTATTATTTTTAAGCATGGAGATTAGTAGCATGAAGATAACAAGGCTGTTATAGTACAACATGTTCTTTGGTTTTGCAGGTTATAGCTAACATATTAGGAGTTCTCAGAATGCCAGTTTTGTTTGTTAAGTGTTTAGAGAGCAAATAGATGTAATCCTATATTGCGTTATTTTCTTAAAATGAGTCTGGCTGGAGAAAGAAGCAGTAGGAGAGATCTGGTCCGAGTACGGGTGTCAGGAATTACGTTGCTAACAACATTTACCTATTACAAATGATTTTACTGTATTTAATATAGGATTTGCAAATGACTTTTATATATGGGGGAATGCTTCATTGCAAGAAATGGGACAAACAGGTGGGCAAAAAAATGAAACAAAATCTGTGGCACAGAAGAAAATAAAAAAAAAAAAATCCCTGTTTGACATTTAGTAATAAAAAGGTTCTAAAATTTCACTCACGACAGTTTCTCATATATTTTTTACTACAAACAGATCCACAGTTTGCATAGAATTCTTTGATTTGTAATAAATCATGGTGGGATAAGCAGTAAGAAGTACTAAACTTATGTTGGGTGTTTGGGGATGGGCTGGAATGCAGAACAGCCAGAGGACAAATGTTTGTCTTAAGTGTCAGTTATCAGATTGTGCTCTGTACTGTAGATATCTGATAATGGTCTGTTGAAGAAGCTCAGAGGGTCAACCAGTCACAGTGTGCTGGTTCCAACTCTTTATTTTCAGGGACCTGTAATGAAGTCAGTGGGAATTAAATGAATATATACTATTGTGCATTTTCAACAATCCCCCGAGGCACCTCCTTATATCTCTAGATGCTTTAACTCCTTGAAAAGTCTGCACCTATGCTTTGTAAATCGCAGAGGATAAAGTTTAGAAAACAGTGCAAAATGGATTGTAAGTCATTCCTTTTGTGTGAATGCAGCTGAACAGTTTCTTGTGGCTCATCTCCAAACCTTGGAAACGTTTGAAATTCCCTCTTGCTTGTGCAGTTGTGTCAGCAGTCTGAGTACCATGGTGTTTGGAAAAAGTCAAAGTACGTTTCAGTGTTACTGTCAGATATTGTGGGGTGGCACTTGATATATGAGAGAGTTCCCAATTTCCGGTTTCAGGTGATTGGGCTGTGGTTCCCCACGGAGTAATGTAAGAGTAATATAAAGGGCTGGGTATTTATTGCATCAATAAAAGTGAAAATACAACCTCTATGAGGCTTTTGTCCAATAATCTCTAGGCTTTTTACATCAATTATATAAAATGCCCTAAGCAGCAGGAAATATTTATTATTGTCTCAGTTTTACATATGGAGGGAAGAGGTGGAAGAAAGTGTCTGATGTAGCAGAGTTCATGTGGCAGATAGTTGTTTTTTTGAGCTTCTAACCATTTTCAGCCAGGTTGATAGATGTCAAACACTGGAAATACCAGTTAGTCTTCCCACTGAAACCTCTGCTAGTGTACCTTTTGCTTCATCAAAAAGAGATCATTAATTAGATATAGCACTTGATGTAAAAAAAAATACAACCTGAAGGACAAGAGCTATTAATGATTGCCAAAAATAAATAAAATTCCATTACCAAGCAAGGTATGAACATTCTAGAGGGAGAGCTAGATGTTATCAGGATTCTGTAAGACTGATAATTGTAAATACTTCCAAAATAGGGATCATGGAGTTCCAAAATACATCATTTCAGCAAAGCCAAACCAATATTTGACTTAAAGTATTTTACTTGACTGTGGCATGGTCACAGTAACAAGGAAAAAAATGTGCATCTCTGTTCACTGCATTTAGTTCACCTAATTCAGGTAAAACTCTTACTTGCCTGCCTCATTGACCTCTTCAGCTGACTCTTCTGACCCATTCACTAACTTTTTCTCTCTCCATTACATTTAATTTCCTTGTCATCATTAAAACCATAGTCCTAGGGAAAAAAAAAAATAATCTGCATGAGCATAGCTGTTGGTTTGTGTGGATTTAATTGCAGAACCATCTTTCTAGGTTTGTTTACATGACACACTGTGTCGCTTTTGCCCCTCCTTGGATTATAAGTCCTTGTGATTTCTTCGTAACGACATATTTATCTTCTTCCATGTTTTCTGTGCCCTTCTGTACAGTCTCTCTTTTGCCCACTGTATCCTCCACTGTTTCTTTTAAATCTCCTTGAGATCCTGTCCACCTCTTACAAACAACTTTGCTACGTGAGGGAAACCTATAGACAAAAGACCTGTTTAAATATAAGACAAATGCAAAGAAATTTTAACATGTAAGGAGAGCTGTGTCCACTGGAAAGCCTTTATGGGATATGTGTTTCATCTTCCTGAAGGTACCAGGTTGACAGCCACCATAAACCACACAGGTTTGTGGTAATATCTGCCCTGCAGCCCCTGTGACATAGAATGTAGAAAGAGAGAGTTTTCCAAATCACTTAATTGATTTGAAAATATGATTCCCCTTGAAAGCTGATGGCACTTATGCTCCTAAAGTAAGTTAATTACATTAATTAAGGCAAAGATCGTAAATGGAAGGCTAAGAAAAAAGAAAAGATCATTCTTGCTTTGTGAATATTACGTGTCTGTTTTGTTTCTTTTAAACCTTAAAAAATACTGGAAATGTCAAGTTGTGTTTTCTCATAATTACTGATGGGCCTCCTGTGGACAATGGGAGTGTTTTTACAGCTTTCAGATTTTCACTTGGAGTAGCTATGCTGTTGAATCTTAAACATAGATATTAATTTCTTAAAATATTATTAGGTAAGATAAATAAATAAGAACCAGTACTAAACTGCGTAAGAATCATTTGTTTTCAGAAGTGTGAAGTATTCTTTTTTCTGATTATCTCTCATGTCATACTGTTATTAGCTTCCTGGTCACTATGGAGACTATAAAATAGATAGGCCTACATCTCTAGTGTGGAAAGCAGAGAAAAAAATACTGCCCTTGTGTCTTCTTTACACATTCTAAAAGAACGAAGTATGGGCAAAATTCCAGCTTTAAAAAAAAGAACCTGTTAGGTTGCTTTTAGGATCACAAGCTTCTTAAAATCAGACAATATCAGTGCTTGTTTTAAAGACACAAGTATTTTATTCCAGGTGTTTTTGGCTGCAAACCCAGAAGATTCTCATGATCTTTTTTTTTTTTCTTCCCCCTGCAGATGCAGCCTCCTTTCATACCATATGGTGGTAATTAACAGTTTCAGACTTAGTTTTGAGTTTTATTCTGCTTCGATTCTTGGTTGGTTTGGGACAAAATTTTAATGTCACGGAAGCAGAGTTTTCTGTCTGAGTTTAATTACAGACAGGAATAATGTGCATCTCTAGATGAAGAAGGAAAAGATGAGATCTATTTAGAGCACTAAGAGATATTTTGGAAATCTCGCCAAGTACAACCTGTTTCTTTTCATTAAGCCTTTCACTGTCCCTCTGTAGAACTGAAATAGGCCTCACTTGGACCCTGGAAACAGAAAGAGACAATTCAAAAGATACAGTTGGAATGAATAGTTTCTTTTAACAGCAAAATGTTTGCACTTTTTATGAGAGCAAGGGTAACATTGTGTAATCTTCAAAAAAGATATTGCTCAGTGAGGATAAGTCCATTGTCCAGTGACACGACTTTTCCTGTCAATCACAAAGGTGACAAGGGGGCTAGATTAAGTAAAGCTTGCCCAAGATTAACAAAGGAAGATTATTGACCTCATCCTGAAAGGGCAGAAGCCTGTTTTATCATTAAACCTTGGAAGAGGTATTTCCTCCATAGGTGGAAAGCTGTTTGGCAATATCGAGGCAACTTTCTTGTAAATGAATGAGTCTTCCCGTGGATTCTAGCTTGGAACAGAAGCAGAAAACGTGAAACGAGGGCCAGTCCCTTTTTTTGTTGCTGTTGTTGTGGGGGAAAGAAGGGCCTAGGGTGTTCGCTTCAGGACGATCTGTGTAGGTCCTTTCCTGCCTTTCCGAAGTGGGAAGAGCGAGAAGCAGCAGCATCAGGTGTCGGTGAGTACAATCCCAGCTCAGAGTCGGAGGAAATGTTGTGCCAGCACACATTAGCAGAGCTATTCGCAATGCAAATGAACAATAGAGCCCCGTCCACCAAGCAGCTGCTAACTGCATAAAACTGTTACCAGGATTAACAGTGCCAGAGGCTGGAATGTAATCAAACTTGAACAGGTGAAATGGTTACGCAGCTGAGAGAGACTGTTTTACAGTAAAAGCGTGGTTTTCCACTGGTTTGGTGGCCGATAGATCTTTTGTGTGGCTTGATGGATTTAATTCTAAAGTGTCATTAGTAGATATTTATGTTCTTTAATACCACTCCTTACAGTTATATTGCTTTTCTCCCAGTTGAACTGAAAAAAAGTCATGTCGATTTGTCCTTCTAGAAAAGGAACCTGCTAAATCTCGCATGTTGGGAGGGAACTTCCTTCTCAGGGGATTAATTTTAAACTGTTGCTGACATATCTTTCTTGCCATTAAGGATTTCTCCAAGTGTTTTCAAGGGGATAGTTAAGCTCTCATATGCAGTATCAGAGGATTTTCTTTACTTCAAGTTTTTTAGCTTTATACAACCATTGACACAAGCAGGTTTTATGTGGAAGGATGCTTTCTTTTTACATGCTAGAAGTAAAAATCCAGACCCACTTTCTCCAGTAATGGCATAAGAAAGAGCAAAATCAAGCAGAGGGATGTAAAGCGAAAGCCGAGATAACAGTTGCACGTTTCAGGTTGTTGTTCTGAATGACAGAATAAAAAGATCACGGACAAGTGGGGAGGACAGATTCTTGAGCTGGTGTGCTAGAGGATACATGCTGAACTGTCACCAATAGCAGAAACTGATGTGTGCTCTCATCTGCTGGTATGGAAAGGAGAGGATCCCTCTTAGATTGCAAATCACGCAATGTATGTGTGATTGCTACAGATCTTTTTGAATGAATAATTCACTGGTGTACTGTAATTTAGCCCACTGAGATGTGATTGCAGCTGTTCCCCTACTGTATATGTGTTTTGATTAAGTGGAGTGTATCTTAAACCCCACAAGTGTATAAATAGCCCATGTATGTGATATGCAAACACTGCATACATGCACACCTAACGAGAGCAGTCAAAGGAAACTTTTATTTTGGGGATGATTGCTCAGTTGTATATTTTAGTATATAATTTACCTTTAGAACACTTCTCTTTCCTTTTTTTTAATACAGCTATGAAGTCTTTTTAACTGTGGTACTATATAAAGGCTTTTAGCCAACATTGTAGTAGAAGGGTGTCTCTGTTATAAATGAGTTTATCATTCCAAAACCTTTGCAGTATAAGAAATTACTTCTTTTGTGCTTGTTTTACAGATAGGAAACTGAAATGCAGACACAAAGGTGACTTTTAGCATGGTTTCACAGAACATCTGACAGAATTAGGAATTGAGTATCCAGAAGTCCTTTCATGATGCTTTGCCCACAGACAACTGCCTTGACCTCTCCACCTCACAATTCCTTTTCCCCAGAAAGTGAGACAGAGAAATTTTAGTAGTTTTGAAAATATTTGTGAATTCCATTTGAAAGCCAAGCAATTTGTGATTCTGAAAATCATCTGATATTGCTTTACATAATATTGTGTTCTTACGCGACTTCTCTTATAACAAACAGGCTTTATATTCAGAATATGTTTGTACATAAAAAAACCCACTTGCTTGTACCTGAAATGTACATGAAAACAGCAGTGATGACACCTGAGGTTTAGACAGCTGTTGCAAGTACTTTGTGTCTGTGACCAGTGTGTGAGATGCAGAAACACGAGTAAATGTCTTTGGGGCCCGCTTTGGATTAAAACAAGAAACTAGTTCCTGGTAAAATGAGGAACAGTACTGTTCCTGTATTTAATTGATGGTACAGGTAGATTTAAAAACTGTAACTAATGATGGTATTTGGCATATCTGATTCAAAGTGTGAATAAGAAAGCAGCTTTTAAGATACTTCCTCATTTGGCCTTGTCTGTAGGAAAAAAAATTGCCACTTGGTGATAATAGGTTTGAATCTTAGATAAAATCTGAACTGATGCTGAAGTTAACTATTTGCCTCATCTAGATTGGTGTTAAAAACTAGTTTATTCAGGTCTGTATATGTGGGGAAAAAAATTGCATTTGGCTTCAATTAATTTTTGAAGTCCGGTGTTTGGAACTAGTAATTTTCCGTGTGCAAAATAAAAATGGAGGGAGCTGCAAGAAAAAAGGAAAAAAAAGGAGCATTTCTGTTGACTAGAGTCAGAAAATTTTTTAGGGCTTGGTCAAAAGCTCATTGACGTCAGTAGAAAGTCTCTCATTAACAGCACTGGGTTTGGCTTTTGGGGCATATGATGGCCCAGATTGTAATCTCAGTTAAATCCGATTCTGTTAGGGAATTTATTCACTAGTATAACACATTCAAGCTGCTCAAAACTATTTGCATTAAAAGTTTTCTTAAGCAAAGGTAATCTTTTTTGCCACAACAAAGTAGTCTGTGAAAACAAATATATTCTTTATTGCATATCTTCTGTGTAGCTTTATTCAGATTTTATTGAGATAATTTTTAGCAATTTATGTTCTATTTACAAAAATATACTTTTTTTTTTCCTCAAATAACTGTGGTTTATTAGAGCAGAGACATAAAAAATTGCTCGGAAAAAATTATTATAATACAAATCATCAAAAACTGTGTGCATGTATACATATATTTGTATCACTTTCATACTCTATAAAATGAAAACAATTTAAAAATTATTATGACTTTTTCAGCCAAGTCTGTAACTCAGCTCACAAGATGATGCAGTGGCTTTTTTAGAAATAATATTCACTGAACATCTGGAGTACAAAAATGAAATAAGATAGTGAAAAAAAATACCTGGAAAATCAGATCAAAGTAAAAACTATACACTTTTATAGCATTATATTTTATGCAGTGTATCTACTCTGCAGCAAGCTGTGTTTGGAGACACTGACCGAAGTTTTGCAGGTATAGATGGCATATGTTAGCAGAGGAAGAAATGAGTTTGAGAGACATGTAAGAAGCGTAGGGTATAACAGAGACATAAAAGGAATACGTGCAGAGCACATTGTTTTATGTTGGAGGAGGCGTGGAGGAGAAGGCTCTCAAGTTAATGAAGGCAAGTTTGAAGATGCTGGACCCAGTTTTGCTTTCCATTAAAATTAATGAGTAGACCTCTGTGGACTCTCACGTGAGGAGGGTTGTGTGTATGTTCCAGGAAGTCACAGAGTTTTGCCATTGTGCTGCCAGTGAAAGTCATTAGGACCCCCTTTGTGAAAAATACTGTCTCTATGAGAAATGAAGGTTTGAGGCAGAAGAAGAGAATAGAAAGAGAATTAGAAAGCAGAAAGAAATTGCTTCGTCCTTTATAGATGGGAAAACTGCTTGAACTGTGAGTTAAAATAAGTCATATGGCGAAGGGCATTTAGTATTTGGTTACTATTTTATTTCTTACAACAACTAGCCATCAAGGCATTAAGTACTTTATAAAGTCAGGAAATTAATGGTCCTTGTAAAAATTGAAGGTTTTTTTTAGAAGGAAAGCTGTAAAAGAACAAACAATTAAAGGTAATCAATACCATTGTTATTAGGAAACCTATGAGTACAACACTTCTCAATTAGGGAAAAACTGTATTTTATGTTTCTCTCTTGCAGGCTGATCTTTGTTCACTCCAGCCTGTAATCTTGGTTTATGCTTTATGGGAAGGCTTCGTTCTGGGTGTTTTTGAAGCATTGCATGCCTTTTTAAAGGTTTCAACAGAAGAACAAACAGCAATGAACTCAAAGCACAAAGGATTGTTCTTTCTTTCTTTCCATCTTTATATTTTTTTTCTTCTTCTTTAAGAAAAGAAAAAAATGTTTCATCTTGTCTTTCTCCCCTTTCAGGAAGTTGATGGCAATAAAGTGATGTCTTCATTTGCCCCGCACAACTCATCTACCTCACCCTTGAAGGCAGAAGAAGGTGGGCGTCAGAGTGGAGAGTCATTGTCCAGCACAGCCCTGGGAACCCCAGAAAGGCGCAAAGGGAGCCTAGCGGATGTTGTAGACACCCTTAAGCAAAGAAAAATGGAAGAGCTCATCAAAAATGAGCCAGAAGGTAAGGCCTGGGAAACTGGCCAAAATTTTCTGTTTTCTTTTCTTTTCTCCAGATTCTTTGGATATGTATACTTTTTAATCTTCCCATTTTCTGCTCTGTTTGCTTTTTCTTGCTAGCAGAATTGAAGTAAAAACCTCATAGTTCTTGTCTACATTAGAGATAAATTTCAGCAATATCCCATCATAGCTAACATTTTTAGCTTTTCCCAAATAAGAGCCTAGTGGTCTTTTTGTCACAGTTGCAATAGACACAGCTCCTCAGCTTGGGTGCAGTGAACCAGTTTTAATTGCCTGGGGGCTTTTACTCCACTGCTCCCCTCTCCCCCATTTCTAGAGCTTAAAAGCAGTGTTATCAGGAGTGTCAGTGTTTTTTGGTGAAATTATCTAGTGGGCATGTCATTATTTGAAAGGTAAGAAGTTAAATTGGGAATTCATGAAAGCATTTGTGTTGAACACATCATAGTGTAGGTGCTATACACAGTACAGGCTTTCTCTGCATTATGTCTGGCCAGCAAGTTTCAGCCTTGGCATGTAGGTATAATTTCTGGAGAATTGGTTTCTTCTTGAGACCATATGTCCAGTCAGTGCTGGTGGCACTCGTGCTCTGGGGACTGAGACTTGGACCAACTGTCTCACCTCTGAGAAGCCACAGAGCAGCTTTCCTTTGAGCAAGAATTTTAATTTTTGCCTATTTGGGGCAGACTCAAAGCCCTGACTGTGAGATGAAGTTCTCACTACAGTCTCCATAGGTATCCAGCATGCTTTCTGGATTTTTGGGGCACTGTGAGGCAGTTGTGGGAACACAGCGAACCTTGCTCCACCCTGCTGCACAGTAACGAGACTGTATTTCCATTTCCACTCGCCTATCCTGTTGTGAAAATGTATTTCAAATGTTTAAAAACGTGGCCCTCAGAGGTCCCCTCAGTGTGGAAGCATGAATTGACAGTACCTACAAGAAAATTTTAGGACAACCTGCATACTGGAATGAAAATATGGATGCAAACACAGGCACATTGTCACATACCTGAGCATGACAGGATTGTAAATGAGTCTTTTCTTGACTGGAGCACACAGGGTCTGCTGGGAAACAAATTCTTTGTCCAAGCATTTTTTTGAATGTTACTTACATTGTTTCTTTTGCATTTACATTCACTTAGTAGTCGGTGCCATAACATACCTTGTGCCTTTGGATGGAAAAGACTGGGGTGGGGGAGGGTGGGGTGGGAAGGAGACCAGGCTTTTATCTGAGAGAGAGGAAAGAACAGGGGGTTCTGGGCAATGTATAAATACTCTGAATATGAGGTTTCACAAGCTCCATTAAGGAAAGGCCACAGATAGACATGAGAATGGTTACAGAGCTTGTGCATTATCTCAGCCCTACTAAAATGAAAATATACAGTACAAACAAAAGATCTACATTTTTGTGAAGAGATTGGGAGAGAGAGGAGGGGGAGCAACTGAATGTTGGGCTTTGCAAATGCATGCAACAAAAAATCTTTTCTTCCCTCTAGCCATTGTTCTATTGTCTTTCAAAGGCCATTAAATTGAACAGCAGGTTGTGATGAAAATTTCATTAAGCCCTAGTTAAATCATTATGAGGGTGCCATATTCATGTCTCTGCTTACTCCCCATCCAGGAAAAAATGAATAGGAAAGAGTTGGGCTTTTTTTCCCTTTCTCCTTAAAAGCAAACTAACAAAAGTTCAGAAGTTAGAAGAGAATGGGAAATGGGACATGAAACAAAAGGAGGCCAGAGAGGTGAGCTGGCTAGGAAGAAAATTAGACTTGCATAAGAGCACTGAAAGGTGGTGAGGGACAAATACATCATTTTGACAAGTCACCCTCCCCCTTCCCTTCAGCCAACATGATTGTTTTTAGAGTGGCTAATTAAAAAATATATATTTCTGGGTGCAGATGGCAAGACTGTTCTTAGAGATCCTCCACAAATACAAATCTTTTTCCCTAAATGAGGTATGCACTGATGGAAGCACAATGTCTCTCTGTTTGAACTCCAGCAGAAAATTATTGTCATGTCTTCTTCATGTAGTGCTAAAGTAAAGTTGTCAGTCATCACTGGTTGCTAGTCAGGTAATTAGCATATTAATGAATTTCCCCATGAATAAGATGTTACAAGTGGGAATCTTTGATAGTACATGTAGGTAACAATTCAGCAATTTGTGATCACCGTGTATTTCAGTAATAGTTTTTAGTCTTCCTACTTTGTGGCTTTGTAAGATGAAGACCAAGAATCTTGGTAAAGCTTTGCTGCATTATGTCAACAACAATAATATAATACTTTATTTCCCTTTGGGAAGAAAGGGAAACATTTGCACCAGTAGTTGAGGTTTAATTAAATCAATTTCCTGTGAATCTTTCAAAGACCAGATATGAGCCGGATTCCCATTTCTCTATGTACTCAAAAGTTTATATATTATTTAACTTGTACAATGGGCTATGTTTGCTCTCTTTTTATTGTTTGAAATTGTCTTCTGAATTACTGTGGGAAATGTGCTTTTCAAGCATTCTTTAAAATGTCCTGTTTCTTCAAAATCAGAAAAATAGAGAAGGGCTGGGTAGACAACTTTAGGTCATCATCCTTGTATCAGTCAGGGAAAGGAATTCTCTTTTCTAAAACTGGTTTTGAGGCCAAGTGAGATATTCCAAAATACTTATAACAAGTTTGACTGTTTTTAAGAATATTTATTGATACTGGCAGAGGTTTTTCTTAAATTATGTTTATTAGAAAATAAGAATAAAAAAATTAGTAAATTCTATCAGTAAAGGACAAGGATTTTTACATTATGTGTGTATTATATAAACATATACATGTACTCACACATGAGCTGACAAGGGAAGCATCACTCTTCATATAAATGGTTTCCATGTTGATTTATTGTATATGTGCCTTTGGTTAATATGCCCTGTAGGAAACCGTGCTACCTACTTTCCCAAAGCTTGTCACTTCCTTTTCCTCCTTGGATATGAGTTGTGGTTTTATTTTTTGTTTTGTTTTCATAGGGGTTTATACTTAGCTCTAAAGCTCCATGCTTTTTTTTTTCTTTCCCCTCACCTTTAAACTTGCCATTTTACCCTTACTGTATGAAAGTATGTGATTGACAATGAGTCATGCTGACACAGAGACATGGAGTGTTTCAGTGAATCTAAAACTTGTGGAATTTTACTCATTACTAATACAGTGCTCATTTTTATTCTCTCAAATTCTGTGGAAAATCCTTACATGCAGCTTTAGTATTCGGCCCCCAAAGGCATAAACCTATTACTGAAGTCACACAATGTTATTTTACATGAAACATTCTGTCCTTTCTAACTTGAACTTCAGAAAAGGAGTCAGTCCCCTTTTATTCCTGGTATACAATAATGAAGATAATGGAGTGGGTTTGGAGGAGCCTTATACACTGTGACAGACCTCAAGCCCTTGCCCTGAGGGTCGTCTGCCGACCATGGGATTCCTTTTGCAGCTAAAATCATTAGGCGAATGAGATACAGGCATGTTTTTCTTCTGTTTTCTTCAGGCATCAGAGGATGGCAGAGACTCTCTGTCTGTCTGTTCTCCTCATTTGTAGAAATGAAATGGAAATCTCTTTGAAGTCACTGAGCTTGACACAAGTTTGTGAAAGCAAAGACCAAAGCAACCACTTAGCTTTTTCTTGCACTATTAATGGGATTGGATTGGTGTATTTTAATTTATGGCCTCTGCTTGTGGAAAATTAAATCTCTGAAATCTGTGTAGCCTTTCCCCTTAAACGTACGGCTTGGCTTCTGGAAGAGAAATAGGCAAACAAGTAAATTCTCTCCTATTTTTAGCATAAGCCGGAGAACTCTTTGGCTCTTTACGTCTCCTAACTTTCAATTAAGAATCAATCTTCTTTTTCTATTTTGCCAGTATATATTTGTACCAGGTTATGTATCTGTCTCTTTATCTTTAAAACCTACATAGTCTATCTGCTGAGGCCAGATCCATATTATTGTACAGAATTCGTGGGAATTCTGGATAAAGAGGATCGTGTGGGTCATCTGTGTGACCACAGAGACTGCACGTATGAGCGTGTGAACATGTGGGCACAGTCAGTCATCTGCATGGCTCATTCTTCTGTGTTGAGAACCTCTGAAACTCAATTCAGCTGGGCTGTTTAAATGAATACTTTGAATTTTCTATAAATACATGTACACAGATATATCTATACAGCATGTATTCTATATATTTAGACATAAATACATATAAACATATAAACATGCACATTCAAGAATTACGTATATATATATATATAGTGTTTCATATTTTTCCTACTCCAGAATTTCAGTGTAGTAGTCCTTAGGTCTTCCGAGTAGGAACAATTAATCTCAACTGTTTAGTAAGAAGGTAATATGTGTGTTTGCAGTGCTTTAACAGGCAATGTGAGTACTAGAACCTTATGTATTATAGTATGCAGCAATACTGTAAGTAACTACTTGTCGGGAAAAAAGGGATGAGAAAGGCCTCTCGGGCATGATTTTTGTCTTCTGAATGTCTCCCAAAGGCTATTTGTATTTGATGTTTAAGTTTACATTGTAAATCACAACACCTGTTCATGTACTAATTTAAATGGCTGTTGTTAAGCGGTTCTGTGGTCTGTAAAAGTGAACTGTGCTGAATTCAGGCTCTCTAGTTGAAATAAGCTCCCAGAATACCTCCTAATATTATCAAACTTCTAATCAACGTATCTTGTAAAGAAATCAAGAGGTCTCCCTCTTCTTAAGACATAAATTCCAAAGCAGGCCATTAATGGGCATAGGAAGGGTGCCCTTTGAAATGCAGACTCTTTTTTAATCGCATCTGATGAGATGGGAAGAAATAAAGTGCACAGATTCGGGAAAAGCCTAAGGATACTATAATTGGTTGGGGTTTGAAATTCTTTTATTTGGTTCTTCACTGTCCCTTTGACAGAGTACGTGTTGAAGAGGCTTTGTAATGCTTTTCCACTGAAGGACAAACAAGGATACTTGGCAGTTGAGTACTTTTAAGTTTTGTTCGTACGCTCCTGCTGCTGTGGAAGGATGGTTCGGGTGCCTTGTGGTTCCATGTTCACCCCTGCAGTCTGTCACCAGAAAACGTGTCTTGTCTTGTAGAGCAAGCCAGCGTCAAACTTCCATGCTCTTCTTTCAAAGACCCTGCCATATGGAAATATGCCTTCATATACTGCTGATACAAATAAAAAATAATTAAAAAAATTTAAAGATGAGGCTTATAAAATAGGCCTGTGTGAAGAGAAGGCACTGTTAAATACTGTAGTAGCTTAAGCCTTTATTAACAAGTGCTTTAACTCTAGAACAGAGGTAGGTTAGTTTGAAGCCTTGCCAGCTCTGACTTGCTCAAAGTGAAGTTTATTCATTTGTCGCCTTCAGTTTTTAAGTGTTTTCCTTCCTAACAGTTTAGCCCGATAGTCACGGTTTATTTCAGTGGATGTTTTCAAAATTTTCTTAGATTCCCTTCCAAGTCTCTCTTGCTTGCATCCTCAAAGGTTTGTAGCTTTTGGATTTTTCTTTTCTCTTTTGATAAAGGCATCTGAGGTGCTGATACAGCATCTTAAATATAGAAGAAAGCATTATGGTCAAGTGAGATAGAGGAAATTTGTGCTTTTGGAGAGAAGATGCAGTCCCTCTCCCCCTCCCTGTTTTACAATGAAAGCCTTCTCTGATGAATCTCTATAATTAAAATTTCTTTCTAGGCTACGTTCGCTCCATAATATTGGACAAGCAGGAGCCAAAGCAAGATGCTTTATCTTTTCACTTCCCATCTTTAACAGTGCAGCATATAAGTGGTTCACCAAGAGAAAAATAATTATTTGGGCTCCTGTCTGCCCCTAATTCTGCAGGTAGACATACTCCTCACTAGCCTTGATTTGTTTCAATAGGGGTTTTCAAAACTTGCTGTCACTCTTGCCCCCACGCTGTTTTGATGTGCCTGTTTCCCCTGATGTGTTCCAGTTAGATCAGTTTGGCTTTGTTTTTTGTGCTTTTTCTCTTTTTTTTTTTTTTTTTTTTTAATTATTTTATTTTTATTTCCCCCTCCCCTGGAAAAGCTGTTAGCTTTCTGAGCTTCATTTCAGCCCTTGGATAACTGCTGGAGAAACCTCTGACCCAGACTGTAATATACAAATATACATGGGGGACTGTGCCAGCTCTTTCTGTATGCTCGTGTGCCGCAGCTTTTGGGGATGTCATTTATTCAAGAGTGAAGAGCGAGCCACCTGTTTCTCGGGCCTCTTGTCCCTCATATTAAAGGTTCAAGCCCTTGCTGAATAGTAACATCTTAATCTGGGCAACATACACAACATTTAGCCAAAACCTATTTGTCGAGCTAGCAGGATTTGTGGGATTTTTTTTTCCCCTCTCTCTTACCCCCGAGGCGCTTGTCACGACCGTGCATATTAAAATTAATCAGACCTCCCAGGCTTGTGTGACTGTGTGGTTTAACATGAAGAAGTGGATATCAAGCATTTGCCCTAATTAAATAGGCCTGCTTGGTTTTGTTCTAGTGGATGCTTGGTCTTTTTTTTAATAAGAGCTGCTTACGGAGGAGGCACGGCCAGCTCTAGAGTTAGTGGAGAGCTCACTTCAAACTTTGGCCCACCACCTGCGCCCAGGATGCTGAGACCTGAAGGGCTCCCCACGTTCTTTCATAACAGCACAATTTGTGGGAAGTAAGTGGAGGGGGAAGGGGAGAATACGGCCAAATGAGTGAGAGAGCGATCAGGGAAGGAGAGGCGAGGAGCTGGGATAAGCATGTGGATTGGCTTTTTGAAGTTGATTAAGATGACCTGTCATCCTGTCTGATTAGCTTTAGATCTCAGTCTGTGCCATGAGCTATTCACAAGGCTGTCTTGTGTCTTCTGTTTACCAGAAGCAAGGGAAAGCCTCTAGTATGGCAAGGAGCAACATTTGCAACAACTCCCACTTGCTTGTTTAGCTAATGAAGTAGCCTTGTAAAAACACTCTTAAGTTTGAAGCTGTTGCTTACTTTTATTAGTTATGTGTCTGTTTAACGTTGATATTTTTAAGGTGGTTTGAGGTTTGCTGGTTTTACACAACTATACACATCTCCTGCATTGTACATAAGCTGTACTGGTAAGATATAATTCCTTTCATCATCTTTTCTTCTCTTACAATTTAATTGTGTTGTGGTTTCTGTGTTGCCTCAGGAGAAAACATGCTATATGTGTGTGATTTCTGTACTGTAATGTATAGTTTCAGAAAGTGCTCCAAAACCAAGTAAGGGAGAGTTGGGAGCTCTCCACCCTAAAACCTGTTAAATAGTAATTAAGGACTGATACCATTTAGCAATTCAACAAGTTAATTTTAGCCAAAAAATAGTAGAAAATTTGGAACAGTCAACATTTTTAGACAAAATGTTTCATTGGAAATGATATTTTTTGTTTTTAAATGTTTAAGATGATTAATCTGAAAGAGAAATGAAAACATTTCAATTAGGATTAAATAAAACATTTTGGGTCAGGTGGAAACAGCTTTTCCCCTGACTTGGTTTGGCAACTGAAATGAAAAAAAATGCAAACTAGTCAAATAAAAATGAGTTGCAAAACCTGGTGAGATTCTGGGAGTGTTTCTCTATCTAATGACCTGAGGAGGACAAATGAGCAGTTGTTATAAAGACACTTAAATACATCTGAATAGTTATGTGCTGTGGTTTTGAGGGTAAACTGTAATATTTTAGTCAGAAAAGATTTCAAAATTCAATTTTCTCCAAATGTGCAAATTTCTGTGCTTTTTGAAGCCTCAAGTCAGCAAAATTTTGCAGCAGGCAGGGCATTTTATTTTGAAAATGACTTCAGGAGTTTATCATACTTCATATGCTAGATGTTCTGGGCATGTCTTTGCAGCAGAAACCTCTGAGTCTCTTCTGGAGGGCCTAGAAATCTGCAGTGGTTACACTCCAGAATTTGACTGTGCCTTCTACTAAAATTTTTGCAGTCCAGAGCACAAGCAAAAACCAAATCTGTATTCATCTGTTTCCATAACAGTTTAAATTGCTGAAGTAAAACCCAGCAGTTGGGATGATTCTCCATTGATTTAAAAATGTATTGCACGTCCATGCACTAACTCATTCCCGTCTTTCTCTTCCTCTCACGGTGTTACTATTTCTATTTTATTTTTAATTTCAAACCTTGGCACAACCCAAATGTAAAGAACCATATTGACACTGCCAAGCATCTGTCTGGTGCTTGACAGCATCATAGAAACCCTTCCACTGTTTCATCTGGGTTGCTATTGGTTATTTAACAACACAATGCAAACGGTGCAGTGTGGGTGTATGTGAAAAGGAAAGAAAGGTTGAGGTGGGGGGAAGGAGCCCTGTATGAGTAAATATGTCTTTCATCATATCTTTTGTTTGGTCTGTTTGCTGTGCTCTATTCAATAGTCAATAGAAGTTGTTTGATGGTTCTGCAAAAGGGTAAGAAACCTTTTCTTAAACTTTTATCCTCCTGCTTTTGTCTCAGCCCATGAAGTTTTCTGCTTTTGTTTCTCTTGCCCTGCTTTGTTGTCACCTGTCTGTTGTGGAAGAGTTTTTGTCATTGCTGTTTATCTGAAGTGACGTAAGCTGATACTTATGAAACGCTCCTCACTGAGGAGTACAGGTGAAGTGGAGTTTAGAGAGCTTATGAAAGCTTTACTGCAGCGGTCTTTGCGGCGATGGAGTTCTTTCAAGCTTGAGTTTTAATTTATTTATTTAGCCAGGGGATGAAAGTGAAAAGTGAGTGAAGAGAAGAGTCAGTCTCTGCTTTCTGCTGAAGAATGCCCTTTTAGCACTTGTGCAACTCGGTAGGGCTTTCTGAGATGTTTAGCCTTGATTTAATTCGTATTTAAGATCTCTCCTCCCAGCACATTAATATAATGTCAATGTAGAATGCATTGCATGGTGTAATTACTGGAGAGAGCAGTAGTTGGGAAAACAGACGGTAATTGAACACATGGCTGTTTATTACAACAGGACAGTGCTCCTACGCTGGTATTTAGGGCATTAATAGGGAAGAATTGATTTGTTGTTTTAAGATGAATTCAATCACTGTTGCTCAGGCCTTTGTTTGTTCAGGCCGAGTTATGCTTTGTTTGTGTTATGTGCCCAAGAGGTTTACACACCACAGCGTGGCATTAGTCATGCAGAGGGCTTGGGAGCAGAGAGCCATTTAAATGAACAAAGGACATTTTTCTTTTTGGCTCTGTTTATCTTCCTCTCTAGTTTTGTTACCCTCTAATCTATCTCCATCTCTCTCTCCCTCTTTCTCCCCCCTCCTTTCCACCCCAAGCATTTCTGATCAATGCAGAGGTCCTCCTGCTTTCTTCTTTCCCCCTCCTCCTTATTCACCCTCCCGAAGACAAATGGAGCTGTGATTGACAGGTGGCAACACGGGGTTGTGGCACTGGTGTAAATAGAAGTGGTGGCTCCCAAGTTTGTGCAAGGAAGAACTGGGGCTGGGGGGGAGAAACGTTCAACTTGGAGGAAAATTACTGCTTTTAAAGCGAGCGAGCAGAGCGGGAATGAGGTGCAACACCTTGTGTCTTGGCTCTGGTGGTTTTGAACAAGGGAAATGCAGCGCCTTTTGTGGCTCCTGATGGCCTGTGCTCTGGATGAGCCCAGTGCAGGGATCAAATGAGCTTTTTTTGCCCTCTTCTCCTCACTGATGAGAGTCGGGGGGGAGGAAGAGAGAACCACGTGACTGAAGTTGAATCCCTGGTCTCCCTGTTGTGAGCAATGTGGTTTATATTTTAGGCTCATTGTGCTTGAGAGGAATCTTGTCTTTATTTATTTCTGAGTGTGGGAGAGTTAATAGACACTTCAGAGTGATGTGGGCCAAATTCTGCTCTCGGGTGTAAGTTCACCACTCCCACCAAATACGCAAGAGCTGTAAGAAGGCAACATTTGACCCAGTATAGGATTTGTAAAGAACCCAACGTGACTTGTTTTTTTATCCCTCTACAGACAGGGATTAGGCCTATTCCTAGAATGAGCAGCACTAAGAGAACTGAAAGGTAACAACAACAGGAAAGTCTGTGCAGTCATTAGTTGGTAGAAACTTGTATTTCCTATGTGATGAGATACTTGTATCTATGTACAGTAGTGCATGATGAATTAGCACCAAGACTTGCCTTTTGGAGGTATAGAAAGTACTGGCTTACACAGCACAAGGAAGGGGAGGTACAGATCTGGGACATGGAAAGCCACATTCTTCCTATCAGGGAGAAATAACAATTCAGCACATGTATTCATACACCACAATGTGCAGGGAAGGGTATGAACCTGTGTTCTTCATCTGAGCCTTTTAGCTGTAACTAATTAAATTACTGAATCTCCAAATAAATATTAGACACACAGGAGATGACAACTAGACATGAAGTCCAGCAGTGACTGCAGTCATCCCTGTACTCACAGGCAGTTGATTGTGTATGGGACATGATAGTTGGCCATGACTTATGAATCATTTCCAAATACCTAGGAAGTGCAGTTGCAAAGGCCCAGCCCATATGCCCAAGGGAAAAAATTTCATTCCCACCTCAAAAAAAGCCCAAACCTTTATTGTGTTGCACTGCCAATACGAAAGAATGATCACAGCTAAAGATTTAACAGCCTCAAAGTTACCACTGGTGTCCAAGTCCTTTATCAGAAAGGAAAGTGTCTCTCCCGACTTGGAAGTGGTTATCCAAGTGTCCTGTTTTTCCAGTACAGTTTGGAATGTTGCACTAGTTTTGTACTGTAGATTAGCCCACACAATCTTAAGGTAAATAGTCTAGAGACAAAGATCACATGGAAGAAGAAAGCCTCTCAGTTTTGTATGCACTCTGATGGCTTTTTGCTAAACCCTTTTTTTTTTCTTTTCTGTTTTGCCCACAACACATATCCCATTCAGTAACTGAGCATCTTATCTCTCACAGAGTCAGGCACCAGGGGAAAAAAAATGAAAAAGCAAAAAAAAAATCAACGACTAACCAGAAAAATGGTTTCAACTGTAGTCATTACTGTGTATTCATTTGATCCTGTGAGATCGCTGTCATGTTGCAAAGTGTAAAGCATGTTAATGTATTTTTGCTGGGATATCTATATATGAGACTTAAATAAAGCCAAGTATTTCCAAATAGTTCTATTTCCTTGTATATGAAATTAATATATGAAGATGAAACTAGAGGACAGCAGGCTTTTGCTAATGATTGTCAGCTGCAACAATTCTGGATTCCACACTGAGCTCATGTACAGCCTTAATCAGCAGTGCTGTTTAACTAAATATGGAGACATTTCACTGAAGATTATTTTATTTTAAGTCTTTTTTATGCATTTCCTCTAGCTGTGTCATCTAATTGATTCACAGCTCCTGTGAAGCTCTGGGGTATAGGATGCCTATCCAGGCAAAATGCATTCTTCTTTAACTAGTTTGGCCAAGTCAATCCTATCTGAGTTCAGATGAATTAGGAAGCTATCACTGGGAATCATTCTGTAACTAAACATAAAATTATTAGATGAAAATACACATGATGTAGGGGTTTAGGCTATACCTTGTTCTTTCTGCTGAAAAACAAATGCAGTCCTTTTGAGATGATCATGGGTTTTTTAAATTGTTTTATTGCTAGGCAGGTTACTGAATGGGGGAACACACTACCTAGTGGATGTTACACAGGCAGTGACTCAATATTTCAAAGTAATGGAGCCCACAGAAGACAAAAAGACAAAATAATTAGAGGTGCTTTCTTACACTGCCAGACTGCAAAATTTGCCCAGTTTTCCTAATGTAAACTCGTTTTGTTGGTTGTTGGTTTTGTCCTGGCCTTATGCCATTAATGTAGCATGGAGCAAACTGCCATTGAAGTGCTAGAGAGTTCAGCTGCCAGTTCCATTTCATCCTTGGTTTCTCACAAGTTGTTGCTAACAATTGATCTGCTTATGTTGGACATTATAAATGTTCACCAGAAATCAGAGTATGTCTACCAACCACCACACTCCTGAGTATTTTCTGGAGCAAATGAGGTGCAATATGGCTGTGTTTTTAACTCATCTGCTTCAGCTCTTGTAGTAGACGAGTCCCTGTAGACATGAAGACAGGTGAAAAAGCATCAAAAAGAGGAGACTGAAGATGCCTGCTGCATATGAGTGAAGAGGCACCACTGTAGGAGAATGAAACAAAGAGAAAATTTTTTAAGCTTTTCAGTATAACTCTTCAAGGAGGTTAAAAGATATGCTCTAGTATTCTTCAGATCTTCTCCCTTAGGATGCACCTTTGCGATCTGATTAATCTTGAGATAGTGAAAATACTGGTGGGGATTTGTTTGTTTGATCCATTTTTTTTTTTTTCTTGCAAAATCTTGTTCCTACTAGAAGGGCACTGGGATTGTTTAGGCAATCTCAGGTAGCTTTCTTCCCAGGCTGAATGCAGTCCATAAAGCTGTCAGTTCTTTAGCTTAATACTGGGTCTTAGTGTATTAATTCAAGGCTTTCAGTGATCTAGGACACAACATGTGCCAGGAGTGGGAACTAAAATTAGAGGCAGACTTTTGGCTGTGAGAGCTGCTTGAGGCTACTCGGGGTGAAAGAGGAGGGAAGAGGCCTGACGTCAGTCACAGCCCAAGGACTGTGACATGTCCAAAGCATCCCCCCAAAGCAGATACAGGTTTTTCTGCAACACACACTGTAGGGAATGACCCTTCCTTTTTTTTTAATTATCCCACTCACTGATACAGCACTCGGTGGTTCATTTCACTCTCCAGCTTCTTGTGAAAAGCTCTCTTAGTTCACTTGCTGCAGCAAAGTCCAGGTCTTGCTATACTGGGATTGTGATTTCCCCCCAAGTTCTGAAAGAAACTCAGATAGCTGCTAATCTTCTGTAACATGCACCTAAAAAAAAGTGAAACAAAGTGAAATTCTTATGAAGGATCCTAAGTTTCCATTCATAGAAAGCAACTCTTGATGATGTAAGCTCACGGTTCAAAAAAAAAAGATTAGGAGAAATGGGGCTGAGTGAGAGGAAAATTGCTTCTTCCTCCTTCTCTTTAGTGAATGTATTTTATTATGTAAAATTTTATGCTGTTGGCTGTATGCGAGAACCATTTCCCTGTAATTTTTTTTAATATATCATAATTCTGTTAAGGACTATGAATGAGGAATAATTAGGCATTATTGTTTGGTTATGTAGATTATCTTGTGATCCTTTCATGTTTACTTCATTTAAACTGTCGATACTGTTCTTGCCATGTAGAAATAATGACTATTTCTTCATGAATATGAGATTACAGGGACCTTGTTTTAAATTGCTGTAGCACTTGTTCCTCCTCTGTGATTATTTCAGGCCATCTGAAACATATTCTTTCTTTTTGAAAAGAGAAATACTCAGAAGCACAAGTTCATAGACATTTCATCTTTACTAAAACATCTTCAGTCTTTACCTTATCCTGGCTTGTCTCTTTCTAATAAAGTCAGAAGGGTGCACTTTGGCACTGCTGTGGGATTCACAGAAACATAAGAGGGGGTCCTGATCTAAATGAGATACATACAGGCTATTCTACAATGTGAAATTTTGCCTTATATTCAAACATAGAAAGATTCGTAAGTTTTTATTGTTAGAGAAAAAAACCTTCTCCTCTGAAATCTGTACTGTGAATCTAAACTCTGATATTTTGCTCCTATTCATGTACAGCACTTTCTTTGATGACTGCTGGAGTTCTGATCTCACAGGGAGAGGAGAATATTGGAGTTGAGATTTCTTGAACAGAGCTTAGGGGATAATATTGTGTTTAGTTTGTTTCACTAGATGCAAGCTAATCAGAGAATAATTAACAGTCAAAGTGCCAAGGTCCTTATTCATGTAAAGGATCTGGTATTGAAGTCCTCAATAAAGTAACACTCACACTGAATTCAATGAGACTTTAAACTGAACAAATGCTTCAGGATTTGTCCCCAGCTTTTCTCTCCCTGTCAGTTTTTAATGAGCATCCCACAAAAGTGTTTAACAATTGTACTGACTTTGATTTTTCAAGGTTTGGGAGAAAATTGCTTTCTCAGGTTGAGAAAAAGATGTTGAAACAAAAAAAAGCACATTTTTCCATCTTGATGTCTAACATACTGTAAGCAGATTCAAAGACTGTTTCACCTCATGCTCCATGGTATTTAAGGATGTTATAAAGAGTATTGTAGAGAAATGGCCAGGAGGAAGAATTGCAGCTGATAAATGGAGGTATTTTAGACCTCATCCTAAATTCTTGAGATTGAGATAAAATTTAGATAGAGAGGTAGATACAGATACAGGTACTTTGTTTGTTTTATAAATGAAAGGGGGGGGAAATGCCCCTGCTAAGATCACCACATACAGAGCCTGGTGTTTGAGTGCCATGATTTTGTGTCAGAAGAAGCAGCTAGTGTATCTGGATTCATCCTTTGCCTTGCTTTCCTCGGTTGTCACTGAGAGCTCCCAGGCTGAGACAGATGGCTGCTGGTTTAGTTGTGTGCGTGGGAGACAGGAACTTCCACATGTGATTTTTTACCATTTGGTAGTAATTAGTTTGTTGTATAAATTAACATTAACTGAACCATTCTTCAGGCATTGTTTGTAATTATCTTCTTTGAGCCTCTGAGTTGTGTAAAGAAATAAAAAGCGGGGAAGAAACTGCTTCTTATTTTGTACAGGGAAAGGACTCTATCATTAAGCAGAACAGAGCAGCAATTATCATTGCATGCCCAGTAGACTGAGAACTTCGGAAAAACCCTTTAAAAAGCAAGAGGTTTTTTTTTCTCTGTAAATATTAAAGGAAATTAATGATTTAGAAGTGCAGATAGGCTTTATAAAATTTGTAAGAATGAAGTATGGGTATAAGAAAGGGCGATTGTGCCTTCTTAACATCATCATCATCATCATTACTGCTATTACAATTACCACTGCTGCTGTTTTGGTGTGTGTTTATAAGGAGTAGAGGATTTCTTTATTTTTTTAAAATATACATTCTTTCCGTATTATTCTATTTTCTCCCCCATCTTTGAAGCATTTCTTGATTTTTTTGTGGTAGGCAGTAAGAATCTTGTGCTGCATATCAGGCAATGAACTATCGTTAGTGCTGGTTTTCTCTGGAGATTTCTGTCATTTCCAGCAACCAGCCAAATTGGAATTGTCAGGAGAACAGCCTCTCACATGTTCCTTGGCACTTCTGTTTCCAGACTTGGCCAGAATCCAGACATGCAGAGGTTCGTGGATGTGAAAAATAACAGGGAAAATGCCCTCTAGTATTAGCCCAATATTTTACTAACATATTGGAAATCTCTAGGTTCATTTGCTGGAAAAGTTCAACACTTCAGCAAGTAAGAAAGTTTTATATCTCATTAGACTGAAGGATTTTTTCTCTTTCCTACCCAGGAGCAGGTGAGAACTGGCGTTGGTGTCTGTCTTTTAATAGAGTTCTCCAGCCCTGAATACAAAGCTGGCAAGATGGGCAACACAGCACTGTGCTTTAAATCCTCTTTGCATATAGACTGAGTTGTGGTAGTAAAACTCAGGTACAGTCCATCACAAGGCACTCCCCAGCTTCATTAAAATTGCTTTAGTGTCCAAAGTGTACCCTCCAGAGAAAGGTTCATGTGACTGGAGTTTAAAGTGTCCTGGTGTTTTCTTGTTAAACAAAGTGAAGACAGTTTTAGACCCAGACTTAAAACTTATATAGGTAAATTGGTGCTGATTTTAGTTTTACTTAAATTTGTTGCATACAGGGCTCATACCTGAGAGGTGTATTTGGATCTTCTTTCTCCTGTCAGAATTGACATTAATATTTACATTTGTCCAGATAAATAGTTTTGCCTGGACAGTAAATGCTAAATGAGGACTTGAAATTCTGAAATAAGTAAATAAATGCAGCTTAGTTAAGAATTGTTCTGTTTTTCTTGGCACGGTGAATTAGCCTATATGAAGCTCCATGCTGTTTGGGGAAGAGGAAGGTGGGAGGGAACATGTGGGAGCTTTAGTGGCTGGAAATGTAAAGAGAATACAAGCTGAGTACGCTGAAACCCGCAGCTAAGAGAAAGCTGCCATGGATGGTTTTCTTTCTGGTTTACTTTCCGGCAAGGGTTAATGCTGTAGCTGAGAACATCTGTGATTCTCCAACTTTTGATATCAATGAATCAAACGTCTTCTGAACCATTCTATTGAACACTTCTCTTTTTTTTTTTTTAACTGCAAAAAGTGGAGGTGCCAACCAAGCTTTGATATTGGTGTGACAGCACAGTGGATGGGCTTGCAGTTAGCTGAAGTGAGCACATGAGCTTTTCAGTTCAGCTTCGTCCTGCTGGAGGGCTGGGGAACATGAAGGAAGAGCTGAACACAACCCTTTGTGTTATGAAGTGTAGAGCTGCAGCATCATTGTACCAACTGTAGGGCTGCTTTTTTTTTCTCATCCCTGAAAGAATACAAGGAGAAAAGATTGGTCCTGTGGCTAAAAGCACAGAGCAGACTCAGAAAACAAAATTTCTGGGTTTTGTTTTATGGGGTGTTTTTTTTCATGGATTTGCTAGGTGAACTTCATTCTCTATGTCCAATTTCTAATTTTGGTTTTAAAGCAGGGTTGATAGTAGTAGCTGTGTACTTCTTCACAGTGGTGAAGTTTACTTACTGCCTGGGAGATGCAGCCTGACAGTGGTCCTGCTTACAAGAAGGGATTGGACATAGATCTGTTACAACTCGGGCCCATTTGTCTGCCTAACCAGAAATGAGATTGCAGTTTGAGTTTAGGAGCCTTTGGCCTGGATTCAGTAGCAGAGCTCACTTTTGCCTCAGTGGGATTGCTGCAAGTGGAGCAGCTGCAGGGTTGGGCCCATAGGGTCGTTTGGGCAATGGGGAGTTGGCACGGTAGCTTTGTGCAGTAGTTACGGTACTCGGAAAAGATTTGGGTTGCACAGATTCTCCTTTCTTGGGCCAGACAGTTCTCCATCTTTAATTTCTTGGTGCTCTTACCCAAAGCAAGGGCTGTGCTGGGACATCCAGCTGTGATCCTGTGAGCTTGCAGTTCTTGTAGCACAGGACACCGTGGGCACGTGCCAGAAGTGGGAGATCCAAGCCTTAGAGGCAAAGATAAAATCATTCCCTCCTTGCCTGCCACATAAAAAAATTTCTTGCTGTTTCACACGCTTTTCCTCACATGCCTTGTAGAATTTATTTATTTATTTTGTGGACATGCGAGTTACAAGCTCTGGCATGGCAGGAAGGTGAGGAATTTTTTGTTTTGTTTTTAGTTTGGGGAAGAAGTGGGTGGGAGGGAGCGTGTGGGAGCTTCGGTGACTCGGAGCTCAAAGAGAATGCATTAATTAACCCAGGAGGATCGCTGGGATGCAGGAGTGAGAAACTGCAGCTTTAAAACCCAGTGATCTTTATCCATTGTTGGGTTTGGGTCAAAGACCTTGGATAAGAGAAGGGGGAAGAAGGGTGAGCAGGAGGGTGGGCACAATGGGAACCAGATGTTTCAAGCTGGCGGGGGTTGGCCTCTCTGTTATTGTGTGACAAGCCACTGATCTCCCCCGCACACCCAGCCTTCAAAAGTATGTCATTCTTTTCTGGAGTCCTCCTGTCCTCTGCACAGGGAGGGGGAGAAAAAAGGAGGGAGAGGCCCACACGTGCACTCACACACACACACACACACACACATACATACAAACACGCGTGCACAGCGCCCGCACAGACAGCCCTGGCTCTGCCTTTTTCCTTTGGCCTACCTTGTCGAATGGCCCTGGAAGACTAAACAGGTGTTATCTACTTTTGATTTCAGTGCATTTAAATTAATCCTGTCAGCTCAGCTGTTAAAACAACTGTCATCTCCAGCTGTTAGTAATTTTCGACTGGGCACTTTTACAGGTTGCCAAGTTCTGAGCCTGCATTGTGAATCTCTCGCTCCCTTTCTCTCAAAGCGCTATAGTAACAATTTGTATTTTTTTTAAAGGGGACTCGCATTGCACTGTTTTTACAGCGAACCCTGTTTATTATATATTGAAATAATAATATCACAAAACCCAACATCGTCATGCCAGACTTTGGAATAAAGAGCTAAACCATGTGTGGAGTGCGGTGCATATCAATCTTCTGTGGGTTTGTTGCAGCCTCTCTGTGCATTTTAAATTTGAATGAGAGATGAATCAACCTGAGGGTCTGGGAGGGAGGAAGGGGGGGGGGGCTCTAAATTTTTATTGCCAAAAATAGAGCCTTCATTTTAGAAGCACTGGTCTCTCTTTTCCCCTTTGCCTTAATGTACATTTAATTTTCATAACTAGTATTAACAGGGAGGTACCTTGAACTGAAAACATTTTAAATACCTTTCAGTTGTTAGATTAATGACATACACATGGTAGCCTTAAGAACTGTGGTGGGGAAAAAATCTTACACTGGATACATGTTATTGATTTCAGTAGACACTCTCTAATGTGACTTATTCCTATGTGGTCAGGATCTATAGTCCATTACCAGTGCTTCAGAGTCAGAGAGCACTTGTGGATTACAGAGACCTGAATCCTGACAAGGAAAGCTTTCTGTGCCTTTAAGATTTCCACTCATTACAGTTGTCTGGCCACATTTTCAACTGGTATAGAGCAGAGGCTGCTCCCTTGACTTGTGTTGCAAGCTGTCCTTAGAACACTGGGAAGGATTATTCAGGCATTCTTTTGCACGTTCCTGGAAAAATGATGTACTTAAAAAGTGGCAATTAAAGTAGATAGCCTTTTGTCAGCCGACCAGGTAGCCAAATAGAAAGGAACCTTTAAAAAAATAATGCTTTGTGTAGTCTGTCTCCTACATATATAAGGACACTGTTTCTGTAGCTTAAAGACTTCAAATATGAAACTTCATTCCTTAAGATTTTCATTATCTTTTAGTTTTTAATTTCTTCAAGAAAATTCTGTTAAAATAAGAAATACTTCCCAAATATTACCACTAAAATTCTTAGCCTTTTATTCTTTATTCTTATGCTTAGATGCAGAATTCTAATATATAAGAAAAACAAAAGAAGCCAATAACTGTAGCAATTATATGAAAGATAAAAAGAAAAAGTCAGATCCTGAAGTCCTGTCTAATTTAGCAAGTGCTGATCTCATTTCCACCTTAAAATTGCTTTTTGGCATATTCAGTCTGTTATACAGAGTTGCAGCTATCTGAGCAGCATCTTAAATTCCAGTACAGTTTTGGCTGTTTTTGAAGGCCCCCACACAAATGTCTTCTTAGAGAAGTTTTATTCTTTATGAAACAACTGTATTTGTATGCATCAGTCTTAGGGTGAGCCATCACTGTTATCTTTCTTC
Source organism: Pyrocephalus nanus (assembly GCA_038380795.1). NCBI lineage: Eukaryota > Metazoa > Chordata > Aves > Passeriformes > Tyrannidae > Pyrocephalus > Pyrocephalus nanus. The sequence goes on along the minus strand of CM076262.1, from coordinate 63,598,106 downwards.
TCAGACATTTAAGTAGAACATGAAGGAACTTCCTCAAATTTCCCGCTCCTTAGTAAACAAGTGTAGTATTTTTCAGTTAAATGTGAAAAGTTTACTGAAGGTCCCATTTAATATTAAAATCTGGAATTCTAGCTATGAAGTGCACAGGAGGCTGTGGACATGTAGGACCAAATTACATACATATTTACATACATACACATAACTGGTATTGCTACTAGCATTAGCAGAGCATTAGATGGTTGCTTATCTTGAATTCTGCTGTGTCTCTCATACTGCATGCATAAATACTGGAGCTACAGTGGTACATCAGACACGTTTTAGTAGAGTTTAACATTTCCTTAATGTAAGAATTTAATCAATAATATATTAATCTAAAATTCTGATTTCATAGAAGCCGCTACTGGGCACGAATCTCCTTAGATCAAAGCAATACTTCCTATAAAATACTGCTTTTTTTAAAAAATGAACTGAAATGATTGAAGCTTCAAATAAAGAAAGGATGGACTCTGATGGATTCCTTTTTCTACTCAGAGTCCAAGCATTTTGTTTAAGGAAAATTAAAGAGTTCAGGCTCTGATGCAGTTTCATTTATAGTGTATGTGACACTTTATTGTTTAAATCTGCATCAAGCCCTACTGGAAGATGCATTGCCAAATGTTCTTGCTTACAAGGATTTATCAATACAGGTTTAGCTTCTGCTTTGTAAAAAGCCACTAGCTTGAAAAGCAACTGAATTTCGAATCCAACCATGCTTATAAAGTCCCTGAGGTGGACAGCTGCTTCCTTACTCCTTCCATCTCCACATCTCATCCCCGACACCTCTTGCATCAGAGTTGATGTTGTACTCATGGCTTCTACAACGAGCCTTGGCCATCTCCTTGGTGCTGAATAGTGTCAAAGGTATGACATTCTTTAAGATTATATGGTGATTAGCTTCATTCTGCAAAGGCTACTTTACACATGTTTTTCATGTCATCTTTTCTCTTTTGCACGTTCCTTTCCTTGCAGACACGTAGTTTGAATCTCCTTTGGCATGGCACCATTGTAAAAGTCAGGTAATTCCAGTGACATCACTGAAATTATCTGTGTGTAAAATTGAAGTGAATGAGACGGAATCAGATCCTAGTGTCTTCAACATAAGAAAATGTATGTCTGCTTTGCTTACTCAAATTAAATGGTACTTCCAAAGCTTTGAGGGTTTTGTGCAACTTGAAGGATTCCATTAATCTTATCTATGTGCAGTAAAACCTTGTCAATTCACACTAATGATTCTGGGAGTTAACAGGTAAGCACATTTTTCAGCTGGCTTCCCTGTGGGTGAGGGACTGAACCTAAACTCTTGACCCTACACATCTAAATTTAGGGGTATTCAAAATCTGAATTTTGCAACTCAAGTCAATATTTAAATTTCTTTGACTTAGCATTTAGTAGTTTTTGCCAGCTGATTTGTGTTTGACAATCCAAAGGTGTAAGAGATATCTACATAACGCTATTATCTCTCAGAAGATAGACAGAGCACACATAGGAAGGGTGGGGGGCTGTGGAATGCTCTGGCCTGGCTCAGGAAGAGTCTGCAGGCACGCAAATATTCATGCTGCTGAATTCATAAAACCCATACCAGTCCTCAGAGACTAAGGAAACTCCTTTGTGTGCCAGAACCCAAGGCACATGTGTGTCCATCCCTTTGTTTCATTGTCTTGCAACTGGAGTAAGTAGAGGAAGATTTACCTGAAGTCTGGTGTTTGGGAGGAGTGGAAAGATTGTTCCATCACTTTCTTTCCCCATTGACAGAAAAAAATGCATAACATGAAGAAAACCAGACTCTGGTTATTTATTCCTCTTTTCTTTCAGTTTTCATCTTTCAGTTCCATATCTTATTTTCCCTCTGTTTCTACTGACTTTTCCGATCTTTCCACTTGTATTCTTGAAAGAGCTCATTAACATCCATTAACGAGATTTGATGAGCATGAACAAGCATCTCTGAGGCAAGCAAGAAAAGCAACAGTAATAGCAAAAATAATGTTGAAAATTTGGTATCAACAGGACATGACTATGTAAAGTGCATTGCAATGTCAGTACAGTGTGGACTATTGATAGGCTTTTAATTAAGCAGTGATTTCTGTTAGATGAGATATTAAATGCAGTTCTTGACTGCTCTTACCGAGCTCCAACCCCAATATATAATAAGCTATACTTCCCAAGTGCCTATGTTCATAAAGCCAACAGTGCAAATTTAAAATTATCAGTATATTGCCATGACCCGCTGTGTGTTTGTTCTTATTTTTGGGAAACAGTGACATTTTCAGTTTAGCTTGTTGTCTAGAAAGGACTGTAAGCTAAGCTGGAAAAAAAATCCTCATTTGCATTCAAAGCTATAATGGTAAATGTATTGCTTAAATTGCTAAAATTTCCCCAAGTAAGACAGCAAAAAATTCTCTGTCCTGCTAACTATTGCCAGCGATCTTTGATATATATACCTCATAGCAACCACATTCAAATAGCTGCACTTGTTTTCACTTGTACCAGCTTTTTGGTTAGATTTGCTTCCAACATGAGAGATAAAGAGGTTTTTTACTTTCCATAATAAAGCGGTTGTTTTGGTACCTTTGAAGAAAACTTTCTGTGTCAGCTGTTGATTGGTGTCCTGGACGATACACTTAAGTATTTCTCTCCTCTCTGGGTGGACTGCTTGTCAGTGATCATGTGTCTAGATTTTTTGGATTCCGTGTAGGTCATGGAAGATGGCATTTTTCAGCACTTTCGGAAAAACGCAGGAGATAAGCACATTTATGTGGCATTGGTGGGCTGTCACAAACAAAGTCAACAGAGTTAAGATTAGGACTGTGTATTTCTCTGTGTGCCTACATATGTGCATGTGTTTATGTTCCTCTGAGAAGCTAATGTAAACTTATGCCTATTTCTGCCCTTCAGTGGAGGGACAGGAAAGACAAAGCCCAACATCTGCACTACTTTTAAAAAATTTGTTACGTTATAAACTCATTGAGGCAGAGATGGTGCTTACTTTGTGTGTTCTTTACCAGTAACTATAATGTGAGTATTATTAAAAAAACAGCCCTATTCACATAATATGCACTAGTAAAGGTAGCATTTCTCCATTATTTCCTTCAAAATTTTGATTTAGAATTTTAAAAATCTTAACATTTTTCTGACCAGTTGACGTGACAAAGTAGCAATGGATTTCTACCTTGCATATTGTCCTTTTAAGTGGATTTTATTTTCAAATTTTTAAGGAAGCCACAAAGTATATAAATTCTTTTCCAGTCTATTTCTGCCCACCTTTTTCCACAGTCAGAAATTCTGGACTTATCCATAGGATATTTTTCCATACAAGAAATGCCTGTAAGTATTTCATCTCAAGACAGTTATAGTAGACAGTTTTATGCTAAGCTAGAAGAGTAAGTGCAGTTGAGCAAAACCACTTTAAAACAAGTTTAATGTATAATTATTGCATTCTTCTGCAGTTTCAGAGTATGGCCATGAGGAAGTTATCAGGAAAAATAAGAATTTGCATCTTGTCAGCTATTTCTGATTCTTCCTTGAATGATTCCTCTGTACCTATTGTAAACTACTGTAGCATTTTCAGGGATCACAGGTTTAGCAGGTAGGCTGTGGATAAGAGGGGGTGTACAAGCAGTTGCAATGAGTGGCCGTGTTCTGGAAGGTCATATTGCAGCCTGTCTTACGGGAAGATGTTCAGATGTTTTGCATTTGGACAAGGTCCATTGCTGCTTTAGGGATATTTCCATTTGAGGTTGCTGTGTGGTATTAATTCAAGCTGTTATCCTAGTAAGTCAATCATGTGAACCTTTTAGAATTAATGCTTCTCTTCTTTAATGCACAATTTTCATTTTTTCCCTGCTAGAGAACCAGTTGGTTAGTTTAGTTCTGTTGTATAAGTTACCTCCTTTCACTGTCACATCTTTGGTTTTAAAAGAGTATGTTGAACATTCTGAGAGCATTTGGATGTTCTTACAGCTATAGGAAATGTGGCTAAACAATAGTTTTAGGGAGCTTAGTTAGTTGCCCTGGTTAGAGATCTCCAAGAGTGCTCTTCAGGAGTGTCAGTGGAAGGAAGACTCATGCAAACCAGAAGGTTCATGTGAAACTATGAAATACAGGAAATATAAACAGTAAAATGTAGGAATTTTCCTATGGTTGTATTCCCATAACTGTTTAAGAGTTTGCAAACTATCCAGTCAGAACCCACTCCCCACTTTTTTGGACTTAGCTGAAAGAAATATAATAGTAAATAAAAAAGTTGGTTACAAGCCTTTTTCTAGACCTAAGTTCCTTCCTGTAGAACTGTCCCTGACCTGTTCCTTCTCTCTTTTTCCCCACTTCCATGGTATTGAATCAAAGTATGAGTAGTAGCTTCTGTGGTTTAGGAGAAGCCATTTAACCTTTTCCCTGAAGCATAAAAATCCATATGGCAAGATGGATTCTTGGAAAAAATTCTGACTTTTTCTTCCATTTTTCTCTTCCATATTTTAAGAGGGATATCTATACTTAAGTGGGCTAATTTGAACTCTGACAATGCCTACCCAGCTTCATCAATTCCATGGGAAGGTCAGCCCTTCAACGCACAGCTTGACATACCTTGACACCAGCTTAGATGCCCAAAGGAGTCTAAAGTAAATGGCCTAAACACATTTCTCCCATTCAGCCAACCATTGTGAATCATAACTGTAATTCTAAACTTTAATTTTTTCCTACATCTGCATGGCCAAGGCAGATTTTATCAGGCAGACTAGATAATCTTGGCCAAGAGAAAACGAAAGATCTTGAAGCATTCTCAGAGTCGGTGTGATGCATCGTGCCGCGACATTTCACTGTGATATGATGAGACAATATTATGGCACAGGCTGTTTGACTTTTAAGTTTCACCTGCAGGGCAAACTCAACATGGTACAACTTCCCCTCCCACACATCCAGTGGTGGTTGCAGGACACAGTCACCCCAACTCTTTAAAGCCAAAGGCTATGCTGGCTGTGCTCCAGAATGCTCATGTCTTCAGCCTGCACTAGTGAGTGAGTGCTAGAACATGGATTCTGCATGGATTCTGACTTCCAGCATGAATTCCTAGGCTTTCTTCTTTCTTAACACTACCTCTTCAAAGAGATGGTGAGATGAAGTTAATATTTGAGAGACATGTTGAGACTGTTAGATAGAAAAGTGAGAATTTATAATCTGAAATTTTCATTCCCTTCCGTGTGTAAACATGAACAATATTGTCATTTGTCTTCTGTGATAGGTGATTTCAGCTAATTTGTTGACTATTCATAGTGTTAAAAGAGCTACAGAAGATTAAATAAACCTATCCTTGAGTTACCAGAGGGCATAGGAAGTTGGTTGTATTGACTTCCTATGGATCCTCTCTTTTCTTAAAAGAAGTGAGTACTTCAGGAGAAATTTTTGTGTTTTGTTTTGGGTTTTCTTGTATTATTATGCAGTCACTGGGGACAAAGAAATGGATGAGCCATAGGCTAACTATATTGTACTGAATGATAGCATCATGATGGCTTGTGGCACTAAAAGAAGTAGCGATGTTAAATAAAACCTTAACAATCCTATTTATGCCTATTTGCACACTTTTTAGCAAATTCAGCTAAAAAGGGGAAGAAGAAAATGACCTAGGGGTACTGTGGTGTGTACTCACCTTAGCTGCTCTCCTGCAAAAATGTTCGCTGCATGAAATTGCACTGGTGTTAGGTTGGTTCTTCTGGTCAAATAAAATGAAGAACTTAATTCTTTAACAGTTTAGAGAATTCAGCAAAAGCAAATTTAGTAACTGTGATCTTACTTAGTGGTTCTCTAAGCCTACTGAAGTCAATGGAAGTTATTGGACTTAGAATCAAAAGGCCAGAACACACCCTGCTGAAACTCTCTCGTGTTGGATGCAAGTCTCCAATATCATTTAACCTGTTAAGCTCTTTCCCCCCTTCACGAGTGTCTTCTCTGTGTTAGGGGTAGATCCTTCAACCAGCACATAGCTTGTGGAGTGATGGCATTATACCTGTGTAAAGCCTGCTGTGGAAAAGCTCTGGCTTGGTGAGGTGGACAGACTCGAGGGGTGATGCTAAGACATGACACTCAGTAGTAAAAATAATTCTGTGTATAAATTTTCAAATCCAACCGGTGCTGTCCAGTAATGTTCAGCTGCACTTTGGAAAAATACATAAATGCAAACAAATGTTGGAGGCAAGACCTTGAGCAAAAAAGCTTTGAATGGAATGGTAGTGTGTCATTTCAGTTGTAAACAACATGGGCTAATTTTGCCTTGACAGGATTCAGCCAAAATAAGTTGAATTTAAAAGGATTTGGTGTGCCATTCGGTACAGATAGTTAACAGTTTGGAGGTTTACAAGGTTTCTTTTAATGTGGTTATGCTCAGACTGTATATCAGACAGCTTCAGGCTATTAAATTACACTCTTCTTGCTACCACCACTCACTTCTCAGCTTCTAGAATATTTTCCTTTCTGTTTGTGTATTAGTTAAACACCACCTCAGCAATTCAGATGCCAACGCGAACCTTCTTTCCAGAAAGATTTCAGGAGAAGGAAACTTTAATCCAGTGATATATTACAAGTAATTCAGTGTTTCATTTTGATTTTCCTTAAGAATTTTTGTTCTGTTTAGTCTCTGTCTATCTGTGCAGTACAAGAAGTCTCAATAGTGTATATGTTGAGGCTCACATATTCTTTGCTCAGGCTCTGCCAGTAACAAAACTTTATGGTGCCTGTACTGGAAGCAGTAGAGCCCCATAGCTTGGATGGCCACCTTCTCCTTTCAAAAGCTGTTCTGGGAAAAGAAAATTGGTCAGCACTGATTTCCTGTAAGACTGTTCCCTCTTTCAGTTTTAAAATCAGCACTATTCTAGAAATGTGGTTCTTTCACTTTTACTACTTAGCCAATAAGAGCATCTATTTTGGATTACTCCAGTGTTTCAGATCTACTGTGTTCCTCCTCGAGGAGACAATTGTCACCGAAGCCCAGTGTTGTTGGTATTTTTATTTATTTACAGATGTGGTAACCCTGTGAGGTGCAAACTCAGACTGAGATTCTCTGTGCTTGGTTTTGTCTCAGCAAACTGTAAAAGCATTTCTTGCCTCAGAGACCAGAGACTAAGAGAAGACTGATGCAGATGTGAGCTGGGGGACGGAACAGAGTGGGGACCTAAGCTTGGATCACCTCAAGCTCACTCCTGTATTAAAGCCAACACAGTGCATTTCCAGATACGGATTTGAACCTCGCAGCTTGGGCTCACACCTAATTAAGTTTGAATGTGGCAGAGTGAATTAGTGTGTGGGTGTATATTGTCACGTGTGTACCAGGGGCATCGCTCCATGCTACGCTAATTAACCAAGTTTTTGTGAGAGGTGACAAAAAACAACTCTGTTATTTCTGTCTTTGGTGCAGTTGGAATTTAAGTTAGAAGGGTAAGACAGTAATGCACATTGAATAATTTAATACTTACTTGTAGTTGTGGGTTGCATTTTTCTTACTAAATCCCTTTGTCTGTGGTATTTGGTTGATGAAACTAGTTGAACTGTGCCATTATGGGTAGGAATAGCACGAATCAATTCTGCTCTTTTTTACCCTGTTAGTCCCACTTGGAGTCAGCAAAAGGAGGTATTTAACAAAAAAGCACAATTTACTCAGTTTCTAATACAATGGACTAGAAAACCTGTCCATATAATTTCTCTCTTTTTAATTTTATTTTTTTTATTTCTGTAGATTAAAATTTAGCTTTTTGAAGAGAGGTTATTTAAATTCCCGAAACCCTTCTTCACAAATGTACAACACTTTCAGAAGAGGTCCTTCTTAAAATACTAGAATGGTGCTTTTTCCTAGTACTTTGTAATAACCAGATTAGATCAGTGTTTTTGTTTAAAAAAATTAAATTTTGACAGTATTAACATAGCATAAAATTATCTTAAACTTAGGCCATATTATACAAAAGTAGATTTAGGGACATATTTTAGATTAAGCCCATCCTAAGTGACTTTATGAATTCAGGCAACATAATATTTAGCAATAAGAAGAGTGGTGGTAGCTATTTTCACATGGTGTAGAGAATGCTGAAGAATTAAAAACTGAACTACCTGAAATATCCAATATACCTCTTCTAGCTGCTACAAAAAAAGAAGGGCTTAGTTTGATTTATTTCAGTTTTGAAAACAATAGATTAGATTTGCCATAATCAAATTGGTTATCTTTTACCTGTTGTCTTTTGCGTCTGGTAGCAATTAATAACAGGAGATGAACAGGAAGATCTTACAAAGAAGAAAAATGGAGGGGAAAAGAAGATAAGTGCTTAATGGACCTACATGGACATATATGCACTTTTTTGTGTTACTGGGAGGAAATCCAAGCTGTTCTTTGAAAGGAATCACTCTGACTCGGATCACTTTTAGCACAGCACATGTGCCCCAAGATATTACCCTTGGCCATGAAAGTTCCTAAATCCTTTGGGTAGCCTTACAGCTGTAATGTTTTGCTCTGTAATATCTCGTCAGTAGAAGCCAGGTCGTGTGGCCCAACCACCTGGACAAGGAAGTGAAAAGCTGGAGTTGAAATCCATTCACAAAAGTAAAATCTGCACCCAGGATCTATGCACTTGGTACAAATATTGCCGTGTGTGTTTATAAAACAGATGAAGGCCTGTGTGTCAAGTTTAAATTTGCAAACTTCTGGTGGTTTGTGTGCAAACACCAAAGTAACATTAGCATTGCTTTAAACATGGTTTTGTTTGCTTTAATATCCTATAAATTTTACTCTGACATTAAATGTGTCATTGAGTGTGATGAAGCTGGAGGGTAATATCTCACTCAAGTGCCATTTTTGTCATCGTTCAAAACTATGGTAATGCATTTGATGATTTTTATCTGTTCTTCAGTGTCTATGGTTATCTTTCTTATTTTCCTTCTCATGCATATCTATAGCACTGTCTAGATCTGGAAGATTTGATTAGCTGTGTAAGTTGAAAGAATAGAAAAAGTGATCCTCTGTTTTTATTACATTTTTCTGCAATGTTGTAGACCTTGAAATTGAAGCTGGCACATTTGTAAATACGATTTTCTCTCTTGGATCTTTTGAAAGTTGATTTTCTCCATAGGTAAATTAGCCTGTGATTCTAACAGTGAACTATGGGCAAAATCAACACAGCGGGATATGGATATAAGGATTCTTCAGGGTTCTGCATTAATAATGCCACTCTGCTCCTGTACATGAATCTATCACTCAGCTAATTGTATTTAATGGAACTGACAAAGAGCAAGCTTTGCTTCCTAGGAGAGATTCTGACAGAGGATTCAATGTTTGGGTGGAAACTGAATGAATACTCAACTCAGTCCTGATATGTCAGTTTAATTGATCACCTGCCTGTCTATCTCTAGGAGTTTTTTGCTCTTTCACAAAGTCAGGAAGAATAATTCCACAAAACCACAAAAGAATATTTTCAGTCATAATTATTTTTTTTAAATGCTTCCTCATTCAAAGCAGTATCCTCTGCTTTCCCTTCTTGAATTTTTGAAGCCATTGTAAGAACAGAATTTTTTTTCCATATGCGTCCTTATAGATGCAGTTAGTGATGCACTTTAAAGTCTCACTGTTTGAAAAAACAAGTTTCTTTTGCAAAAAAAAAAAACCAACCAACCAAACAAATTTTTCCCTCTTGTGCACATGGCGTGATTATTTCTGCAGTGCAAGGGCAGGTTACGTCACAGTTGTTATGTATGTATTATATGTATACAACTTCATGTTGTAACAGAAGTACAGGTTAGCCTTACCTATCATTCTTTCCTTATTCTTTGTAGTAAATATTAATTATCTGTTGGAAATGTGTATGCAAATTTTGGACAAAATAACAGCATGAACCCTTTTAAAAATTATTAAACTTAGGAGTGAATGGTAAAAAGCTCCTGCATTAGACTAGGAAATTGATTTTGTGCTGCTGCTACCCTAACAGCATAGCCACATGTCAGAACAGAGCCTAATATTTAACATTTTCTATGTGAAAATTTATTTCTGTCCCTCAGGTATTTCCACATGCAAGTTGTGAGAGTTGAGCCTTGCTGTACAATCACAGGATGGTCACCAGGCCTTTGGTCCAATTAAATTCAAAACCTCATGTACATATATCCTGTCAGGTTAGTTCCCAGGCTTGAGATAACGCTTGAGCCAAACTCCCTAGTTCTCTGAATTACCCAGTTGTGGTTTCTCCCTTTCATTCTGCTATGGGGCAGCTGATTTACTCTCCAGACCTGTCAAGGATAGGGCAGGCTCCTTCTGAAATACTGTTTCTGTTGATAGTTCACATACAACTTGGTGTAAGTCTGTAAGACCTGAGACCACACTGGATCACTAAAGAAAAGAAGGAAGAAGCCTCAGATACCGTAATTCTTACTGAGCATATTTCTGCTTGGTTGCAGTGGAGTTACAGAAAAATGCTACAGAAATAGGCACTTCTCATAAAAACCCAGTGACCACCTTTCTTCCATCCCAAGTTTTGCTTGTCCTTCATCCTTTTGTGCAAAACATTGTACTGCTTTACCCACCTTCCCCCAGCAAATTCCTTGTACCTGTCTGTTCCCCCAGTAACAGCTTTGGCCTGACAGCCTTCTTTTGTAGCTTGTAACTTTTGTTTTAGGATTTGGAATGCATCTTCATTTGTTTTGGGAAGGTATCCAACCTTTTCTTTGTGTTATCACAGTTAAAAATACTAGGCAAAACCAAATGCTCAGCATTGCTGCCCATATCTTGTTAGACAGCTATGCACCAGATCCAAAGTTCTCCAAGCAGGACAGAGACTGTAAACCGGCCTTTTCCTGTGATAACATGAATAATACTCATTAGTAGTGATTTCTGTTTTGTTTTGGTTTTAATTGGAATACAAAGTTCATGAAAGCACAATTTATAGTTTAGTAGACAAATGGTAATGGGGAGGTTTTTTCTGAAATATTTTATTACTTATTGGAATCTTCCCTTTATGAATAACTTTCAAGTACTGTGTTAGCTTTCTTTCACATGTTCCCTCTGTAAGGGATAATAATGTGTCTGGTGAGCTTAGTTTAGGAAGCAGTGTTTATCAGCTATAAGAAGGATGTATGTTCCCAAGCAAACATAGGACAAAATCTGCCTGTGGTCATCACTGGCCATCTAGTAAGCCAAATTCATCACTGGAGTAACTTCAAAGTTAAATAATGCTATCCCCAATTCTGCCTGTTTCCAGGAGACACAGGCAAGCATGAGTTCTTATTGGACATGGTAGTGCCCCTAAAACAAGAAAGTCTGGCTGTGGATAAAATTGCCCACTTCTCTGGGGAGCCTGTTCCAGAGCCCAGCCACTCTATGGGTGAAGAACTTTTTTCTAATATCCAACCCAAACTTCCTCTGACACAGAGTCATACCATTCCCTCAGGTCCTGTCACTGGTCACCAGAGAGAAAAGATCACTGCCTGCCCCTCACAAGGAAGTTAGAGACAGCAGTGAGGTCTCCCCTCAGTCTCCTCCAGGCTGAACAGACCAAGTGACTTCAGCTGTTCCTCACAGGGCTTTTCCTCTAGATCCTTCACTCTTTGTAGCCCTCCTTTGGACACCCTCTAATAGCTTTATATATTTTTTTTATATTGTGGTGCCCAAAACTGCACACAGGACTTGAGGAGAGGCTGCACCAGTGCAGAGTAGAGTGGGAAGAAATTAGGAGGCTTGTCATCATTAAATCAGTGAGGTTGTGGAGAAGTATTTTAGAGAAAAAAAAAAACAAACAAAACCAAAACAAACACCCCAAGTATTTTTACAGACAAACTCTCTACATTAATGAAAAGCATCATATGACATGCTGGCTGTAGTATCAGAGGGACAAACCTGATGGCCTAGAAGGCCTTTTGCAGTGCTTAGTGCTCTGTAATGTTTGTGTGTGGTTATGAAAATTAAAAAAATCAAGAAGCTATAAGATTTATTCTGTTTTTTTTCCAGAGGGCTGTTACAAGTCCCAGGGATTAATCAGAATACAGAATATTAGAATATGTATTACAAGTATTAAAGTATGTCACAGCTGTCTGCAGTCTCCTAACTTTTTCTGAAGACAATGCTGAAAGAGGTCTGTACTCATTTAATCTTCACTTGACAAAATCTGGCATCCTTGAGCAGTGTAGCTGTCTTTTAAAAAACAGTTGAAGGAAGTTAGACACTAAAATCCAATGCTAATTTTGCTTAGAAATGGCAGCTTAAACTGTCAGATCGCAAGAAAGTAATATTGCCCTTGTTACTCCTGTGTTTTTGTTTTTTCCCTAGCTCGGAGGCTAAGCATTTCAGTGTGGACAGTCGAAGTTTGCAAAGTTAAAAGCAATTGAAAACAGAAGGACAGAAGGGGAATTTTAGGCAGTCCAATTAGTATGAATTATTTTCAGCATGTTGTGTAGCATAAATTACGCTTTTCTTTTGTTGGCACTTGCAAAAAAATAACAGCTATTGATTAGGCCTGTTGAACCCTCGTGGCCTGACAAGATATCTCTACTGTAGTGATGTGGGCACAAGCTAGAAATGATGCTGAGAGAGTGAGATCCTCTACAATCATCTCCTCTCTTTGTTATTTTTAGTGGGCTTTTTTTTTTAGATGTACTGTATACAGTAGAACCTTATTAAAGCCTCACTTAAGATCCTCAGATAATCACCCTCACCAGGCTGCTTCTGAGAAGTTTCCAGCAAACCATTTTTAAACACAGCAATATATTGATTTCTGAGGAGGGGGTGGGGGGGGCAGGTGGGAGGTTGCTAATCTGGGCACTTGGGTCAAAGCTAGTGTTCGTGTCCCCGATTCCTTATTTTAGTGGGAGTGGGCAGCAAGTGTAGGCACATCTCTGTCACTGATTAGAACTTGGTTGTTAGCTTTTGGTGCTGGCAGTCTGAAAAACTGTGAATGTTGTCTCTTGAATGTAGAACAGATGTAGATTTTTACTCTGATGAAATGAAAGGGGGAACCAACACTGACAGTGGCATGAAGAAGAATTTCAGAGGTGGCTGTGAGAGGATAGAGTGTTTTGTTTTCATTTTCAGGTCTGAGCTGAGCAATAAATATTGTAATGTTTGCAATGATCCTGTATTTTGGGGCTGAGTATAAGTATCTTAAGGTGAGATGGGAAATCTAAAGACTTCATGTGGTCAGGTGAAATGGTTTCCTCTATCTTTTTGTCCCTCTTAGTTTAGTATCAAGATACGGAATGAGAAGGAATGCTCCTTTGTCCCTGTGATATGTAACTGAGATTATTACAACAGATTGTGCAGAGGGCTGAGATCTAGAGTCTACAAAGATAATCACTCCTGCAGAATGCCTTTCAGATTTCTTACAGATGACATTAGCCATACTGGACACACTGGACCTGCTTTTGATGCTTTCATTGGCTTCTCATCCGTTTTAGGTACAGTCAGATAGGGGTGGGAGTTGGGGTATGTCGTGACAGTCCATGGTGACTTGCAGGGAAGGGCTGTGTGAAGCTACAAAGGGGCCAGAGACCTGGGGAGGTCACGTGGGGCTGGGTCTTCCCCTGCCGGGGCATCTGAGCAGGAGGGCACGTCCTGGGCTGTCCCTCTCCTGAAGCACCCGGGATTCTCCCTTTGTGCTGCTGTTGTCACCTGCTTTCAAGAAGAATTTATTCCCAGAAGACTTGTTTAGCATTGGAATGGGCTGTCCAGGGAGGTGGTGGAGTCACCATCCCTGGAGGTGTTCAGAGAATGACTGAACATGACATTCAGTGCTCTGGTCTAGATGGCATGGTGGTCATCGGTCACAGGTTGGATTCGATGATCTTGGATGTCTTTTCCAACCTAAACGATTTTGTGATTCTGTGGCCTTGGCTCTGCCACTGGGCCTTCTTGGCTGACCTTGGGCAAGCCATTTCTTTTTCTTTTTTCCCCACTTGGAAATAATGATGTCTTTTCAACTAAAGCTGGAAAAATTACACAGCCGTTAGGACGTAGAAAGTCGTCTTGAGATTTGAAATGAGCAGGCAAACATGGTCAATCTCAGCTGATCTAACAGCTGCTTTTCCCCACAACTCTTACTTCAGCCATATACCCACACACTAGGCAGCTGCACCACTACTACAGTAATGATAATGACCTCTTGTGTAAAACACTGAGACCTAATGATGAAAAAGTACTGTCCTAAATTGCCTGATCAGTTCTAATTGGGACCCTCAGAGTAACAGCCCTCAAAGGAATTGGCTCGGACCTGCCAGGAGGAGTTTTTGCCATGTGCTGCTTTACAGTGCCAGCTTCCCCAAGTTTGCTGTTATTATTCAAGGTATGGTGCATAATTCTTAATTCTTTGTATCTGGAGAGTGATTGGAGTGTATCAGGTTGCTTGATAGGTTTTCAGAGGTATAGTAAGATACTGAGCTGGAATCCTGTCTGGTTCAACACTTAAAATATATCACTAACCCTTTTGGTTTAATTGTTCTTGCTATTCCATATAAGACTTGGATCCTTTCTGTCCTTACAACTACTTCCTTAAATAATCTATCCATAAGTCTCCTGCTGAGATTTTTGGTAAACCTCCTTTATTCCTCTCCCCTGTTGGTTTCCAAACTCTTTCAAGGACTAGATTTAAATAAAAGGGCCTGTCTTTGATTTTAATAAGCTTTTAATAAAATCTGGAAAAAAAATGCCACCAACACCCCCTATAAGAGCAGTTTTTATGAGGGTTTGCCTCGCTGCTCTAACCCCTCAAGACCCTATATTCTGCAGGTACTGCTTCCCTACACACCTGGCCATAATTAAGTAGTCTTTGTTTTTCTTTGTCTTAGCATTTTTTTACTAAACATGGTGTAATGTAGTATTGGGGGGAGCTTATAAAAGTATTAACTTAAAGTAAAGCCGACTGCCCGGTAAATGTGCCACCCAGTAAGAGACCTACTTATTTCAAAGCAAGTTTTGACATGTTAACTGTTTTGAAGCTTTGAATATCTTCCTTTACAGTAGGATCATTAATTTTCTTTTCCTTTTTGTTTTTTGATTTTATGTTATATTCCCTATCTTGATTTTTTTGTTTAATGGAAAGTAGGCGAGGGGTTTTTCATACTCCTAGGAACATGGCCATGTCAAGTTAAACAGGAGATAAACTGGTTAATAACAACAGATCTGCCAAATTAAACCACTTCAGTGGGGTTTAGATTGAAAAGAAAAACATGAAAGAGAAAATTAAGGGGACGCAATATGGACATCATGCATGATCTTGCTCTCCTTTCAGGTAGGATCTAGCACAGCAGTTTTTAACAATCAGCCCTTGTGTGTTTGTGTGTTTTCCTTCCCTCCATGTTGTTTCACAGTTATCTGTTAGTAACAGCAGTATTATTACACACAGATTAAAAGACAGGCAGCTTTTAGGCTCCCTGACAGTTGGCCAGAGCAGAGATTAGAGATAAAAGTTAATCCCGTGAGGTAATAGCAAAAAAAGAGTACAAAGACATGAGATGAGCCGATAATGGTTTGTTTAGGTAAGAAGGCTTCCCTTGCCTTGGTGATTGGCTCTTGCTCAGTGGTGCTTTGAGTGATAGCTTCCCAAATCCTTTCTAAGGTTTATAACAGTTAGCAGTGGGCTGGGGAGAGAGCTAGGGGAAAAATATGGCAGCCAGCGGTGGTAAAACATAATGAAATCATTTTAACCATAAATGGAAGGTGCTGGACCATGGGGGAGATGAGAGATGTTTTCTTCCACAGCTGCAGAGCTATTAGTCAGTTAACACTTGGACGGAGGGAGTTTGAAACAGTGTCTAAGTCAGGGTTTAAAATATCAAAGAAACTTATATTTATATTTCTTTTAAAGGGAAAATAACTTGAAAATGTAACAACATGAATATGACTGAGGGTGGTTAAAATGTTAATAATATGATGGATTTTAAGTTACATTTCTCTAAAGTTTCACTGTTCCCTGCTGTTTCTTTATACCTATTGCATGTTCAGAGAGAAAAGTTTTGCGAAGGTTTTCTGGGATTTCATATATTTAGGAATGCTCTTAAATCTGCATGACATCACAAATGAGATTCAAATAAATCCATCCCTCTATAGTCAAGTTATGAAGGGATATTCAGCAGAAGATTAGGAACATGAAACAAATGAGTCGTTACTTCTGCACAGCCCTATCATTTTGCAGCTAACACAGATAAATATGTGTTTGAAATAGAATCTATCTACCAACCACTGGCAATTCGGCATTTCGTCACAGTCTCAAAATTGAAGAGGTGGAAATTCGTATCTTTGGTTTTTTTAAACAAAGATTGATGAAAGCAATAGCATTCTGATTCTTGGGTACAGTAATAATATGATTCTGAAATAACCAATTAGCAAGCTAGAATTACTGGACCAGCCTTAAAACTGGCTATTGCTAACACGAGCCTTTAAAAGTGAACTGGAATAGAAATGAAAGCGTGCTCCATTAGGGCATCTAGCCATTAGAATTGATGGGAAAAAAGATCTGCCCTCACATTTGCTTCTTTATATTTCTCTTTTGATGAGGGCAGGGAAGTAGCACCAATACCAAAAGGTACAGTTATAAATAGGAATAACTCCAGAGTGACCATGAGTTCCATAAGGTACAGTTTGTTCTGATGTTCTGATCTCTGAATTTCTTTAGTTCCCCTAAGAACCTGTTTCTAGGAGTCAGTAAACCAGACTCTGACTTGTTCTTCTTTTCTGTCAAGGATTGAATAGCTGGATGTTAATTAATATTTCACTTAGAATATTAATGAAAATTATGTGTGTGTTCACAATAAGGAGGTCTTGGAAGGAAGAGAGATGAGAACAGGGAAACTAACCAGTTTGATATCCTCCTTAAACTATTATTTTTCCTTTTTTTTTTTTTTTTTTTTAATTATAAGAAAGCACTTTGATCACCCACTGGAGTGTTTGTCACTCTTTCAGGGTCCATGGACTGTGGGACATACTGGGCTAATAACATTTGTAGATTAGTGTTCTAATTCTTGAATTCTAAATGGTGCATTTTCATCATTCAAATGAGATTCTTTTGAGGTCTAAGACAAAAATATTAGTTAGCAGTACAGAATTGTACTCTGTCTTCTTTCTCAGTAACAAATAACTGAAGTGTTTGCAGGAAGCCATCTAAAAGTGGAATAAAAACACCACTCCACAAATCGGATGACATTTTTCCTTGAGAGGCACAGCATCTTTCAGGAAATACCAGTTTCTTCTAAATACAGAAGGCTGGACTGCTGTAGGTACATTACAGACTATCATCTTCTGATGCATGAGATCCCCATATTGCTAAAGTAACACTGTGATGTTGAAAGGATAGTATATCTTCCTACAGAACAGCACATCTGGGAATGTCTGTTTTGGTGACCAGAGCTGCAGACACTTGCAAAGTGCTAATTTGTGAATCAAAAGGGGTGATAGGTAGGAATTTTCACTTTCAGAATTTCCTGACAGGAAAAAAAAGAGCATTTTTATAACAATATTTCCAAATTAGGCCTTTCTTTCTTGCAAGTGTTTGTCCAAATGTGATGTAGTTTTGCATCCTTCCCTTTCTGAAAGCCTGTAACCTTGCCAAGGTGCATCATGTCCTGTTTTGTTGTTTTGGTTTTGGCCTTAGAAATTCCAGCCCCATTTTCTCCTTTTTGTGCTTGAATGAGCAGGAAAAAGAAGTCAGGGTTTGGAGAATGTCCTTTTCCAGAGGGGCTCAGATGAGTTGTTTTTCCTTAAATAATTCTGAAGCTCCTTGCCTTCA
Organism: Pyrocephalus nanus; assembly: GCA_038380795.1. NCBI lineage: Eukaryota > Metazoa > Chordata > Aves > Passeriformes > Tyrannidae > Pyrocephalus > Pyrocephalus nanus. The sequence continues at coordinate 63,580,344 of CM076262.1, read as the reverse complement.
GGCTCAGTTAGATTAGTACTAAGTCAGGTTATCAAGTTGTAAAAAATAGAGGTAACAAAATTTAGCTTTTTTTTCTTCAGAATAATTAGACAAGAGAAGGAAACAGAAGGGAAAAAAAAAAATACCAGCCTCTCCACTTGCCAAAAGAATTGTCCCATTCCTCTCTTCTGTTCAGAAGTAATTCCCATTTCTGGATAACAACTTGCCATAGCTTTCATAAACAGGGCTAATATAATTTGTCTCTAATAGAATGTCATGGTGCACGTAGCTTGCAGATAATTGGTTTAGGAGTAAATTGAGGGGAGGGTTTTTCTCGGGTCTCTCTTTTTTATCATTTGCTGCTACTGTGTGTCATTCAGAGTCCAACTCAATCAAGAGTCTATTACTGATAGCTGAACAATGTGGTGCCTACAGATCTTTTATGATGCAAAAGTGGGCAGTTGCATTGTGCATGCTTCAAAAGGCATGACAGAAGAAAAAAAAAAAAGAACAAAAGCAAGAACTTTACATACAGGCCCTTAGTTGGGAAAGTGATTCGTTGGAAATAGATTTTTGCTATAATTTTCTTGTTTGAAATCCTGAATTGAGTAATGGAGCTTCTTGAAGATTTTGATTTTTTTTAAATCAAGAATCGATTACGTGAAGTTCGGGTGTCTCTCTATTTAGTGTGTCAGGGCTGCTCTGCTCCTCTAACAGTGCTTCTCAGTGCTTCACATATCCCTAACTTTTCCAAACCAAGGAGCAAAGAAGTAAGCTCCTTATTTCGTACAGTTTTGTACCATCACATGCAGTGGTCTGTGTAAGTATCAGGGGTTGGTGTTTGAAGCCCAAGCACTCATCAGAAGGGAAACAGGTAATGTACAAACCCTGTGTGAAGGTTTTTCTAAAAAGTAAACCAAAACATGTTTTTAAAGACTTGCAACAGTGAATTACTTTCTCTTGACTGAGCGTGTTTTTTCCCTTTAGGACTAGTGTACAATTTAGGTGAATAGTGTATTCCATGTTCCTTTGCAGGAGGGCATATTGGGAAAAATCTTCAATTTTCCATTGTTGCAGTCATAATGGGGATGAGTTGATAAAACCCTCAGTTTAGATGATTTTCAAATATTTGTGCACTTTCTTGACTGTGATATAATCAGTAAACAAACAGATTCCACAGAAATAGTCTTTGAAAACATTTTGTCTGTGTCCATTGACTTTCACGGTCAGACATGCCATAGAAGTAGGTGTGGTTTTATTGTGTTTTACTATGTTGGTTTGGACCAAAAAGATGAAGTCTCAAGCCCCATGAAAATGAGGGAGAATGAAGATTATTCTCAAGTTTTTTACTTGTCAGGATCAAAGTCTTTTATCTGAACTGCCCTATTCCGAACTGGAAAAGGCCAAAAAGTTAAATGAAAATCAGTGATTTTGTGATCAGGAATGAAATAGTGATTTTTTTTTTTTTTTTTTTTAATAAATGTGGGTTCACTGTGGTACCATTGGAGATTCTCTGTGTACTGCCCAACTTAAAAGCTGTACCTCTATCCCAGTGATACCATCTTATATGCAAACAGCTGTAATTTGTATTGCATAAAATCAAAAGGTAAAATTTTGTCTTTGGTTTCTCACACCATTTTGTGTTAATAGAGCAGTAGAAAACAGGAATACCTTTAACTCAAAAAGTTAACCCATAGAAAACTTTGAGTAATTTTCTTTCAAACTTCTATACAAAAGAAAAAAAAAATTGCAACTTTAAGAAAGATCTCCATCAGTCATTCACAGGAAGATGTAGAGGAATTTGGTTCTATTTTTTCCAATCTTTTCCAGCCTCCTACGCGTCTGGGTTATAGTTGGGGTCAAGTTGGGAAGTGTTAAAATCAGAGAGGAACAATTTTTGGTATGCTTAACGTTTATCCGAAAGTAAGAAAAGCCATTCAAAAGGCTTTTTTTTAGTGAGTGAACTTTTCTGATAGTTTAAGGGACCCAGGTGATTCAGGGAGTCTCAACAATGTCTACAATTTTAAGTGATTATCTGAACTTTCAGAGTTTTAAAGGTTACTCCCGTCACTGGCAGCACAATGTGCTCACCGTGACTGGCAACTTCAGGGAGCGTGCAGTTTTTACTCTATTGACTCTTGGCTACCGTTTTGTTCATGCTCTGTTCTGTATTCTTGACAGCAAATTGATTTAACTTGCAGCAGGAAAGAGAGTGTGTGTGTGTCTGCTTGAGTGTGAGTGAGCAAAGCACGCAGGAGAGCGCGGGAGAGGGGGAGAGAAAGAAATGTGCCGATGTGAAATGTACCGGGGAGCAAGGCGAGGATACTGAATGGCAACATTTAGGCATTGACTGTGACATTGTATTAACCTTTTTAATGGATGTATGTAATAAAGTGACATGTAAATGGAGCACAAGGGGAGATATGACACTATATCTGGAAAAGGATAAAACAGTCAGTGAATACTGGGCTATTATAGCAGTTTGCAAACCTTGGATAAACTCAGTCAGCGGTTGTATAATTGGTTATTCAATCCCGACCCTTGTTCACAGCTCAAAGCCAGGAACACTGAGACCTGTTGCCAATTTGAGTGAATGCAGTGACTGTACTCGGCCGGGGCCTAACACTGGAGCCAGGCCTTTTCCTGTGGGCTGGTTTCCACCATGTCTGGGACTGGCGCGGTGACAGTAGCCCTTTTGTTGTGAAAGGCTGGCTGGTACTCCCCTCCTTTGCAAAATGTCTAACAGCTACACAAATATAAGAAAATAGGAAAAGGGACTTACTGTAGCTTTTCTCTTACCGAGTTAAACGTAGGGGCTTTGAAAAGGAGGCAGAGCCCAAGCAATAAGGAAAACCTGAAGCATGCTGTGAAACGTTATGGTCAGATGAGGAAAATGCCATCTTCTTCCCGTGCGTGATGCGAACTGTGGGGAAACCTGCATTCTCCCAACCCATGCCGAGCAGGCTTGGAAGCGCTCTCTGGAGAAATGATTCCCATGGGCCCACTGGGGTGGCCGCTTGCATGAGCACAGGAGCTCCTGCATGGACCCGCTCCATAAAAAGGTCCAAGATCTTGATATTTGTCGTCATGGGTTTGTTTGAGAACCGCGTATATGGAGGTTGTCTCTCGTGTTATGGAGGCAGCATTGTATAAGCCAGCTGGAGATGAACAGAGAGAGTATTACAAGTACCCCCATTCCCTCCACCCGCATCCCTACACACACAACTTTCCAGTAAGAGCAGGGAGATATTTATGGAATGTCCTGACTCAGAGGCCAGCTGTTTCTCTTCTAGTAAAATGGTAGTTAGAAATAAATCAGAAGAAGGTTTGATTTTGGTTGATGAAATAATGAATATTCAGTAATATATATAGAAGATGAGCTTAGATGAGCTAATAGTCCCCTCTGGTTTCCAGCTTTTTGTGAATGAATCTGCAGTGTTATGAATCTACAGTTCCTCTATTCCCTCCTTTCCCCCCGACCCCCTACTTTTCTCTAGCTTTCAGTAGTGGGATCTTGCTCCTTTACAAGCCTTATACTTTCTAAATGTACCTGGGTTACACAGTATTATTTTTGTCATGTCATCATTCCCTACAGAGGGAGGGGAATTCTTGACACAGTAGATTATGCACAGTCTTTTTAAGTTACAAAATCGAGGTAATGGTTAATAATTATATTCCTCTATTTCACAAAGAGATGGGCTTGGGGGCTAATCTCTTTGCCATTCTGATTTACTCTAGTTCAGAGAAAATAATACAGAGTGCCCGATTTAATGAAAGGCTGCAATTCAATCAAGAGGTTCTGCTGAGGTCATATAATATAAATGGTTACAGCACCTCTTGACTGAGTTACAGCCTTGATAATTCAGTACTTTGTTGTTATTTATGAGGGTAACTTTTCAAAGCAATCTGCATATCTCCCGCTAAAACCTGCTTTGAAAATTTTATACCATGATGTCATTGAAAAAGAATTTTTTTTTCTTTTGGTAAGAAAAGAGAAAAAAAAAACCCACACCAGCAAAATGAGAGGGGAAAGGAATGCATTGTTTTAGAATAGAAAATTAATCACTTGGAAATGGACTGGTTATTGTGAAGCAAATGCAGAAAGAGTACTGAACTTGTGATACATGAGAAAAACTACAGAAACTCCTGCCAAGGCTTTTAATGGAAAATACACCACACCGTCTCATTATAAACACAGCTTTGGGAGTGAAGACTTATAACAGTGGAGAAGAAAGGGCATTATGGAAATAAATATTTTTTTGATACTCGTAGCTAATGTAGCTCAACCTTAATTGAAGTATTGTATGGAGTATCCGGAATATATTGTAGTAGGGACTCTTGGAATAATTTGGGTGTTTGGGGTGTTAATATAAAGAAGGACATAGTATTACATGCTGGTGAACTAGAATGGTTTAGTCGTCAGGAGAACTGCACTGAGTCCATTGAAGCTTATCCCTACTGACACTGAAAAATCCACTCAACATGCACCTCATCTTCTTAATTCTCCCAAATATTATCTGTGTTTTACATTACAATGTAATATTGTCTGCAAGGATAACACACTGATGTCTCCCTTAGGTAAATGTTTCCAATTTAGTGAATTGTAGGTGTCTGACTGGAGAGTCTACATTCTTCTGCAGAAGAGTGAATGCTTGAGATGCATCATTAATTTAATGTAGCTAAGAGACTAGTAGGCTTAAAGGAATTTGTAGTAGCCCCACAGAGAACTACTCAAATGTAATTTAAATAGGATGGGGGAAACTTTTTATTTTTTTTTTTTCTGAGTTAGAAATGTTCAAAGTGGCAATAGCTGCCTTTATATGTTTTAAACTTCATAAAGAGGTATCTGTTGTATATATGGAAACAAGCGTCTCAAAGCCAGATCAGGGCTTTGCAGAAGCCTAGCTTTTGTGCACAGTGCTCTAGCAATGTGCACCTCTGGTGCTCCCTTTTTTTCTTTGGCAGAAGGAGAGGAAGAAGGACAAGAAGTACAACATACTGCCTACCAAGTAAACCACAAGTCACAGCTGAGCTATACTTCTCCAACTCTGAATTCTTGGAAGACAGAGTAATTTCTGTCTTTTAATTGTTTTAGAATTGAATATCATTCAGAAGATTCACAGAGAATTTAAGAATTTCTGTAGCCAAATTGAGAACCAATTGATAGGCTACATCTATATGCAGTAGGAATTTGAAAACTTAGAGGCCAAGTTTCATAAGGATATGGAGAAAGTTTGGTTTGGGGATTGCTGCTTTACATTTATGCATTTCACTTTTCTGCCTGAGTTAGAATGAGATTGAGATAATTTTTTTAAAAAATAGGAATCTATTATTTCTGTTAAGAAATTGTAGTTGATGGAGAAATGAATTTTTTTACCTTTTCTATGAAAAAAACCAGTCGTTTTTTGTTTCTCTTAATCCCTGGGGCATGTAATAAATAATATCCTGTCTCTTATTTATAAAGCAATGACTGATGGTGCAAGTTTTAACAGTCTTCCATCTTCCACTGCCTATTCTTCCATCCTTGCAAGAATAGGCATAACATACTCTATATTATGCCTTAGAGTGTGCCGGTTACTTTTTGAATGAGTCTGCCTTTTCTGTATTCTTAATTCAGCTTGTGCTAAACTAACTAGAAAGATGCTGTCTTTGATGTCCCAAGAATTAGATGGGACCCTCCAGCTCCATCATCTGTTGTAGTAGGGCTCAAGAAATAGATGAGTGAATGGAAAAGACACACAATGCTCTGTGAGATACCTGGAAGGTTAAGCCTCCATTTTACACCCAAGTATCTACTGAGACACTTCCATTTCTTTAGTGAGGGTGCAGGAAGCTGTATAAATTGGTGATGTAGTGCTTAATGGCTGTGTTCATATAACCAGGAGGCTCTAAGCTTAGCTCAGTGGTTAAAAACATAGGAGAGAAGGGAAGCCAGCACAGAAGAATTCATTTCTCTTCTGTTTTCCCCATAACCATTGTATTTTATGTGGCATTTCACCATGTCTTTTCGTCACTCATGGGACTTATTCTCGCATTTGCCCCCCAAATACATTGGAAAATGCTGCTGAAGAGGGAAAGGGGGACATGGGAGGGCACGATTGTGAGGTTTTTGCCAATTGCGACTCTTAAGACTTTGCTGAAAGCTGCAGTCATCAGTGTGGTTATGTGATACAGAAATTTATTCCATCGGCTTTCAAGGTATAGACTGCTTTCATTTATGCCATAGCATCCCCCCAGGATTAAGTCATTTGTTGCTCTGGCATTCTCTTAAAGCCTGGTCACAAAAGAGAACTTTCTGAACAATGGGCCTGTTATCCTATTCAGCCTTTTCTGATCTATTAAATTCCCTGTTACACCATTCTGCAATTACTCTACACCCCACCTTCCCAGACACCCTGTTCTCAAGCAATCTGGGAATTTGCCCTTGTCATTTGCCTCACTCCACAGGAGCCCCACGTCCCTCTGTTTCTCCCCACCACTTTTGATATTGACTCTGGGTCATTTTCTGTGCTTGGCATACTCACATGTATCTCGTATGGCTCTCCTTCATATCTGCATTACCAGAGAAACATTTATATATGTTTATTCAAAGACTTCTCCTATTAGAGAGAGGTGGTCTCAACCTTACTTTTATCTCAGTGTTGAAAAAGAAAAGCTGAATTACATGTAGTTCTTTTTCCAAACATGTCTTACTAGATATGAAATAAATCTCTGTGTAAACTGCTTATTGTTGAGCACCGTGTCTGGAAAGAAAGGTAGGTACCATACACGAGAGGTCAGTGTTAGTCACAAAATTAAATCACAAAAGATATGATTGCATGTAAAGATTTGATAGTGGTATTATTGTTCAGATAGAGTTCATTAAAGTTAGATGTGTCAGTGTTAAAATTGAGGTGCAGTTGATATTAGACTTGGATTGATTTTTTTTTTTTTCCACAGGCACACTAACAGTTATCTGACTGAAGTGATTTCTATGCAAACATTAAAATTTAGCTGAGTTTCTTAGGGACTTGGAGATGATTTGAATCAATGTTCAGAATTAGCCCTTAAAGACACAAGGATTCAGAGCCAGGAATCCCAGCAGTAGAGCTGCACGGATCTGCTCTTCATATTCTTTCACAGATCTGGTTTTTGTCCAATATGCTCTTCATTTACAGATTTGATCTTTATTGGAAGGAGCTGTTACTCTCAAAAAGCACCCACTTTTACTGTCAGGAACATCATTTTCAGGTCTTGCAAGATTGCAATCCTGAGTATGGGTCCAGCTCCTTATAAAGGTTTGTCTCTCTAATTCTCAGATCATGTGTTATGATCCCTATTTGCTGTTCTTTTAATTAATTATAGCCTAGTCAGCGCTTGAGATCACAGTCATAGAGGGAAGTTGGGGTTTTGTTTTTCTTTCAACAGGGAGATGTGGTCCAATTGAGGGGTTTGAACATGAGGGCAGAGCCTTAGGAGAGGCACCTTTCTATACCAGTCAGAGCTTTTTCAGAACGTGCCTTTTTCCTTTTGTAACCATGGAAAGTAGAAATAATCAAGACAAGATCAAAAATATGATGATCACTAGAACAGGCTTCTGTGTGATCAAACAAGGTGCGGCTTCTGCCCATTCACAGCAGAATCCAGATGTCTCTTACCACCCCACTCTTACCACCCTTCCAAATGGTTCTTTCTTCATCTGAACTTCTTCACCCTGCTTCAGTTCATTTTAAGCTTCCCCTTCACTGATCTTATAAGGGCTGTACAGGTGAATGCTTTGGAATTGCAAAAAGGAGTTGATTCCATGTATGAGAAAGACCTCATTTCATTCATCCCCAAGGACTAGGGCAGGCCTTCTCAAATAGTAGTTTGAGAAATCTGAGAGGATGAGTACACCTACTCCCCTCTTGTTTTTTGGTGATGGAAATTAGGTCCCAGAGCAAAAAGGACAAGGTTTGTTGGACAAAGTGGGAGAAGGCTAACTCTGGGTGGCCATTGATGAGATTGATAGCACAGAAGTGAGGGAACTTGTTGTTACTTGCTTTTAATTAAATTTGTCAGAGGAAATGTTGACATTCTCTGTATTTCTGGGGTCTGTGTTCTTTTTACCAGGAAGAATGTAGTGCCTTTTGATTGTCATCACTGTGTAAAGAGCTGCCTAGTGAATGACCTTAATTCTTGGGAAGGTATTCTCTTCCTGTCCTGCATTCACCTTACTGGTCCTTGGTCCTAAATGCAGATGATCCTTCTTGTGGATCTGGACAACTATCTGCAGAGGATGTTTTACCATCCTGAGGTGGATGAAGGAAGTCTGACTTTTCTAAAGTAGTCTAAAAAAGTGCTGCTGCAGGGTATGAGTAAGATTCCTCTCTGATAAAAAAGATGTTTTTTTTCTTTAGAGTGCTGGCAATAATTTGAAGTCATAGCTTATGCTTCAGTCTGAATCCTATTGTCTTTTCGGGTAACAGAAGTTCACATTACATCTCTTTCACCTTTGCCCGGGCTGCTGCAGTTATCTGTTGGATAGCAGGGGAATGGGGGAGCTCCCTGTCTGTGACCGTTTTCAATAGCCAGGGAGTGGCTGCAGAGTTGCCCTGACTCTCCTACTCCTTCAGTGCACTGTGTAATATAAGTACGTTTCGGATTTGACAAATGAGTCCCCTTTCTTAGTCTTGTTTTTTCCTTGTTCTCAGCATTGTTTTCTTTGTCTCTCATCTCTTTTGCCCTCTTTGACTTCCCTGCTTTTACCTTCTGACTTTCCTTTCCCCTTGTCTAGAACTATTATGTTAAAGAGCTATGCATAATAGAACTTTCTCTGATTTCTCTTCGCTTATTTGGGGATTACCTGTCACAGCTGTTACATGGCTGAACCACCCGTGTATCTTGATGTTATTCCCTTACTCAGAAAGAAAAATGCTTGACCAAAAGGAAACCCAATGTATTTCCTCTCCTTATTTACGCTGAAAATAACAGAGTCCAAGAAATCCATGAATGGAGACAAGTGAGAACAAACAGAACAAGTTGTCAAGGCAGATGGAATGCTGTACTTCAGTGGAGAAGCCTGTGTGCAAATCTTGGAAGATTATTTTAGGCAAGTCCAAGGGTGACATTAGCCTTAATAATTTCTACTTAATTTGACATAATGATTTCGTGCAAATATCGTTTACTTCACAACTAGGACTCTGATTTACTGTGATACCTGCACTTCAGAAGCTTTGATTTATAGTGTACCTTTTATTATTATTATTATTGTTGTTGTTCCTATCTTTCTGGCATCTGGCAATCGGTGATTGAGATTTTGTGTTCACATATGTTGTGCAAGAGAAGTTCAGGATGTGTAATTGTTTAGCATCAGGCGTATGTGCTTTAATTCTCACTTCCAGTGGTAAGACAGTCTGTCATATTTTGAAAGAGAATAGAAATCTGGGCCTACTATGTGGGATTTTTTTGTTGTTTCAGGGGGATATCCTTTTCAGTTTTCTTTTTCAATTTTTTTAAATCCTTTTAATGGTTTTATTAACATCCCAGATAAGTATTTTATGGTTCTTTCCATGTCATCTTTAGATTCAAATTACACCTTTACTCTAGGAAGTACATAGACAATCTGATGTCTGCAGCCCGTTTGCTACACAATTATATCAATATATATTTTAAATAAATAAGTCCAGATGATCAAAATATCTACATACTCATACCTCAATCTGATTGATAACACATGACTCCAAACCATCCAGTTCCACAAAATGTCAATATTTTGATGGGTTTTAGCTTTGTATTTTCAACTTTCAAGTGCATGTGCACTTCCAGGGGACTTACTTGCTGGTTTACTGATTTTGTTTGGATATGGAATTGCCTGATTTGCCTTAATATTTACCTCATTTGCCAAGACAGCAGCAACACAGCGTTTGCATTTGATAAGAGTTTATCTGTTACATTCAGTTTATTAATTGAGTAAAATCAGCTAGTAAATATATGGGTATGAATGCATGTATTCATTATTAGGATCAGGAAACATTTTGCCACAATTTTTTCTCCTACCAGTAGCAGATCTGAGCACATTGTTTAAATGAGTGCAGTGATTTTCCCTTCATTTAAAGGAAAATTAACTTTTCTTCCACCTGCCATTGTTCTCTGAAGAGGATTATAATATGGTCAGCAAAATGCTACAAAGGGTAAAGAAAAATTACATCAACCTCAAATGTCTTATTTACCTCCTAAACTCCTAACTATCCTGCAAAAAAAAGACCCAAATATGGGGTGAGGAAACCTCTTCTTTCTGTCTGACTTCCACCTCCCCGTACCTCGTTGTCACTCCTGGCAGTGTAACTAATGGCCATATCTGGATCCAGCCCTCCCCACCTCCGCTCCGCTGACATCATAAATTATCCAGATCTAAATGGACAACATTCATTAGCTGTGCACTTTGCAGAAAGAGCCAGCTCAGGAGCTAAGCGCTCGCCCATTTTTATTAAAAGTTAAAAAGCTCCTTGCTGTCACGGAAAGGGGAGTTTGGAGGAGGTACAATGGAGGACAGTGCCACAGAGCTAATAAATAAAAATAATAACTATTACCATTGGTTGAGTGACCCTGGGAGAAGAGCACTACTGAGCCATTTGTTGTTCCTTTTCACTTGTCAACAGCAGTGGCTTAAAAGCCTTCGCCATTGTTCAGGGCCTAATAGCACCTGTTGGGAAGATAGGAAGACAGCTGTCAAAAAAAAAAAAAAAACCCAAACTAAAAAAACACCCAAAAAAACAAATCAGAGTGAGGGAGGAGGGTGGAAGCTGACGATTAGTTCAGTAACAAGCGCTTTGGCGCAGCTGCAGCAGAACATTTCCTGGCTTCCATTCGGAAGTGAGGCTCTGGCACTGCCAGCTCTGTGCTCCAGCGCTCCCCAGGATGGGCACCAGGAGAGCCCACAGTACCCAGGAGTGCCAGGAGATGGGAATGGAGCAATGTGGGTCTGAAAGCAGTGGTAGTTAACCCAGAATAACCCCAAACCCCGACCAGACCTCAACAGCAGAAGTTGCGACTTTGTGACAAGAGTGCTTGTTTTGGTTTCTTTTTTTTTCTTTTTTTTTTTTATTTCTTTTTATTGCTCTCTTGCATTGGCAAATAAGGCTCTTCTTCCCTCTTTGTCAAGGTACAGGTGATGTGTAAGGAAGGCCAAGGGGTGAGGAGCCCTTGTTCCTGTTGAATTTAGGATTTGATAAGTGGAGTAGTTGAACTTAAGAAGGATTTCCTTGAAATTCTAGCCAAACACTGTAGCTCTCAATTTATGTTTTATGGTTAGTTAGATTATGTAGTTTTATATATATATATATATATATATATATATATTTAGATTATATAGTTTTATATATATAGGTTATTATGTATAACTTTATATATATATAAATTATTATCTATAACCTTTTGGCTCTCTTGGGCTTTTGTTTTAGGTTTTTTTCAAGAAAGCATTTAATTACTTAAAAGACATAGATCAGCACAAAAGATCTTTTCTGTCAAAGGATAAACCATGGAATATCCCTAGAACATCCTTAATGATGTGTCAATACCCACAAAAAGTTAGTGTATAGTCATCTCATTGAATGCTTTTTTTTAATCCCTCTTGCTTAATAAGGATGTGCTGAAGATGTAAAAAATTAGCAGACCGAAAACATCGCCCTCTGTTAACATTAACAAGATATTATGGCCCTTTAATTAGAAACTGGCTCTGTTGGTAGCACTGATACATAAATATATTTCAGGGGAATATGTATTTCAGTGGAGTATCTCTGTCCAACTGAGACAGAAAAACAAAACTGAAGTGAAATTTAATGGCATTTAATTCCAGATGTCTCTGTTTTTATGTTGTTACTCTTGAAATAGTCTCTGGAAATATTAAAACATCTTTGTGGTTTCAGAACTTCAGTGAAGCTCAGGCTTGGTATAGTGCCTCCTTCTGTCAACTGACACAGGGGTTTTTGCTGGGTGGGCCACTCCTGAGAAAATCAATTCCTTCTTTCATTTAGAGATGCCAGGAATTAAAGAGGCATTAGAAACCCAAAGAAGACAGATTAAGACAAAAATCTCTTTTTTTTAATGCATAGCAGAGGGTTTTTCTTATTTCACTGTTGCCCTTCTTTTCATAAGGATTCTTACTGGTGTAACATCAATGGAAAAGGAAAAGGTTGCTGCTCAGGTGTTGAAAGTGAGTTACTATGCTTCACATTTCTTTTTTGTATACCAGGAAAGTACAGGGAACGTGTAAACTTCACTTCTTTTTTAAGTTTGGTAAGGTTAAATACCTTGCTACATTCTTATACGTTAATTTAATTAGGGGTAAAGAAGATGGTGGTAGCAGGGAGTTGGGATCATCCTAAATATTGTGTATGCTGCAAAAGACATTCCAGCAACAGTTGTGCCAGTGAAATGCCGCATTTGGCAGAACGTGTTCGTGGTCGTCTCTTTTCGGCCAACTCACTGGCCTGGATCTCCAAAGGCAGTCGGAGCCTAATTCCTTTCCAGAATGAGATTTATGCTCCTGAATGCCTTTGGGAATCCAAAGCACTGAGTCCCAACGAATTTCAGTGACAAAAGGCGTATTGTCCTGTGCATGGCATCCAGTGCCATTCACAGTGCCTTCAGTGTGCCCTTCTCCGGGGGACGCAGTTGCTTTGCTGCGGAAATGGGAAAGGCAGAGATTGAATCGATCCTTGAACTGGCCATATCCTACTATGTATTTCAAGGACAAGGATTTAGATGGAGAGTAACTGAGCAGTGAGTGCAAACTATGCTGTTCCAGAGTTTCTTCAGAATAATTAAGCTTTGGCAGTTTTGGGGGGTGTCCTGTAAGTAATGCAGCCCCATCTTGATATAAATATGAGGCACCCAGCAGTGGCTCCAGGTTTGATGTGGAAGGCCAGGTTAGTGGAGATGTTAGAAGAGCACACCACTGCCCAGCTGCCCTGAGACACAAACATAAATTCCACCTCCACAACAGCAGAAGAGGTGGCAATTACCATACAGCAGTTTGCAACCCTAGATTTTTGCGTTTTGGAGGGCAGTCAGTGGACACTTAGCAGCCTTGATGGTGGAGTCCGCTGTCACTAAGGTAGGTAAAGCAATGAAATATGCACTCTACAAGTTAGTGTGTTGGAAATAACAGAGATTGAGTTGGAATTCCCTGTTGTTCTGAGGCGAGAGCGGAGATTGCAGGCTTGTTCCCTGGCTCAGTGCTGTGCTCATGAGAGGTGATTTTGTTGGGTATGCTGGCCTTAGAAGGGCTTTGGGGCCATTTTACTGATGTAGACATTGTCAGTCCAGAAAAGTGTATAACATACAGACTTTTAGAAATACCTAAGTTGTCATGTTCTGGAAGCTGGTTCTGTCCCAAAGCTGTATATCAGTAAAGAGAGTGGACGCTGAGAAAATCTCAGCTATTGCCTTTGTAACCCCCAAATGAGCCCAGACCCTCCTGCTGGGAGGCTGAAGGAGTGGCAGGAGGTATTACATGACAGGCTTGATTTCTTTGCATTGCACATGTCAAATCTGGAGTGTGACACTGCTCCTACAGTAGGTGACCATTCATTGAAATGAGGCCTGAAATGTTCACAGCTAATGGAGCAACTGCCAGGGCATTCAGGTGATAGAAACTATAAAATATTCAGAAAATCATGTTTCTGGTGGCATTCATAGATTACTGGTTTGGATTTTAAAAGCTTGAATAATTTAATTATGGTGCTATGGAACCTTTTCTGGCTAGGTGCATTACTTTTTTTAGCACAAAAAGCAGAACTCTTACACCAGAAATCATGATAAGAAATGTCTTATCATTCATATAGCATTTATTTCATTATGCAGCATGATGGGTATCGCAAAAGAGAGCAAGCAACTTGAAAACAACTCTTGTGTTATTAAACATACACAAAATTATGGCTGTACGTGCAACAAGAATACAGTGGTAACTTGGTGTCGTTGGGCACTACGGTCATCTGTGGATACAGAAGTTGGTTTTGTTCTCTAGTAAAATGCGATGGGAGCTAACATGTGGCCAGAATGAGACTAGAGATTCCAAGAGCAGGAAGGCTGGTTATCCCTGCCAGGGAAGGGAGCTTTTTAGTAGGCTTGGAAGCCACCCATGGACATATGTAGCCCAGCTGTTTTCTGCACAGTGGTTGTGATGGAGCGATGTAGTAAGAGTCATACTATGATGTGCTGGCCAGAGCACCACAGCTTCCCAGTATCGAAATGTGAATGTTTCACTCAGCTGTGTGAGTTTGTGCCCAAAGACTAGAAAACATTTTATGTGTAAAAAAAAAAAAAAAACAAACCACCAAACCCTCAACAGCACACTACTTTCTGTCCAGTCAGAGAAGCCCCAGGTAGTATTGTACTCAGCACCATATTTTTGCTTATCACGCCTGAGCAACCATGTCCTACATTTGAACAATATTTACATTTATAGAGGTGTTTCCTAGTGTCTGCTCCAAAAGTTTAAAATGCTTTCAGACTGGTGAAAAATTGCAGTACTTCCTGGAAGGCAAGAGAAAAATGTATGTTGTGTGGTCTTTGATTTCCAAATTTAAATACATTCTGTGTTGTGCCTGCTCATGATTCATAGTGTCTTGCCTAGCTGCAAGTAGTTCCCTAAAAGCATGATTCTGTTGATGGAGAACCATATGTGTATGCAGATGCTGTATGTCTATGTAACCTGCTGATACCAACCATTTCTTCATAATAGTTGCTTTATTTTCTTTGCTGTGAAAATTGTTTCTGATTTTGTATGGGTAAGACCTTCATAACAAAAAATGGGTGCATAAAAGGAGAAATTTCTCATGTCTCTCTATATACTTGTCTGCTCCTTTAAAGAAAGAGTGGAAATCTGCACTTAATCTTGTTTCCTGATTTAAACCAGAAAGGGTTGGTTGTGGTACATGAACACAGGACAGAGTGCCAGTGGGGTGGCAAGTTGATAGGTGAGGGTTGTAGAAACACTAAGTGGAACTGTGGCTGACAGGTGTAATGTATTTATGGCCGTAGCAAAAGAAAAGGGTGAATAATGGATGCCAGCTCAGTATTTGCCAGCTCTTTCATAATGTAAAGAAAGGTGTCTGCCAGAAGTGCAAGGTATATCAGCCAGTGCTGAAGTTTATTCATGACCATTTGTGCCGACCAAATACTCCTTCCTCTAGGAATGACACGTGTTGGCAGGAAATGTCTGGTGGTCTGGCTGGGTATTGAGCAACTCTTGGCATCTCTCCACTCAGCTATGCTTCATGTCATCATCCTCGCCGAGGCCAAACATCTTTCTTTTACTTTGTTTTAAGGAGTGTCTTTCAGGCCAGGACAAGATCTGTTCCCTGTAGTTACAAAGGAGGGAACACTTTGGGCATCTCCTTGGGAGGGCACCCATGCTTGGATAACCAGACACCGTGCAAGTGAGAGGGTCGAGGACTCACACTGCTCCTCTCACTTGCCGTCAGCTTACATCAGCCTCTTCCCCTTTATCCTAGTTTTGTCTTCTTTATAGCATTAGAGCTTTCTCTCCCATTTCCTCTTCAAATATGGCTCTTCTGGGCGTGCCTTGTGTGGAGAGCTCCCATCCGTCACCTTCTTACAGCTTGATGGAATTGCATGCCTTTCTTTGGAAGCAGGCAGCTGCATGAAAACGAAGTTTGCTTTTAGTAAATAATCGGCAGGAGCAGAAAGAGGTAATGGAGATTTGGCACTGAAGACCATTTTAAGCTTTTATAAGTGGATTTCTAGGACTGTGACCTTGGAGCATGGATTTGAAAAGAGCTACTGGAGAGGCTGGGCCTGAAGGCAACACTGTACTGTAGAACTGTGGTTTTGGAAGTCTGCCGAGGCAGGTTCAGGTACACACGTGCACGTGCAGTGCCCCTGAATTGAGAGTAGCATTCGGTCACTCCCAAAGGGGAATTACAATGCCTGAAAAAAATTAACACAACTTCTGGAAGTAGACTAAATTCAATAGAAGTCTAGCAGACGGTGATAAAAATGGTGCCTCCCTCTTACTATGGCTTTGCAGCCTTGTCCGCTTCCTGGAAACAAAACGCTGCTTTCCCAGTGTGAAAACTTTGGGTCTTTTAGCAAGTAAGTCAATGAGGCTATACTTAAACACCAAATACAGAAATAGAAGGGCAGTGGCGAGCTTGTTAGCATGCAAAAAGTTAGACTAAAAAGCAATTTTATGTTAATTTACGTAGATGCTTTGCTTCCCAGTAGTGTTAGAGCCATTCAGTGCATGTGTGCCCAGCGAGTACAGATCTGTGCACACGTGCACCCATGTGCAGCTCCGAGCAGCGAACGCGGGACTCTTACACCAGTGAGAAAGTGGTTTAATTCCATGTGCCAAAGGCCTGCGTGAGAATTACTGGCTGCTGGCATCCGTTTCCACGTCCAATTGTTGTAGATGAGGGAGTCAGTCTCGGTGGTGCTTGGCACGGAGGGAGAGGGGGCACGGAGGAGCCAGTGTGCTGCTGGCACAGGCGGAGGGCCATTCACCAGTGGGTATTGCCATACGCAGTGATGCGGAGAAGCATATGCAAGCAACAGAGGCAAGGGTGAAAGAAAAAAACAAAAATGTGCCGTAAATATCTCTAGAAAGAGCTAATGACTGGTAAATGTGTTGAATAGAGACAGCAGAAATCATTTTTGTGGGTTAATTTGTATCTATGTTGATTCAGTCAGGGTCCTCTTCGCCAACATTTACTTAATGAATCCTGTTCTTCTTTCCATCTCAGTCCTTATCTTTGGTGCCCTATCCACAATCCTCCTCTACAATAACATTTAACACTTTTCATGGTTGTGCCTGGAACAAAAATGTTTTCCAAACAGTATTACTGTTCACAAAAACCCAGTGAACAACTCTTGTAGACCTATTCATATTGTGTTGTGGATAGACTTGAAAATGTTTTATTGTATGCTGTAGGACCAACACTGCAGATAGGTAAGAGGGGAATTCTGAGCTCAAGTGAAGCTTAGAAGGTGGCAAGGGGCTAATTCTGAATTCTTCTCGAAGGTGGAATTGGGAGGCACTTTGAGTAATCATGCTACTCAGAACATCATGTGAAGCTTTTGGGAAATACAGATTATTATAATACATAGCTGTCCTGATGCATATCCAAAATCTGTCAGAACATAGCTCAGTTTTTGGATGTAGCAACATTGTTTTGGGGAATCCAAGAGGAGAGTAGCTGTTGGAGTAGGGATCAGGAATAGCAGTTCCTGTGTGCCGGTCCCTTTTCCCAATTTCAAGCTGCACATTATATGTGCAAGCATTAAAAGTTTTACTGACTTTCTAATGAATCCAGAGAACGCGTGCTTTGCAAAAAAAGATACAGCGTTTATTTCTTTTCATAATTTGAGAGCATCATCTTCCCAACGAAGTCTAAAAAAAAGCTGAACAAAGGATGACTTTGTTTCTGTATAATTCATGAAACCTCTACAGTCGTAACCTTTTAAACAGTTATTTTTATTTAAGATGTGTAAATTTCAAATCTTTTTTTAATGGGGTACATAAATGACATAATAAATGTTTCTTTCCAAGATATGGTGCATAATGTATTTCACAAGCAGTTACTGAAATGTGATAGGTTGAGTATATGAATAGCATATTTTATGTAAGTACAATATGTTAACATGGTATATAATAGAATTAAACAAGCTGTAATTTAATCTAGCGCTTTAGCTCCATAAAGCTATAGGGGTGGGGAAGCTATTGTCTTTCAGAATTAAAGTTCTTTTTAAGTATTAGCAGAAGACGATTATTTGCTGATTCTGTATCAAAATTCTGTTGAAGTGCCTTATGTAAAAATTGCAGTTCAAGTCAAGAGAGGTTTGAAACTAAGTTAGGACATCAATTTAATATGATTGCTTGGGGGTTTTTAAAAGGGAAAAAAATCTATATAATATTATTTTGAATAGTTAGCATACAGTATTTCAACGGGGGAAACGCTGATTAGATCACCACAATCTATTTTATGCCATCAGGATTGCTGAGGGGGCTTATAATTGTGTTAAATTTTCATATTACTCATATTCACACATTAATGAACAGATGCATTGTTACTATTGGGATTTTGCCATTTGGCCTTTCACATCTCTAATCATGATTTCCTACTGAGATCTTTACCATTCCCGCAGAAATCCAGTCATTGATATATGGCCGTCCACCGCATTCATTATTCCCCCGCTCGTTTGTCCGCGGCTCTCCCGGAATCACCGGCGGAGTCGGGTTGCGGGGGATACTCGTTTGTAACACGAGCCCTCCGGCGGGGGGACTCCGGCGCTGGGGGTTTCACCGACAAAGCACCAACTCACTCCCCCCCCGCCCTCCCCCGGCAAAGTCACGGCGGGCCCGTCCCGGCGCCGCTCCCGGCGCGGCTGCAGCGGTGTCGGGGCCGCGGGGCGGGGCGGGGCGGGGGGCGGCGGGCAGGGAAGCCGGCAGGCAAGGCAGGGAAACCGGGAGGTAGGGAGGGAGGGAGGGAGGCAGCGGGGCCTCGGCAGCCCCGGCGAGCGGCTACTGTAGCTTTAAGGCGGCAAGTTAGACAGAAGACTTGCGTTTCTTTTACGAGCGCACCACGGCGAATATTTTGTCTAGCTGCAGGGGAAAAGCTTTGTCGTGGACTTTGCTGACAATGGACTTAAAAGTAAGGCGGGCTGCTTTTAGTGCCTGGAGGCTCTGGAGCCCATTGTCAGCTCACAATGGATCCCTATTGCCGCATTCCTGCTTTGCAAAGGTTTGTTGGCTTTTAATGACTGACAGCCCTCCGCCGCAAATACCGCATTTGCTCCGGCCTGTTTACACGCTGCTCCAGAGTTTTTAGAAAAGCACAGGGGAATAAAAAAATAGAATATTAAAGGAAAAAAAAAAAAAAAGTGGCGGCGGCGTTTATCTGACCTATTCACGTTTGGGGAAATAGTTTCCTTCGTGGGTGCTTCGAGGGGACGGACAAACTTGAGCAGTAGCTGCGCAAGTGCCCGGAGGCACCAGCCCCGGCACGGACCCCGCTCCGCACGGCAGCCTCTCCCGCCCGCCTCCTTAGGATTTCATGGCGCTTTTAGGGATTCTGGCAGAAAAATCGCACTCGGGCGAGCCCGGGGCTCAGCGCAGGGAGCGGCCGTGCCCGCGGGCGCACGGGAGGAGATCAGGGTGCCGCAGCGTGAATAAAAATGTCACGGAACAAAATACCCTCCTGCGCTGTTCGGTGGGATCCGTAGCTTGCCGCTACGCTCCCGGCGGGATGCAGGCGTGGGGCTGAGCCCGGCGCGCGTGTCGTGGCTGTCCGTCTGTCTGTCCGTGTGTCTTGTCTGTCGGCGCATACCCGTGTGCGAGGCAGCGGCGGGGGCGATGCGAGGTGCAGGAGGGAGCATCCTTGTGCCCGTGTCGCTGTGGTTTCCTCAGGCACTGACACTGCACTGCGGGTGGCTGGTTCGAGGGGAGCCCGCGCTCGCTCAGCCCCTCGGGAGCAGCGGGGGCTCTGCGGGGCTCGGCGGGGGGAGCGCGGCCGGCGGGGCCGCCCCGAGGAACCGCAGCGCCTCCGAGCTTCAAGTTGGGGCTTCAAGAAAGGAGGCGGAATTAGCCCAAACGAGATAATGAAGGTTGCTCGTAATGGTTTTTACTGTGGGGAAAATTAACCAGTTGCTAATAATTGTATGGTCTCTAGGCCAGACGGTCCCTTTGATAAGTTAACATGTACTCCCTTTATGCTCCTGGTAGGGGGTAAACAAATGCCTGAACAAATACAAATACACATAAACACAAATGTGGAGAATAGCAGTATATGTCTTAGATCCAGATAATAAGTGTGGGTATTGTTATTTAGATGGCACATACTGGGACACTTATCTTTTAGTACACTCCATTTTCTAACTGAATGCAGTGCTAATCGTGGGATTGAAAGCTATTGTAATTGTGTACCCATCTAAATGCTGACAAGAATATACAATTACATTGTTTGGAATTGAGTTTAATGTTCTCTGAATTTTATTAGCATTTATATTTACTTATGCATTAAAATTCTACACAAAAAGAGGTCAGAACACAAGAGTTATAGACATAAATATCAGACCCATCCACACCCTCGCTGCATTTTTCCTGAAAATACTGAACAAATATATTTTATTTTATTTTATTTTTAAAAGAAGTGATAGAATCTGAAATGAGCAAATAATGGGTTTCCATTCTAAGCAATGCCTTTTCTCCCTCTGGATTTTGCAGTCTTTTAAGGCTTTTTTCATACTCAACTTTTTATTATTATTTATAATGTGCGTGTTACCGGAAAAATCTTTCCACAGTATGCTTACCACCACACGATGTTTAAACACACATTATAAAGTGGATGTAATTGTAAAGGCTCAGAGGGATATAATTACATGTAGCAGATTTAGGACCTAATTCTTTGCTTCTCTCTCTCTTTCTCTCTCTCTGTCTCTTTACTCCGCATTTTATCAACATAATTATTTTTTGACTGCAGACTAACACCCAGAAACTGACAGGCATCCATTATAGGCAGCAACTTGTTCACTAAATTGAAAAACAATGAACTGCAGGTTTATATGTGCCCCATTGTCATACAGAATTACCGGAGCTTTGTTCCACTAGAGGAAAAAGCTAATAGTTTTGAAACAGCAGGTGACAAAACACATTCTTTTTTTTTTTTTTTTTTTTTTTTTCTCTTCCCTCCCCTCTTATCAGTTTGTTGATGAAGTCATTATGAACTGGGGCCCAGAATAGGGTTGGCCTTATTTTTAGCAGATAGACTTTTAATGAGTTCTATTGTGGAGACAGTCATGTTGATTTGCTTACATTTTTTTTCCCCCCCTTCACTCAGAAACTCCCAGTATTGAAAAGCTACTATCAAAGGACTGGAAAGACAAGCTTCTTGCCATGGGATCAGGGAACTTTGGAGAAATAAAAGGTAATGCTGTTTCTGTGCTAAAGGAAATTGAGAATGAATATGCAGATACCACTGGCTTTATGCAACTTTGTTTGTCTGCTCCTCTTCCCCTCCCCTTCAAACGTGGTAATTTGGGGTTTAAATGAAATGTATGTACTCCCATCTGTGATAATATAAATCAGTGAAATGGTATAATGCCCTAAGTGAACAAAATGACGTAAAACTTTTGTTCCATATATAATTCTGTGTTATAAACGAACACATCCTATTGCTGGATGGGAAAAAAAAAAGTCAATTCATATATCAAACGTGTGATATCAGGGTATAGCAGAGCTCAGCTTCTGAAATCTGAGGGTGACCAGAATTCCTTGTTAATTTTTAGACAGATTTTGATGATGTAGATTTTCTCTTTGTCTTTTTTTTGCACGTAGAAAAAAATAAAAAGAGCAAAGTTTGTGTAATGATACCTCTAGGTACTGAAATTAGCCAGTGCAGGTTTTAAAAGACAGCGTACAACATCTGTGCACTAAAGCATGTTCTTTTAAAGCCGTACTCCAGAAGGAAAATGACTAAATTTGACCACTCTCCAGCAGCAGTAGCTTCTGCTTTGCCAAGATATTTCCCCATTTTATATATGTGAGGTCATTTTAGGGAACCTGTAGTTGTTTGTTTTCATGTAATTTAATATTTTCATAATTCCTCTGCAGTGCTTATGATGAGAAACTGACTCAAAATACACATGTGTCAAAAATTTTAAGTTTTTAGAGCAGCCATTATCACTCTGAAAAGAAATAGTAACTCTGATTCTTCTCCCATTTATATCAGTGTACATCTGGAGTAGCAAAATCCAAGCCAATGTTGTTTTGGAAATGTGAAAGTAGAATGAGATTAAAATTAAACCCTTCTTTTGTGTTTATAAACTGGATTTCATTTCTCTCCATTATTTTTGGTATGTTTGCATACTAATGTAGTCCCTGATACAGAGATCCGCACTCAGGCAGGCTCCCAAGCCTCGTGCCTGACAGGTTTAGGGACCTTTTCTGCAAGAGGTGGGCAATACTCAGTTCAAGCATACAGCATGACATGCTCCCAGAGGTTAATGTATTGGTGCATGTGCAAAGATAGTGTTATTTTAATTATATGTGCCTTCCAGCTTGTCACCGATAAGCCACCGGCTCAGTTTGCGCTCGTCCACTGACTTACACAAGTAGGAAAATATGCCACTTACTTCCCCTGGCTTCTCCCTGAGGGGCTGTAATTCAAAAATATATATTCATTACATATGTAGAATAACTTTATAACAGAATATAGTGCTCCAGCCCCCAGTAGGCTGAGATATTACTGTAACAGAGGACCAAACCCTAGATCTCTATTCCTGCTCCATTTGCGTAAAGCAGCAGGTCATAAAGAGGGAGGGTAGGGTGGCCACTGGGCTTACCTGCGAGTTCTGCTTTTTAAAAGCACATTGTTTTAAAATAACATCATTTTTTTTGCCATGAACTGATGAATCTTTAAGGTGTTTCAGGCCCAAAGTACCAAGATGTCTTTCAAAAACCCACTTTTGGTTGTGTATTTCAGAGGTTCTTACAAGTTGTCTGGAGCCAGTCTTTAACTCTTGGTACGCTGGAGCCTTTAGAAGGACTCCCAGTGATTCTCCAATGCCTTTGGACTCGGTAGAGCTGCTCTTAAAAAGTTTTGTGCACTGAGAAGGAGGTCTGTTCCCAGTGCCTATGATCTCGTTCTGTTGGAGGGCAATCTTTTTTCTCCTTTCCTCTCTTTCCCTTTCACAAGCTAAACTTGAAAGCGGCAGCAGCCAGCTATATGCTACCACGAGAGAAATTCAACAGTCCTTTCAGTCTTGCCCGAGGGGGAGGATGGGGAGCAACAGCACAGCCTCAAAGAAGAGTTTTCTTTGCTTTAATTTTTGTTTTTTAGCTTCATATTTTGAGCACAAGTCGAGTTATTGTTCTGTAGCTCTGTTCAAAAGCCTCACATCTGAGGCTTTTTAGTGCAACTGTGGTTCTATGGTTGGGAGCATGGTTATTAGGTGTTTGGATCAGGTTTGGCAGTAAGCTGTGAAAACAGGCACTGGTTTATTTTTCCTACTGACTGCCGTGACAGTTGCAATTATTGTCCATTGTTCCTAGGTGGCTAGAAAGGAGGGAGGATACAATAGAGCATTGCCCTCTGGGGGTAAATGAATTTGACTTACAGGTTCTTGGGGGGTCAGGCAGGCTGATTATTTAGTGCCCAGGAATGCGGTTTTCATGGCACCGCCAGCCATGAGCGGCCAACAAACAATGGCTCAGCTGTATTGCAGCTGTATTTAGTGAGGCAGCATGAAAGGTGTGCAAGTTGAGCTGCTTTATACTCACGTACGCGTGTACAAACACACATATATTATGCTAGAAAATGTTCTTTGCCCTTCTATAGGAACGTAGAGTTATTAAGTTTTCCAGTTGTGATTTTTTAATTAACTTCTCTCTGTATTTGGCCTGCCAGCTGCATTTTTTCCCTTGTCATGTCTCTATTAGTGATATTTGGAAACCCCACAAAAGTAGTGTCTTATTATTAATATACCCTGGAATGTGGACAGCACTAGAAGCTGTACTGCCCAACTGTCTTATGCACTGAATAGTTTTTTCCGTTTAACTGTTCAAAATTTCATTGTGTTTTTCATTAGATCTGGGGGAGTTTTAGTACGTCATGTGCTAAAGCCTCAGCACTAGGCTACATATTGTTAATGCCCAAGTCTGTGTTATTACCACTGAGTTTTATTCTCTGGGAGAGATTAAAAGAAAGGGAGATGAAGAGCGAGACTTTATTTTCTATTAGTGTGATTTCTTTTAAGTTAGAAGGCAGTAATATTTTATTAAAGATAGGGGAGTTGGTGAATGGCTGGAAGTCACCAGACTCCCACGTTTTGTATTCAGTTGTTCCTCTTAGTTGCTTTGTTACCTTCGGCAGCTACTTTAAACCCCCCCCCTTCCTTCATCTGCACGCCTGTGCAACAGGAGAACCATCACCGAGCATCTGCAGAGGTCCAGCTGCAAACTTCAAGATCACAGTTAAAAGGATCTATGTATGTCCAGTTGCTAATGGGAAAGGAAATGTATTATTTTAATCCAGGGCTTGACTGAAAGGTACTGCGAGGGAATAGTGTTAAAATGGGGCAAAATCCAGAACCTTTCGTATCCATAGAAATTCTAACTCAAATGCCTCTGTTTGTTCAGAGAGATAGTCCGGGGCTAAATAAATAATACAAGTTTGGCATTAAAAATTTCTTAAGAAATTCTGCCTTGAAATCCCTGGGATTTTTGCTCTGCTCAAAACAAGTCGCTCTATAGTAAAACCCACAAAACATGCCGTTAAATCAAAGTATTTTAAAGTAAAGCTGTAAAACTGTATATTGAATTGGTTAAAGCCTGTTCAAACTTACTTATATCCATCGTATTCAAAAACAGGGCTCAAAAGGCCTCTGGATTATTCATGGATAATGCAGTTTATTGGATTCAGTGGAGCAGAGAGATCTTCAGGTCTCAAACCGATCATCTACAGGAAGGAAAATTATACCCCCTCTCTGCTGTCAGTGTAGCCGCCTGATAGCTGTGCCTTGCAGGGTGAAAGTGTCTGCTGTCCTCCAAGGCAGTGTTAACCAGCTGCAGCAGATGCAGCACATGGGGTAGGCTGTCAATAGGGAAAGGTAGAAAAAAAATATTTCCATGCTCTTGTCAGTGACCATCCCAATATAAAGGAAATTAACAGGAAGCTTCTCCTTCACTGTTGTTGGGTCTCCTCTGAGCAGATCTCAAGAAACAGTGCTGGCCCCTCAGGTGCATCACGAAGTTCACAGCCTTGCTAACGCTGGTGTGAGTGAGGCAGCTTTAGCCATGATGAGATCTCTTAATTTTTAACACTTCCCCAGTGTGCACAAAGCCTTCCTGTTAATCTTGTCCATCTCTGGTTTATTGAGAGTTGTCAAGAAATAAGAATGCATATTTTATATGTTCTCCACTTAGCTAATTTTGAATAGTTATGTAGAACAAAAGGCTAAATAGACTTTTGTTTCCAATCTTTCTGAGTTGGTTTTCTGTTGAAGGGAAGGCATTGTTAACAGTGATTGTGCCTGAATCTCTCAAGAAAGACCGGGCAAGCCTGAACCTGATTTTTTTGTTGTTGTTTGAAAACCCGTTTCTATTGTGCAGGTTAGTTCCTAAACAACTCAGGTGAAGTGTTTTCTAGGCTTCCTTTGAAAGGGATGGTCATTAGGTTAAACTCAGCTCTTCACTGTATCCACTTAAATCTAGGTGACTCCAAAGGCTGTGCTGGAGTAACCACAGGTTTATGAGTGTAACTGAAAGCAAGATTAGCCTACCAATCCTAATCTTTAATTCACAATAACATAGGCATTTTTTTTGTGCAAGAAACTGTGTTCCGAGTTACGTGAAGTGTCAGTGTAGGTATTATATTGGGCTGTGTTTGGTGTGTGATAGAGCTGTGTTTGCTGAAGACTCTGATTTTGCTTGTGTGTTCAGAAGATGGGGCATGAGAGAGTACGCAGTGAACGGTCTTAGGACTGCCAATAATGGATAAAGAGAAATAATCCATTCAGCGATACTATAGCTCATCAGAGCCCATGAATTAAAGACATATGTTATGTAGATTCAATGTATGGATTAAAACGGATAATCTGGTAGGTGACACACAGAATCTTGAGATAAGTGGGCTATGCAGATTCGGTATATGGATTGTGACGGATAATTCCATTTAAGTAATGCTGGACAAGTTGAAGACAAGTAAGCTTCGGGTAGTGCTCAGGTTATGTGCAGTAATCCAGTGAGTGACACTTTGGATCACATAATCTGTAAACTGGAGACAAGGAAGCTGGGGATTCTGCATTTAGATGTGGACAGGAGGAAGGAGGGGGAAGGGGAAAAAGATTATTCCTGGGGAATACACTGGGTTTAAACCTTTGACTAATGCAGCACAGATCCCCAGGAGATGTGTGAAAGCTGCACACTTTCGTAGAGCTGTGTGAGTTTTGCATTTGCAAATTGATGGTTCAAAAATGTTTGTAAACTTGTGTCAGGTGTGGAACTTTTACATGATTTTTTGTGGATAGTATTGTATGTGGAATGGGGAGAGAAGGACAGTGAGAGAGTCATAAAAGAGGGAGGTAAGATATGTCGAGTTGTCGACTTTTAACTGTGATAAATTCAGTATTTATTGCAACCTACTTAGTATCTTCTTCTCTGTGTTTATTTTTTTTTTTTTTTTGGAGGAGTTTAATACTAGCAAATTGCTAACAGTAAGCTTTAGTCCTTTGTTAATATTTCAGAAGTGCTGGGGTGTGGGGGAAATCTGCCCAATGGCACACAGGGAATCCTAGGTTTTGAGAGGAAATTTGGCAGCTGCCGAAATAGTGGAGGTTGGTCACAGTGCAATATGATACTCTCAGGCTGCAGAGAAGTAGCCAGTGCCAACTGAGCCACACCAACGCAGAACTTCTTTCAGGCCAAATGAAAGCCCAAGATGGAGATTGTGACTGGATGGAGCTGCTCCTATTTGACCCTAGAATGGGGGGTAGTATCTGTGGAAGGAGGGTTGGAGGAATCTTTTTTAAAGCATCTAAAATGCAATCAAAAAAAAAAAAAAAAAAAAAAAAAAAAAAAAAAGAATTTGTGGTGAAGAAGAAAGTTCAGGCTGCTCTAGATTTATATTTTTGCACGTAAGGGTATTTAATTTGACCAGAAAAAGTCAGGTTCTAATGAAGTCATATACAACTTTTATTTTTTAAGAAGTTAATTGTTGATAGAGAAAGTAGAATAAAACTGAACTAATTAAGTAACAAAAGCCAATGACTTTATTTTGTTTGAACATATGGGGGCCAAACCACTATATTTAAAAATCATTCGGAGGGTTGTTTGTTCAGGGCTTCTTTGTACTAAAATTACCTGAAAGATGTGCTGATAGAGCTGAATGTTGCTGAGCTACAACTGCCAGTTTGTCAAAACAAAGCAAACACACACACACTTTTTACTCTTTTTCCTGCTGCTGCATAAAATTCCAACAGCAAATGCTATTTCTCTAGCCTAGTTCTAGCTTGTTGTCTAGACAGTAAAACAATGAATAACCTCTGAGAAATAGCTTCAATACAAATGTTGTCTATTCCTTTTGTAACCTTGACAATAAGTTACTAACCTGGTTGAATACCAAGCTTTGTTTGCAGTCTACTGTACCAAAACTTTTTTCTGACAGCAAATAAAGAATTCTCAGTGACAGCTTCTTTCCAGCCTTGCGAAACAGCAATGTGCTGGTTTGTTATAGAGCAGACAGCTAAGCTTCTTGTCCCCACAGAGTATGAGTTCTTGAGGCTGGTAATGGCAAAAGATAGTAATTGTTCATAATTTGTTTTTATTCATTCTGCAGTCTTCCACTCAAACATAAAAGATTAAGACTGTCCGTCTGCTGAAATAAATAACTTCCTCCTATCTTGCTGTTCGAAAAAGGATTTTTTTTCTTGTCCAACAGAGAAGATTCATTACATAAATCTGTAGGTACAGACAAATCGGTTTGAATTGTGCGCTTTTTCTTTCCCTGTTTATTTTTCTGGTGGCTGTGTCTTGCCAAGGAAAGAGCAGTCAAAAAGTTTTCTTTTATTATGCTGACTTCCCATATCAATCAGATGAAGTAATTTAATTTAGCAAGGTGGGTAGTTGTAAGTGATGGCAGTCATTGTGTAGCAAAAGTTGGCTTAAATACTTAATGAAAAACGCCAGATTTCAGATGTTTATGTCCTGACAGCTCCGGGATTTACTGGCCTGAAAAGCTGTGTGCCAGTCCATAATAAAACACTCTCTGAAGTATTGATTAGGGAAGCATCAAGGGAGTTTGCACACGTGCACAGGCACAGACCCACATCCACCCACCAGTACATACCAGCAAGTACATAATTTAAAGTATATCCTCATTGCTTGGTCATAAACATCCGACATTTCTGTTCAAAGGCAGAGGAAAGAAGAGTTTAAATTCTGAACTTACCTCAGCCACTTTAGATCTGTTTATCAGACTGATGTTTCCTGAAGGCACCTTAAGATCAGCTCCCCATTGCCTTACATGTTCGACTCCAAGTGACGTGAGCCGTCCGTGTAGCGAGGGCAGGATACTCCTCTTTGAATTTATGTTATAAATAGATAGATTTATTTTTTTTTCAGGGAGAGCATGAT
Source organism: Pyrocephalus nanus (assembly GCA_038380795.1). NCBI lineage: Eukaryota > Metazoa > Chordata > Aves > Passeriformes > Tyrannidae > Pyrocephalus > Pyrocephalus nanus. Next base: position 63,552,254 of record CM076262.1, on the reverse strand, counting down.
AAAGATTAGTTTGCTTTTAAGTAAAAGAAGACTAGGTGACCTGTTTATTTTACTTTCCTGGTTTCCTTACTGAGCAGAGTAATGCTGGGTTTGGATTTCTAATGTGGCAAGGTTAAAAGTGGGGTGGGGAGTGGGGAAAAAAGGTAGTTGACAATGAGAAGGATACTCTGAAGAAAAGATACTGGAAGAAAACCCTCGAAAAGAGATACTTATTTTATGGACTGATTATTTTACTTATTCCTTGGATTTAATACAGTTAATGCTAGTAGGACTTTAATTTTCTGAGGAGAGCTTTGTTAATAGGTTGTTCAGTCTGAAAAACCTCCTTAATTTTAGTATCAAAACTGTAGCATTCCCTAGCTTAAAAAACATAGTGAAAAAAACCACACCACTGCAGGAAATACTTGGAAGTGACTCAGTTTTTAGCTCATATATGGGTTATTGCTAAGTCCTTGTCACACTGTTGTTACATCAGAGTAAAGTTAAAGAAACTGTGACATGGTTCTGTTGTTCGGTGAGTTGGATGACATCAGTAATTGGTTCATTCATAAGGCTCCCTTTGGCTGGAACCCTACCTGGTATCCAACTGGGTCAAGCTCAGACTTAATTATCTATTTAACATGTATCCCTGTTAAAGTCAGTGGGGAAATTCTTGGCCTCGCTGAAATAGTTCTGCTGGTGACTTCAGCGAGGCCAGCAATAAAACCTCTTACACCACCTAAAGTTAAGAATGACTTCAGGCAAGTTACTAAAAACTTCATGCCTCAGTTTGCTCTTGAAAAAAGTAATGGCATACCATTACCTGTCTACCTGCATGCAGTTTTTAAGAAGATCAATTAGAAAATGCTTTGAAATTAAAAAATGCTCTATATTGCATGCTCTAATTATTATTATACATCTAAACATTATTCAAATGTAGAGTACTTCAAAATATTCTTATTTCCATTTAATTTTTTTTATATTTAACCTACAAAGCTTTGTAGATACAGGAGGACTTTTTTTTTTCTTTTGTAACCATAGTTAATGATATGAACATAATACAATATTATTGTGTCTCCCAGGCTTTGTACTCGCACATTGTTTTCTTTGATTTTTCTTTGAAAGACAGATGCTGACAGTTCAAAAGCGATTTACGTAATTACTGTGATAGTAAACTGACTCGGTGGATGAATTTCACTGTCTGTAAGGGTGTGCACGTGAGCACCCCTGATTGATGCCATTCCTAGCATTTAATGGGGACGTGTCAGGGGGATTGAGGAGAGCCTTGCCACGGCTCTGCCCTCGCGGAATACACTGGGTGCCGTGCGGCTGCGAGCGGATCCGTAGGCTGGCTGCAAGCAAACCTTCTCATCGCTTGAGCATTTGCAGCAAAAGCCTAAAATGTCTGTTAAAGAAAATATTGGCTTTCCTAATTTCTCATTTACATTCTCATTCTGTCTAATAAATTATAATAAAGTATTTACTGTTTTGATCGCAAAAGCGGTTTCTCTGCCTTTTTTTTTTTTTGCTTTGGTTCTGTTTTGGGTGGATATGCCAAGGTTTCTCCTGTTCGTTTTCTCACTTTAAGTGTGTCATTTGGTCATATTGGTGTCTTCATTCTAATGTTTATTAAAATGTTACTGTCACTGCCAGTCTGAGACTGTGAATCAGAACTAAGAATGTGTAATAGTTTATTTCACATTTGAGTAAATTTCTTTTACTACTTAAACACTATTATGGGTAGTGTTGATCTGAGATGAAGTTTAGGTTTGGCGATACAGAATGCCACTAATTTGAGTCTTCTTTTTTTGCCATCTGCTGTGGGTGTTGCATCCACAAACATGTTTTTTTTTTCTTTCCGAATATCTCTTCGTGGTGGTAGAGAATAATCTGACGCATCTGGAAAGCATCTTTTCTCGGGCCTTTCACTGTATCAACCTGCAGTGTATACTTTGATGCTCTCTTGCCTGAGTTGTTTTGATCAGTTGTAAGAAATCCACGTTTTACCATTGCAGTGATACAGTACAGAGAGAACAGTATGAGCACCTACAGCAATCTCCTGAAAGGCAGGTGGCCTGGTGGTTAAAAGCTTTGTTAAACATAAAATGTGCAATATCTATTTGTTGTGGATCAGACGGTAATTAAGAGTAATTTTTGAGGCAGTCATTGATGTAAGCCACTCTCCTTTTACTCCTCACTCAATACCTGTGTGAAGTGGTCTAGCTTGCTGTCAAGTTGTACACTGCAGTAATGAACACTTGTTTCTTTTTTTCCTCCCAGCCACACTGGATGGCTGGAGTGAGAACTCTGCAACTGGATGGATAGTGCATGTAGAGTACAGGCCAGCTCCATAACTATTCCCAACTCTGTGCTGTTTGGAGCAGCTCCAAGTGAGTTTAGTAACAAAGTGACTGAAGGTAGCTGCTGGGGCTGGGGGTTCGCACCACCTTCTGAGTTCTAGCAGTGTTAGTAGCCGTGGGGATAGTTCATTAATTCCTGAGTAGCATAATTTAGGAAACTGTTGGGTTTGTTACTTAAAATACTGACATGTTTTTGCCCTGTAAGCTACAGAATTCTTAAAATGGAAATCCCATAGCTGCCAAGACACTTCACAGCATGGTACAGGTTTAGATCTCATGCAGGTTAACTGAGAGAAAATAGGGAGGATAGGACAGGAGTCCACCATCCTTGCTTGCCCACAATGTACAGCACCTAGAAAAGGATACAAAAATGGCAACTATCTCTCTTAACTCTGCAGTGCATTTTAATGCACCAGGAAAAATTTGTATCACTGACTGTACGTATGTGGTGACTCCACCAATGCCCTCACCTCACCATTTAATAAATAACAGTGAACATCCTTTGGCCTTCATATGTTGCACAAACACTCAGTGGCAGTGGCACCTGTGCAATGGCAGTTTTGTTGGCCATTTCCATGAAAGTAATTTTAGAAAAAACGTGCTAGGTAATAGGAGTAACATAAAAATTACCAAACTTGAACTAAACACAAACACTTCACTATTATTACAATCTTATTCAAGTACTTCTCTTCTTTTTCATTTTCACACTTTTATGGGCCATCATTTATCTGCAAGAAACCTCCAAATTCTCTGTGATTCATCATCAGTGGGGCTTATATAGATGTGTGGGTAAGGCACGGGGAAATCTACCCCAAAACTCAGCATCTCCCGGTAGACCCACACATCTGATCTCTCTTACCTCTGGTTTTCTGCAGGTCACTTGAGAGTATGGCTATCCAAGTACTTATTTTGCAAGGAATTATTACCTTAAAGAATTGAAATTATCACTAATTACTATTCCAGTTACTGGAAGGATGGCTTAGTCACATGAAAATAAAGTACCTACTAAGCTGTGTTTTCCAGAAAGTATTCTCCAGCAGGAGATTTTTTTTTAAAAGTTGATGCTGATAAATTTTCCCTTTTGGTTTATTAGCAAACTGAAATTGCCCAAGAAATATAATGCAAGAAGTCTGCCTTTTGTCAGACTACTTCCACTCCAGTTTATAAACCAAAGGAATTATGTATTGTACTTACTGAGCTAAGCACGTAAAGCACCTCCTTTGGGCGTCTCAGATTTTCTTTTAAAACTGAGTAATAATGAAGAGACTGCGTTGGTGGATTTGTCACCAACTGCACAGCTGCAATGTGCCTGTGACTCCAGTGTCTGCACTGGCACTCCATCACACTGGCTTCTTGCTCTTAATTCATAGAATCATAGTTTGGGTTGGAAGCGATCTTCAGGGGTCATCAAGTCCAACTGCCCTGCTTCGAGCAGGGACACGTTTCATTAGACCAGGTTGTTCAAAGCCCTGTCCAACCCAACCTTGAACATTTCCAGGGATCAGACATCTACCACCTCTCTGGGCAGTCTGTTCCAGTGTTTCACTACCCTCATTGTAAAGAATTTCTTCCTTATATCTGATCTAAATTTTCCCTCTTTTAATTTAAAACCATTACTCTTTGTCCTGTTGCTGCAGGCCCTGCTAAAAAGTTTATCGCTGTCTTTATAAGCCCCTTTAGGTAAGGGAAGGCTGCTGTTAGGTGTCCCTGGAGCCTTCTCCAGGCTGAACAGCTCCAACTCTCTCAGCCTTTCCTCATAAGAGCCAGTGCTCCAGCCCCCTGATCATCTTCATGGCCTCCTCTGTACCTCTGTACCAGGTCCATATCTTTCCTGTGCTGAGGATCCTAGAGCTGGATGCAGTGCTTCATCCAGACTTTCTTCTTATTCTTGCAGTTCGATAAAGCTGCATTTTTACAGGGGGAAGAAGTTCTTTGCTGCTCTGTAGGTCAGTGGGATTAAAGAAGCAGCGCAGTAGGTGGATGGCCCTGTGGCTGTGCCACCTTCAGTGTCTTGGTCAGGGCAGTGGCACCCAGAGTGTTCTGCTCCCTCTCGGGAAGCACAGCCGGAGCCTTGGAGCACAGGGCTGGATATCAGCGTGGCTTTTTTCTGCCTCTGTTGGTAACTAACTCTGTGACCCCTTTGTCTGTCAGTTTGCACATATGGAAACAGTTTTCCCCCTTTCAGAGGTGTGGTGGGGATTAATTTAACTTTACAAAGTGCTTTTTGATTCCCAACTGAAAGCTACTGTAGGAGCTCAAAATACACTGATGAACCAGTACCAGCTGAAGATCTTTGATGTGTGTCAGTGTATTTGTTGAAGAGTTTATTTGACAGTGATTTCTTTCTGCTTACCCTAACTTGAGGACTGAGCCAATCTTGTGTTCCTTCTCTCCCTAGATCCTTCTTCCCCTCTCTTCTCATCTGCTCACCCACCTCTCAGTATAAGTTTGGAATAAAGTATCAGCTGAATAGGGAAATAAAAAATATTTAGTTTCCAGATGTTCCAGTTATACTGGCAGTATCAGTGTACTGATAGTCTTCATTAGAGTAAACCCACATGCTAGCCATGGACAGGACAGGCAGGGACTGGAAACACTGTACCTTTTTTCCTAGGGAAGAAGAAAGAAAGGATGGAAGAGTGGCAATAGAAATTTCTGATTAATTCCATGGCCAGGTGGCAAATGCATTACTTGTAGCAGTTCTCTGTCTCCAGTGTTGGAAATAAAAATCATAGTTAGAAGTGTTTTCTTCAGCAGTGTTTGTGTTTTAGCACTGGCTTCCATTCTCTCTCACAGCTTTTAACAGAACAGGTTTAAAGTCCTATGGTTTCTGTTTCAGTGTGTTTCTCAAGTTTCCAGCTTGTACCACAGTTTTTTTGGAGACTGTATCTGAGAATATTCTTGTGTAGTTCTTTGTTATGTGGTGAGAATATTTTCACAGAAATTTCTAGCATCTTAATAAAAAATTAATTAAGTTGCATTTCCTTTATATGAAAATGTTGATTCTGTTTGGTTTTTTATTTCTGTATGGCTGTCTACAAATGTATTTAAGGGCTTGGACTTGGCTAACATAGCAAATGGGATATTGCTTGGGAGCACAGGGTTGAAATTAAGTGAAAGTAAATTAAGCTAGCTATCAAGCAAAGAGCCCTCCCAGTGACACCTCTAAGGCTGTGGTACAGTCTTCCAAAGCAAGCATTGGATGATTCACCATTTCAGACATTTCAATCCAATCTAGAAAGCTGTAGTAAATACATTGTAGGGAACATTCCTGCACTGGCAGGGGGGTAGACTAAATGAGCTATTACCAGTAGCTCTTTTCCATGTCTGACTGATAGTTGGCTAGGAACCTGGTTAGTGTAGTCGCCAATTTTTTTCTCTTTTTTTTTTTTTTTTTTTTTTTTCACTTGGAGAGCACTGGTGACATTGGCAGAAGAATGCTTCCTGTGTTTGAGAGAGGTTTGCGTGGCAGAGTTGTCCCAAAAGCAGGCTATTTTCAGAGGAGGCATTGACACTGATAGCCTTAATCCTTTTCTAAAGGTTTTTTAGAAAGGATTTCACAGGATCTGACTCATGTGAGAGGGTGTGGTGGTCTTGGGGATATCTGTGGATTAGCTGCTACACATATTTTCAGGTCTTTTAAATTCAAAGTCAAATGATCCTGCATAGAGCCTTTTCTTTTTTTCTTTTTCTTTTTTTTTTTTAGCGTATGATTCATAGCTTTTGATTTTTCCTGGAATTTTTTTCTTCCCTTGCCTTATAACTGCTGTCCTTCTGGGTAAAAGAAGCATTTTTACAAAATAGTTATGAAAGTGAGGTAGTGGGTTATTCTGTCTGTGTCTCCTGAACTCTTCCATAAAAAGACCACCTAATGACAAATGAGAGCGATGATCACTCACGTTTGGCTTAGGTTTTCAGATATGTTTATACAAGACTTTTTCCTTTGAAGATGCACTTTGGTGGCAGTAACAGTGATAGTCACTGGCAATTTAAATACTGTATAATTTCATCCTAATCAAGGTAGCTGTAGATGATATAACAGCCTCCTGACAGCTGTTGTGCGCTGGTAGCAGTGAGAAGGCCATGGGGAGCCTTAGGAGGTACCCAGCACCCAGGAGACTTCTCTCCTTTTCCTTGGTTATAGAGGGATGTTAATACACACCTTACATCAGTGCTTTGACACCTACAGAAGCTGTATCTTTGTCATAAGTTTCTAGAAAAAATACAATTGTCTTTCAAAACTGCAAGTGTTGATTTTGATCCACAGGAAACGTAAACAGTGTTTAAAACTTGAAACTCTTTCAAAACAGGCAGTGTTTTTTCCCCTTATTAGTCCGATAAAAAGACAATGAAAAAACAGATGCAAGGACAAGGAAACATTGAAGGGGGACACCAGATCAAAGCCTGTGTACAGAATTATCCTCCATTCCTCATTTTCCTGTAGAGGAGCAGGTCTTGGTGTGCAGTATATTGCAATATGCTACTGCTCTTTTGTTCTGCTAAAACTTTGCTCACAGTAAAGCTGCAAAACAAAAACCTGGCTGGCTCTAAATTTCCTCTCTTCTTTCTACCTTTTTTTTTTTTTTTTCCCCTCCACCATATGATGCCCAGGGACTCCAGAAAGCCTTGCTGAGAAGGAAAGGCAGCTCATGGGTATGATCAATCAGCTGACCAGTTTGCGAGAACAGCTGCTAGCAGCTCATGATGAACAGAAGAAGCTGGCTGCATCACAGATCGAGAAACAACGCCAGCAAATGGAGCTGGCTAAGCAGCAACAGGAACAGGTGAGTGATTATTATGGTGGCTTTCAGCTTAAATAATTTTCTTGGAGGACTTTCCAGTAGTTTATCTTTTAGGCATCATACTCTAAAATTTGCTCTTCGCCCCAAATTTTTTTCCCATTTGTTTTCCTAGGTGAAAAAGTATGAACAATAGTGAAAGAATGATTTAACTTGAAATATGTAAAGCGATGCTCTTTGTTGTATAAACCTTCCACACCTTATGGACCTTCCATTTTGGAGGTATTTTACTCCAATACTGATTTGTTTGGTTTGTTGGTTTTTGTTTTTTTTTTTTTAAACTAAGTGTAAACAAGCAAGTAAATACATCTTCCAATAATCTTCCAATAATCTTCCAATCCTGCTTGAATTCAGTAATACCAAATAGGTATAAAAGGAACAAAGTGCAGCACTTGGATTGTAATGTGAGACGTGAAAAGGTTGGTTTTGCCTACTGTGGAAAAAAGCAGAAAAGAATATAAAGTCAGTGAACAAGTGCATCTTTTTTTCTTCTACACTTGTGAGGCTTGATTTTCAGCTCTTGCAAATGTGCCCTTTCCTGAAAATGCAACCACATTTTCACATGTGAGTAGTTCCAATGTGCATACATGGGCATAGGACATTTTAGGTAAGAACATAACTTTTCTAACAGGTTTAACAGAAACAAATGTCCGGTTTTGTACCTGAACATGAGCAGAGAATACTTATAGGCATCTAGTTTAAAATTTTGTCAGCAGTCCATATTGATACTTCTTATCTGAAAGTATTTTGGTCTGCATGACCGTTTATTGCCGCTTGGAATAAAATTTGAGTTTTTATCATAGAATTGCAACTATGTGAATTTTATGAAACTCACAGAATTCTTTGGAATCTGTCACAATTGTCATACTTCAGGGCTGGTATTGTACCAAGCAAGTCTTAAGATTTTAAACCACTGCTGATACCTTCAGACATTTAAGCCTTGATTGTCCCAATTTTTAATTATTTAAAAACTTTATCTTAAAGAGTGTGTATTTTGGCCTCATGCCTGAAATCCCACATAGGGAGAACAGAAGTGACTTACCTGTTAAACCAGAGAATTTATATCATGCTGTTGTTTACATGATAAAGGTAGATGAAGGTGCGAGTGTGGAAGTGGCAAGATTCCTTCACTAGGGGACATCCCAAATGAGCTCTCTCCTTTGCCCTACCTTTTAAAATCACTACTGTTACAGAAAGGCTGAATGATTTGAAAGTGAAAAAGAAAACTGAGAGAATGGAAAAGGCAGTAAGAAATCCTGCAGTGTTATTGTTAGGATAACTAGGATTTATTTTAATTGAGGAAATGGTGTATACTTATGTATTATATAGAAATTAAAATAACCAAACTTTGAAAAAAAATGTATTGATAAAAATTAATTTGGTTGCTTAAAGAAAAGCTCCAGAAGGGAAACATTTATTTAATCTTTTAGATGTGGAGTTAACTGTGAGTGAGTGTTTCTTATGCTAATAGTCTAATAATAGAAGTAAAAGAAAATACCTAAGGGGAAGAATGCACAAAATTCCTCCCAGTAAGTATATATAAGTTCCCAACTGACCCTGATATGTGTACACATACCACAGGGGAAGAGCAATGCTCCTTCTAATGTTTGTACTGCTGCACAAGCTGTTCATGAGAGCAGGGCTTTTGTGATGACTCCGATGAAAGATTTAAATTTGCTTTTTAAGTTTGAAGTATATAATGGCTTATCTCCATTCAGCCTTTAGAACACTACTTTGGTTCTGTTACTGTCTGCCTTTTCCTTCACTGTATATAAACAGTAGGATCCTACAGTAGGATTCCCAATCACTTAGTCAGCAGAGAGGGAGAGTGGAAGTCCTTATGGAAAATGCATGTGGCTTTCAGAGGAGACTTTGGACGACTTCATCACCTCCCATAAACCAGTTTCAGTGTTGAGCTGTATGGCCTTACACTGCCCACTTAGTTCCTTGCAGTTGATACACACATAGAAGACTCAGTGATTTTCCCAAACTCAGCTCCAGTTTCTTTGTGCCTGTTTCTGCATCAGAAAAATACATGCACTAATACCTTCCTCCAGGGTGTCAGATTTCCATTTTTTTAAAAATTTTTGAACAAATGGTGCCAAACAGAAGAATATTACTGGCCATCAATTTTTTTTGTCCTTTTCTGCCTTGTCCTTCTATTTTCCAGTTTCCCTGCCAGTAGTGTTTGTCCTCGTGGTGAATTTTAGCAGTGCCATTTCAGACAGGTTTTTGCATCAGTCCTTCTCTTGATACCCAGCACAACATTTTCCATAGAATTCCCTTTCACACTGGTATTAGCTATGAATTGCTTCTGTTCATATGCCCCTTGCTTCAGCAGCAAGTCCAGGCTGTACTTGAATGTTTCTTAGCTTAATAGAGAGGTTTAAAGAACTGAGCAGGGTGGAAGTTTCCTATGGACTGACTCCAGGAATGGTGATACATATCTCATGTTTCCTTTGTGCAATTTCTCCACAGATTGCAAGACAACAGCAGCAGCTCCTGCAGCAGCAACACAAAATTAACCTTCTTCAGCAACAGATCCAGGTCAGAGATGCGTCTCCTCCCATGCCCTGTCATCTCTCCTTTCTTCTTTCTGTGTCCCCATGCTTCCCCTCAGCCATTATTGCCATAGTTTCTTTAAGAATCTCTGCAGATGGTTTACATCTTGTTTATGGAAACAAATGAGGATTTTACCTGTCATTAATCTATAAAGGTCAGTTTCTGGAAGGCCTTGTATGATTAACAGAGTTCCTGTAGGATCAGGAACCAGATGTGAGAGGAGCTGGTCATGCAAACAAGGGTTTGGAAGACCAAATCCTTGTTCATCAGGAGTGGCAAAAATGTTGCCAGAAAGAGATGGTTTGGAATTTTGTCCTACAACTCTGTTTTTGAGGTTTTGCTGAAGCAGTTCTCCTCAGTAATCGAGAGGACCTCCTTCTGCCTGTCCCAGGTGCTGGAACTCTGGAAAATATCAGCATTTGGGGCAAATTACTGTCTGAATGAGAAGCTGGTCAGAAGGTTGGTTAGATTCAGGAGAGCAACTGTATAGGTTCTAAGTTTCTATGGGTTTATTCCAAGTGGTAGAAAAAGTTGTTAACCCAGCATAACCAGTAAAATTTATTTAACCTCTTTCTTCCTTAAATATTCACAAGTTTCTTTTCATGCCATTGACTGTATTTCATTACTTTTCTTCCACGTGCATATGTGCATGCCCCTGTTTTGGGAACAATGCAAATCAGTTTGCCTGTGAAGGTTTTCACAGAATAACAAAGGAGGAGTTTGACATCTTACAGATATCTGGGATCATGGCAAAATCTCTGGCTGTTTAAGTATGCAGTTATGTACAGAGCATTGCAAGTCACTGTGGAAGTGGATGGTGCATTCTCTTTATTCAGTAACAACAGGATTTTCCTTCCAAAGCTTCTCTTTTGTGTTTCAGAATTAGTTGCCTCAAATTATCAACCATAACTGTAGCCCATCTAAGAAAATCTAATTCCAGCAAAATCAGAGGAGTTGTGCGGCTCTATCATTTCAGAGCATATTCTGTCAAGTATCAGGACTTCTATAACTATGAAAAACTTCTGGGCAATGTCCACCCCTCTGTTACAGGGCAGCTTCTATACAAGATGCACTTTGCTGAAAATAATTTTGAGATTGCTAAGGCCTCGTTTGGCCTTGACCTCTGTACTTTTTTTTTTCTTCTTCAGTTTGTGTGTGGGAGGGATTTCTTTTTATTGCTGCATCTTTGGTAAAACTTTAAAAGAAAAACAATAGCAGAACCTCTACAATAGAACAGAAAATATTTACATTTTTAGCATTTAGCTATGGCAATGAGAGAGGAAGTTGTTTTATAAGCAGTGAATAAAAATAAATTGAAGTAACATAATTTGACCCCAGCCCTTTTAAGTTTAAAGGCCTTGTAGATAAGAATGAAGTATGTCGTTTTTAGGGTAGTGGAGAACACTGGTTATTGATAATGAGATATAGAGCCTTTCATCTCTTGATCCCTGGTCCAAGTTTGACCTATGCTAGTAGTAAATGAAAGTCAGCTAGCTACCATCTGATACAAGCTGCAAGCCTAAGAAATGATTTGGAGGTCTGTCTCAAGGGATTTCAGATGAAATACTGACCCTGCTGAGGTCAGAATTTCACCGTCAGGGTCCACTTCACACAAACCCCATCAGATTTGGGGCACCCTCCTTTTGGATGGTCAGACGATAAAGGTCAAGAGTTAAACAGGCAGAGAGACAATCCTGTCCTCTCATTCCCACAGAGATGATCTGTTTGTAGTGAAATTTTGATGATACTGAGCAAGCAGTCTGGACAGTTCCGTGCCTGTATGGTCCTGAAGTCTCATTGCAGTCCAATAACTGTGAAGTCACTGACAGGAAAAAAAAAACACATTTTAAAATAAAAAAAATCCTTGTTGACAATGAATACAAAGCAAAACATTTCTCCTCAGTTACTTGACTGTTAGAGAAAAAACAATTCGTGAAGAAACCTTCCTTTGTATATAAATGAAAACAATAAAGTCTCCCTAACTTGCCCATGTTTAAAACGGTCAGCGAGTTTACAATCAGGTTATGGTAGGTGGAACAAAATTGTGACATGAATGTAGATGTGAGTTCAGCTTTTCTGACCTTGCCCTAATTAATCCAACAGTCTCCTGTCACGTTGGCCTGAAGTTTTTAAATAGCATTAGATTTATTGACAGGGAAATACTCTTGTAAAGTCTGGATAACTATTTGGCTTATGTGCAATTGAATGATTAGGCTGCAGTTATGAACACAACCTATTTATGACAAAGGAATCGTTTTACTTTAGCCAGTTTTTTTTTAAGCTTGTAAGAGTTGCCGTAGTTCCAGATAAATTATTACGCAAAGAAAGCTTTTGAAATATTGTATTGAAAACATTATACCCTAAGGTTAAAAAAAGATCAACCTGCCTGACCCCATGATTTATGAGTCCTTTCTCTAAGTATTCTAATTTGGAAACATTTCCCTCTCTCCTTACCCCATCACACAATCACTGATACACACACATTACATAACCAGGGAGAGACTGCAATGTCTCTCTCTCTCTTCCTTAGAGGACTGAAAATGCTGAGTATAACTACAGCTCAGTTAAACTAACCACTTCTGTGGTGCTGAAGAAAGATGCTTTAGTTCCTTAAGCTTAAAAAAATACACCTGGCATGTGAGTCTCTAATTGATGTATTTTTCAAGTCTGTCTCTTCTGAATAAGCTGGAAGGAGGTGCCAGTAACACAGAAGACAGGCAGTTTTTCTTTCTATAGAGAGTTGAGTAAAGAGAGAATGCTAAACTGGAGAAAAGTTGCAGATTGGATTAAATATGATAGTCTGTATGACCTCAAAACGCTAAAATGTGATCTAGATGAGATTTTGTGTTTGACAAATATTCATAATCTATTTTTCTACTTTTCAGGATGTTCTAGACCTAATTTGTGAAGAGGTTTGAGTTTCTCTGAATCATTAACTAAACCTCCCCGCCATCTGATTTTATGCCACTTTGGAATGCATCCTCCCATGCTCACTGCTTTCTGTTCTATTAACCTTTGTGTGCGTGTGTATTGGAAGGGTTTTCACTTTAACAGTTTCTGCCTGCTGAATACTTGGGATCTTCTTCCCCGCACACCTCAGTCTAGTTATTTTAGCAGAAATGAAACTGGAATGCGTGTTTTGTCGACTCTTGTGCGCCAGCAGCCCCAAAGATCTCAGGTTGTGTTTCAGAGCAGCTCTGTAGGGACCTGCAGCTGTAGTACAGGCTGAGGAAAGAGCATGCAAACACCAAGTACAGCTCAGCAAGTTTGCAGGCTAACTCTGGTTCTGTCCTTCAGGAGAACTCTCCTGCTGACCTCCTCGTCTTTTGTCAGGCCACAATCTACTTCCTGCCACCCTTGCTCTAGAACATGGTGAAGTCTGGGGATCTGTAGCTGTCACATCACAGGGGCAGAGGGTGAAAGAAACTTGAAAGGCTGGATGCTCCTTCCTCATTGATGCTGAGCCAGTCCCCAGGACGGGCAGTGGGTGTGTGTTGTGTTCTTTGAAGGGTGTCTCTGAGACACAAAGTTTTGAGGGGTCGTGCAGTTCACTCCTTGCACTTGCTCAAAGAAAAAGTCTAGCCCAGGATGATGATTGAATAGTTTGCTTTGAAGCTCAGTGATGAATGTCACTTTAATTGAACTATATTTAAAATGAAATATGGTTGTTAAAATTCATAAAGCAATTCATATTCAGTAGGGCACTGTTGATAAAATAGGTCAACCTTGCAGCTGAAATTGTGATAAAACTGATGCTGCTAATCTCACAATTTTGTAGAAAGCCTGACAATGTTTTATGTTTTTCCCTCAAGCCCCAGCTCTTGGAGTCATGTGATGACAAAAATGCCAGCTTTCATTTCTTCAAAATGTAAACTTCCAGCTCTCATATTTCCAGGCAAAATCTGAAACCATGAGCACTACAAGTTCCAAAATTAGAAGGCAAACAAAACGGAGGCCAAATGCTGTTTTTTAAACTGTTCTGATTTTTAGTCAAAATTTTTTTTGGAGAGCCCAGCTCAAGATCTTGAAACACTTCAGGTTGCCAATAATGTAAAACTAAATCTCAAAGCAGCAGCAAGCAACAACACTGCTTTACAGTGTCTCTAACATTTGGGCCGCAGTTCTGTTTTACTTTCTAGCTTAATACTGCCAGTACTTCTGTACTTTAGTACTGCAAGTTATGAATTTGTTTTCTTTTCTGAGTGACATACTTAGCTCAAGAACCCAAGTGCTGTCTGAAACTCGAGGGCAATTCCTGCCAGACAGCAACCATTTCATGACTCTGTATGTTTTAGTAGAGAGTTTTCATTTTCCTTCAGAGCTAGAGACATTCAACAGATGTTCTAATAGGACACCTTCTTTGCGAGAAAATTTGGACCTCTGAAGAATGAGAAGATCCTGACTAAATTCTGATGCAAAGCTGGGAAGAGTGCCTCTGGCCCACTCTGCCTGCCAGGTGGGATGTGACTTCTGCCTGGCTCCTGGCAGGTGTGCTGGCTCCTAGGCAGAAAGCTCACTCTGACCTTGATGGCCTCAAGCTTTGCAGACCCTCAGCAGCTTGTCTGGCAGGGAGTGTGGGCACCACGGCCCACCTGACTTCGTGCCCCTTTGGACTGCAAGCTTCCTGGCTTTCCTGAATCCCTCAGCTGCACTGGGTGTCCTCCCAGCTCCAAATAAGGCTTTCCTCTATGAGTCTGGATCCAGATTTCCATCCTCCCACCCGCTGTCAGCTGGCTGGGTCCCTTTCCCCATGAGTTGTGTTGGTAGATGGAGAGGTCTGGCTGTGGTAATATGTTCCCAAATCAGAATATTCCCATTCTCATTACCTTCTGAGGTTTAAGATGTTGTTCCAATTTGGAATGTAATAAAATCTTCAACACTTGGAATTTCCTGCAGGATGGTTAGTCCATTTTGCAGCCAGATCTATTTTTCAAAACCTAGCTAAATTTTTGAGGAGGAAAGAAGGATTTGGTTTCTGAGTTACACAGAAGTTGAGAAAAATATTTCTTAAGCTTAACATGCAAAGTTTTGAAATGACACAGTTGTTATTGTCAAAACTTTCCAAGCACCAAGAGGCTCTGGATTTATTCCAGTCTTCCAAAATACTGATAGAGACCTGCTTCCAGAGTGCTTTAGATATCATAATTTACCCATGCAGTTATCTATGACAATAATTTTTGTTGTTGTTTAGATTTGGTTTTGCTGTTGAACTCTCCAGGTGGGCTATCATTTATTATCCGGAACTGGTTGAATGATGTTCAGACCTGTTTGTGTTCTCTTTGTTTTGTTGTAAAAAATACCAGTTTCTGTCTCTTGTTGCAAGAAGACCCTAATTCACTGTACATAAAGAAATATGAAGATTTATTCTGTGCCCCAACAAGTTTGCACTCTGAAGTTATACCTTCAGCTCGGCTCATCCTTTCATTTTCTGTCTCCTGCTGGAAGGCAAACTCCAGCAGGCCACTATGTGAGTTAAATACTTGGAATATTTAGGGCCTACAGTAAGGAGAGTAGAGATCCTTAATCTTTGCCCTGTTGGTATCTCCTCAGTGAAGCCCCAAGGACTTTTGAAATTTCTTTCCTGGTCCCCAGCTTCTGGCATGCCTGTAACCCTGAGTTCTCTAGGAGGCTTTAAGGGGCTGGAGATGAAGAGGCCTTCACTCGAGATACAAAAGAGAGCAACCACTACACGAGGGCTTGGTCACAGATTTAGTAATGTCTGTTGCTTCTATATTGCCATTTTCCCAGGGAATTCTGATTTTCTGAGAAGTCAGTGGCAGCAGAGCAGTGCTTCGTGGGGCTACGACCCCTTTGCAAGCCGTTGCACAGCAGAACAGTATTAGTTTTTAGGTAATTAGAGTCCTCTTTGCATATCAGAGAGAGGTGAGGACAAAAGATTTCCTTGGTAAGACAATAAAGCTGTTGAAGTGAGGGCCTGATCCAACTCCCACTGAACATGGAGAAAAGGCTCTTATTCATATTAGTGGGAGTTTAATGAGACCTTTCTTCAGTAGGAAACTGTGAGAAAGTATCTTCCTCCTCGCTCTGCAAAATATTTTCAGAACAGGCTCCGTCCACTGAGACGGTTTGTTTTTTGTTTTGGTTTTTTTTGCCAGTGTGGATATGACAAGCTGTGACTGCACAGTCAAACCGAGCAGGCTCGTGGATTGGGGACATTTTGTCCAAATTCATCATGTGTCAGGAGCAGCTGTTTTCCTGCAACTTATAAACATGGGCATACTGGATTCAGTGAGACAGACCCAAGAAGGAGTCACACTGCAGCCTTTCCCATGACTTTGCAACCTCTTCCCAAACAACTGAGGTTGCCGGCAAAGAGGCAAAACAATTGTTTCTCACAAAAGCTCTGCAGCTGATGTCCCATCAGTTATCAGAATAACTCGCCTGTCCCTTGAGCAGGAAAAAGCCCCTGGGAAATAAGTTATTCAAAAAAACAACCTAAAAAACCACACTCACACAAAAAGAGAAGAGACAAGGCTGGGGGAGGAAATAGGGACAGGGAGGAGTGAAAAGAAAAATCTAGGCTAGCAGTCAGAATGAGCTAATTGCTTACAGTCCTCTCAACTTCAGCATGTAATGTGTATGTTTGGCTGAAGGGTACAAAACACGGACTGTAGAGTAACCTGTGGGCCTTCACTTCCTTCCATTACCATGAAAGTTAAGGTATGTAAAAGTTTGCAGATTGGTGAGGTCTTTATCTGTACTAATTTCAGCGCAGAGTATCATTTTGCACCGATGGACCATGCCTTTGCCTCCAAAGATTACCCTTAGAGCAAGTTTCTGCAGGTGATTTGATCTCAGGCCTTTACTGCACTCTTCTACAATCCAAATTTACTGACTTCTGTAGCTGTCCAGTGCAAACAAGGAGAATCCGCTTAAGACTTGCACAACTAGAACTTATTGAAAGTGCAAGGGCATATTTGAGATAAATAGGCTTTTTCTGCCTATGCTGAGCTACATGATTGCAACAGCGCTTGCTTTCTCTGGTGTTACCAGTCGAAATGTTCTAAAAATTATGAGATTGTTTTGAACTTCATGAAAAAGTTCATGTTTTGAGCATTTTTCTTGAAATGTTAGCATCTTTTCCTAATTTACTTTTTGTTACTGAGCTTTCAGTGTTCCCATTTTCCATTTCTCTCACAGAATCACAAGGGAGGGAGGGCCAGAAACGTATTTTTATTAAAAAACAGAACACCAAAACACCCAAAATAATCCAGCAGCTAGGACTGTAAGAAAAAGGCCAGCAGTCATGTATAGTCACTGCAGCTGGCAGCGTTGTGCTTCAAGGCCTCATTTTGGTCTCTCTCCCCTCAGCAGGCATTTTAGGACCCTTTCTTTCTTTTTGTTTTCAGATCCCCTCTCCAATTTCTGCATCTCTCTGAAGCACCATCAGCTTTGACCACTTTCTTCCACTTCCAGCTACCTGATTCTGTGGTACTGAGCAACCTTCCTTCCTCAGCTGCCGCCCTTTCCCACAGCAACTCCTCCTTTCTGCCAGCCCTCCCTTTCCCCTCCTTGTTTGCATTTCCACAGTCTTATTAACGGGTTTTGTTTGGCATTTTATTTGCTATAGAGCATGCATGTGTGGGTGTTTGTGTTCAGAGTGCATGGTGTGGGCTACCTAGGTGCATGTGAGCTACGTCCTCGTTTGTGTCCCTGTGCAGGTATTTACACAGCAGGCAGCAGAGGCACAGGAGCAGAAGGAGAGTACCATGGCAGTTTGTCTAAGTGGCTGGAGATGCTGAGCATGAACTCTTTATGGCTGTGATCTTGTCTGTATGGAGTGTGTGTAATCATGAGCACTTTTGTTGTGCAGCCAAAAAAGGCTGCTACTGCTGCCTCTGCAGTAAGGTAAAGCAGGAGATAACAATAAATTTTTTACTGCTGGCTGGCGGAGGTGTTTAGGATGTGTTTTCTTTATATCTTCATCCGCCCCTAATTGAAGATGCTTTAAAATTGAATGACTAGCAGTCAAAACGTGTTTGCTTCAAGCTGAGAAGAAAAATGCTGGTGTCTCTGCTTCCAAACTGATTGCGCTTTGTACACAACTGACAGCCACAGTCACTTTGAGTGACTGATAAGTGGGAAGCTTTGCCACTTATCAAGGAATGCACGCTGAAAAGAAAGGACTGGAGCCGTTCAGATGCTTTGGCATGTTCAAAATAACATCTCACATCAGTCAGACTCAGAGGCACTAGGAGACATTTCAAAATAAACTTTATATCTATCTATCTATCTAGAGGCAAAGATTCAATTTAACAGACAAATCACTGTGTGGCATCGCATTGGCTCTGAAAATGAGAACATCATTATAAGGGTCACTGGTTACAGAATGACTCAGATAGCTGCATAATTTGAGAGCATTTATTGTAGGGTCTCACCCCCCAGAACAAAACAAAATTTGAAAATTCAGCACTGCATTTCATTCTGGTGATTTCTTTAAATTGGGGGTTTTCAGTCCTGTTGGCCAAGTAGTATTTAGTTTATGTAGCACATGACATCCTGAAGGATCCCAAAGAGAATGAATCTCTAAGCTAAATTCGGATCTCATTTGTTTCCTCTTCAGTACTACGGACTATGTCTGAGATTGCCTGGCTTTAACTCACAAAATGGTTCTTAAGGTTTTTTTAGGAGTTACTGTGCTTTTTAGTGATACATAGCATGAATAGAA
Organism: Pyrocephalus nanus; assembly: GCA_038380795.1. NCBI lineage: Eukaryota > Metazoa > Chordata > Aves > Passeriformes > Tyrannidae > Pyrocephalus > Pyrocephalus nanus. The sequence goes on along the minus strand of CM076262.1, from coordinate 63,533,865 downwards.
GATGTAACTTTTTTTTGGTTAATGTTTGATGGTGATACTATTAACAATATTTATATTAGGAGATTCTGACCTACAGGAGCTGAGGGTACATTTTCTTGTGCTGACTCTGTAATGATGGCAGTAACAGCCTGTGTAGAGTTGGGCTCCACTGGAGGTGTTGATGTTTCAAGCTACCATAGCAGGAGTTAGTCTGATAGACAAACAGGTAGAAATTCAAGCACTCTTGCTTGGAGCTGAGGTGGGCTGGGAATCTTCACGTGAAATGGGAAAACAAGGAGATAGATACGAGCATGTAGTGTGTAATATCCCAAATTGGAAGTGGGACAGAAGATACATGGTGTTGATCTGGATCCACTTGTACTACTTTAAAAAAAACCCTGCTGCCAGGGTTAAACCTCTTTCTCTAACAACATAGGGAATGCTGATGTATAAGTACCATTATCTTTTGTTGTTATTCTAAGCATTGCATCTGGGTATCTAATTCTGTCCAGATTAGTCTGTCTGAAATGGTTGCTCTTCGAACCAGAATGGCTGTTTTTGAGATACAGGTTATATTTGTCTTTCCATACCTATGTCAAGAGGGAGAAATTTGAGGACCATTTAGTTTCTACTGTCAATGACTTGCTTTTCTGATTCATCTCTTGCCATGTTAAGTGGTCACGACCGTTTTGATGGCTCATTCAAAACAGAGTACTTCAAACTCTGTGCTGGAATAATGGCTTAAAATGATTCAGAGGGAGAAGTATGGTTCCACCTACTGAATCAACACCACTGTCTTCACCACCTTGGATTTTTCTCCAGACATCTGGCATCCAAAAGATGATGATGCCTTACCCTGCATAGTTTAGGAGACAAGATGAGCTCACCGTTGGTGATATCATCACGCAAGAGGCCAAGGGGAAAGGTTTTGTTTTTGTTGTCCACTTTCTGTTGCTTGTCTCCTACTGTATTGTACTTTCAGAATGAAAGTGGAAGGCAGTTAATTATGCTTGGTATTTGTAAGAAGAGTAAATGAAACAGTTTGTAATCCCTTGAAGGGCTGTGATTGAAGGGATGATGTGAGTGATGCCTGACTTAGAAATTTGGAGAAAGAGAGGGAAAAGTACGGTTGTCATGTGGAAGTCTCTGTTGAGGAAAGATTAACTGGAGAGTTATGGAGCTTGTGCCAGCTGTCTTTATTTTGTTTCTTGTATATAGTCTCCACTTAAGATCACTTTTCACATGCAAATAAAATATGTAGTGGGTAAATAATTTCAAGGAACCATTTAAAATTTTTATTTAAATTTATTTAAAATATACTTTGAAGAGGCTAAGAAATATATGTCAGTTTCTTATATGTAGAAGTTAAATAAAAGAATTTAAGTTGCAAGATAAGTTTAATAAAGTCATAAAAACTGAAATGAAGACTTACATAAAATGTAATAATAATAATTAAATGGGACAAATTTAATTCACAGTGCTTGGAGTTTATAAATATTTGACACAGTGAGTAATTTTAAAATGTGCATGTTATAAAATATTTTTTATCAGATTTGACTCATTTGAAAGATAATATTGATAGTGTTCAGCAAATTATTCTAAAGTTGGAACTTGGATAGTCTTAACAAAATAGCAATTTAAAATGGATTTGGACAGAAATTATCAAGGGATTTCTGTATTCTTGTATGCTATGAAGATTGTGTGCATAGAAATACATTAGTTAGATAACAAAGTAAGGCATTTGAAAGTTACAAGTGCCAGAATTTGGTTAAATAGGTATCTTTAAAATTATTCCCGTGTTTGTCTGTCATAAGTATTGAATAAAAAAATATTATCCCAGGGGAGCAGAATTACATGATAGTGTAGTTGTATGCTGTACTCACAAGAGGGAAAATTAAAATTATGTTGACAGCCTTAACTCTGGCATTCCCTAATGTTTGAGGGAACTTTTCATTCAGAATAACATTATTTTAACTGTTTTTCTGTGTGTTTTTGATGGTCAGAAAAGCACATAATCCTGACATATCAACCACCTTGAGTGTATTGTCAGCCCAGCTTGAACCCTGAAATGTCAGCGTGGCAGAAGTGCTAAATGCCAGTTGGGTTACAGGAGAAATACTGTGTTCCCCTGGGCTAGCAGGAGAGAACAGTTCTCTGGCTGTGGTGGATAAGCCCCTGTACTATGAAGCCCCTCCTCTCTTTCTGTATCCTGTCTCCTTCTCTCCTCCAGGTTTGTTTTTTTTTTGTGTTTGGTTTTTGTTTTTTTTTTCCCCAGTTTTGGTCTCCGTCAAGATAGAGAAGACTTTTTTCCTATTGCTGTCATCCTTGGAAAGGGAGATTGATTGCTTGAGTGCCTTTGTTGAATTTGGGCTGGCTATGTTGAAAATGGAGTTTGACTCAATTCTTTTCAGCACCCTCCATTTGCTCCCTCTTTTTTTCCCCAGTAGAGTTGGGACCAGATCATTTGTAGCCACTAATCAATTCTTTCCTCCTAATTTACCACATTATTCGTGCTTTAGCAAAAAACCCCAAGGCTGAAGGTAGAAAATTCCAAGCCACTGGTCTTTTAGTTAAGGAATCTCTTGCTCCAAGTATTTGATGGAATCCTGTTGTAGCATTTGGCCCTTTAAAGCTCTGTGTGGTGAGATTATGTTTTATATCTTGCAAATTTTGTGTAGAATCTTGTCTGCCATGTACACATGACTGAGCTGGGATGTGTCAATGAGAGAGGCTTCTTTATATTCTGTGTGTGATGAGTTTTAAGTCTATAACACCCTTAAGAATCACGCACATCTAAATTAAACATCAATTCCAGTTTCTTTAACCCTAGAGTTCAAATTTGTAGTCCAGGAACAAGTAAGTGTCTATGAAACAGGTTCAGATTCCAGTTCAGGTACCAATTACAAAACATGACTATTTTACCTCTCTGAACTTCAATGTTTGACATCTCTAAAGGATTTTAGGAGGAAGGAGCAGGGATGTTTTCCGTGAGGCAACAACTGGTTATTAATACTTACCTGATAATACACCTGATCTTAGTTGTGAGTTGTTCAAAGCTTTATGAATTCCTCAGCCCTGCTGACAGTTCATGTGAAATCATGGCAAATAGAGAGAACCCTTTATTTAGAGCACAACATGGATGATCGCAGTATTTCCCAGTGTTGCAGACAGGCTGCTGCATACACTGGGAGATACAAAATAAGCAAAAATTGACTCAAATTACTTTAAAATTAGAAAACTTTCAAGGAGTGAAACTTTGGAACTTCCCTCTTTTCCCCTTCTGTGATTCTGTGAATGTCTCTATAGGTGTAGACACCCCTATAAATGTAGCATGTGTTCCTCCATAGAACATACTCCTGGCAGCAGGAGGTTTCCCTGGATAGGGAAAGCTCCCCAGATACATGATAGATCCAGGATTTTCTTTGCCATTGTATTGGTAAGTGAAAATTTGGAGAGTTGATACATTCTGGTGACTAGAATTAGAATTATGGTCTATTTCTTGCATTTATTCTTTATTTGAAATGAAAGGCAGATTTGAAATTATATTTTTCAAGAATTTTATCTTAATGTGTCATAAGTTTCAGGGTGTTACTAAGTCTACTTCCCTTGCATTATTTCTTATTGCACAGTTCAGAATTCCTATCTCTTTGGTACAATCAGAATAAAGAAATAAAAATCGTAATCAAAATACTGGCATAGAATTCTGTATTCTATGTTAATAATATTCACACTTCTTATTAAAAACAAAGCACATCCATTTTAGGTGTTCTTCACGTCCCCTTCGTGTACTTAGGTGGATTTGTGTAAATCACAAGTTTGCTTTCTGCATCTTTTGAGAGGGTTGTTTGAGCTCAGTATCCTCTTAGCAGAAACTCTTGCAAAGGCCCCGTGGGAGGAAAATTGTCCATTGTGTTCTTTTGAAAGCCGGCTATCTTTTTTCCTGGAGCTGGGCTCAAGTAAGTTTATTCTTCCACTCAGGGATATCTTAGGAGGTTCCTGTCCTTTCTGGTGCCTAGGAAGCCGAGCTCAGATACGTATATTGTATTTGTTGCCATCATATAATCTGTGCAACTTCCCTGCAAATATAAAGAATTATGCTTTCCCCAGCTGTTCATTTGATAGGATTCTAGCCCTTCATTTAGAGAAAACTGTGCTGCTCCGATTCACATTGTTTGAACCGTGGCCTCCTTTCTATACCTATTGTTTGTTTTGTCTTTTTTTGTTGTGCGTAACAGGTGTTTCTTTCAGACAGCCGAGGCAGCAAGGCAAGGGCTTCCTTTATGGCAGATCTCTTGAGACTTTGATTAAACTCTTCTTTGTGATAAAAATGCCACTGCCTTTAAATGAATTGCACATGTAATCTGTATTTGCACAAATGCCCTCCATCCCTCTGCCGTCATCGCTGCTCTGTCTCTCTTTTGGTTTGGGTGTGTTTGCCTTTTCTCCTGTCTTTTGCCACAGAACTGATTCCTTTTTACCCTCCCAATGCTGCACTCCCCTCAGAGCCTGGATGCAGCCATGGGAATGGTTTAGAAAGAGCAGACTGTTTCTGCAAAAAGAGCTTGCCTTTTTTCCAGTGTTTGCTGTTGCTGCCTCCACAAGTACCGTTGTCAGACAGCTGGGAGAAGCTTCCTCAGATTTTCTCAAGGGGGAACCAAGGGTTAGAAACTAAGCACTTTCTCTGCATCTACTGAAGCAGGTCTTGCTCTAGTGAGTTGTAGGTAGCGCAGATGTTTTTCTATTTGCCTTGCTTTTTTCTTTCACACAACCTCACCTGCTGTTGAGTAGGACTCATTGTTTTTCTGGCTTAGTTGTGGAAGTACTTTGGGGAGGTCTTGTCAGTTATGACAGGTGCTTAGGTGTGTTTTAAGCAGAATGTACACAGAATCAGTACCCCATGCTACCAGCTTCTCTAATGTACATTTAATATTCTTTCTAGTTTTTGTTTAGCATAGGACTCCCACATTCTCCAGTATCCTCTAGATGTTAAAACAGCCAGAGAAGCAGTGAAAACCAAAGAGGGGCAAGAGGCTGGTACCACATTTTTGAGTGGCTCTTTTGGCTCATACTGCTCAGGTATCCTGATGGAGTACTGCTCACCTATAATGTGTTATTTTCATGCCCTTCTCTTTATGCCAGGACATTTATTGGTTAGAAGCCCCAGGGGTGAACAGATACAAATATGCATTAGTCAGAGGAGGTGTAATGGATGTCCTGGGAGCTGTGCCAAACAATTAAGGGTATAGGCATAATGATTTACAGGGTAAGCAAAACCTCCAGAGAACGCCACATCTGTACAGGCTGCCCTGTGCATCTGCAAAAGTCAAATAACTTGCATCATTCCAATCTTCCGGAGATAGTGCATATCAAGGGAACAAATATGGATGGACTCCTTGCTTTCAGTCTGAGACACAGCCTTCTGCTGGTTACTTTCTGTTGCTTTGATCAGCTGTTAGAGCTTCCCAAATGTCATCTGCAGTGCCACGGGTTCCTCTCTATATAAAGTGTGTTTTTCCTCCTGGTGCAGTTACAGTGGCAGGGGTATCAGCACAGCCTGGATGTGACACTAGCATTGTATCTATTTTAGTGCTTAACTTTGTGGCAGTGGCAGCATCTGTGGAAAATATGAAGATAACTGTCAGAAAGCGTGTTTGAAGGGTGTTTAATTTAGAAACATTAACCCCCCCCGGGCTGACATTTACTTTAGCATGCAGTAGTTAACAGTGGAAGATGGGACTTTAATAATGCTAAATGGGTTCTTTCTCTTAAAATGTGTTGTCTGTTTTTGCTGGCGTTTAGTTACCCAGCACAATAAACATAGTTCATTACATTATTTGAATCAAAACTCATGAATTTTTATTTGATTTTGTCATCACACATAGATTGAAGGGGCTTGAAATTCCCTCTTCCTGTAGAAGTAAAACATTATAAAAATCAGAACATGAACATTTAGAGACGCTTTGTGCTGAAATAAATGACCAAGATGCATACAAGACTAACATGATGTTACAATTTCATCAGGTTCCACCCAGCTCCTTCCTTGTATTTTCTTTACATTTAAGGAACCTGAGCCACTGTTTTAATACTTAAAAAAAAAAAAAAAAAAAATTAAAAAAACAGACTGTTCTGAAAGCAGGAATTTCTTACTTTCGGGCATCCAAACTTGCTCACAGGCAGCTCTTGTTAGAGTATGGACACATTTTCTAAGAGCCTCACACCCATTTTTTTATTTTGAGACGTCATCTCCCCATTCCTTCAGGAGGTGCCCTTTTGTGGGAGGTTAAGCCTTCTTTCCACCAACAGGGGACTTGAGGAGGCTTCCTTGGAAGCCTGTCATTGCTGTTCTTGGATTTCGCAAGACAGTGATGCTTCCTGAGACGTGTGTGAAGCTCACCTGCCCAGAAAGATTGCTACTCAACAGTCTGCTTTAAGACGGCTTTGCATGCGAAAGGCTGATTTTCTTCGTTTTGGGACTATCACTCAATGGAAATGTCAGAAATATGGAAGGATAAATACCGAGTTACATTAAAAAGAGAAAAAAAAGCGCTCTGAAATTATCTCCTGGCTCCATGTTTTCTGAGGTTTTGCATTAGCAGGGACGAAGTCACGGTGTGTTGACACAGTCTAATGTGCAATGACATAATACCTGGAGTATGGAGACAGCAAGAGGCGCAAAATCAAACTTATCTGAGTTTTCACAGGAAAAGAAGGGATTAAACTTTGCTGGTTAAAATATGGATTTTTATTTTTTTTAATAGAAACTATCCTAGTTCGATTGAGATAAACCTACTCAGATCTAATTCTATCCAGTCCCTGGGAAAAGTGGGCCTTAAGATGTTGAGCCTATTTGCCCAATCCCTTTTTTTAGAAATAAAGATTAGGGTAGGAAGTTTGGTCCTTATCTCTAAGGTTCTTACTGCTTCAGAAGGAAACTGAAATACTTACATGAAGGACACTTTCTTGAACTCGTGATTTGTCTTCACTCAGATTATTTCAGAAAGCTTTGGCAATGTAGATTTCCCACAATGCTTGGTTATTTTTGTTTTACATATCTTAGAGGAACTATGATAAATTGTTGTTACTGCCTATTAAATAATAGAAAGAGATGTCAAAATACTCTAGTGACTTGAAATTCAAATGTTACTCCCTTTGCATGGAAACTTTGATCTGGAAGCATCATCCTCTATTTCATAACTGGCAGGTGTGATTCTTCTCTGCCTTTTCATCCCTTGTGGTTACTTATAACTCTACAAAATAACATTAAACCACCAAGTTTTACTTGCATTTCACAGCCTATTTTCACGGATATTTGTGTATGATCCAGATATTACGTAGTACCGTCGTCCCTGGGTCTTGGAATATTTTTCTTTCTTTTTTTTTTTTTCTTTCATTCTTTTTAAAGCATCCTGTTTTTCAGACCAGGGGAATTGAGGACAGAGGGGAAGCAGCTTGCACATTGTTAGGCTGTAGCTCATTGCCAGAACCAGGAACAGAACCCAGATTGTCAGTCGTGTCCCATTGGGCCGCAATACAAAATGTGAACTGAAGTGCAGAGTTATCAGAGATTCAGGCCTTCTAGGTTTTTATCTTCTGTCTCCATTTTTACTGTTTTTCTATAGAATTTCCCATTTCACTGGAAGAAATTGAATACAGGCTGCAGTGGTTGCGGGGGAGAATGAGGCAGGGAAGCATGCAGAAAAGAATCCCTGTTGCTTTCAGAGTCAGATTTGTGTTGGTGCCATTCCACTGAATCGCATCAGTAGAGTTTAATGTGGAAAATCTGATCTGATCCATCAATAAAATGTGAGTGAATAAGTTGTAAAAAGTTTATGAGGGTCAATTTCTGTCCTCTTCAAGGTGAGAAAACGATTTTCCTTGCATTTTTTAGCATTTTCTGTGCTCAAATTTTTCTAGATCCATTCATTGTAACAAAGCCAAGACTTTGTCAGCACATACCTTTCTTTTTCAAGCATCCCTTGATTCCGTGAAAACTGCCTTAACAAATCAGAGCGTAAGGCACTTAGTAGTCATTATGCATGAACCCTCTCCTCACCTTGACCACTGTTAGGTTTTTATTCCACTCTGGCTGTGCTAAGCTGTGCTAAATGTCAGTGGGATGCCTGCCCGTGTGTTGGGTTTTTCTGCCCTGGATTAAACTGCTCCAGCTCAGAATGGTTCATTCACTGACTTGCTTTCTTTTCAGTTTCTGGTACTTACCCTGCTTTCATGCCAGTCTCAGGGCTCTGGTTACCTAAGGCCAGCTCGTTGTATTTAACAGGCACAAATGGCTGTGCCTCAGGCCTGCTTTTCCCCTCTCTCCCCCTTCTTCTCCTGTTTTTCATTTAATAGCTTGCTAATAATGAAACCACAAAGGCAACAGTAGGGGCGGCATAAACACATGCTCACCTACGGGTGAGTTGCTGATGTTTTAGAATTAAAAAACAAAACAGGATTATTATGATAATAAAAGCCAAGGCAGGTGCTGGGCACTTTGTTTATTCACTGATTAAAACAGTCACAGTGTGACATCTTTTCATGTAATAAACTAGAGAGGGAGGTGGATTATTGCATCGCTGAGACATTGAGTATACTTTTAACAGAAAATATTTGAGGACCATCTAATTTTAAGGGACAACATGTATCATTGCATACCGGGAATATACCTGTTTTGCAGGCTGGTGGGTAATAAGTCAAATATTCAAAATAATTAGTCAGCTGCCAGAGCATTCATTTCCTTCTAATTTGGCTTTTTCTCCCAAGAAACAAGAGAGGGGACTGTCTAAAGCTCTGCCACTGAATAGGATGTTAAGTAGTGGAGGCAAGACATATGTTGCCTTCCTTGTTTCTCCCATCTTCATAGTAAGATGCCCAGCTTCTGTTAGGCGTTTGTGAGCCCTTATGCTTTCTTAAACCAATATTATAGTGTTTCAGATTAAGTTTTAAAAATCCTTAATCCTGTTCATCCTCTTCTGAACATATTGTGCTTGTATTTTGATGTGCTTTCCTGGATTTGTCTTACCTATTTTTTAATAAATTGGTTACTTCACAGCCAGTAAAATTTTATTTTGTGGAAACGGGTTTTATCTGTAAAGTGCCCTCATTGTTCCTTAGACCTTTTACACTTGCATGAAGTTTTGGTGTAGAAGAAACTTCACAGTTTTGGGAGTTCCATCTTTATGTTTTTGTGTGCGTGTGTTGTACAAATTCTCTGCATTATGCAATTTACAGTTTCTTCTCGTCCCTGATGCTCTAAATCTGCAAATGCAGTAGATACTTCTTCCTTTGTCAGGCAGCTTCAGGCTAAACGTTTAGACTGCCACTCTGAGTTAATTAAACACCTATTTGAAGTTGAGCTGTTGAATGGCAAATAAAATAAAATGGTTGTTTTAGCCCTGTGAAATGGTTATTGAGGTTGACAGGATACTTTCTGCTTTGTTCCTTTCTGTTTTTCAGTCTCTCTACCTGCTCCATATGCTGCTTGTCTGGTTAGGAACACAGTATTTGACAGACAAGCGACCACCTTTAGCAGAGGTAGTGCTAGCTGATGTTTCAGAAACTGTGTGCAGAAATAATGCTGATAGTCCTAGTCAAAGTTTTATATTTTGCAAGTGAAAAAAAAATATCCTTCCTTATGAGAGTGGCATAATTTCATTTCTACCAGCTACAGCTAAAAATGTTTATCAGAAAGGGCAGCTATAGATCTGGGTAAAACTGTTAACTGTAACTGTTACCTCTCTGGAATGAAAGAATATAGGGCTCTGCCTTTTTTCTTCATTTGTTTCCATTTTCCACATTTTACTAATCTCCTGATGCCATGGGAAATAGGTGTTCCTAGGGCAGGCAGCTCTCTTCTCACAAGGCAGCTATGCCTGTCTTGCTGCTTGTAGAGGTATCAGGTTTTTTTAGGTAAAAACACATTTCACTGAGTTTGTGCAGGAAATTGAAGGATTCAAGATTTGTTTTAAAGTGGAGTGGTGAACAGGCATAAAAACTTGTGATAATGATAAACTTGGGTTTTTTATTTTAGTGAAAGAGTAGGAATTTTAATCATGAGCATCCTAAGCATGAAGTCTTAGAAAGCAGGGAATTGTTACAGCGCTCATTAAAAGCAGTAACAAAATCCTCAGTCTTTAGCAAGTGTTGTTTTGGGAGGATAAATTTCACTAAGAAAAGTGGCAGAAGCCTCTGGGTGTTTGTTAAAGGTTATAACTTTCTTTAACCTCCTTTGCCTGCTCTTTGATATCTCCTTGAGATACATGTACTCTCAAACATACTTCTCTGCATTTCTGGAATTCACTTAAGTTGCTTTACAGCATCTGCTGATTTTACTTAGCAGCCTCAAATACTACAGGAGGGATGAAAGTGCTCTTGGGCTTCAGAGAAAAAACATGATGAGAATTAATTTCTTGTTCAATTGCTGTTAGAAGCAGCTGGACATATGAAAGAAATTGGGATCTTCTTAGACTGCCTGTTTGATTTTGGAGGAGGCTTAGATGTGTACTGAAATTTCCAGGCTTTCTAAATTCACTTGTGAGTGCTTTATTCATAGATACTGCTGAAAAAAAAGGTACATGTCACCAACATAATGCTTTTCTTTTTTAGCTGGGCCAGTGTCTGCTAAACGTTTCGTGTGTGTGCATGTGTAAGTCAGTACTGACAAATCAGCAAGGCACTAGGACAGGAATGTTTTTTGTTCTAATAGTTTTCTAAGTGTATGAAGTGCAGTTTGCATAGCTTTTCCTTAGGTTGTAGCCTATTAAAACTCCAATAGTTTTGTCCATGTGTTTCCTGGATATGCTGAATGCCTTCTTGCAGTGTGTGTTTCCATCACAGAGAACTGGAGGAGGCGCGAATGATCTGAAGAAGGCAAAATCAGTAGAGAGACCCATGTTTGTAGTTTCTTCATCCACTGAATTCTGCAGGAAAAGTGTCTTCTTTCTGTACTACTCCTACTATATAGTCCACTTTAGCTAAACATTTGTACCTCTGCAGGCAAGGTTGCAGCCACCTCTCCCATGCATTTCTGCTTAGATGTGCAGACTTTAGGGTAATAAGTACAAACTCGAATATGAGTTTTGGATAAGAACTTGCAAGTGCACCTCTAAAGCCAAAAGACTTCAGGATAATGAATTTCAGAGGGTACTGATCAAGAGAACCCTGTTATCTTCCAGTGTGTGCACACACATGCACAGAACTCTAAAAAGGCAAAACTATTTTTAATTTCCCGGACATCATTGACCATAAGCATTATTCTGATACATAAGGGAAGGTGAAGTTAGGAGGTCTTAATAATTTTAATTTAAGATTTAGGAACCTCATTCTTACAGCAAAGCAAGACAAGACCATGTCTTTCCTCAGGCATGACCGACTGGAAGATCTAAATGATCTCTGAAGGAGCTATTCTGCTTAAACAAAGACTGTCATTTCTTTTTGTCAAGCAGTATGCTCATACCACGATGAGATGGGGTGAGGGTTAGAAAGCACAAGGTAGAAAAATATAGGAAAAATCCTTCTATTAGTTACATAGTTGCTTTTTCATGACATTGTAAAGAATTGATATATTTTCCCTTTCTTCCATGAAATACCTAGGATGGTCCAGATGTTCTTTAATACTATCGTAATCCTATCCATGCCCAATGCACCGTTTACAGCACATTATATCCTCTGTAGAATCACTGAACTCTTAATTACTTGATGAGATATAGATTTAAACCATTTGGATTGTATGCCATGTAAGATACCAGTTTAGTCCTGTCCTCACTCTATAATCAAATTTTGTATGGTACAGAGTTTATCTGGGTGTTGACCTGTGTCCTTTATCAAATTTAAATGGACTCTATAGACAGTTAGATGTTAAGCTTCAGTCTGGAATACCAGATGATTTTTCATGGCCAGCAGGTAAGAATAAGAAAGGTGATGAATTAGTTGTGAGTCCAGTGCCTTAATCTCTAATTCAAGGGAACATCAATCTTGGGCAGAGTCACTAACCTCAAGTGAACTCATTAGCTCTCTACCCAAAGCTTCTGTGTTTCCTCTATCCTTTAACTGGTAGCAACATCATCTTCCTCTCTATCAAGCAGATTCATATTCCAAGAAATCATTTTGACTTTTTTGTCTACAATCTCATATCCCAAATTTTCTTGATTATTTTGATATGGCATTTCTAAAATTCAAGCTTTTCTTCTGCCTAAAAATTGCAACCGTGCTTTTGTCAATTTTATTACTTGATTGCTGAGTTTTCTGTTCTCATTACACTTCCATTGTCTCCCTGTTCCCCTGGCAGGACATTCCTCAAACACTAACATCCTTTCACTTTTGTTGATGTTATTGGATCTGGCTCCTTTCTTCAGCCTTGACATTAGCTCCTTGTTTTACATAATATGAAATTAAAGTTAGATGTTAGTCCTGCAACATTCTTCACAGATCTTTAACTCATATTTTTTCTCTCCATATTTCATGCTGATACTGATCTGTTCTGCTGGTGATGCTCACCCCATTGTTTTGTTTGTACACTTCTCCTGTCCTGCTTTCCCTTTGTTCCAAAGTACCTCAAGTGTGTTGAGTAACCTTTCCAGAAGAGTCCGACCCTCCATATTGCCCAAACTATTTCTCAAATTTTAATGCTGCTGTTACCTGCAGACAGCAAATCCATGAAAACTAGATGGATCCAAGTGCAGAACCCTAAATTGTCTTGGTAGACATTTAGTCCTGTCTGTTTTGTCATGCTTCACACTTGGGGTATCTTGTCTTTAAAAAAAGATATAAAATGCACGGGACTCTCTTTGATCATGTGCCATGAGATGTTGGACCTCTGGAGTCCTTTGAACTTCCTCACAGTCTAACTAATAAATGGTGACAGAAAGATTCACTTCACTTGCTTTTGTCTCTGAATTCACCTGGATTCAGAGAGTTAGTGTTTCACTGTGGCACAGCCTTGTTTTTAAGAGCCTTAGCTAATACAGGATGTCCATGTGATCACTGTAGTCACATCCCACCAATTACTTGCTACTTTATTGCTCAAATTCCCAAAGTTCTTCTTTCTGGTTAGATAATTATGCAAACAAACCCTGTCTGCCCACTCTGTCCATCTATGTTCAAGGTTTTTGACTTTATTTCAGTTGAGGATTGCTCTGAAATTTATACCCAGATTTAGTCTCGCAGCATCAGTTTCCCTCTGCTTCCTACCACCTGCTCACTCGAATTTATTTTACTACTAATGCCTGGACTCAGGGATGCTGAGCAGGTAAGGAAGGTTCCCTTATCAGAAAAGATGTGAGTAAATTTAAATTTACTTATCCCATTACCATTTATTATGGACCTCATTGAATGTGCACTTTGAAATTGTCATCTGTATCACGCACAGTGTTCAGTCCCCTTGTGCCACAGAAAGCAAACAGTGGCAAAAGGCAAGCTGTAATAAAACCAAAACCCACCTGATGTTATCTGTTCCCTCTTGGGAACTCCTGCAGCTCTCAGTACATTTGTGTGCTGCTGAGTAAAAGAAAGGTAGCAGTGGGATTATTAGTGAAGAGAGCAGCTTAGGAGAAAGATGAAAAGGGGACCAGTTCTTGTTCTGATTCCCTTTTTTCCCATGCAGTTAAAAAGAGAGAATCGTTTAAACATGCTTCTGTCAAACTCCTTTCATTGGTCTCTTTTTCTCAGCAAAGTTACCAGCGGTTTCATTCATAAGATGATCTTGAAGGTTGTTTCACTGTCACTGGGATATAGTTAAAGTATTTTGTAAAGGGTACCACTCAAGTGTAAAGATGCCTGGTAGGAAAAATAAGGCCCTTGCAGAAAAAGAGCAGCAGCCCATCAGATCTTGCTTTTTCAAACCAGGCAGGTTCCCCCATGGAAAGATTAATTACAGTCAGGTTTGGAAGACAGCCTTGCTGTGTTTTTTTTCTCCTAACATTAGAAAAGATAAAGGGGGTGATTAGTGTGCACAAAGCCTCTGATCAAACCAGCACTGAGGTTTGTGACAGGAGGTTCAAACACTTTATGGATCACTGGTGCTGACAGGTAGATCACACAAGCCTTAAACAGATGTTTAGCGAGAAGATGAATGTGTGAGATCTCAAACATGCAGGACTCCTTTGCCTGGCCATAATAGCCTCTGAAGCATTAAAAACCATTCCTTTTTCTTTAAGCTACCCCACTAAAAAGGGAAAAGGGAAACGACTAACAAGCTTGCATTAAATTTTGGATTTTTTTTTTTAATTGAAATTAAATTCAAGGCCAGGTCCTTGAAGTTGTTTAACTACTTCTTTAGGAAATAAAGGCTGTTCTTTTGGGATGTATGACCACACTTTGCCCTCTCCAGAAAACTGTTTCAGTGAGCCAGTGAGTGTGTGACTGCTGTAATGAACGAGGTGCATATGAGATGTTCAACTGGAATAGAGATATATTTAAATTAAATTACAAAGGTCTTTGTACCAGGAAGCTTCAGAGACAAGGGCTTTTTATGGGACATGTGTACTCCGTGGGATACAGTACATCAGCACGATGACTTGAAAATACAGTAATTATGTAAGGCTTGTTGAGCAAACGGTATTTACCAGACCTCTTTGAAACATTTTGAGTTGTTGATATGAAGGGAGGAAAATATTGCATCGGTGCCATTTATTATGAAAATTCAGAAGTTCTGGGCGTGATTTTTAGTACCTCCTGAAGAGAAACTGTCTTCAGCCTTGCACTTTGCAGTCACAGAATCCTCTTACTTGGAGGTGAGAGTGTCCTGTGTGGGGGACAAGTGGAGACCCTCCCTATCTAGCAGTATATTAAGACCTTGGCAGAATGTCTGATGCATGTCAGACACCTGGAGGCATCTATTCAATTTAGAAATGGGCTCAAGCCAAAAAATTAGAACCCGGTCTCAGATTTGAATGCTCTGGAGTTCAAGGGTTTTTTTGGATAAAGGGTTTAAACCACTCCATAAAAATAATCAAATTACAGAATTTGGTCTGGGCATGGACTACGAGCACCCCTAAAATCCAAGAGTATTCTTTGGGGTTTCATTTAGTAGATCTGGAAAGCCCTGATCCAGGGTTTGAACTCTTTGCCATCAGCCTTAAAAGAAGTTGATTCGTGTGTTTTTTTCCTCCCTCCCTCCTCCATTTACTGATTTTTAGTTCTTTTTAAAGAAATGCTGAAGAAAAGGTGTTTGTAAGCAACTTCCCAAATTATTTTTTGCCATCCACGAGTGTAGAGCTGCCTGTTTGAATGTTTCCAAGAAAGTATTGTTCTTATGTGACAACAGGTCAGAAAGACTCTGCATTAATTACACTAACATATGGTTATTAACAGATTCTAGCTCAGGGAGCAATACTTTACAATGTAATCTTCCACATAGTCAGATGTTAGCCATATTGTCAGTGCTGGCAGCTATTGTTTCACTCATTTACTTCACAGAGCTAATTACTCCCTAATAATAACTTTACCTTGGAGTTTTTCACTTGCTTGTGCCAGCAAACCTGTTCACACTACATATGCTAATTATTGGCACTTATTCATTATGTTAAGATAGCTTTAAGTTCAAGCTGTGCAGCCTGGCTTTCGGTATGGAGCCAGCTGGCTGCAAAGTTCCACCTTTTTTTTTTCCCTTTTTTTTTTTTTTTTTTTTTTTTAACTAAAGTCATTAAAAGTTTTAATATGGGCCTATCTTGTTCTCTTTACAAGATTCAGTCTTTCAGGAGTTCAGGCTCATCGTTGGTTACTCATGGACAACTGCAAGTTTATAAGGAGCTCCTGGTTTTCTGTAACTATTTCTCAGAGCTGGAAGTGAGGTCTTTTTTATCTTAAGTGGGTTGTAAATTCATTTGTAATTTAAATTGTGAGGCCATTTACCAAAATGGCTATTAATTTTTGTCCTTCCCTCACCCAGTTCTAGCTCCTTGCCTGTTACATTACTCCTTGTATTTTTCCAGTGGGAGTCCCAAGGCCTTGTCAGTGCCTGCTGAGGATGGTTACTGTTGATTTTGTTCCTCTGTGCTTTCAGTGTCCAAGGACCTAAACCATCAATGAGCTTTGTATGGATGGATTCACTGATTTGTCCTGGGCTCAACATAAGTACAGCAAATCAGATCATTCAGATTTGCAGCCTAAACCAGGCAAATTTCATGGGATTTGGACTATTACATCTTTCCAGAATTCTCAGTGATCCTTTTTCACACTCTAGAAAAGTGCATATTCTCATAAAACCCAGAGAAATGTGGTGTCTTCTAAAGATAAAATACTGTCCTTCATTTGCATGAAGAATGTTATGAATACTAGCTGAACATCTACAAGGGAATCAAAGACAATTGATGGCTGATCCTGGTTAATGTTGTTTATACAATATGGGATGTTAAAAAACCAACTGCTTCAATGGAGACTCTTAAAGAGTCCTGTGTTACTTCATAATCTCAGTGCTTTTCCTCTATCTGGTGAACTGGTCTGACATTTTGTGAAGTTCTTAAAGAAATAATTTTTATCTGAGATAAGGTGAA